>JAODKF010000045.1:13126819-13150697 GCA_026779585.1 Mormyrus proboscirostris | reverse complement strand
TTATGTTCAATTGGTTGGTTGAAACAAAATCCTGGTTTGGATTTTTACTTTCTGGACCTGAAATGTCCACCTCTGGACAGGATGCGTGTCCATTACAGAGCCTTTAAAATATTAGAACACCAATACATTGCAAATATTCGTATCAATGTGCATTAGGTTATACCCATACGCCACCACTAACATGATGCCTTGTTGCAAGCTGTGACATACACAATCAATTTGTATAAATGCAAGATCATTTTAATAGTTCATTATAAAGGTTTCATTTGATAATTAACAGTTAAAAACATTTAACTAGTCATGTTGAGGCACATTGCTAGAAGGAAAGGTGTAACATTAAGAGCATCCAAGTTGTGGAAATTGGCCGAACGCTCAAATATGCCATTTGTTATGGAAATTTTTTAAGCAATGTACATCTCACGTATGCCCTTTCTCGATGTCACAAATCGGCACAAACGGCTCTTTTAATCATGAAATGGAACATTTATATTGTATTGAAATGTTTGTGCAAGCCATCTGTTTTGGGGTTTGGCTTATGAATGATGACATTCCAGTCCAAAAATGTTAAAAGCACCCGCAATGATTTATGGTACCCCAACTAGAGACAGTAAACGTTTTATATAGTTTCACAAAGTCTCTACCTAGATTTGTCCCACATTGCCTGAATTCACCTTCCAGATGTCATCGGATTTAAAAATAAGGCATTTTAAGTATTTGAAATGTTCTACCCCTAGAGGACATCCCAGATGGTACAGCAAACCTTATTAAATGTTTTTGAATGTGATCTTTGGACATTTGACATGGTCTGCATTTGTCATCAATGGATCCACTGGTGGAACGGCCTTTATTTTGACCAGAGATCACCTTCTCTTTATTCACTAAAGAAACATCATAAGTTCAGATCTGAAAATGTTAATACTGCAATCAGCCAATAATTGAAATGCATATTAATGTTCTCCATGAACGTAAAAAAATATTCAGTTTGTTACATCACAACAAAAGTAAAGAATTATGCATTTGTATTTATCATCTTTATTATTACAGCTGTGTAGTTTCTTTATGTTTATAAATCTATTATTATTTTCTACAAAATAAACTTGATTGAAACTATGAAAATATAATGCAGCTTTATAATTATTCACGAGATGTATCGGACCTACAGAATAAAAATGGGCGTTTTACTATAATCGAATGCGTTAACAACTTTCATTAATTCATTCATCTTCTATACCTCTTGTCCTATACAAGGTCGCGGGCATTGAGAACATGAAAAATGAATTGTCATAAGCTGTGATTGCGGCAATGACATTCTATATATAACAAGAACATTTTATCGGGAATTTTCCATTAACAAGGTGCAAAGCACACAAGTGGAAAAAGCGCCATAATTCGTAAAACTGTCAGTTCCAGTCGCTGACACAAGGGAGCCTCAAACCTCAACTTTACGGCTCCTGTACCCAGCCAGACCGCAATGTCTCCCAAATCATCTTACATCCCTCAAGTATAAACTCGACAGCCAATAAGAGCAAGGTGCGTGTGATTGAACGAATCGCACGGAAAAAAGGACAGAAGTAGTTTGCGTGACAAAAAAGCGCTCCCAGCATCAATTTGCACCAAAGACCAGGTGAGGACGAACAACAGACTGGTTCCTGCATCATCCGGAATATTGACACGCGGGAATTTTAATCGCACAGCTGCTGCTTATTCAAATATTTACTGTAATTGCAGTTTGTTTATATACCACGGGGGGAAAAATAGCAACATAGCAATGCAATGTATTGCACCTGTGCTTCTTCTCCTTATCGGGTCCCCAATCGGCTCTTTGGGGCACTTTGAAACTTGTCCCCTCATTTGCGAGTGCTCCGAGTGGAAGAGCCGCACCGTTTCGTGCGTCGACATAGACCTGCTGCCTGCCTTCCCTCTCAGCACTGAGACGCTGTAAGTACCCATCTACTTACCTATGTATTTATTCATTTTGCTATATATTTACATTTATCGTAACATAATTATATGAAAAATCAGCGTTTAGTGGGATGCCCAACTCTGCTTTTTCTGGCCGAGCAAAAGAGTTTATAATTGATTTTGTGACATATTCATGAATGCAGCATGGCCACTTTAACGTTATTTAATGTTTTTATTAGAAGAATGTATATAACAAACTATTTTGGTGAAAAAATGTTCATTGTTAGTAGCGGAATCCTATATAATGAGAATAATAATAATATAATAATAATAATAATAGTGTTATTATATTTGTTGTTGTTAGCACTACATTATTAAACTTCATCACCATGTGTCCATGCTGCAGTTCCTTAAATATGATCACAGAGAAGGTTCATTGCATTGCAGTTTGCAGGTCTTCACAGTAATCACCTTATGACGTGCTGAAATCCCATCAGTCAACATCAGACAATCATTTACCCCGAGTTTCAATCCGTGCACCATATATATATATATATACTCGAATATTTTTTTGTTCTCATGAGGAGTTACTGTTTATTTGAGGCCTTACCTCAACACTGACAGCTGTATTTCCTGAGGGAGTAGGACCTTGACAGGAATTTGATTAAAAAGTTTATCCCAAAATGACCGACCCCGGAGCAGCGCCTTGGGAGCGGACAGGTCGCTGCGCTCATTACTCTCCTCAGGATGATGCCATGCACTCACACACTTCAGGCCGCACTGAGCCGTGCGTTTTTTTAGGCGGCCTGCATCCCCTCCGTCAGCTCAGTCGTCGAGCAGCCGCAGAGAGTGACCCCTGAGTGCACTTTGGTTGTGACTCTCAGCGAAACGTTCATGGAGGAGCAGTTTGTTAGACGTTTCATTTCAGAGGTGCTTTCAGCCAGAGGAGCACATGGGTCATTCAAGTTTCTCACATTATCATAAAGCAGTTAAATATCTTACATACTTGGAAATGCACAAGTTATTAGGATCTAATGATCCACTATGTCATATCATCTAAGGGCTCTGATGGAGTTAGAGGCTTTGGGTCCAGCTGAAATCGAACTTCTGCAAGCACATTTGGGGTTACTCTCTAACAACTTTTATATACTTAGTTTAGGCCAAAGGTCAGAAAAAAACAGGAAGACTTTAGCTACATATTTTACTGTTAGCTGCAAACTCCATCAATCACATTCTTGTAAACACAAGAGCTTCTGCTGATCAGATGCAGCAGAAGAGTGTTTTTGTTCGTGTGCAAATTAGCGCTGGGAATACTTATCGATTTTTTTGATAATTATTGTTAACACGTGTGAAGTGATAAGTAACAGCCATAAGCAGTCTGTGCTGCAACCTATCTGACAGCTTCAGTCCTGGTTTTATTTCCCGGACACGCCCACGTTGTGAGTACTGCAGTGAGTGAAGTGTGGCAGTATTTTGATAAATCTGTGGACCAAAAAAAAGGCTATTTGAAAACAATGTGAGAATAATTTTCCCTTTTCAGGCAACAATACAAACTTAACAGATCATTCGCGTATTTTGGGGTAAAAGGTCGACCTATGTCAAGCTAAAGACATCATAGAAAAGATTGTTGATATTGCGGTGGATGGCTTGCCAATTAACATAGTTGAGAGAGAGTCATTTAATAAATTAATCACAGCTTTAGCCCCAGGCTTTCAGCTGCTACCCTGAAAGACTGAAGGATAAGATATGTGAGCGATAAAAGAGACCTAAACATGCTAAATAAAATATTGAATTGTACAATGGATGTATGGCTTTCATTATTATTATTGCAATTAATTGTTGTATTATTATAATTAATTAATTATCCTAAATTTTCTTCAAGATCAATATCTATCTATCTATCTATCTATCTATCTATCTATCTATCTATTATTATTGTTGTTGTTGTTGTAATTGTTATTATATTATAAATAACATCAGTTTCAATAATAATATCAATAGGTAAGCATTAAACAAATTGGTTATCGCCCTATCCCTAGTTCAAAGGTGCCCACCTCAACTTCTGAGGTCTACTGTTTCTTCTACTATCTGATGGGCGAACTTGAGGAAAGGCAAACCTTTGTGCAGGTCTGGAAGGCGGCCTGGCAGCTGAGTCTGAGAGCTGTACTTGAGGCATAAGACGCAGCAGCAAATGCAGATGTAGGCGGTCAGCCCATAAGGTTTGTAACTCCAGCGAGAGAGTGACTTTTGTTAAGATTTGGGATTTGGAATCCTCTGGATTGTGCAATACCTGCATAATCAAATTAATTCAGCACCAGTCCTGTTCTTTTGCTTAACCCCTCATTTACCCCGACTGAAGGAGTGAGGTTAACAGAGGATTTCTTTAATCAGTATCTAATTGTCAGGATGTGGGTTAATTTTGTCTTGTGTTTCAAAAACACATTTGAAAAACATGTACCTCTGAACCACACTGTGGTGTACTGAGCCAAAGGTTATACAGTCAATGGATGGAAATAAAGAATGTAAAACAGAAATTTAAGCTGTCTACAGAAAAATAATTTTAAAGAAATGGAGGCCAAATAGTCATTGAGTCAAATCTGCAACACCAGCAACATCTGTCGCGACCTTGAGTGATGTTCCTTGATGTGCTTCTGTAAATATTTTGCTGCAAAAATAGGGAAAGCTGAGCTGTAGTAATGAAAAAAGCCACTGCCAGTGAAGTCACTCCAGTGAAGTCACTCCAGTGAAGTCACCCCAGTGAAGTGTGTGCAGTTCCAACAAAAACATGAAAGCCACTTTCAGTGGTGTTTAACAGCTGAAGAATCACAGAAGACGAAAATTAAATGACGACGACGAGAAAAAAACTGATAAGAGACGGGAAGGCTCAAAGAAAACAGCGTCAGTGACAAGGAGACAGACGCTCCCGTTATGCTGCCTGTCTGCTGTCGTTGGCGAGGGTACGATGGCATCGTAGTGGCTGGAACAGAAACAACACAAACACACTTTACGCTGTTGCTGCCACAAGGAGTGAATGAATATTTACAGTGTGTTTCCTTCATACGTTGAATTGTCGCGTCTGTTTGGCTCGGATACAAAGTTCTTCACCTTGAAAGATAAATACTGCGGAGATCGAGTCGCTTGAAATGGACACCATGCTGTGTGAAAGAGAGCTTGCTGATGTGCTGCCTTTCAAAGTGGAACGGTGACCTTTGAAGGCAGTTTATTGAGATCCAGTGGCCAGCTGAGAGTGTCAATGCCGTCAGAAAGGTGGCGGAAGGCTTGAGTCCGGTGGGAATCCTTTGCTGGTGCTCAGGGGCTTTTCAGTAAACCCACTAGTGCTGTGTCCAAAGGAGTCTCCCCCCCCCCCACCCCCCAACAATTCATACCCATCACATGCCATTACATCCAATCAGTGCACCGATACGGCTTGCAGGAATGATGGCGCCATAGCCGCGGGAAATGCTCATTCATCCCGCCATGAGAACCGGAGCAGAGGAAAAAAAAAAAACGGGGTGGATAAAAATATCCCGAAAACATGGGGGCTGAAAATAGAAGGCTGGGCTGGCTGTGCCCGCGTGGACACCGTCTCCTGGCACACTGCGGGTCCATTAAGCCCCGGCTGAGCAGATATAATGGTGACTAAATCCACAACACAAACACGCTAGTCTCCCACGGCTGTGGTGAATCCTCAGCCCCAAAGCTGCTCTTCCACTCTGGCTTTGGCAGATGGGAATACAGATGCCTCCTATGAGAGGCTGGTATTATCTGCGGCGTTCCCTTTGACCCATCCCTGAGCTAGACTGCCTGACAGAATGATGTGATAGCTGAACTAGCTCTGCGAAGGACAGAGATCACTGGGCCGAGTGTGTTTGAACGCGCAGGGGTGTGATGGAGTTTCTGTGTGCGCTGGTGTGTGCGTGGACTGGCTGGTGTTTTCTCAGGCAGGCTGAGGCACTCGAGGGGTGGAGCGGTAAAAGAAAGCAAAAACGCTCTTTATATGCCCTGGCGGTATGACTGCTGGCTCCCACTGAACCGGGGGGGGGAAGCTCAAATACAATATTTACACTTTACTGCACGGCCTAGAAATGGAAGCCTGCTGTGTTTCGTTGGAGGAGCCCCAGTGCAGGGAGTGGATGTGTGATCCATCTGTAACCAGGCCCATCAACAGCCTTTGATTAAGGCTGACATTTCCAGTGCCATGAAACGATCCACAACGAGGTTCATACCCAAACTCCCTACGATCTGTGATTACAGTTAAAATCTCTCCGCTATCCAGTGTCTAAACACATTATCTTTGATTACCGAAAAAGATTAGCATGTTTAAAAAGGTGGACATTGAAAGAGATTTTTTAAGCTGTGGTTGTTGCTGGAAGAAATCGCACGACAACAAAACAGTATGATTGCATTTGTATTCCTGTGATTGTTTTTTATCAGAATTTTGGATGAGAAAGTCAGCTTTTAAAAGCCAAAGGCAGTTTGCTGGCAGCTGTGAATAACCAGAAAGCCAGTAGCGCTAAACCATCCGGCCAGAATGTACTAAAACGAGGAAAACATGGTAAAACCTGAGCTGCCCTTTAATTAAAGGCCTGTTATGAGAAAACTGTGGTTGTCAACAGGCCATGTGCTATGTGAGATCACTGTGTAACTGTGTGACTGTCACAGTACGATCTGAAGTGGGAGTCACTGAAGGTATGATTTCTGACCCCTTCAATTTATCAGTATATCTACATTAATGGAAATTATATATTAACAAGCAGAAGAATGATAAATTCCCCATGACCATGCACTGGAAAAGCATTTGGAAGCAGTTGGATGGATGGATGGATGGATGGATGGATGGATGGATGGATGGATGGACGGATGGATGGACGGATGGACGGATGGATGGATGGACGGACAAACGGATGCATCCTTAGAATGGAATCTGTGCATCCGATGATATATACCTTTATATATATATAATTGTGTGTGTGTGTATGTGGACTGGGGGCTATCGCTGAATATTCAGCTGTTTGAGAGCCTTCTTGGACATAAACTTCTAAATAAAGTTCTAAACTGAAGGAGACTCTCTGGCTTCTGCAGGTACCCCCATGTCTTTAAAACCTGCCACTGAGTCACACTCCAGAGCACCACTCTTCTGACTGGTGGCCTTTTTCCGTCAAGAGGACGTGCAGCTTCAGCGTCAAGCGGCCGGCCAGGCACTGCTCGGTGTCTCCGTGTTTGTTTCCATTTCTCAGAAACGTGCCTCGCTCTCGGCTGTTCAGATGAAGCTCCCGCTCCTCTCTGAATTGGTCCATTGTTTCAGCAAACTATTGCCTCTTCCCCCCTCCCCCCCTCCCCACCTCCGACCTCAGCCCGAAAATCTGCTGGTCAAATAATATTAAGAATAATACCAGCATGCTATACATTACAAAGGGCTAGGTTAAGAATCACCAGCCCCTGCTGTTAATACACTTTCCTGGCAGGCGTAATGTGATTCACACATACTTGAAAGTGATCATTCCCGTCTGGATGTAAACACATGTTATCCTCATATAAAATCAACCTTAGGGGATATTTCATGTCTGAAACCCACTGGTACGAGTTTATGACCGTGGTGTGGAGAGGGTCTCCTCAGTCCTCTCAGCACGGCTTCCTTGGTGTTCTGTGATTCCTCATGTGAGTCGCCCTCGCTGTGAACGCCACAATAACCACAACAACAACAATCACAGTGTTTGTGGAATGTGTTTACAGATATATAACTTATTTACTGTCACCTATTGCACAGCAGTGTCAATATCAATACCCATCTATCTATCTATCTATCTATCTATCTATCTATCTATCTATCTAAATGTATTAGTGTATATATTATTGATGCATTAACTGGATCTCTATCCCTTATAAAAACGTAGTCTGTGAGACTGTTTTACCAGTCCTGGACTGTGTGCCATCTTATACAACTGACCCAGTCTGCTTTTTTCCTGTACCAGAGAAGGGCCATATCCTGTTTGTTTTGGCCCCTGCTTTAGGTTCAATCAGATCCAGTATTCATTTTCTATATTTTTTTCCCTGAATGTTACTATGACAAGGTTTACACCGTGTCGCTTAGTCTACACATTGGAGAAGAAAGGAAAGAAACTGAGGCTTTGTCTAAAAAAGCCATAACAAGAACCAGGCATTGTCTCGCTGCATGGCATTCTGGGAGCGGCAGAATGGGGTGAGGGAGGGGCACATATGCCCGATGATAAATAATCATAACTGGGCTTTCAGCTCTGTCTCTAAAACTCCATTTTCTACTTCCTTTGCTGTTGTTCATTATGCTGGTCTGTTTCCAAAGAACATCTATACAGCATATTGGTTAAACTTTGAAGGTCTACCATTAACGATTTTAGCTATTGCAAGAGCAATTTTCCCCTATCATAATTCAGTATTTCCAATTGAATCATTATTTATTGAGACGATAAACATTATTATATTGGGCTTGTACTCATGTATGCGTGAATATTTTTATTTTTAAATTTTGAATCAAATTTTTTTTTTTAGTTATGTAACTCTAGAATGGTGTGAATCTTCGTGATGATATTTTGTTTTTCTTTCTTTTTAGCTGGTTTTTAATCTTGATAGTGTCTCAGTTCCCAAACTAACTGTTTATCATCTTATAAAGTGTATACACAATATAATCAAACAGTTATAGAATCATTGAAATTGAGTGCAGTTCTTGGGGTTTTTTTTCAGCCGGCATTGATGTGACATTTTGGTTCCTGTGAAAGTTAAATTACTGCCCGATTCTATTTTTTGCAGCCTTTTGTACAGCCTTCTGTCTGAAAGTACTTAAAGGGATAAGAACAATTGCCAATTAAGTATAAATAGCAGCACTACACCACAGCAGCAAATGTGTAGTGCAGTCATGTCACACCAGGAGACACTGTAGAAATGACTATCACGAGGACAGCCGGCATTACGTACCAAAGGGCGAAGTTCTCTGAACGACCGAATATTTTCTAAACCAAAGCAGCACAAATCAGTGACTGACTCACGGTGAATTTCTCCCTCAGACCCAGCCCATCTTACTTTCAAGGTTTATTTCTTTAACAGTTGGCTGTTGGAGACGAGGTTGACTTCCCTGAAAGAAGATGCCTTTGCAAACCTAGTCAACATTTCCCGAATGTGAGTAAGCATTTCCCCCACCAAGTGGACCTAGTTTCTATGTCGATTGCTATGTTAAATTCCGACTGGAACGACTGGTGTAGCGCATTCACTAGTGGGCAAAAGTGTGTAAACACCTAGCGATTTTGGCATTACACTTTGAAAATTACAGCACAAATATGGCTGGTAATGTTTATAAACATTCAATGTTGCAAATACATTCTTGTTAATGTATAAACAATGTTACGGAAATAATACGGTGGATGATTAAATAAGTAACAACAGTTGAATAAAATTCTGCAATCTTGAAAAATTTAATTTAATATTTCATAAAAAATTACCAGACTTCAGTCAAATGAGTATATTACTGCAGAAATCAATTCCTATAATTTGAGGTTAACTGCAGTTTTATGAATATGTATGGGGCACAAGGCAGCTGGTAAAATCTCACCATACAAGGGACTGTACAGTCAGATTCCTCACAAATGTCCCAAATGGCCCAAGGCACTCAGCATGAGGGCCATCGCAAAAGACACAGTTACACAAACAGTTATTAATGCAGAGAGCAGTGACCTACATCTCTCTCATACTGAGGCTTACAGTAACTTACTAGAATGCCATTGATCTTACAGTGAACTTCACAGTAACTTACTAGAATGCCATTGATCTTACAGTGAACTTCACAGTAACTTACTAGAATGCCATTCATCTTCCAGTGAACTTCACAGTAACTTACTAGAATGCCATTCATCTTCCAGTGAACTTCACTGTAAATGTAAACATTGTGCTGTAAATTAAAGACTATGTGCAAAAGACTGAGGATAGAACCTCATCTCCTCAAATCTGGAAATGGCTAAATTTAGTGTTACAGTTAATTGATTATTTAAATGTTTTATTTCATTTATTAATAATCAGTCGTAATGAGCTTCTGTTTGCTCACCGAAGTGGTTTCATCTCAGGGTTTAAAATAAAAACTGAATAAGTTAAAACAATATTATATATGTGTACGGCCTGAAGTGAAAGTAATTACAGAAAACTTAACTAAGCTGCTAATTGAATGCAAATCTTTTAAGTAAGCAGAGCTTTATTGTCATCCCAACAATACACGATAAGTATACAGTGAGATGAAATATCATTCTCCATGACCGTAAGTGCGACATAAAACACAACAACACACAAGTCAGATCACGATAATAATGCGATCTTAACAAATTATGAGTTGCGGCACGATGAACACTAACCTGTAGGGCCATTTTAATTGCTTATTCCTATGTTAAAGGTATTTAGAAAATGCAATTTCTAGTTTGGTTAGTAACACTAGCCAGGGTAAGTGGCTAGATGATGGATGGATGGATATATAGTTTGCCATGCTAAAACTAGCCCCAAGCTCTGAAAGCATTCATTACCAGCCCTATTGTCTTAATGAATAGATTTCAGTAGCTAAATGTGCTAGATAGCCAAAAATTCACCCTCCACACACAAGAAGGCGATTCTAAGGAGTCTGGCAAAAAATTCTATGGACCCCCCCAACGCACCCCGCCCAGCATGGTAAAATTTGTGACCATTATCTTTGCTTGAAGTCTAAATTAATAATATCAACAAAAGAGAACTTAATAAACACACTTCCTTTATTTTCACTTTTGTGAAAAAGAGAATAGCAAATAAAGCAGATTTGTCGTTGCATGCACTTTGTAATTAAGCCAGCTTCGGGGCCACAGACGATCGTCTGCCTGTCCTCTCCTGTCCCTACGCCTCTCACCACACATCCAGCTGCATGGTTCAGCAGGAGGCCATTTTACCGTCAGTGACCCCCCTGCACACACACACACACACACACACACACACACACACACACACACACACACACACAGCTGGCCAGCTGCAGGGGGACTTGTAAAATCCAATAAACAGGACTTTCTTCTGCTGGGGCTGACGGCGGGGGCCAAGGCAGTCTGAGGGGCTACTGGTTTCCATTTAACCTCAGCAGTGTGTGGTGTGATCGAGTACCTGAGCAGGAGGGAAGCGGTGGCTAATGGGAAGGCGTCTGCAGAACTAACAATGCTACTGTGTCGGGGGAAGTTTAAATGCCAGTGTGAAAATACGGATGGATTTTATACACACTTGCATTTATAATAATAAACTTTCCCAGTAACAAGTACATATATATTATAGAAATGATTCTTCAGGTTCAGCTATTCAGAGAATAATTTTATCAATTTAAGTTATTTTACCAAAATAAATGAGTACACAATTTAAGTAAAAGAAAAAAAATGTTATGCATTCATATTTTGCTTGCAGGTATTGAAATTTGAATGGTGTGAAAATGTGAATTTTCGCACACGACACGAGTGACATTTTCTCCTCAGCGTTAATGGGCAGAAGCGCATTGGACTATAAGCACAAGCTTTAGGTTTTACAGCTGTGGTGACACTTTACCTCCGTCAGATACATGTCGGTGGACGTGACTCTGGAGAGGCTGGAGAAACATTCCTTCTACAACCTGAAGAAAGTCACACACATGTGAGTATAAGGGGTTAGCAGCTCAAATTACTGGGAGGATTGTGGGTACTCAGGCAAAGCAGAGAGGAGAGCAGAACGAAATTCGGTACTTTTATGGAGGGATAATTTAATTATGAGTCATTCGACTGCAATTTTGTTTTTTTATTTTCTAATTTACTGTGAAACTGGTTTTTTTTCTTTGGCTAATGAAATATGGATCTATCATTAATAAAATATAAAGCATTAAGCAATGAGATCCTAAGGACAGTTGATGGGTTTCCAGGTTCACAGAGTCATGAGCTGTGATTCAGTGCAAACAGCCCCTGTTGGCAGAGACACTCACCCATTAAAACGACCCATATCGGGCTGCAAGCTCGTGTCATTTCAGGACGGCAGTCGGCACATTATTTAAGCATCACAAATATAGTCTCCATTATTACCATTGGAGAAACAAAAGTAAGCATCGGCTAAGGTTTAACATCTTTTGGGGCAGGACACTTGTGGTGAGAAATCACCTCGCTACAATAACATCTCCGAGCTGGACGAGGATTGGCATAGTGGGCCGGCAGGAAGCACGGCGATTAAGGAGCTGGACCCGCGACAGGAGCTTTCCAGCCCAGCCGGGTCCCAGGAAAGACACGCCTTGTGTTTTACTTTCGAGCAAAGTCCTCAGCCTCGTTTTAAACCTCGGTTAAAATATCCGCCTGTCTGAACGTGTACGGACCTTTGGGAGTTACACCGGAACCTGTGGGAGGTGTAAGTAGAAAGTCAGGGCTCCTCAAAGGGGGCTGCAGGAAACTCCGCTGATGAAACACTTCATAACGTAGGATCTTATGTTGGAGAATGGAGGTGAAGGGGGCTGCCCTCGGCCTTAGTATGTTCTAATTTTGTACGACTGGAACAACATGTAGCTTCAGAAACTCGTTTCCGGACATGTGATTGGCTTGTGGTTTAGGGCTTTTTCCCTGAGCTTTGATTGGCTGCTCTGGGCTTCCGGCATCTATGAGAAATAAAGGTGGAAGATGTTTGGGTTGGAACCCCTGCACCCATTTGGCCTAGTGTGGCATGCCTCAAATTATGCTGTCTCTCTCAGGTTTCTCTCATGAGTAGGAAATTAATATTGAGCTTCCCGTCAGCTGTCAATGTTTCATTGCCATTGTCAAGGTAACACTGGGGATGCTGCCACATATGTATGTAACACAGTGGGGATCTCCCAGCCAGGACCGCCAGGTGCACATGTGTTTCTGCAGGTGTGTGTACGCAGGCTGCGTGTATGAGTGCAGACGGAAGACCCCCTAACCCTAACCGGCCCAGAGGAATCTGTGTTAGGCCAGCGGTTACCAACTCGTCCATCTTCTTGATCAACCTAAACATTGCTATTGGTTAATGCATACCTCTAATGTTGAATGTCTGACCTCAGCTGAAAATAAGCTATCAAAATAATGCTGATTAAAAATTACAACAAAAACAAACAAAAAAAATAAAAAATTCCAGGCCGATAGTTTCACATCGTACGCAAACGTTACCTGCTGCTTTAAAATGTTGCACCGTTTCAGTCACATGACAGCATTACGTGTCTATTTTTCAGAGAGATCCGGAATGCTAGGAGTCTGACATACGTTGACCCAGAAGCATTTAAGAGCCTGCCCAGTTTGGAGTACTTGTGAGTACTTTGTCTATTGTGAGTACTATCAGTCTCTACATTACTCCAGCTTAAATAAGACATTAATAAAGTGATAGTGAGAGCCTGCTGATGAGTGTCACCAAGCAGTTTCCCTCTTGCAGGAGGGAAAACTCTCCTCTTGGGTGTTGTGGTGGTTTGGTGGTTACAGTTCAATGTATGGATATAAAGCAGATACACATGTACCTGTCTTACACGCATGCGCTCTGTAAACACACTTCTCCAAAGATGGCACACCGTCGGCACTGGTGACCCACTCCAAAGTTTCCCATCTACTTTCTGAGCTCTCAAGGTCGGCGTCTTTATTTCACCACAGGGGGATTTTCAACACGGGTCTCACCACCATCCCCGATCTGAGCAAGATCCATGCGAACGACAGGAACTTCATACTGTAAGCGAGCCGCCGGCCGTAAGCCTGATCCATTCCTGCCGCCCTCCGCCCTGCTCACCCGGAGGCACGACTACGGGGTTGCCCATGCTGATCCGAACGGGCGGCCCTGCGATCAGACGAGGGCCATATCAGCCGGCCCCCCAGACCTATGTGATCTGACCTGAGTTCTGAGTGATAGCGCAGGCTTGAGCTTTCGGGGATCACCTGTCTTCCTGATCCCATAACAGGGTATCCACCAAATCCCCCGTTTTTGTTTTTGACAGTGAAATTGCTGATAATCCCTACATGACAGAGATCCCAGCCAATGTGTTCCAGGGAATCACCGGCGAGTTGCTGACGGTGTAAGTGTGCGTGCGAGCATCTTCAGAACAACAGCATGATGAAATAAGGGGCACGTTGCTGCCCCCTGCCTGTCAGGAGTGTCACTCCAGGGCACACCACCCACCCTCCCTCTGATTTATTTAGTCTTCGCAATTTATTTATGACTTAACCCGTAGCTGATAGACTGTTAGACAGGGCATAGCATGGTGGAAGTTTTGGTGTGCCCGTGTTTTTGTAGTATGCGTGGCTAACAGGTTGGTCCATCTGGATAATATGACACCTTTGAAATGTTTCTCGGAGACATTCCTGATATCCACAGCAGTTGTGAATTACCAGTCGGCGGGCCTGACGGCACTGATACCGCTGATAGCGTGGCTCTCTGCAGAGGCGCGCTCCTGCCAGCACCCGGCCCACATGAGTTTCCTTGTTTTGAAACGCAGAGAGCTCAGTTAAGCCTGCGGTCTAGCCATAGAGCCAAGTGCGCAATGCAGATGCAGATGGGGTGCAGACCCAGCCGAGCTGCCCATACTCCATGGAAACTTACTGTCTGTTTACGTCTGCAGGATGCTCTACAACAATGGCTTCACCGAGGTCCAGAGACACGCCTTCAACGGGACCAAGCTGGATGCTGTGTGAGGCTATACTGTATCCATAGCAACCACTATGATAGGAAGCTTATATGCACAGACACACACACACAAGTTTGTAATTATATCTTTGTGGGGACTCTCCATTCATTTCTACGGGGAAAACTCTAATCCCAACATGAAGACCTTAACCTCTACCCAGCCCTAACCTTACCCATAAGTAACCAAACAAAAGTTTTTTGGCATTTTTAGCATTAGATCTTCATGAAGACCTGAAAAATGGTCCCCACTACATCAAAATAACAGGTTATTATCACATTGGGGGGGACATTTGGTCCCCACAATGTAATATAAACCTAATCCATATTCATGCGTACACACAAAACATGCAAAGACCACAAAATTCGGAGAGCAACTGATTTGTGAGGGTGATGCCATGTAATTAATAACACATTTATTTATTACTATTTTACTGTGGTTTTAGGGTTGTTTAGACTGATGTGAGACTTCATAAAATGACTACCAAGCAGAAATAAACAATGGTACTGCTTTTATTTTTCTGTAATTAAATTATGACCACTGACTAATTTTATTAGTTTATTAGTATTTAATCAGCATGATATATATTTTGTCACCTGCATAATGGAAAAATAAGAACATTTAGGATCATTAATAAAAGTGTTTCTCAAACTTTTGACTCTCCCCTGGATAAGTTAAATTTGTCCGTTGTCTAATTGTCCAGGAATATCACGCCATCAGTCCAAAGCTACTCTTTATATTTTCAGCATTTAATACCTGTTTCTAGCATAAAGTAGAGTAAAGTATATTTAACCAAATATATATTTTTAACAAGTTCCTGTCCTGCACAGTCGATACACACATTACCGTGCTGAAAGTGTAATATAGGTCTAAGAAAAACAATATACAGCATGTATATCTTCATTGAATTTGATATACAATAGTCCAATAGAGGCCCGTAGCCGGATCTCATTCTGGATTTGCGGCGTGTAGAGTTCTCATGGGAAACGCGAGCTCTGGGAATTCGGACTTTCCCTACACCGTCTCCGTTCCAGTCCGTCATTTTCCCTTCTGTCCTGTGAGGATATGAAACGCTGCCACGCCTGTCAACTGACCCCGCAGCCGTAGCGGTGATATTTAGGTGACATAACGGTCACTTAAAATATGGCTGGTGGCCGGTGTTGTAAGCTTTACCACACTGGAGTTTGTCTTGGCACGGAGCGCGCTCGGCCTAAGCACTGATCCCCAAGCAAGAAAACCAAGACAAACACCACGTCCATTAGCATAATTAGATTAAGCACGTTTATAGTGTGTGTTTTAAAGAAACAGGACCCTGGGCACCATTCTCGGAGGGAAGGTTCTGGACTACACCAAAAAGACCTGGTATCAACACTGACAGCTAAAATTAGGAAGAGATTTAGTTAGTGTCCCTTATTCACAAAGCAAAGCAGTCAAAGTCCTTGAGGAATACTCACACCCCCCATGCTCTCTCCTTCTCACAGGTACCTTCACAGGAACAGGGACTTGAGTCGGATAGATGAGGGGGCATTTGCTGGTGTCCTCAATGGCCCACTGCTTCTGTGAGTGCTGCATTTCGGGGGCCAGTGCTGCTAGGACAGTGCCCCCTCCTACTATTTATCACTAAAATATACAACTGAGACTAAACTGAGCCCCCAGAATGTGCATGCCTGTTTCCTATATCACTTTCATGCATCTATGACACACAATGCACGTGTGTAATGTATGCAATAACAGCTTATGTTATTAATTTTGAGTATGTCAATTTTTTTTTCTCCTGGTGAGCATATTTGGAACCTTCCAGATCTTCCTGTTTTTCATTCTCTCTTAAAAGTGATATTATTTAAATATCATCTCAAAAAGGATGCTTATCATAATACTTTCTGGAGGAGCGGTCGTCGGGAGTCAACATTGCCCGGACGACACGTAACAATAATAAAAACAAACCTTGGAGCTTGTAGTATTTTGGAAAGTGAGCGAAGAAACAGCACATAAGCACGAACGTCTCGGACCCCTGGTTCCTCTAACAGCAAGTTGGACGCGTCCTTATCGAGCAGCACGTTGTATTTCGCCCTGTCTGCACTGACCCGAAAACCACCTATTGTCAATTATGAATCCTTTTTTTCCTCTTTGTTTGGAAATGTGGAAATATCCTTCTCTCACTCTTAAAGGGGATAAAGGCTGAAACCTTAGCCCTGTCTATCAGCCCTGGAACGTGCGTCTGGTTAAATCATAGGCCTGTAATAGCTTCATTATTGAATGCTCTCTTACCCCTTCACGGTCAAACACAGGCGAGTGAAGTCACTGCGCTGAGGTCATCGGCTAAAAATCTCCTAATTACAAAATCAGAAGTGTGCAAGATGTTTTTCTGCCGCCAATTGTGCAATTTTCCCAGAGGGGAGCGAATCGGAGAAGTGCCTTCATCGGAGGAGCGTTCCGGACTCGTCTGCAGGCCAGATTCACAAAAAAGCGCTTAGTGGACAATGCTGGAGGTTTCATGCCTCACTTCCTGTGCACCTCCAAGTGTGCGATCACGTTATGCGTGCGTCCCCTGTGATTGGCTGGCCTCCAGTCCAGGGTGTCTCTTGTCTTGTGGCCTGTATTTGCTGGCTCCATGTCACCCTGGAACGGATAAGCCATTGAAAAATAGATATGTGACAGGTTAAATAAATTAAACTGTGTTTGACCTGAGCCTGTCATTGTAGTTGGGCAAAAAAAAAACAATTTGACTACTAAAGATTAAAGAAGCATTTTTGGAATTGATCCTCTGGCTAATTAGCACTTGTATCTAGTCTGGTTCTTTGAAAGTTGTGTGCTTGTTGTTAGCTTCTTCACATGTTTTCTGCTTTAGACAAAAGTATCTACCAGAAAATACATAAAAATGTTTCCCAACCCGGTACTCGAGAACCCACAGAGGGTCCATTCTTTGCTCCCTCCCAGCTCCCAGAAGAGCAGAAACATCTGTGGGTAACTGAGGACCAGGCTGGGAAACATTGATGTAGCCCAAAAGTACCTGCCACGTCTGGTGGTGAGCAGACAGCTGAAAGTGAGGCGTATTTATCGCTGATTTACTGTCATGAGTATCTGGTATCACTCTTGTTTGGACAGTGACGTCTCCCAGACGCGTGTGGCCTCCCTGCCGGCAAAGGGCCTCGAGTCCGTGCGGGAGCTGATGGCCCGGGACGCCTGGTCCCTGAAGAAGCTGCCTCCCATCAGGATCTTCCAGCACCTGACCAACGCTGAGTTGACCTACCCCAGCCACTGCTGCGGACTCAAGGGCCTCAAGAAGCGCAAGGGGTTTGTGTTGGGGCCCAGGGCCCCATGCCGCCTTGGCCCCCTCCACCCCCCCATTTGTACTTCATCACAGACTCTCCATCTGCTGAAACACTCTCCAATCCAGCTGTTAGCCACTGTTAAACAAGAATAACAATTTTGACCCTTCAGCTGACCAGTAATACATTTGGTATCGTTTCCATTCTCTTCCCAGAGTTACTGCTGTCCCACTGGATGCTGTTACATTATGTACTCTCTTTAAACTTCCAAATCTGCTGTATAACATAACACGTTAGTTTTTTTGTCAGCACGTATTGGCAGGAAGAATGACCCCTTTTCAATCCGGTTCACCCTACAGGTTCCTGGAGTACATCATTTGCAACTTGACCGCTTTCTACGACCAGCACCGCAAGCGGTCGGTGAGTACGTTGCAGGCCCCGGCGCAAAACGGCGACAGTCAGGTGAACGCACTCAGCGAGGACGCCCCCTTCTGGGGGAACCACGGGCATTATGAGCTTGGAGGAAACCTCCACCACCATACCTACTATGGCGTGCAGGCTGACATCGATGTGGGCTTTGGCGAGACGCTGAAGAACCCGCAGGAGGACAGCGGGCAGGACTTTGACAGCCGTTACGACTACATTGTCTGCGAGGAGGGCGGGGAGATCGCCTGCACCCCCATTCCAGACGATTTCAACCCCTGCGAGGACATCATGGGCTCGGGCTTCCTGCGGGTCACCGTGTGGTTCGTGAGCCTGCTGGCCATCCTGGGGAACCTTCTGGTGCTTCTGGTGCTGCTGACCAGCCACTACAAGCTGTCTGTGCCTCGCTTCCTCATGTGCAACCTGGCGCTTGCCGACCTCCTCATGGGCATCTACCTGCTGCTCATCGCCTCTGTGGACCTCCACACGCGCACCGAGTACTACAACCACGCCATCGACTGGCAGACGGGCCCCGGCTGCGGTCTGGCCGGCTTCTTCACTGTATTCGCCAGCGAGCTGTCGGTGTACACTCTGACAGCCATCACGCTGGAGCGCTGCCACACCATCGTCTTCGCCATGCGGCTGGACTGCAAGCCGCGCCTCTCGCACGCTGTCGCCGCCATGCTGGCCGGCTGGCTCTTCTGCCTGTTGCTGGCACTGCTCCCCTTGCTGGGCATCAGCAGCTACAGCAAAGTCAGCATCTGCCTGCCCATGGACGTCCACTCAGGGGGGGCGCGGGCCTACGTGGTCTCCGTCCTAGTCCTCAACATCGCAGCCTTTGCCGTCGTCTGCATCTGCTACGCCAGGATCTACTCGGCTGTGCGGCGTCCGGAGTGCCGGCCTGGCAGCAAGGACACCAACATCGCCAAACGCATGGCCATCCTCATCTTCACCGACTTCCTGTGCATGGCACCCATCTCCTTCTACGCCATGTCGGCCGTGTTGGACCGGCCGCTTATCACCGTCTCCGACTCCAAGTTTCTGCTGGTGCTCTTCTACCCTCTCAACTCGTGCGCTAACCCCTTCCTGTACGCCATCTTCACCAAGGCCTTCCGCGGTGATGTCTTCATTCTACTCAGCAAGGTGGGCCTCTGCCGCCATCGGGCCCGGCGATTTCGAGGCCAGGCCGTGTCCCGCAAGGGCGGACCTCCAAGTCAGGGGACACAGGAGACAAGGAGGAAGGGTGCTAGTGAGATGTGGCTCCGACTGCAGCGAAGGCCTGGGCGTCAAGCCCCTGACACCTGCTTGGCACCGCTGGGGTAGGAAGCCCCGAGCAGTCGCCAGACATATTCCTGCTGCCCCAATCCTACATCTTTCTGTAACCCAGACAGACACTACGGCAACACAAGTGCCAGGAGGTTTGTGCGCTAATTCTTTGAGGTGTGGTAACCACTTCACTCCACTGGAGTGTGTCCGGCTGGCTGCAGTGACACTGCCTTCCTTTGGACCTATCGGCAGTGAAGCGTCTGTGTTGGTTTTGTTATTAGGTTTGTATACAGTGCAATCACCTCAATAAGAAACAAGTATAATTGAAAGCCGGAATTCTACTCTGGAGTACAGGGGTGTGTTCATGACAGAGCTTACAAACAGATTTCTGTGCCTTTTCAGATGTTTCAATGAGATTAAATCAATCTGACCACAGGGCCTGTAATGTGGTTCTATTGAGACATTGTCCAAAACACGGTTATTATTCACGTAAACCGCCCTTCTGGCTGCCAGAATGAGCCACTACAATATATGTTCCGATAATTGATCAATTAGCACTTGAAGTTGAGTCTAAGAGTTTTTATCGAGCCACCAGTGACAAAGTGTGAAGACACACTTCAGTGACGTGTGAAAACCTGGAGAAAGTGCTGATAAAGCATTATTTTACTGCATACTAGTACAGTCACCAGTGTCCAAGTCATTTGGTATGAAACTGACAATGGTTTGGGGATATTCCTGCTATGTGGCTCTTTGTAATGGTTAGAAAGTGAACGCAAATTTTTTATTATTCTGTTAAACTACTCCTAGAATTATACTAGTATGCCAGAAATATACTCTGCTCAAGCCCAATCACTTAAAATCTTATAATTACGAGACGCTTTTTCATAAATGGGCAGAAAAATGTTTTCGCTCTGTTAAGTACATTAACACAGCATTCCAAAGATCTCAATGCATGAAAAGATCGCAGTATGCGTTTATAAAAATGTTTTTGTCCCTTATTCGACTATGTTCATTTAATTCATTACGTATAAGACAAATGAGAGGGTGTTTTATTCACCACTTCTTTTTTCTAAATCTCCATGCTAGTACAAAAATTTGCTGTTTTTAACTGCATTGAACGAAATACGCTGAGTCACTGAGCAAACTGTTTTGAATGGAAATACATAATGTACATGCGCTGTAACATTTTGTGAACTAATTTTTACCTTTTGAGAAGCGGGAAGATGAGTGACAGTAAAATAACAGATGTAATAACATTTATCCAGGTGAAAAAACAATTCTCCTTAATAACCTTAATTGACTAATAGCCAAAAAGAAACCGTGTTAAGCAGTGAACTGGAGCTTGGGGAGCAGCCTTTGGAACACAGTAAGGCCATTTCGCCCGTCCCCATATGATTCCTCCTCTCTCCCCTATCCCATTTCCTAATCCGATTGACGTATTTCACCACGCCACACAGCCTCCTCTTTCTACCTCATTTATAGGTTCAGCTTCCAAAGTGCTCTCGTACGACTGGTTTTCCCAGGGTGTGCCTCATGATCAGACATACTCCACACTGTTGGCCAGTGTGCTCAGCCGAGATGACAACCTGCGGTGCAGCAGTAACGGCTCTGCAAATCCTGGAAGGTGTCTCGCTGCTCGATCCAGCATTTGCTGCCCTTTTCACGTCCCTCCACCTCGGTCGCACCGAAACCTGCCATTAACTTCTGTTCCATGTTTGTCTCTCTGCCATGTCTTATTCTGAAGGGATTTTTTGTCATTTCCCAGAATCTCAATCACAACTCACTCTGTAACACTTGTGCATTTCAGCAGACCTCAGCAGCATTCCTAATGTCATGTACACAGCATTTCTGTTATATTTTTCCAGCAGATGCTTTTTGCCCAAAACATCGCACCGGTGAGGGTTATCATGCGTTGCAGGAATATTGCTGTCAAGGACCTACAATTGTTACAAGGCTGAGGTGCCAGAGTATTTGAGCAGTTGATGTACAACAGAAAACACTGTAAAAACCCAAAAGAAGAGCTATTCAGATCAAATACACCATGAGGACTAGGGACATATGAGACAAGTGCAAAATACAAGATCATAGCACAGATGGGACCACAATTAAAACCACAACCATTAAGATAACTCATATATACAGATAAAACCATTTAATGAAAAGTAGTGCAATGTAATATAATGTATGACCCAACGAATGCTAACTACAAGAACACAACAGGCCTAACAAATTGTAAGATGTAATATATAAACGTGTAAATATCAATAACTCATGAATTAACATGGCATTTGTTTTATTACAGTTCACAGCTACTAGGAATATTTCTAATATTTCACTGAGGGTTCAAGAGCAACCAAAAATTAAAATTTTATTTTTATATCGTATTATTAATCGATAAATATAATTTTAGCTAAGGAGGTGGAATGTGGTAGAGTGAGACAAACTGATTAAAGGCATAAAACACCACAAAATCCATAAAACTCGTCGATATTACAGTATATTTACTGATATCCTTGCTCACACCACTATACATGATGTCATTTCCTGCGGGATGATGAAGGGGCTGGCAGTTGTATTTTAAAGTGACATTACAGCAAAAGTGATATTGGGGACGCAATAATAGGGAAGAAAAGCCTTCAAAAAACCATTAGATAAAAACGTAAATTTTAAGATAAAACGTTTTCCTTGACACATTTTAATTATGGAACTAACACAAAAAGAAATGCCAGGGCATGGAAGATCAAACCAAAATGGTGAAAGCATTTAAAATTGACCTAGAGATCCCTTTAACTGTGATCCAATGATAAAGGAAAACCAACAGTTATCTCCAGTTTAAGAACCAAACATTCATCAATATATTAAGACATTTTGAGTCAGCAGAACTGTACTAACAGGAACACCAAGAAGGCATCATCCATTGACCGTTAATCTTTTTCTCAAAAGTGAATAAACCTCTATTGCTTGGGAACAATTATACATCTTAGGCCTGCTTTGGATGTTTGTGGTCCTATTAGGCTCTTGATAAAAAATCAATTGGCACTGCATGCATTTCCAGAGCTTTGCATGCTTTAAGTCTTTTGGGGAACGTAAAGAAAATACTTGTGTGAATTGGGTAACCATTAAATTAGGACGTGTTTTTAAGAAAACAGTATGGTAAATGATTAATAGAAATTTAACTGCGTTTTAAAGTTGAGGTAAACAGAATTCAAAAGTAATGAACCTTAGCAAATGTAAATGGAACAATGGAACAAGATATGTCAAA
This sequence comes from Mormyrus proboscirostris, assembly GCA_026779585.1. Classification (NCBI taxonomy): domain Eukaryota; kingdom Metazoa; phylum Chordata; class Actinopteri; order Osteoglossiformes; family Mormyridae; genus Mormyrus; species Mormyrus proboscirostris. The sequence goes on along the minus strand of JAODKF010000045.1, from coordinate 13,127,929 downwards.
CAGATGAAACCTCACACTACTCTTGCAGCTTAATTCCAGTGACAACAATGTAAAGCAGCATCATTCATTACTGAAAATAGCAACAATGTAACTATAAGGTTGGACGGAAAGGAAAAGCCCCATGAGAGGGATACTGACTGATGTAATTCACTGTTACCATCAACACATTACGCCTGCTTTAACAACATACCAACTGTGCTCCAAAATGGACCAAAATCATCAACAGCTGCTGGGGGTGCTTAGCCACAAAACGGGACCTCCTGCTAAAAATGGGAGGTCTATGGGAATCCAGCAGCTATCAAGTTCTACCGGTAAATATTGTAGTTATTTAAAAACAATACTTGCAAATTACTTGCTAACAAAACGAACTCAACTGAAGTGCCAGATGTAGTCTGACCAACAATTCCCCCCAGGAGCAGAAAAGATTAATCTAATATTGTTCTAAGTAACTCTTCTTGTCGCAGGTATTGAAGACAGGTAGCACCGTTTCGTTCAGACTATTAAAATCTGTGAATCCATTTTTATTTAGTGTGGTCTTGTCAGCACAGCATATGCATTGAATATCTGGTGAATAAAGCCTATTCTGACTATGAAACAAGCATGGACCCATGCTTGGGTTGCATAAGGTGCATAACTATCATGAGCCAGATAGGTAAAATGAAAACTATTTGTGTGTAAAAAAATCACAATAGTATATACACTATATTGCCAAAAGTATTGGGACACCTGCCTTTACACACAGATGAAATTCAATGACATCCCATTCTTAACACATAGGTTTTGATATGAAGTTGGCCCACCCTTTGCAGCTATAACAGCTTCAACTCTTCTGGGAAGGACTGCCTATGAAGTTTAGGAGTGTGTTTATGGGAATTTTTGACCATTCTTGAAGGAGAGCATTTGTGAGGTCACGCACTGATGTTGGATGAGAAGGCCTGGCTCACAGTCTCCACTCTAATTCATGCAAAAGGTGTTCTGTCGGGTTGAGGTCAGGGCTCTGTGCAGGTCAGTCATGATCCTCCACACCAGACTTGCTCATCCACGTCCTTATGGACCTTGCTTTGTGCACTGGTGTGTAGTCATGTTGGAACAGGAAGGGGCCGTCCCCAA
>JAODKF010000045.1:13108046-13118363 GCA_026779585.1 Mormyrus proboscirostris | reverse complement strand
GTGAATCATGGACGATTTAGTCTGAATTTCAGGACGATCAGTTCACACACGATCAGAATTAATCCACAATAACAACACAACGGATTAATTCCGTGTCACGTGGGTGACGTAATCGTCCGTGAATTCATCCTAATACACAAACAGAACGTTAAAGCAAAACTCATATTCCCCACAATGCAGATCACAAATCAGAGGGAACCACAGTGGAAGGCACGTCAGTCTGGCACACTAAAAACAGGTATTTCAGAAATACCATCTTGTAGGGGTGCACCATTACTGTTTACCCATGGTATATCATCAATTCTTTTGGTATGCCACCTACTGTTGTATTTAAATTCTAGCCTTTGAAAATAAGACCCATTCTTTTTTCTTTTTTTTTTTAAAAAGATGTATTTTCTTGGGGAATACACACTGTCTTATACTCATGCCATTACATATAGGAAAATGACAGGCATATCGTAATACTGCAGTTCACGTGTGCATACTGAACCACCGGGGGTGTACCAAAGGGTTTTATGATGTACTTAATGTGTCACCGTACAAGGTATGTGGCGACTAAGCCGAACGGACGGTTATTTGGAAATCATGGTCCCGACACTGCGATACATACTGAACTATAATCAAACTCTACTGTCACACCACAACCATTTAGATTAATGGGACACGTCTCTGAATTACAAAACAAAACCTGTAAAGCATGGGGGGGGACTGGATTTGGACACTCCAGGGTTGAATTTTAGAAGGGAATGGGGCTGCCCAGTTAGGCTCTCTGCTAGCCAGGGCGTTACGGACCGTACTAAAGCAAGTGAGCTTAATAAACATGTTACACTGTTAAAACAAATCAGATCAGAGGCCCACAAGGGGATAGTTAATAAGCATTAACTGGGATTATGGGGACTGCAAGTCACCCGAGCCGCTGTCACACGCACGATTTCATGAGGGCCATTTAAAAAGGCTTTTACCACAACCAGCTGAAATGGAGGCCTCAGGCATCGCCAGCATCAGCCCTTAGTTTGGACCGACTGTTCATCAGTGAACAGCACATGCCAATCTTTCTGAAGACGTTCTCCCGATTAAGCCTTAATATAGGCACGTAAATGATACATCTCAAAGTTCAAAGCCGAGTCTGAGCCACCTGGACGATCATCCAATAGCTAAGCTCCACACTAATAAAACCTTTAAAGGACCACCCCAAAAAGACCAGGGTGACCTTGTACGCTGTATTCACAGTGACCAAACCGGCTCTCGGGTCACATGACTGAGGGAGGGCCAATGGTAAGTTAGGACATCCCGAAGGCTCACCTGGGTGTTCTGCGGGACTTTATTGCCAGCCAGGACAATCTGTTGAGGCTGGATGATGACACCGGTCTGCTGGGGGATCCCGCCTTGCAGAGGGGTCAGCACCTGATAAAGAGCACGCCGTGGGTCACAGGCACGTCGCCCACCAAGTGAGCAAGCCACACCCCCAGCTCGACCCTCCCTGGAACAACGCCTACCTGCTGTATGACTGGAGCCTGCACTCCTCCAGGCTGCATCTGCTGCAGCACCACCTGCTGCTGCGGCTGAAGGATGTACTGGGCACCGTTGGGGCCCCTCACTACCTGCAGGATCTGACCTGGGAACCAAACCACAGCGCTAACCAATCTAGCTTAAACTTACACAAATCGTCATAAGAGGGTCATTCCCACTCACAGACTTAAACACTATACAATGTAATAACTAGTGTGAGATACAAGAATTAAACACCCAAAGCGAACCCTCTGCTAGTCCTTTGATGTCTGGACCATGAGCACAGAGATGCCAGGGGGGTTTTTACCTTGATTGGTTATCAGCTGCTGGTAAGGTCCGACTCCCGTGGGCAGGGCGAGCGTGGCTGCAGTCGCTGCCGCACTCTGCGGGGACAGGGCAGAGGACGCCTTAGCAAAAGCATACTGAGAGATGAGGCGTCAGCCGCTGTCTAACCCGGTCTGAAGCTCATCCCCGCCCGACACTCGGGGACAGCATCACACAGCTGGGCCGCAGATGTGCAGGCAGTAGCCGCACAGCATGCATCTCAATCAGACAGACTTTCCTCCCGCGCCGGCCCGGTGACTCACCATTCCCGTGACTGTCATGTGCTGGACAAGCTTGGAGGAGTCTTGCATGATGACCTGCTGCTGTGGGGCTGTAGGCCGAGGACACACACACACACACAAAGCTCTGTCACTCTACACACAGGAAATGACATACCACCGGAACCCACAGGTGGCAAGGGTAAGCCTCACTATTCAAGACCACATCTTAAAAGCAGTGATTCCAGGGTGAACCATACACCACAACTATGTCTCGTTTAAACTAACACAGAACCAGTGCTGGTGCTGGACTGGTTCTCATTCGGCGTCTTTGAGAACCTGCCAACACTTCCACCAGTTTCAAAGAAAAAAAAAAAAAAGGAACTGGTAAGTAGGCAGAAGAGATTAAAGATTCATATACGTTCCAGTTTGGATTTATTTCAGTTTTTCTAAGTTGGTTTTACCACCTAGTTACTGATTAACTTTTTATAAGCTGCCGAACCAAAAAAAAAAAAAAGAGCCTTTAAGTCTGTTTTTCAGAGTATGACTCTTTGTCCCCTCACTCTCTTGCCTGTATCCGCTTGTCTCCATAAAGGCTCCCCCGTCAGTTTATTCTCTCAGAGTTTTACCGCTGTACTTTTAAGGATCACACAATAAGAGTCCGCTAAAAAGCGAACTTTGCTGTCTTTATGACCTCTTCACCATTCGAGTGCCACATTTTATTTATTCGATCAGTGACATGTTTATAAACTACTATCAGATCTGGCTAATAGATCGATCTTCTGTTTTCCCACAGTATAAAAACAAATGTGACATTATTTCACGAATAAGCTAGCAAGTTGTTTCACTGTCAGCACCGGTGAGAAAAAAAATAAATAAAACTATCGGTTTCAATTTTCCAGGTATGCAGAAAGTTTGGACACAACAGCTTGACCCACTTTTGCTAAAGTAACAGTTCCAAGTTTTGAGACCAGCTTGTCTGTGGTGCTATGCTGGAGTCTTTTTATTCTGGCCTAAGGCCAGTGTTTTTCTTGCGGTGGAAACACGCAGAACCAGTTCCGGATTGGAAAAAAACACAGCACCGCATTGGTGCAAATGAGGAATTAGCATCACAATGTGATCTTGGCCTCTCAACCCAGACATTTCCCTAAGCTGAGGTCAGAACTTGGTCCAGACCATTGGAACATCCTCATGTTATTCTCGGAAAACCGGCAGCCATCTTCTGTCAGCTGAGAGGGTGTCCCACACCATCCTGATTTACGTGGATCCTGGATCACGTGCCAGGGACACCCCACTAACATGCATCAGAACAGAGTAGAAATACTTTACCCCCATGGGGAAATTGGGTAGTTCTCATAAAGCTTTCCAAGACAGAAACAGGTGAGAGAAAGTTTTGGGGGCAGAGTGAAGGGTCAGCCAGTTTCTAGCATCCCTGGAGAAATTTGGGCTAAGGGCCTTGGTCGGGGCAGGGCTTACCTTGCTGGGTGGGAGGCAGGATGACCTGCTGGGTCTGTGCCTGTACTTGGGCCTGTGGGGCATGCTGATGTGGCTGCGCATGTAGGGTCTGCTCCTCTGAGTGGAAACCCTCCACCGCCTTCGACTGCATCAGCTTACTCTCCCACAGCTGCCGGGGAGGGGGTGGGGTATGATTGAGCAAGAGTCACGGCAGGCCAGCCAAATATACTCCAAACCGCGAAAATAAACCTCTCCCTCACTCATCCTTTGATAGAAAATGGGCCTGATGAAGGAGGGGTTCTCAGACAAGTCGCAAAGGACCAGAGGGCGTCAAACTGACACAGATAAACCCATTTCCAGTATACATCACCTTGCAATAACTTGGGAATATTACCAGCCAACTTCACCCACTAGAACTCTGAGCTATTTTAAAACACTTTAGAAATAAAAGGTGAAAACAAGTTATACCGTTTTCAGATCCTGTAGGATCTGTTCATCGACACCCTCATCCAGGAAGAGCTCCCGCACGTCATTAATCACATCCTCGATGACACTCCGATAGAGTTTAGGCTGAGGGGGGAGGAAAACAAGCCACGTGAACCCAAAGCAGTACAAAGGAACCTTAAGGCATGACAAACGCAGCTTCGGTTTCCAAGGAAACCCCAGAGCAGCACCATGACAACTGTAAGCCACCATGGTGCCATGCTGCTCTTTCCATTCCCCCCCCATTGTCCCTCATTCTTCTGATGCAGACAAGTAAAGGAAGCAACCGTCGAATTATCATCATCATCATCATCATCACATGGGCATTCACACAACAGAGGGAACAAGCAGCCCTTCAGAGTCCGAGGGCCAGCAGAGGACACAAAGTGTCCCGTTTATGGGACCGAACACGATGGGCAACTTGCCTAAAATGCTTCACGACTAATGAGAGGTGCTCAAAAAAAAAAAAAATATTTGGGCAGCTACTATCGTACTTCTAACTTGATAATTACAGGCTAATAAAGGTGATCGCTGACCGAGAAACAATTCACTACGCACTTAGGTTATAGCAGATTTCCTAAAACAGTTTACTCAACATGTCCAAATAAAGCCTGCAGAGGAACGGGAGCGAGGTTCTCCAGCCCCCTGGAAATAGTCACACTGACCTACACTCACACAGCCCAAATGTAACCTTCCACAAGGTTTCCGTAACCCACTGGCATCCAAGGTTATAAATATTAATTCTATCTACATATACAGACACAAGTCTGTACACAGAAATAGCATGTCTAATACGAGGTCATGGAGGGAAGAAAAAAGAAAAACCTTAAGAGGCTGCCCCCCCTCCCACTGGCTTTTATTACTCAGCAATTGATTTAGTGTAAAATAGGAAAAAAAAGTTCTTCTAAGGAAAATAAAAATAAGATATGGTACTGCTTACTAGAAACACAATGTGCAAACTGGGGAAATTCCTGTGTTTGTGATACCATTCTGAATTCACCAAAAACATACAGCAGGACAAGTCACTACATGCATTTTCACAACCGGGGGGAGGGGGGGAGCAGGGGTCTGACCTCACATTTGTCAAATACCAAGCAGATCAACACAGTAGCAGCTGGCACTCAAAGACTGAAAAGCTTTAAGGATGTCCAATTAGATTTCTGTTTCATTTGATCTAAAACAATGGGAGTGCTAACAATGTTAACAGGCAGCTTTTTCTAATCTACATGGCAGTATTGAATTTCCATACTAATGCGATTATAAATAAGCAAAAGCACGCACAGCAATCGCGGCAATTAAATGCTGGGATACATCGGTTCCTAAAGATATCGCGGTGGTCGGAGCATCGACCCCCCCATGCCACCCCGACCATCCGCAGGCATGAGGGAAGCATCCCTAAGACAGACGGCTAGATGCGGATCCGCGAATAAAACGCGCTTGGAGGCCCGTTTACGGACATCGACGTCCTTTCGCCACGACGTTATAATATTAATTTCGCCAATTTAAGAAGCAGAACAGCCGGGATGTGCGCTCACGTCCGCCGCTAGGAGCGGACCTCCCTCCCTCAGCCCGACGGCTCTCTATTTAAAGGACAATCCGCCGGTTTATATGGAGAGCCGGTGACGTAGCGTTGAATAGCACCTTCCCATCCCGGGCGGTCTATATTAGAGAGCCGCTATGGCTCTATATAAGCCAAGAGCAGGAGCGGCGGAGGGTCAGAGCCGCCGGGCGGGCGAAGGGAAGGAAAGCCGCGGCGATCGGGCGCCGCCGTGCCCACGCTTCGAACCCGCAGCCGCCATTTATTATGTCCGGCAAGGTGTGGTGTGCGTTTACTGGATTTTCATTTTGTTATTTTCTCTTTTTTGGAAGGAGGGTGGCAAAGAGTCGAACACAAAGAGGGGCTTGTGACCAAATGCACATCGAATAATTTTATGAAAGGGGGGACGGGGGTGGAAAATAATTTAGCAGCGAAACCCGAAACTGCAAAACGAGCAGCTTGGTTATATACACACACACTTTTTGTTTAAAAAAAAAAAATTAATAATAATATCAGATCTGCCATGGTGGGCGACGTCCACAAATGCGCTGGGCAGTACTGCGTGAGATGGTGCTTTCCGACTGGGGACACATAAGACCGCCTCGTTAAACCGGACGCCGAGATATTTAATGTTGAATGCGCTTGCCCCACTTCTCCAATTTAAAAAAAAAAAAAAAAAAAAAAACACATGAATGCTGTGGCCCACATGCCGCCACAGTGCACCGGTCCAGCCGTTTAGAGCAGAGGCCTGCTCTCTCTGCATTTCATCACATATCCTAGTGACTTTCACAGCCCCTGTTTGGTTTCATGGCCCGAGAAACAATTAGAGTGGCAGAGGACCAAAACTGACCAGTGCATGCGGGACTTCTTAAGCCAGGAACCGCTGTGACCAACAGACCCCATTGGCCCTCATCAGAGGGGACGGGGAGGGGCTACGTCACATGCAGCCTGATGCAGGAGGGAGACAAAGCCGGTAAACATTACCTGTTAGCTAGCAGCTGGGACTTGGTGCCGGAGGGGGAGGTGAGGTTGATTGACAGGTCCCCACGACGCGGGTGGGTTATGGTGATTCGTACCACCACGTGCTCCAGGTAGATGACGTGGTGGTTGGGGTTGTCAGAGCAGCCGGTGGCTTTGTACACCGACCTCACCACATGCTCCGGACGGATGGTCCTGTGAACGACACGGCCGGTGGGATCCCCCATAGCAGCAAGACTGCAAGAACATTCCAGCATCCAAACTATAGGCTCTGGTGCACGTGGGACTGGCTTGAACCAGTCACCCCAATGAACCTGGCTTAACCACAACACTAAGTGGACAGAACATGCTATTACAAGACATCCCAAGCCCAGTGTGACACCAAGGGCCCTCCGTCCTGTACCTGTGTGTGTGTGTACATTTTCATTCCACCCTGATTTATATCTCCAGCTATAAATTACCCTTCGTCTCGCTACAGAAGTTGCTAGCGCTTTAAGAGCCAGTGTTGACATTTGCCACCAGGGTTCACTGGTGTGACAATTTAAATTAAATGTCCTTCCAAACAACACACAATGTCAACAGCACCTAGAGACAAAAAAGGGAAGCGAAGAACTCAAAACAAAACTGCTTCACCTAAGTTCATTTCCGTAACGAAGAGAACTAGTCAAACACACAACTGTAAAATTAAAATGGCACTGAATCTTGGATTTGAATTGATCAGTCAAAATGGCAGCCAAATCTAAGCCATCATAAGAGACTTCTGCTCTCATGTTAATTCTAGCACATTTTCTCTAAGAAATGTAAATTGGTTTCCTGCTTCAATTCGCTCCTCCAAATTGGGAGCCCAACAGTGCAGAAAACCTGGCATTTTGGAGCAGGGTAAACAGCTTTAGATTTCACATGCTTGTTTATTTAGCCCCTCTGGGGTAAAACCCACTTTGTTTTCATGTCCAAGTTACATATTTGGCCATTTAAAATAAAATTTCAGACCAACTTACGCAAAAAAAAAATAAAAAAATCACTTGCATCTGAAAGTACAAAGGCAATCCACCCTAAAATATTACATGTTCCTGAGCATTAGCAAACATGCCAAAAGTGTATTTTGCCCTTTAAAACGCCAGACAATGATTTTTGCCGACATGCAATGCAATATAATCATGGACACAGTAATTGCCACCATCCAGTCTTGAATGCATACCTAAATTTGAATCTAGTTGCTCGGAAAGGAAACCCAACAGCTAGAGCAGTAATGTGTGTCACTGTTAAATCACAACCCTCAACATGCAAACACTCATCCCAGCAACAAGACCGTCCGTAATAAAAGTGAACCCATGAGGTAATGTGTACGGAGACCTGTCTGGGCAGTGGAACTAATAGAAATTAATTGTGTGTTCAGTAATAATTTTTGATGTATACCATACAAAAGGTTTGTTTTATATAGAGAAACTCATTCCCAGAATTATAACAACCAACAAGGGTGAGAAGATTTATTAAATCCATGATAAGTGGCAACACAGGTGCCCAGGAGGATTCTGGGAATGCTTCAGGTCCAGGGGACGGTAAAGGACAAAGCCGAAACTGACCCAGGATGGAAACGCACATCACAAACTCTAGATTTATTAACTGCATGGAGGGATGACAGGAAATTTAATAAACTGTTGACAGGTTTCAGGGAGGGTTCTGGGAAGGCCGTCCTCGGGGCGGTGGGAGTACCTGAACTGGCGATCGGCACTCTCCACACACACGTGCTGAGGGGGGACCTGCCTCCAGCGCTCGGCCTCCTTCACCATGGCCTCGGCATCCATGAGCCCGAACCCGTACAGGTGGCTGACTGGGAACAGGAGAAGGCAAAGGTCAGCAAGCTCCGCCCGAGCACCACCTGCCACATCCTCGGGGCCCGACCTCCCAGCACGGTTCTAGCAGCAGATCTTTACTGAGCGTTACCTGGCAAAGGGAAACGATCCCCTGTAGTCTGGTACAAATGTCTTCTCATAACTTGTACACCAGCTTCATGTGATTTAATTCAAATTTTCTTCAGTATCACTAGCAATATTCATGGCGCCATTCCTACACACTGCAAGTTCTGGGTCATCTGATTAATTAGAATTCTGCTGTAATTTCTCAAAGACAGCTGATGGTTTTAACACCATGTCCACAAACTAGCAATAGAGTTCAGTCACTCGGCAAATGCTTTGATGGAACCGGGTCTATGATTAAGATTAAGAAATCTATTGTCATATGCATGGTAAAAACAGTCAGTTACACCGTACAATGAAAATCTTACTCCATGTTCCGTCGCATCGCCCTAAACATAGAAAATTAAACACAGAGTGACAATAAAGTGTGCATTATAAAAATAAATATTTAGACAAAAAATAAAGGCTATTGTGCAAACACACAAACATTCAGAAATAATTTACGATATTGTTATGTTAGGTAGAGAAGCAGAAACACGAGGCACTGAACGCAGACACTCCCCAACAAGCTGAGGTACATGAAGAGCGTGAGCAGAGACGGACGTCGGAGTACAGCAGGGGGTCCGCAAGCAAAGCTTTAGGGAGAGCAGAGGTGCAGGGAGGGAGGGGGGAAGCTGACTGCTCTCTAGCAGTGACAGGCTGCAGCTCTGCTCCCCATATGGAGGATTCCAGAGCACAGCTTTTTAGCTGCCTGTCTGTGTAGTTTACACTTCAAAGAGCTGCTCCAGGTGTTGAGAATGGGCTCCACATAGCAGGACACCCTCCCCACTGCAGTGCACGTACGCACGCACACAGACACACACACACACACAGCACATCAGTGGCAGAACCTCTACAAAGTTTTCGGTTTATCTCGGGACGAGGTCAGTTAGGAAATGAAGCGACCAGAAATGGAACAAGTCTCAGATATTGAGGAGGACCGACACGGAGGCCATCGGAAGTTCTCCGTCTGGTAAAGTGGCAGGCACCAAAAGGCCTCTTCCACACGTAACAGAAGCATAATGGAGTGAAAGGTCTTACTCCCAGAGCAATTTGGCTAGGCGTTCTCTGCTGTGCCTGTCAGAGGCCCTGTATGAACACCCAGCCCACAAATACCTCCTGCTTAATCTCTCTCTCTTTCTCTATCCCTCGAAAGTGGAGGCTGCTGGATCATGTCCAGACAGGTCTGAAGTGCGGCTTGGCCGCTGCCCAGTCCACACACACCGCAGCCCAGTGCCAGCAGCGAGCCGCTTCCTCAGAAGGAATGTCCCGGGGGAACACCGACAGAGCCGGCCAGCAACGGGAGGGGAGCTGGGGGGGTAGAAGCTGCATCCCCACCATGCGAGGCTTTCGGATCAGTAGCGCCACCTTTCCTTTGAGGCCACGCTAACACAGGCCCGTGAAGTCCAGCACAGCTGGTGTACTGCTCCCTATGGTGCTCCAGCTCGTCTCGCTAACCTGCCCGGTATTCACACGGAGGCAGCGCTGGACCCAGCCCAGCTGGCAGCGGCACCACACGGAGCGCAAAGAGAAATCAGAGGCCTGAAATCTAACCTGGGCAAAGCATCCAGCATGTAGCAAAACACACAAATCAGAAGGTTCAGAGATGTCAACGTCAAACGACATCAAGCGTTTACAACAGGGTTGTCCAGTCTTACCCACAATGGTCTGGCGTGTATGTGGGTCTGAACAGCCGACCTAAAGATTTATCCCAAAAACCTGCATACACACCGGCCCTTTGCGGATAAGATTGCCCACCCCTGTAGGTCAGCTGTTCAAACCCAGGTGTGAGGAGTCCTCAGCCAATCGGTCCTCTACTTAGTAACCTAATTAGGGAGTTGCAGGGAAACCCCCCCCC
>JAODKF010000045.1:13084956-13107946 GCA_026779585.1 Mormyrus proboscirostris | reverse complement strand
GGCCGGGGGGGGGCAAAAAAAAAAAAAAAAAAAAAAAAAAAAAAAAAAAAAACACATGTGCATGTGCAGTTTGGACTACCAGCTAGCGCTAGACGGGCAGGGATGGGGAGTACGGGACGGACGCAAGCCTATCCAGCCACCAACGACCCGTTAGCATTAAATCACATTTAGTATAAAAAGCCACCCGGCAAAGAGGGCGGCTCATCCACAAGAATAAGCGACACTCGACATCCCCCCTCCCGATCACAGCATAAAGCCAGAACAGAGACGGCGTCTCCGAAAACGAGTCAAAATCCGTCTCGAAAGAGGGAGGGAAAAAAAAGAAAAGTTGAAGAAATGGCCGCTTGCGGCCAGCTGACACCCCGCCACACGAACGCGGCCCGCCGGGCTGAAAACGCGGTACATTCAGCAGACCCTCCACCACGAAGCGGCAGCGCGATCGGCACACAGCGGACAGGCAGAGAGGATTCAGTCGGCGCCGGAGGTCGGGCCGCACGGAAGGCCGGTCCTTACCACTGGGTTAGAGTTAGCCGAGCTCGCCATTACTAGCGGAGTATTATAAACCCAGAAGGAAAGCAAGCGGACGCCAAAGCCACACGGGAAACGGCTAACACCTGGAGCTTAAAACCTCAAAAGAATCCGACATCACGCTCTTGTCACATTAATTAAAAAATAAAAGCAAATTAAAAAAAATCGCGAATTGATCGCAAGCTTATCGTTAATCCCAAGGCTGCGTCGCTCAGCCGTCCTTCTTGCGCCGAGGCCCTCCTTTATATACGGAGCATGAAGCTGCGAATGCGCGAGACACAGTGCAGACTCCAGCCGGCCATTAAATGAAATATCGCGAGAGTAGCGAGGCGCCGGTTGCAGGCGGATTACGCGCTATTAACATGCGGATACGGCTCAGCGTTCACGGGAAATGGCTTTTTTTGTGCGCACGTTTGACAGCCGGAATGAAATTAATGCAAAACACTAAGCGCACTCCTTGTTTATTATGGGCGTTACCGAGACGTTTGATTAAATTATCCAAACTTGTTAATTTAACCATTGTGACGCTCCATTATTAAGCGGTCATGATTATGGCCGTTAAAGTTATTTCTGCGTTGCTGGTCTAATCTTTACCAAAACAGTTTCGCATAACTATAATATAGTATATACACGTGAATCTTAATTAATATGCTGTTTTATACAGACTTATATGTAAATGAAAATTTGCCGTTTTTACGCAGACAATAGGTTAATTTCTAAATTTCATTATCCGGGTCACAAAAGCACAGTTTGAATTGAGTAACAGCCATTTTATATACTTTCACAACAAGCAGTTAAGAAATGACACATACTACCCAGGAACAAAATTTGTGTCGCACAATGTAATTAAAAAAAAGAAATTTCGTGTGATTAAAAAGTGTGTCAATACATTCACCTAGCGATCCTTTCAAAGGCCCAGTATTTAATTCCTGTGGAAGCAAGCATACAGCTTCAGGAGAAAAAAATGTTACCATTCAAGTCCGTCTGGACGGGCAGACAGTCAGAGAAAATAGGGCGACACTGACAGGCAAGCCTAACTAGTGACTTAGGTGTATTACTGATCTTAGCCACAAGAGGACAGCACATGATAAAGATATAATGTTTCGCGTGAAGTCTCGCGAAATGGAACTCCAACTGCAGGGTCCCATAATGTGTCGTGGGTCGGAGCATTTAAAAGAGCGACTTTCCAAATGTGTCTCCAGACAAGAACTTTCAGAACCACTGCTTTAGCGGAATTGGGCGTTTGAAAGGAGTCTTTTTAAAATATAATTACATACCTAAACAGTTCAGGCCTATATGCACTGTATATGTAAATTTTGTCATTAAATGCTCGGTATTTTGTGTTTCGGTAAACTGTTTAGATCAATAATTGCCGGGAGAATATCTGTTAAAAGTGTTTAAAACGCAGCTTTGAATGGAAGATTTATATCCACTCGAATTTCTTACACAGAAAATGTTCTTTTTAAAGTCAATTAATGTTCTATCTAAAAATAACTACAGTCGTTAGCCTTCTTACCTGCTATTTTCTTAATTTTTTCTGAGAGAAAATTAGTATTATTCAGAAACAAAGATTGTGAAGAATTTAAAAGAACAGAAAGTGCAGAATCTACTGTTGTACTGCAGGATCCATGCAGCAACGAGGCCATTCAGCGCTCTTTCTCATCTCAAATTCTCAATCCTTTTATTCTGATAATTAAAATTAGAAGCTCATTTTATTTTTGGCCTTATTTACCTTAATGGGATGCGCAGAATTGTGTAACAAAAATGAAACAAAAAACTCTAATCTGTATTTCATACTCTTGTTTTGCAACCATCTGAAATCTCTAGATCCAGCGTCTTACCTGATAATATATCAACACGATTGTTGGGGAAATAAATAATAAACCAATTTTTATTATCACCATGGAAACTAGCTGCTTCTCTTACTGCCTCATAAATTATCATGGGGGAATTAGCTCAGACATGCACTGTGGCTGATCAGCCAATTGATGCAAGCAGGACAAAACAACATTGTTTATTCCATCTACAAAATATTATTCCATCTACTAAGAGAGACTCGCGCACACAGACCCACAGATAGATGCACGCAGCATTCTGACAGCTCAGTACATCACTACCGTTGCGAGAGGATCACTTGGAGACGGAACTGCAGCCTCGGTTGTGTGATTGATGTTCCCCTCGATCCCTCCCCTCGAGCACCTTTGGGTGAACATTGACTGCATCTCCTAATGTTTGGACTTTGTTTCCATAGCTACACTTTTGTTGCATTTTAGCTCAGAAATACTTGATATATCAAAAAATAGTTTATAAAAAAAAAAAAATATAGCTTATAAAAAAAAAAAAGAACGCATTTCTTGTCTCCTGTAATGAGCAGTTATCTGCCAGTAGAATCATTATTACGGATATAAACATATTTTCTTGTTAGGTTCTGACACTTAGACATTAGTTTTTAATATAATTAAGCAGTCTGAGGTTTGACTGTCAAGCCCATTTTACCATCCATCCATCTATTGTATCTTCCAACTGCTTATACTGGACAGGGTGACAGGGAGGCCTGGAGCCTATGTCAGGCAGCTCCGAGCACCGGGCTCTGATACACCATCCACCACATCCCCATCCAATGCAGAGCACATACACTCACACACTACAGGCAATCTAGAGATAGCAGTCAGCTGAACCAAATGTCTTTGAACTGCAGAAAGAAACTTGTGTATCTTGAGAAAGCCCTTACAACGTGAGGAGAAGCAGGAACTTCATGCACACTATGATCTGTGTCCTAAACACTCCTACTCTCACCATCTATCCATCCATCCATCCCAGGAGTCACAGGGCACAAGGTAGGAGGCGCCTTAAATAGAATGCTGGTCCATTGCATGGCAGACACACGTACATTCACACAGAAAAACATGCTATGGGCAATTTGCCTAAACGCATGTATTTGGGCTATACTGTAGGAGGAAATGTCCTACCAAACAGGATGGCAGCATGAATCGAACCCATAACCTGAGAGGTGCTGCTGACCCAAACCATCAGGCTGCCTCCATCATCACTATTCTACAAATTCCTTTTCAAGTTTTCTTCATTTGAACGGCTCACTGCTGACTTTCAGGTTTCAGTCTGGTTGATGAAAGGCACTGAAACATCATAATTCACTCCGTTATGTAACATCGGCAGATTATAACGTCAGTACCAGACTAAACGCTTGCAACAAGGTGCTTTCATTTTTCTTATACTGGAGTGACCCATGTTTTGAAAAATATAATTTCAGGGTTCATATTCAAGTTTATCCCAAAACTTTCTCAGAACGTTCAATATTATGTTGACGGATGCAAGTGTGATATTTAAGTAATAATGTTTATTAGAAAAAAAAAGATTATACTATTGACCAATAGATGGCAGGAGAGTTCATGAGCTGAAGAAGCTTCCATGTAATTGCCTGTGCAGCAAGATAGACGTAACTCCCCGCTGCTTATTAAGTTATCTCTACGGAGCTGCCACGCAATCATCGGCGCAGTAATAATCTGTGTTTAAAGAGGTGAATAACAATAGCTATGATTGTTATACGCGTGTTATGATAGCTTTCTGTATTATTTTGCGCAAGTAGAAGCGTGTAATCACTGTGTTCGGTCGACGCCATTCGGCAGGGTTCGGTCATGCAGCCAGCGAGCTGTTTGGTTTGCAGGCATCACATAAGATACGGACTTCTAATGCATGATACCGTTCGTTTGACTCTCAGAAGAAAATTTGTTCTAGCAGCCATGAACAAAACGAAAAACTTTTAATTGCTCAAGGAAAATAGATGAAAGGGATATCTTTATGGGTAAAGTTAGTTTGTGCACTGGGGAAAGGGTTTTTTAAAAAGATAAAAAATAACAATAAAGACTATACTCATAGGATAGTTGATAGTACAGCCATTAAGGAAATGGAACAGAAGGTCGCCTTTGCGGTTCCCAGAACAGCGCCGCTGTCCTGCTCCTGACAAGGGTGCCTACTCCGGATTACTGCGGCATTACTAACAACAACAAGATGGACATAATAATCATGTGATTCATAATATAATGAATATATAATTGGCACATGGATTATTCTTCTGAAAATAGCTGCGCAGCATTTCCTCGGGAGTCTGAGGCTATCCGTCTATCAAAATTACGGTGACCACTCACTAACCGTCATCACCGAAAGAAAATGGCAAGGAGGGGGGGGCAGCAAAGTCAACCGGAGGCCGTTTGCAGACATTCACACTCTGATCGAGCTTAAAGACACAGGACGTCAAAAAGACTTACCCAGCGCAACATCTAATTATTGCATTTGCAGCAATAAGAGCCAATTTGGCTAAATTTTGCAGTAATTAATAGGTACGAACGTCAAGCTGTCCTCGGTTCATTTGAACATGTCTGTTAATCTGCCCTGCAAAGGATTTCTGTTTACTCAGAATTCATTATGACGTGCTCTCTCTGAATGTCTAATGTCGAGAGAATGGAAGATGTTAAGTTTCCCCATCATTTATGGCAGAACATCTCTCAAAAGCACCCTTTAACACACACAGGACATGTAACACACCCTTTAACACACACGGGACATGTAACACACCCTTTAACACACACGGGACATGTAACACACCCTCTTCAGTTAGCTGAAGAGGATAGACCTAAATGTCTGCCTTCTGAAAGGATCCCACTTGTCACACATGAGAATGGGTGATGGAAATGGAGGTGATAGGACGTTAGTAACTGCTTGGATACATTTAAATCAGAGTAATAATCTGTCTTAATTATTGTCCAATGGGAGCTGACAGTGGTGGAGGCAGAGTACTAGCAATTCATGTTTCTCTCTTTTTTTCACCAGGGGTCATGTGACCTCGCCCACAGGATTATAAAGATAGAAACTCGCTCTCTTGCTCCTTTCCCACGTCCTCATGCGCAGCCACGGCTGCTCTTCCCCGCCGGTGAAGTGTCTCTAATCTGGGCCCAGCCATGCAATTCCCCCAGTCGTCTTCGTCCTATGCTGCAATTTCTGGGCCCGTGGCCTGTGCTTGGCCCAGAGCTGAGCTCCACAGCTTGGCCTGGACTTCAGTGCTTGGACAAGCACAAGGCTGGACCCCCCCCCCCATGTCACCGCAGGCCCAAGATGTTACCAGGTGATTTCCTGCTGGGTGTGGATGTTCTTCATGTCTACCTGGACCTGGAGCTCTCGACAGCGACTGGAGGGGTCCGATCAGAGCGAGGATGGGGGGCGGGGGGGGGACTGGTGAGGGTCGTAAGCTGTTTCGGGCTGTTCGGGAGTCAAGGTTAGAGGAAACAGCACCTCCCCACTGCCTGTTCATTCATTACTCATTCTGCCAATTTATCCCTCTGGTTAACCTACTTTCAGCACAGTTAGGATGGCGGGAGCTTCCCCTCTCTCCTGCTTCCTTGCTTTCTGGATTTTCTGCTCTCTTTCTCAGCCTCTCTCAGCCACATGCATATTTTAGTCCATTTACAACACTGACATTGCAAGGAAGTATGAAAGGGAATGGTGAGCTAAGGAATTTCAAATCACAGATTCACTCCCTCCACCTTTTTTTTTTACTAGGGGTGCATATAAAACAAACCCCAGCCTGTCCACAGATGCTCTCTGCTCCACCCTGGAGCAATGAACTCTGGGATTGAAGACGTGCACTTGTGTCGAATGCGCGGCAAGTCAGCTGTGCTAAATGAAACCCGAAAGATAAATCGACATGGTGAGCGGCTGCGGGTAAATCTGTCGTACATCCCGGCTCAGTAACAACCCCCTGGGCTCCACAACCACGGCTGCCGGCCAAGACATGCCAATTCACCCAGATAAGATTCAATTAAGGTGGGGGAAATCAATTGGCCCTCATTGTCCGCAGGTGACGCAGCTCTGCAAACAAGGCTAAGGGTGGCGGGTCATGTGGAAAAAACACAAGCGATTGGCCACACACCCCTCCTTCTGTACATTAATGCACCAATCACGATTGGCCTCCGGTGTGACTGGCAGCGTGTGCTCAATACCACAACTGCTATGGGTTAGAGAAGTGCTAATGACTCTAGCTAAGGCTGTTAGGTTTCAAGTGGCTGATGGACTATCACACAAACGATATCGCACAACAGTGTTGACTTGGATGTAGGCGTGTAACACACACGGGCGTGTAATACACAGACATTTAACACACACAGGGCATGTAACACACACAGGCATGTAACACACATGGGACATCTAGCACACACACGTATATAACACACAGACATGTAACACACACAGGTATGTAATACATGCAAGGCATGTAATACACACAGGCGTGTAACACACACAGGACATTTAGCACACACAGGTGTGTAGCACACAGGACATATAACATACACAGGTATGTAACACACAGGCGTGTAACACACACAGGACATTTAGCACACAGGTGTGTAACACACAGACGTATAACACACACAACGTGTAACACACAGGTATGTAACACACACACACAGGTATGTAGCACACACAGGTATGTAACACACACTGGTGTGTAGCACAGGCACCCACCACCTTTTAAGTGTTTCCTTCACAGCCGTTAAACAGACACCTCACTAACTGCCTTTTAGGTCTGTCTGTAAAGGAGCTTCCACACCTCGTGTTAAGCACCTTGGGGCGGCCATGTTGGGGGCATCGGTGTGTGACGGTTAATGGAAGCCGAACAGCAGCAGAGCACAGCCATGGACATCCTGAATGCGCCGGGGTGGGCGGCTCCCCACACGCATGCGTGCTCCTACAGGAACCCTTGATGAATGCTGCTGCTTCACAGATTAATGGGAGCTGATGGTGACTATAGTGGCTGTAGGACAAACAGCATCCTTCTCAAACAGACGTTTAATTACCCTGGTCCACATTTAATCACCGCTGATTGTCAGCTAATTACCACTGGTCCTTGTTTGCTGGTGTAAAAAGGTGTATTAAAAATGAACAACAACAACAACTGAACAAACCCAATGTATTATTGAATACAGAGTTAAACTATGAATTGTATTATAAAAAGAAAATGAAATACATACTTTTATTTAATATCATCTGGCTTTCAAGACATTGTATAACTGCCTAGTCCATATTTTCTACCAAAAGGAATTTTTATTAACCAGAGTCTACATCTGGATGCTTTACTTCTGGAAGCCACTCGCTCGTGGGTACGGCATCAGACCCCCAGCTGGGACTCGAACCAACAACCTGCCGAGTTTTTCAGCCTATCTGCAAACAGCCATTGAGCTTCATTGTGTTTCAAAAAATCAAATCCATCCATCTTCCATAACTGCTTATGCATTACAGGGTTACGAGGAACCTGGAGGATGCACAGGGTATGCGGCAGGGGATGACACTGGAAGGGTTCGGTGAAGAGCACACACAAAGTCACAAACCGTGGCTGATTTAAAGACGGCACTTCTCCGTATACGGTCATGTTTTTGCTCCGCGGCAGGAAACAGAGTACACGGTGAAAAGCCACACAAATAGGGAAAACGGTCAAACTCCACACACACAAAGCTGGGGGTGGAAATCATACCCGCAGTCCTGGAGGTGTGAGGTCTGGGTGATACCCACTGAGCCGCAGTGCCATTTAAATGAAATGTAAACTATAAAAAAAAAAACACAAATTGGACACAAAGAGAACGCTCTCCACAGGGAGAAGGAGATGAGTGCGGGTGACCTTTACATAGAGTAGCAAGACTTCCTCCTACAACTTCATTCGCTGGATCTCATAGAGGCTCCATGCAGGCCCCTCGCGAAACGCCAAAGCTGGCATCAGCCACGGGCTGCGGGGAGACCCCTGTGAAACACCGCCAAGGTCACCGGGGTCAGCAGAGCCCCGGCTGCTACCCAGCTTTAATGGAGAATTCATTCTCAGGCGGTCTCGTGTGTACAGAGGGAAGCCAACGCGGACGAGATGGGCTGAGGGAGAGGCAGAGATAGAGACAGGGGAGTTACGTGAGATAGAATGTGGGGGACGGGTGTCAGACAAATCAGCCTCAACTTACTGCTGTACTGCTTTACTTCCTCATGGTCGCTAGCAAGGAACGTTGCTGCCTTCTGAATATGCTCCACTCTGCGGCGCATGACATCGCATCCGAAGAACCCAGCGATGGGCCGGAGGGCCAGATTAGCTGCATGGATGAGCTGCCCCTCTTCTAAGTGATTTTTTTGACCCACAAATCAATCTCTGAGAATTCCGCGCGTTGATATGTAGATGGCTAATACTCCTTAATGAAGCAAATCGATATGAGGCCTTCCCTCAAGCTTGAACTCTTTGATACCAAAAGTCTTTGTTGTGCCGAGTAAAAGTGTCTTATTATCCTTTGTCGAGAGGGGGAGGGACAACCTATCAGGGCCCAGATAAAGACGAGGAGATATTAGCCACCATGATAGGGCATCACGATCTGGGGGCGGCACCCTGGAAGTCCTATTGACGTGGTGCAGAACCCA
This sequence comes from Mormyrus proboscirostris, assembly GCA_026779585.1. Lineage (NCBI taxonomy): Eukaryota > Metazoa > Chordata > Actinopteri > Osteoglossiformes > Mormyridae > Mormyrus > Mormyrus proboscirostris. The sequence continues at coordinate 13,098,961 of JAODKF010000045.1, read as the reverse complement.
AGCAGTCCTGATGACTGCAGGTGTGTATGAATATTCATCATCCCCAAGGCAGTTAGACATTCGCTTCTGATTCTAATCATCGCTGGCATGCTTGGAGTGTTCATGATTACGGCTCAGGCACTGGCAATGGTACGTAATGGTCCTGCTTTCTTATACTTTTCTGAGAACCTCTGGTAAATAATGCTCCCAGAATCGCTACAGAAGCCCTCCTTAATTTGCTAAGTCTGTTGACTGTGGCAAAATTGTGGCGCCCTCTGGAGGCCATAATGAAGACGGCATTTATTTCCCCCCAAACCCTCCCTTCTTGCATTTAGGATAATTACAGAGAAAACACAGATGCATAGAGCTTGAAATCCATCCTGGCAATCAGCTGCTAATACCACCGATTCAGTTTAATCCAGCCATGTTTGCGTGTGACTTCTAAGTGCCAGGGGGCAATTTAAGGGGCTGCGAGACACATTTTAGTGGCTATTAGCTTTCCGTGTTTTCCTTTCCCTGGGTCTCTGATTTGCATTGGTGACAAACACCTCCCAACTCTCACTGGGGGTGGGGGGGAACCTCATTTTTTCATCACCACCAATGTATTTCCATGCCTGCAAAGACCAGCCATCTCATCCCAGCTTTCAAAGACGCGATGTCTTGAGATAAACCCTGCGTCGGTGTTGCCTACGTGTTAGTGTTCCATGTGCTGATTCTGACTCTGCAATGTTCCCACAGCAACGAAACCCGAGAATAAGGAGGAAACAGCTGGCGTTTCGCACCTGGCAGAGAGGGTTAGGAAAACGCTGGGAAAGTGCCCTAGCATTCAGGTGAGCTCCAAAGATTCCAGACCCCATTCCAGAACAAGACCATAACTCCTCAAAGTCACCACACTTTCATCTCGCAGAACAGCAAGCCCATAATACTCATTCATGTTTTCTTAGATACGATTCATTTCAATGCATGTTCAAACGGATCTTCCTCCATCCCTGCTGACCTGGGAAAAATCAGAAACTGGATTAATACTGTAGCCTTTGTTCAGATTGCACATCAATGTTTTCTGTCCCAAAATCCAGATGATCTCAGATTTTCTGCCTCTATCGCTATCGTGTGACATAGCAGATATTGCGAAGAACTAGAATGATCTGAAGATTCTAGCTCCACCTACATCTCCCCTAGTCTTACACTGCTGAGCATAAAGCTCAGTACTTCTGCCGTGTGTCTCCAGTGGCACGAGTATTCACAGGCTTTAGTGGCAATGAGTGCAGCCGTGTGTTTTTGACGCCGCCACCTCTGTAGGCTCCCAGTGTCTAAGTCCCATGTTTTCCTTGACATTAACTCTCGCCTTTTAAGCTACGGTGGAAAGCGCTGCTGACATCGTGCTCCTCCCCATGAGAGCTCTCCAGCGCATAACTTCCTTTTACTGGCCCAGCAGTCATGACCAGCTTCCCCCAACATGTCCCAAAATATCCCACAGAATGATATCCCATGGAAATTCCCCTCCCCCCTCAGAGAGAGGACTCAACTAACTATATGAGTCAGTTGTATCATCACATGCCAAAGACACAAATAAGTCATAGGTATTTGAATGTTCATCCAGTGAGAAATTACCTTTAGAAGAGAAACACCCAAAAAAGCCACACCAAAAAGTACCTCTAGAATTACATTTTATGAAGTTAAATTTAAGTGAGGTCACTATGATTGCACGTAAGTCCGTAACAGAAGCAGCAAGTACAGGAATCAGACCATGCAAAGCCAACAGGTTTATCCTATTTGGCTGCGCGCTGATGTTCTGCTATGATGTCATATTTGGATCCCCTTCACCCACTAGCTGGGCTTTCCTTTGACACACAGTTCAGAAGCACACAACCTGAAGGCTGTGATGGCACTTAGCCCCGCGTGGGTCATACAAAATGAATGGCAAAATGAAGTGGCAGTCTGCACAGGATCCTTGCACAGCTCACAAACATGCGTGTTTTCTTCACTGTCTTTGTTGCATAGCAACAGAGTTAGCCATGGGTGTGGTGAGGGAGCGGCTATGAACGAGGCCGCGGGCTCTGCTTTCGATTGCACGTCTTTAATTATAAATGAGACCCTATCTGCTCCTCACTTACAAATGGCAACCATTAATTACAAAGGTGTTTGCAAACAAGGTGCTCGAAAAGATCATGTCTATTTTAAAGCAACTGTTTACATTCTAAGCTCTGGTGTACATTTAAGAGCTGGGACACACCAGAAACAGTCTGAATAATAGGAGTGATGTCATTGGCTTAGTCCATTTGTAATGTCAAACCTTGACACGCTGTCTAGTCAGCTATTAATCTGGGTGTTTTGGGAACCAGATTCGAATGCCAGGAGGAGCTGTGTTGCATTTCAGCAAGGTACACGCCCCAAGGTCCATTGATGTATATGTGTAATACTTAAGCTATGCCCCTTTGAACACAGGCTCCCTTTATGCAGATACATCACGATAAATACTGATGATGATGGTGTTTGACCTCCACTGAATGCCGTCTAAGAGCCCAAAGCCAGGCAGGATTACTTCAAGACGGGCGTACATCCGGACCAGCCCTGCTCCATACAGGGTGAGGACCAGCATTCTGTGAGTCAAAAACGTGAACCGGAGACCTGAATGCTGAGCTGGGCAGAGCTCCGAAATCCCGCTGTCTCACAGATCTCACAGACCACCGTCTGCAGAGAGCAGAGCATTTTTACCAGCTACCACAGAGAGACCTTAATGTGATCCGGCATGTTCTCTTTGCGTTGACCTGGATATGCTGTTCACAGATGAAAAGACAGATGATGAGATTCCACCCTAGGGGAACAATGAACATTATTTACTCTAAAGTTTTACTTGGTAGATATGTTGAACCGTAAATGATCCTGCTTCTAAAAGAAAGCATTGAATATGTTCTGGAATGTTTTATTTGGTACATATGCAGTATTGTAGATGCTCCTGTCCTGCCAAACAATGAACATTGTTTACCTTTGTTCTGCAACATTCTCTTGGGTACACGGGCAGTTCTGCGACGGTTCCTGCTCCGCTGAACATTGTTTACTTTCATTCTGGATCACGTTCCCCATTATGAGTATTGTGTCTTCGGTGCCTCCGCTCAGCTGATGATTGTACATCTTTCCTCTTGTCGCGAGGAGTGATAACAGAAGCCAAAGGAGTTGAAGTGGTCTATGCACCAGATGTCCATTTGACAGGAAGCAAAACCACATGAATAAAGTCATGCTTGATGAAGGGCTTTGAATGAGCTGAGTGTGTGGGAAGGTAACATGGTGAGCAACAGGCAGCAGACAGTAATCACACTTTCATTGCGTTTTTATGTATCTGTGTGTTATTGTGTGCAAAGTAGTCAGAAATTCAATAATGGTTAGGAAACAAAACCAGACAGGGAGTCAGACGACTGCAGGACAGCCTCATTCAAGTGAAGAATTCTTTATATTTTTATCTGTTAAACAAATAAAAGAGAGCAAGCCAAGTGCGGAAAGTTGCACAAATGTAAAAATGTTGAACTGTGAACTTAGCGATTCACTGTAGGTAAGGGTGTGTGCCAAACAAGCAGGACATGTGATATAATGAGTGTATTTAACCACGCATACATAAGTGTGTATAATTTATGAGTGTCTCTTAAATGATTTATCTGAATGATAATTAATAGTGTAATGTACTCATTACAAGAATGTTTCGGCCAAAACAAGATATACATTACAGCTGTGTCAACAAGATGTAGATAATAGATGGGCTTTGGAAAAATTACTCATAATTAGTGGGAAAACAGAATTGTGGGTAAAGTCACCCACTACATTAACAGAATATTTACCTGAATGAGGTGATTGCATTAAAAATCCTCAGGCAAACACATTAATCATTTTTTTTTTTTACTTTTGCAACCCTTTTTTATTGCAACTGGAAGACAATACATCACAGAACCTTTATGATAGGTTTCAGAAAAGTAAAAACAAAAATAAAAGAACATAACATTTCTTTTTCGTCATAATAACGGACAAAGTGATATTTACATTTTCTGATGAAGTAGGTTGTCTTTGGCAATATGATTACACATCAAAGAAACACAGAATGCAGGTACACCTCCGTATTGGAAAGCTTCTTCGCTCAGAATGGATGGATCCTTTGTAGATGCCACTGAATGCATTTGTAAATGAAAACGCGAATCGATTCTGGGCTCTCCCCTTCAGTTTCCTTTGCAGAATGTCATTCTCCAACGACAAATGAAAATAACAGTTAACATTTCAAAACAAGTGTAATAATATTAAAACAACAACCCAGATGGAGCTAAACAGATCGGTTTCTCGATGCCCGCTTGGCTAGCGGGGCTGCTGTGATAGTGGATTCTTCCTGTACAGCCTTTTTCACGCGGCTGGATGCCGGTGACTCAAACAGGGATGCGCTGAAGAGCCAGGCAGCGAATGACAAGGGCCGTGGGCCAAAGGACCGGCGCTCAGGGGTGGGAAACGACTTTGCGCAGACCCTCCGGAAGGAGTCTGCTTTGTGGCATCGCCATGAATGATTCTGGCGGCAGAACGCACACGGGCAGTGAGGAAAGGCACGCCCCCTCCCCAGAGGGTGTGGCAGCGAACCGAACGCACTGCGTTAATGGAGAGCTCTTCCTCTCGGCCCAGTCGGGCTACACGTTTCATCAGGCAGTGCATTACAACACTGACGGGCAGGAGAAGTGTGCATACCATGAGCTCGATTCAACAACATCTTTTAGCGCGAGTATTTGAACAAAAACAACATGGCCAGCCCAAATATTGCAATAATGTATATGCCTATGTGATACATACCTATCAATGTAAACCTTCCCAAAGTGGCAGTGTAGTGTTTGGTTTATTAAGTGTATTTGACTGAAATATCAGAATGAATATTGAGATAGTAGATCCTCCTGCCACTCACTTTATTTAAACCCATAACAGGCTAAAGGCTTTGGCACAGAAATAAAACACGTCAAACAGGCTATAGTGCAAACTTATGGGTTAACATAAACACAAATGTGTGCTAGTAAGTTTTTTTTGTTTTTTTTTTTTTTTTTAACATTTTCTTTGTTTACAGTGACAGAATTAATGGGACAAATCTAAACAGAGGTTTCCTTAGCCAAAGTGAAGGAGCGTGTGAGAGGACAGTGACTGGCTGGAACCTGGAAGCATGAGGGAGGTAGAACATCAGAGACTGACGGGGGACGTGGGTGTACACTCACTACTAACTTCAACTCAGTGATGCCAAACGTTACACGGCCGAGTGTCCGAGAGGGAGGGGGCTTTAGCAGGCTGTCCTGGCCCCCGCCTAAGTGGGACACCTTCATATTGCAGAGTGAGTTTCCCAACAGTCATTTTTTTTAAGTCCCTGAAATAAAGGTTCACCTTTAAAAGCCCGCCTTAAAATGAATGCGAAAGACACTAAATGGAATTAAACAAACATTAAATGAAACAAAAATCTAGGTCTAAGGGCTTAAAAATGAGAGGCAAGGTCATTATTCACTAGGATCTATATTCATATGAAAATAATTCATGCTCCATGCGAAATACATTATTTACCTTACATGAATTTTGGATTTAAAAAACAGTTTTCTCTCCTTTTTTTTCTTTACAGAACTCATGCAACATGAAATGGATAAAAACTCGTCCGGTGACATCGCTTCAGTTGACAAAGGAAAATATATCGACCGTGATTTTCTATACAGCGTTATCCTGACTGAATGAAATTGCTTTACTCTGACATGAGGATCGTAAAAATAACGTCATGACGGAAACAAAAATGATGTTCAAAAAGACTCCACCATCTTTCCGCTGTTTGTAACGGTCTTACACTGACAACACAGTTATATTTTTCTGCTTTGTCTCCCTGTCTTATCCAGAGTTTTGCTGCTAAATGGAGGACATTGTTATTGTTATTTTTCATATCTACACCATTGATTCGGTTGCTTATAAACAGCACAGTTGAAGACGTTGACTATTTATTTAACTTTTTTTTTGCTTGCTGCTTAGTAAGAACTTATGGCTTTTAACTGGCTGGTTTTCCTCACTATTCACAGAAGACTGGATCCCACTGCTGGCTTCTGGGCGGCCGCGGCCCTCAGCGGCTCCGCAGTTTGCCCCGCGCCCCTGTTAATGGCGTTCCGGAAGTTGGAGTGACTGACTTTGCAACCTCGACCCCTTTCTCCCTCTGTTCCCACCCTGGGCGTGACCATCATTTGCCCCCAAACCCCGCCCCCCCCCACCAACACCCACCCCCGCAGCCAATAAAAATACCAGCAATTAATTTTCAGTTAATTATTTGCATCTCTTTCCAGTCAGAAAGCACTTTATTTTAAACTTATTTAAGCAAGAGAACATCCTATAACTTGCAGTTCAGGGGAAATTGTAAAGTTGAACAATTTCTTTTATTATGGGAAAAATGCATTAAAGAAAAGTTGATTTTTGTTTGTGTATATATGCTGTCAATTATAGTTGCTAGAAAACCGTACATCGTAAAAAAAATTGTTACCGGCAGGTCATACCTGCATAAAAATTGGAATCGGCCAAGAAAAATGCAATTGCTGCGTCTTTAATTATAATGGCTTTTTTTTCTTTATCTCAGGCAGATTAACATCCAATTTAGGTCAGGTCAGGTCACTACTGATGACTGTGCCTAAGAAGTCATTAAATGCCTGGATCTTGGTCTTTATCCAAGACACCCGCAATCCCAGACATTCAAATTCCTCGCTCAGTCTCTCAAGACCCCTGATCCGAGCATCCATTGACTCCACTAAGATCACAGCATTGTCGGCAAAGTCAAGCTCAATAAATCTTTCTTCAACGGACACCCCAAAGCTGCAGGTGCCCACAACCCTACGCAACATCCAGTCCATACAAGCATTGAACAGAGTGGGAGCAAGAATTTGAATTTGAGTTTTGGTGATCAGTGGTCATTGTTAACAGACCACACCACAGCACAGCACAGCACACAGTGCACAACAACGGAATGTGGCCTCTGCATTTAACCCATATGTGAGTTTCGTGACATACTTTATTAATCCCCATGGGGAATTTATCTTTTACACCTCCCTCAACTTGCTCTTTGTAAGCAAGCTGTCCACGAAGGGCAGCTACCCATGGCAGCGCCCAGGGAGCAGGGGTTAAGGGCCTTGCTTAAGGAGGCTGGGTTTGAACCAGCGACCTTGTGAAATGAGTACAGAAATGAGGCAGAAGCTGTTAAGAGCCATGCAAAGATCCGGTGATACTGGGATTCGAACCAATGACCTCCTGGTCACAACCACTGTATTCTAATTCACAGAGCCACACCCCTGGTGAACCCCAGAATCAACTGGGAAGAACACAGAGGTTCTACCTCTACTCTGCACAGCACTCACAGTAAAGGCTGGCCTGATATCCAGGAACTTCGGGGAATCCCGTAAAGTCTCAGGATGTCCCACAGGGCAAATTGATCAACTGAGTCGAAACGTAAAGAACCTCTGCCGATATTAATGCTTGTGCTCAATGAGAACCTTCAATGCAAGGATACAGCCGATGGTAGATTTCTAAGGCACAAGACCAGAATGCTCCAGTCGCTGACATGCAAGCAATCATGGATCCTGTTAAGGATGACCCTAGCAAGGACCTTACTAGGTGCTGAAGGCAATATTACTCCATTGTAGTTGCCATAATCCTTACCTTTCCAGATAGGGACTACAAGTCCCATTATCCAGTCAGTTGGGATGATACCTGACTCCCAAATGGAAGCACAGATAGCCTGCAATGTCAGGAGGATAGCCTCACCACAAGTCTGGAGAAGTTCACCCCGGATACCACAAATCCGTGCAACCTTCCCTATCCGCTGCCGATTCACCATCTGTGCAATCTCAGTGAGATTGGGTGGTTCACAGCTGATTGGAAGATCAGCCTCTAGAACCATGGACCCAAAAATGTCCACATACAACTGATCAAAGTAGCCAGCCCAACGGGTCACAACTGGAGTGTCATCCATAAGGAACTCCCCATCACCCACCCTGACTGCAACAGATTCAGATGTGTGTAATGCTTCGATTCCTCTGTAAGCAGGATGTGGGTCACTGCATCAGATGGTATGTCACCTGCTCACAGATTCGTCTAGCAAATGCCTCCGTATCTGCCCTCAGAGCCCTCACAGCAGTCCTCCTCAGTTCCTGGTTCAGACAGGAGTTGCCACCAATTTGTGCCATGCGACTCCTCTCGATAATATCCAGCGTGTACTTCAAGACGAAACACCTCCTTCTGGGAATACTGCCAACACCAACACAACCCTCGGTAACAATCAGGGTCTATAACTAGAAGGTCTCCCACATCAGATTAGAGTCAGCAGTCGTACCCAAGTCTACAAGTTCCTTACAATGACTGTGAAGAATACAATACAGATGGTTACACATTCTTCCACAGAGACCAGATAGGGAAGAAGGGAGGTGGTGTTGCAGTAAATGCAAAAGAAAACTTGCAGACAAGGGAGCTCACTGGGAGAAAAAAAAAAGTACAGAAGCTGTATGGATAAAACTAGATGCTAAAAACTCAAATGGCCTAATTGTCAGGGTTTGTTATAGAGCAACTAATGTAGCTGCAGAGGAAAGCAGAATGTTAGATGAAAATATCAGGAGTACGAGTAATAAAAATGATCTGGTGGTTATGGGTGATTGACCTGGGATACAGTGGGACACTCTGGCTCTTCTGTAAATGAACTTGAGATGGTGGAATTAGTACAGGATTGTTTTTGTTTACTTAATTTGTTAATACCCCTACCAGGGAAGAAGCCATTCTTAATCTTGCTTTCTCCAATAACCAGGATAAAATTGGAAAATTAGAGGTTTAAGATTCTAATAGGTCTGGATGCTGTTCAGTCAAATGGCTATTTCAGCCCTCCTTTACACAGTGTGTACTTAGAGTATGGAATAGTCTTTCTGCTAGTGTAGTGGAAGCTAAAACCCCGGGTTCCTTTAAATCAGAGCTAGATAAGATTTTAACAACTCTGAGCTATTAGTTAAGTTCTCCCCAAACGAGCTTGATGAGCCGAATGGCCTCCTGTCGTTTGTAAATTTCTTATGTTCTATCAGTGGTCGCACTATGACAAGAGGAGTGTCACCTCGTGGGCATCCATCAACCACTAAGCAAAGAATAAAATTCCTCCCTCAACGAGACATCACTTACCGTGGTCAGAGCAAACACTGAAACAACAGACAAGATACCCAAGTAGTGCCTTAGCTTGAGTCTCATAATACGCTCGTTGAAAAGAGTGACAGATACCATTGGAAGGAGCCAATCCGCTATAATAGGAGAATCAAACTGCAATCCTGGAGGGCTGGAGCCCTGTGTAGCTTAGTTCTTTCCCTGTTCCACCACAAATCATTCAGTTCCTGAGCTATTGTGGGCAGCATGTGGCTCAGTGGGCTAAGCCTGTGTGCCTGTAATCACAAGGCCGCAGGTTCAAACCCAGCCTCAGCATGTCTGCGGGTCCTTGAGCAAGGGCCTTAACCCTTAAGTTGAGGGAGGCGTAAAAAGAATTTCCCCACGGGGATCAATAAATATTAATATAATTTTATTATTAGCACAAGCAGTTGAATCAGGTGCATTAAATGAGGGGAAAACCAAAAATGAGCAGGACTCTGGCCCTCCAGGACTGACACCTGTGCACTACAGCAACAGCTACTCCCTGAATGTAGGCAGCCATCAGACTGACCAGACCAAAAGTAGGCATACATACCTACAGAGATTTGGACACTCTCCGGTCCGCATACCTCAGAGTGCTGCCACCAAAATGCGGAGTTTACAAAGCTCCCCCGAGAGCAGAGGAAGATGGTCATCTTGTCGGAGACAAGACATTCCTCGCGCCTACCAGAATGTGTAGCCTTAAACTGGAACCCAAGTGCTGCCACACAGCAGGCAATACCTCAGCAAAACACAAGCCCTAATCCTCAACAAGCCTGACCCTATTATCTTTCTGACAGTTTCGAATAGTCTGTGGATAAGGATCCCCTTCATGGTGTGTGCAACCTTCCTGTGGGCGGCTGAGACAGAACTACTCCCACGGAGAGCAGAAGGGTATTGTGAAGTTGTGAGTTGTTTTACGGTGGCTGGAGTGCCAATCCCACCACCAACCCCCAAAATTTTAGCTATTCCCCTACTTGCAGGGTCGGATACAGTAATAAAATGAGCAGTGTCGCTATTTATTGAATTTTATTGACTCTTTGAAATTACAGTAGAACTTTAACACCTTTCAAATTAAAGTACTGCATAAATTACTGAACTGTGTAAAAATTCAAATATGGTAATACAGTACAGTACATAAAATATAGCCCGTTGTAGTTTTGCTGCTGCATCTTGTTGGCTTGTTTTTGGTAGTTTATCATAAACTTCGATGAGTCTATATTTGTAATTGAGAGAAAACTACTTTTTTCCCTGTCACGTTCTCTGTGCATGCCGCATTAGCCCCAGGTAACTAACCAGAAGCAGATGGGTGACCTGAAGGCAAAGTAGGCAAATAAAAAATAAGAAATGACCGCAACTTAATTTTCTTTCGTAAAAAGACCCAAATTAATATTGCAAGCAGACCGAGTACTATATACAAATTATTCAAACAGAAGTTGTACAGGAATGACACTGTTCCAGGCTTCTGGATACATATAAACAGGTTTCCACTGCATTTTAAATTTTGCTAGTGTTGAAACAGAGTGGTGGTATTAATTTTCAAAAACTCCCCCCGAAGTTGCTCAGTCAGTGTTCGCGCTCTCATGTTGCTTCCAAGTGACAGACTGGATGGGGCGGAATAACATGACAACACACAAGGAAGCGTGATTTTTAGGGGACGACATATGCACACACACTGGGGTAAGTATTAACAGAAGGGGGAAAAAAAACCATAAAGAACAAAGTAACTAACATGGGTAAGATGACACCAATTAGAGGTTGAATGTCACTTTTGATTAACTTTCAATTAATTGCCCAGCCCTGATAGAATAAACAGGGAAAATGGAAAATCCCACTCAACAAAGCGTACTGGGCGAGACACTGCCAGTAATATGGAAAGGATGATTAGGAGCAATGGATGAACTGGAAATCACTAGCTTGGGCTGTTTTGCACACTCAATACAGCTTGCGATATATGAGGGGCTGCTATCGCAACAATATCTAAGTGTCGCTGTTTCCAGTGGGAGAAAAATTGTGGGGTATTTTAAACAAATACCACTTGCATATACTCAGAAGATATTCATGATGAACTAGAAATGCTTAAATGCTTAAAACAAGATGCAGACAATGTGGAACAGTACATTATCTAGTGTATGTTTGTAGTAGCCTAACTAATATTGCATATTTTTTTAATTTGTATTTACTAGTTTAAAAACAGCTCAGGTCTTGGATCAGTATTTGTATCAGCCGATACCTTCTGTTCAGGTATCGAGACGACATTGGCACCGAAAAAATTGGAACACTTTGGCCCAAATGTCGCTCCCCTTTAATGTAGACTATCTCAGCAAAATGACATCTACAGAGCCACCCCTCAGAAGCTCACCCCCGTGTCTCATGTCCAATCAGGGCACAGGGGGCTGAGACCAGGAGAGGGCCAGAACAGACTTACCGGTCATTGGCCAGGAGGCTCTCCAAGACTTGCTCAGCAGCCCTCTCAGGAGAGCCCAGGTGCTTCAACGTGGTCTCCATCATGTACGCCATATCGCCCAGCACCGACAAGCTTAGCACGCGCAGGCACTGCACCAGCTGCAGCACGTCTCGGCCCAGTTCCGGATCTGTAACCACAACAATAAAGCAGGGTCAGCCCCTGCTTGAAAGCACTCAGGCCACCAAAACACCCATCAACCCCAAAGGCTTTGAATAAGCCAAGCCAAGGGCCAGAATCTCCTGTGTGAATAGTTCAAGGGCATGTTCCGTTCCTAGGCCTGCTGGCACATCTCCCAGTTATTTAATCAGTACAAAGACCGCTTCTCATAAGGCCAGGATTAAGTACAAATTGGTGACGGGGGGTGGGTGCATCAAGGTGGGGAATCCTAAATGGTAGGTCACAGGATCAGCTCATAAGTAGCAAAGGCTTTATCCTGTATGAGCACCTCACAGGCTCACCATCAGTGATTGGGATCTCGTCCTCGGAGGACAGGTACTCATCAGAGGACAGGTACAAGTGGTCCACGGCAAAGCAGGGCAGCAGGAAGGATATGAAACCCTGGGGAGGGAGTGCGAATCAGAGTCAGTGTCAGTGGTGGTACAGACCCAAGCACGATGTGTGCGTGTGTGTGAGATAGAGGCAGGGAGTCTGACCTTTTTGAGCAGGCAGACCATGGAGGACGCTGGGTTGACATGGAGACCAAGGGGTGTGGATAGGGCCTCCTGGTACTGCAGGCAGCAGGCATAGAACTTGGACCAGAAGGCCTCTTGGAGCAGGTGGTACTCCTCCTGCGAGAACTCGTACTCCGTCACACTGCTCTGCAGCTGTGGGGGGAGGGAGGTCATGGCACCAGTGTCGCAGGGGCAGCGGAAAACCCAGAGCTTCGAATGTTGGCTCACCTCATTCTCCACCGCCAGTGTCACCTCCTTCTTCATTGTGTCCCATGCCACGTCGAGAATCCGCTCCGTGCCCCGCTGGAATATCTGAGGACGACAGGGGGTGGGACACAGCAATGGCATAACGAGCGGTGTGGCAGAGAGGGGGCTGTGACGCCTGGGTCGTCTCTCACCTGGAGGGCCTTGACGATGGCAGAGGCTGTGAAGCGGCACGGTGAAAAAATCATGTCCAGGTAGGCTTCCTGTGAGAGTGGCATAGGAAGGTCAGTGCTAACTGAACAAGGCCTGAATCACATATGTGACCCTACACATAAAGCAAATTGGCACAGCCCACGCATCGCATCCCAGAAGCGGTGAGCTCAAGACAAACACACCACCGCCGTGGCTTAAAGTACCCTGGGGTCCTGATCAGACCCGATGTGGATTTCTTCCTCGGGCGGTGGCTGCACAAACACCTGGTTCCACTGGCCGGCGACATTGCTGCAGTGAAGCATACAGTAAAATGCAAGCTCTGCCGTACCAAAGAGTGTAATGAATAAACCAGTCACTGACAACCTGCAAACACCCGTCTACAGAGAGGTCCTACTGAGAATTTGCTTGCAGTCTCGTCCTTCTGAATGCCGTCAACATAGACGTTTCCTAGAAATTTGCTGACATGCTCAATATCTTACCTCTCGAAGTTGATGCATTTCACCACAGTCTGATTTTCATCATCCAACCAAAGGCCCCAGATTTCAGTTGATGTTAGGGCAAAGTCCACCAGAGTCTCCTGCGCACAACAAAATCCCAGTGTGAACTCTCAATTCATCATTCGAATCAATGAAAACACTGACAAAGCATGACACTGAGCCAGGAGCCCACTGCAAGAAGTACAGGGCAAAGGCAGGGGTCACCATGGATGGGATGCTGGTCCATCACAGGATGGACATGGACAGATGTGCGCACTCACACACAAACACACACTCCTTTCTATGGAAAAAACCCTAATGGCAACTATGACAACCTTACCCTCTACCCAGGCCTAACCTTAACTATAAGTAACAGAACAAAATACAAGGCTTTCTTTTTGTGTTTTGATTGCATTCTTTTTTGAGCTTCCCTTTGTGGAGGTCAAATATGTATATACTAATATATACATTCCCACACAGACATGGTGGGCATGTTACCTGAGAAGTGAACAAGGAGGAGATGTGGTCCAGGCTGTAGCGGTTGCCTTCGGTAGCGACCAGCTGCAGTACACAGAACTGCCCCCGCTTGGGCACGCCAAGGTAGATGCCAAGACAGAGCCCTGTGGCCGAAGAGAAGGAGAGCCGCATCCGGTGGCCTTGGGCAGGCGTGTGCCGCACATCTCGGCTGACCGGCATGAACTCCAGCATGTCGGCCACCATCAGACACCACTGCTCCTGAAGATGGGTTTGGGGGGGGGATTGTGTTTATATGACATTGTGGGGACCAAATGACCCCACAAAGATCTGTTAATGCAATCAAA
>JAODKF010000045.1:13074134-13084856 GCA_026779585.1 Mormyrus proboscirostris | reverse complement strand
AGCCAATAAAAATAGGGAAAATGCTATGGAACTCTGTGTTTTGGAAAATTGAAGACCTGCTTTACTGTTCGGCCTGTACAAGAGTAGCCATCTCTGATCGCTGCTGCTGAGCATCAGAAAGTAAGGTCTGCTATGGCTTCAATCTCCTTAAAACAACAACATAAACAACATAAACAACAACAAAAGACAAAACGGGAAAAAAAAACCCGCAGGAACTGAAAGGCAGGAAAACAAAGTGATGGTTGGTATTGCCACAAATTATTAAACTTTACCTGATGCCCTAAAGAAACAATATATCTGGATAAGCTGATGAGCTCTGCTGCCGTCCCCCCAGCCTCAGTTTTTCAATGAGTCCCTGTGCTCCTTCTGACCTTTAGCCGTGCGGTTGGTGATATTGTTCAGACAGGCGCGCATGCCGGCCAGGTGTAAGAGGGAACCGGCCGCCTCCTTCATCTCCTCGTCGTCGCTCTCGGGTGGTTTCTCCGCGCGCCTCTTCTTCAGCGGCAGTGTGTCCCCTCGCGGTTTGCCTTTTGTCCAGTGAGCCCGCTTCCTGTGCTGGCTCGGCTCGGCTACCGCGTCCGCGAGCCCCTTCCCGGCCCGGGACCTGCTCTCGTCCTCTTCGGCGTCGCTCCCGGTGCCGTCGCCCGGGCGACCCCCCTCCTCCGCCGGCTCGGACCCGGGCGAGGCGCCCCCGCGAAACTGGGACGATTTGGCGCTGCTGTAGTTGTGGTCCTGCTTGGGGTCGCTGTCGGCCAGCGGGGAGTCGGCGTCGCCGTCGGCGCTGTCGTCCAGGGGTCCGCTGTCACCACGCGCCCGGAAACTTCCTGGTACTGACCTGTGCGTGCATGAGGGAGACAGAGTGTCACGTACAGTGATGTCATTAGCATACACTTACCATTTACACATAAGTATTGGGTAGACGTAAGAATACTCATCTCATACAGCGGACACACACTGAGCTACCGTAATCTGAAGGAAGGGCTAATTCAAGGAATAAACCGTCCAGCTGTTTAAATTCTCTGACTTGTTAATTGCTTTGGATGAAAGCACACTTCATTGATCTAAAACTCTCTGGCAGCCTCCTGAAAACACCTAATTAATTTCTAACCCATAAGAATCTGTCTGTGTTGGGCATTTCAGCCTTAAACAAGAAGCTGATTGAAGTTCAGTCCTGAAACACAATCATACCATTTTCTAAATACATCAAACACTGCTTTTCACTGTAAATGAGCCCCTATGAGAAAGACCGACAGGATGGAGACGAATCATGAAAACGCGTCTAAATGTTTATTTCCTCATTCATCAAGAGACTTCCTGCACCTTTGTTTATACTTAATTCAACATCCAAACTGACATCTTTGTCACAGTTATTTAATTACAGTGTGCAAGCAGACAAATGCCCACCATACACAGATACACAGGGCATTAATAAACACTGCTCACCCCCTGGGGGGGCGCCACATACAGATGCACAGCGTGTTTATAAACACTGACCAGCCCCGGGGGGCACCATACACAGATAAACAGTGTAATAAACAATGTCCCCTCCCCCGGTGGTGGGGCCACACCCATACATACAGTGCGTTAAACACTGCCCATCCCCCAGCTGGCACCACACGCAGATACACAGTGCTTTAATAAACACTGCCCTTTACCTGGGGGGGTAGGAGGGGGCACGTACAGACACACAGTGTGTTAATAAACACTGCTCACTCCGGGTGGGCGCCACACATAGATACAGTGTGTCAATACAAACAGCCCTGACCTCATTAGCACCTTTGTTTGAAGAGGGCAGCGTATGATGAGAACGGGGTCTCTGCGTCATTTGTGGTTTCAACAGGGGCGTATAGAAATGTTGCCTGAGGCTACATCACCAGTGGGGGGGGGGTGTGTGCATGTCATGATTCTGGTGATGACTGGTTGAGAAAGATAACCAATCAGACTGTAGATGATGTGGGAGAGGAGGTAGGACCATCCAATCAGATGCTTTGGTCCCTCCTCCTCTAGTTGCTTGGATCCACCTCCTCTACAATCTGCCAATCATTGTTCCTTCTGTCCTCAGAACATTTTTGTGTAAGTAAATCTCCCGTGGGCATCCATCGCAGGGCACTTGAGAGAAAGGGGAAAAACCACACACACAGAGGAGGTGGGATTCATACCTACAGTGTTACCAACGGGGCCGCTGTGCTGCTTTATCTCAGGCTCTCAAACCCACGGCACTTCCTGTAGGGGCATGAGCCGCTGGCTTTCATTCTAGTCATTAATTGGCTTAATTGGTCCACTGAGCTCTATTTATAGTGCCTGCTGTTTACCACCAGAGAAAACACTGCATTTCTCAAGCGGGACCCACGATTGGTCATCAGCTGTTAGTTTATGTACCATCCGGAAAGAAGGCCTTTAAGGGTGAAGCTGATTCAGCTTTGGGAGCAGGGTGAAGGACAGACCTGCATGCAGATGGCGAGCACTGGGGATCTGAGAGGCGGAGCCAAGCTTCTGCTCTGTCGATTCCAGGATTCTCTGAACTGACTCATTCTAGCCCAAGGTCTGGAAATATATGTCAGTCTGGAATCTTCTAGTGTCAACCGGTGCCCCTTAGAGGTCTGGTCTGGTAAACATTTCAATAACTCTGGGCCTGTCTGAATCATAATCTGGACAAGTGCAGGGGCGTGTTCCCTACACATACATGGCACACATATGTCGAGTTGCATGCAATGTCCCTGACATACCCAGTTGCATGTGCGTGTGACCGGCAGTGAAGTTCAACCTCCGCCCCCTGGGGGCAGTACCGCGCTGTGGGAACTGGAGCAGCATTCTCACCTGACCGTGGCTGTCCTGCTCCCCAGGGGGTTGATGGGAAGTGCTCTGATTCCAGGGAACAAGCCTGGGCTCACCATCCGAGCTCCGTTCTGGATCACTCCCTGAGGGACTGGAGAGAGGAGACTCGGTCAGGACAGTAGGTACAGGAAACACCACATATACACACACACACACACACACACACACACACACACACACACACACAAATAGAAAAAAGTAAACAGGTATAATTTTATGATTCATTGTTGCTGTTTCAAACCAGCAGGAATCAGTGTCTACACACCATCCTTCTCCCCGATAAAGAGGGGATCCGTTTTCAAACTACCCTGAGAAAACATTAATAATTTTGCAAAATAATTTCACAATCAGATAACTCCATTCCTGCACGTGACATACAGAAATGTTTGTGACGAACAAATGATTGCGAGAGCTGACACAATCGAGTGCCAGAATTTGTTTATCTTCAAAGGCATTGACGAGGATGGCTCAAAGAAAGCAAAATGAATATCAGCGACCAATCATAATCTGCCCAGGGTAGCACGGCGTACAGGGATCAAACTGACGTGGCTTTCATTTCGCCGATGGTTAGATAACAAGCACGCAAAAGCAGTGTGATTTTTGTTACTTGTGCTCATCGCTTTCATTCAATCACCGCCCTCTTCCTGCAGCGCCTGCCTACAGCAGCCCATTGACGGAAGGAGTGTTCAAAAACAAGACTGACACCGGCATCTGTAACGTCAAAAACTGCCTGGGAGTGATGCGACTGAGGCTCTGTCAATATTCGTTTTGTTCTCATCACAACGCAGAGCAGATGTATTGATGAAACAGGACTGAGGATCCACTGTTAGCACAGCATGAATTAGGTCAGTCTTCATTGTTCTTTGACAAAAGAAGGCCAGGCATCCAAGTTGACCTATATTATAGATAATAACACTGTTTTCCATAAACAGTGTACTATTTCTGTCACAATACGCGTCATCTGTGTGCTTAGAGCAGGCCGGAGCCTAAAGAGTTTAACTTTCCAATACCAACACCATCTTTCCATTAATCGACACAGAAAACTTTGCAAATTTCCACTCACTGTTTGTTAACCAAGTCTGTCTTACCATTCATTACATACATCTCCGGGGTCAAATCTGGCCTCTCATTTCACACTGGAGACAAAAACCAGAGAAGGCTTAGGCAGCTTCCCATTGGTAGCCCTCATCCCTGTGTCAAGGTCAAGCTGCACAGATGGTCACAAGCAGAGTATCTCAGCTCTGATCTCCTGCTCCTCAGAAAGAATAGGTCCTTAAATGATATTTAAACTCGCTTAGTCACTTAGCTGACATACTCTTTTTTCATTTTCACAGCCTTATCTTTTCAGTTTGAGTTGAGTACCTTGCTCAAGTACAAGTCAAGGTCCCAGGGGTAAGGTGACCTGCGTCCGTGCCGCGGCCTCGTGTTGCTAACCGCTATGCTACTCATTGGGTCCATTTTCTGTACGCTGCAGCGTGTGTAAGTGATGGGCGCTGGGCAACGGTCGCTGAGCCAAGACACCGAGGACGTCTCTCCTGTCAGAGCCCTACAGCCACATCACCATTAACCTTACAGAGAGAATGACAGGCACTTTCTGCATTACAAAACCTGACCGCCAGTTGTAACCAACTGTGTATAAATAGGATACAACTGACAGGGTCAGGTTATAGCATTTACTTTGAGACTTTAATTGGTACACAAGAGTCTTTCATTGACAGCCTATTTCACACATGGCAATATTATGAACTACTTGTCTTGCATTTTTTACTGGAAATATTTTCCTCTCTTTGCTCGTTGCAGCCTGATACAGATGACACCGGCGTGGACGGTGTAACCCATGGCAGCACTCTCAGTTTACTACAATCAGGACTCGCTGCAGTGTTAAAATTGACCTGGTTTCCAAAAAGTCGCAGTAATTGCAGACCGAAATCTGCACTGTACTGCACTGTATTATGGCTCATAAGATCCTCTTGTGGCAGAAAGCAGTTATTTTCAGTGACATTCTGATTTCAAATTGCGCGTAAGTGTTGAAATGTGGCTGGATCTCTAAAATAGCACGTGAGAGCATAAACGTGCAACATGGCACACGAGCTGACTAGCTCTACGCCACGGGGGCCGAGCCCTCAGTCCCACTGGCCCTCAGTCCCACTGGCCCTCAGTCCCAGTGGCCCTCTCCTGTGACTGGGGCAACACGTTTTGTCAGAGGAGCCCTGAGAGCACTTTGGTCCGTTACGTTTGCACAATCGAGCGTGACACTCCGGGGACCTCCGACCCCCCAGCCCCCGGCCCCTCCATCAGCTGAGCTCGGGCCCCCAGAGAGCCAAAGACTGTCAACAGGGAGCTGGGGGGTTTCCAGACTGCACTTCAGTGAGCCTCTACATGTGTGTGTGTGTGTGTGTGTGTGTGTGTGTGTGTGCTGGAGGATGATGGCTCAGAGTTTTAAACACCACATCTATAAAAAGCTACCTTTATACTGGAGCTCCTGGCTCAACACACATTCCATCTGTTCGGCTCACTGTCTCTGCTCCCTTTGCCATAAAAATCATACAGCAGAATGGAATTACGACCAACGTGGGGCGGAATGACTAAACACACAAGGCACCCCTATTCTAATACTTGATTTCTTGGGGCAAAGGCAAAATAATATCAGAGTGGTGTCTTTTTCACAAATGGAATATGCTTTCATAAAGGATAGCATCCTTTTATAAAAATGTATTACAGAAAGAAGCATATTGCCACATAAAGTACCGTAATAGGATTTTTTTTTCGTGGAAAAATCCATAATTTTAAAAAGAACAGTCATTCTGAACCAACTCACAAGACGTCGCAAACCCGTGGAAAACTGCAAACCATGATTTATTCATCAGCTGTTTGTTGTTTAAATCCTTTATGCCATTCAAAGCCTGCTCCCTTTCTCACATCTTTTGTTCCATTAGTCTGTCGCCTTCATCTCAGTCTGGAGAACAGCCCCCCCTTCCTCCCACCCATGATCATGGCATTGAGAAAAGCAGCTAAATGAAACTTCACCAAACCTGGTAGGTATCCATGTAAGTGAATTTCTGGGACAACACTGGTTATAACCCAGCTAATACCATAACATCTCATGAAGAATAAAAGAAAAAAATCGAACTCCTATAAACTTGTGAACAAATCAGGTATCAGATAATTGACTGATGCAATCTAACTTCCCCCGTTCTGGGCCTCTGTAAATTGAAACGTGTTTTATTTTTAACGACAGAACTTTGGGCTCGAGTGATGAAGATGGGGGCAGCCTGATCCGGATGTGCTCAGGATGACCTTGTCACTGGTCCGTCCAGGCCCCAAAAAGCGAGACATGGAGCGGATTAATAGAGCCGCATATCCTGTGTGATCAGCCTCTGAAGAAACAGGTGTAAATCAGGCCTGCCGGCCTGCCAAGGCAGAGGACTGGTCCAAGAACAAAGTGAACGCCATGGAAAATGCTGGCCTCATCCAAACTGTCTTCCCTCAAACTCTGGCAAGCACTCGCTCATGGCACCCAGTGGAAGATTCCACAAAACAAGCTACTCAGGACAGACCCTGTAACCCCCCCTGGGCCTCTGCACCCCCACCACCCCACCGGTGGCCCAGCACATGGCCAACAGAAGCTGTTACTTGGACGGGATGAACTAGAAGACCTTTCCTGAGTCCCAGTAGGCAGCTATCCTCCTGCAGGTTACCTCGAGTCACAGCAGACAGTCGTCTTTGCCATCCACGTTACCTCGAGTCACGGCAGACAGTCGTCTTTGCCATCCACGTTACCTCGAGTCACAGCAGACAGTCGTCTTTGCCATCCACGTTACCACGAGTCACAGCAGCCACCTTCGCCGTACACACTAGTGCACTAGCAGTGCAGTCGCTCAGCTGGGCTTGTTGTCGATGGGCGCTTATGATCCCCTGGTAGGACACGGTCCCAAATCCCGCCATTCTCTGAATAAAGACCCTGGCATCACCCGGTGTGATTCTGTGGAACTGACATGGCTTCTGGGCCTTAGGGGGTAGCGGTGTCTGAGGAAGCACCATTTGGGTGTGATGAACAAGGTGGGGGGAGGTGTTTTTATTTTCCTTAACAGTGTAGCTTTGATCCATGTCAGTCAGGAAATACCACGCAGCTCTGCCTCACAGCAAACTGGGATATGTAGGCCTCAATGAATCGACAAATTAGTGGATCACACAGACTACATCTGCCACATCTCTGCACAAAGCTGATGGCTTTGACCAGACCCACACTGCGCGTCACAGCAGACAGATTCCCGGAATGTGCGGCAACAAGAACTCTAAAGTGAGAATGCCTTTTAAATGAGGAAAGACTCTGTTTTCTGCACTCTCTATTCCAGAGTCTGGCCTTTCATCTCCATTTTTAGTATGAATAAATGCTGGCTCTCCACCAGGGCCTCTTAAGAGAAAGCAGGCCCTGATTTCACAGTCCGTATTGAGGCCAGAATACATGTTAATGTAACAGGGAAGGGATTGATGGATTGTGCTGAATCTGCCTACTTCTGGGCGGGGGAGGGGCAAAACACCTGCCTGGAAGGGGCCCCGAAGACCAACCCGGGGCCCGGGGCCTGTGACTAACTGCTCCCGACAAAAGTCCCGTGGCACAGAGTTGTTGGTGGGTTTGGGGGGGGGGCACAAAATCATTCCACATTTCTTATGACAATTTGGATGAGAACCTACATCAGGGGCCCCCCTCGTTAATGGATTAAATGCACGAGTAAATGGAGCACGGCCGCTTTTACAAGGCTGCGGACGTGCTTTCAGCCTTCGTACTCCCGGAGAGGATCGGTACTCTTCGCCGGGTCGACCCATACGGCTGGAAAAACTGAGGCGGCCCAGGAAGCCCAGTCAGCATGAGGTCGCTGGGGGACAGCAGAGCTGGGGTCTAATGGGGTATACCGAAAACATGACATCACCTCCATGTCTGGAGCTCGTGCCAGTGAAGCCGGTCCAGACTGGAAGCACTCTTCACTTTCCCAGTACTTCTCATCATACTTTCCAAATGATCCGTTTCATGGATAAACATATGGGCATTTCCTGAAATTGTGCTGTAAATTACCTTTATATTGACTAAGCAAATTACTTGGCCCACCCCAGTGTATATTATTCACCAGCTTTTTATTATACTGCTGCATGTTGTCCATGTGTAATAGGTGCCGCCTAAATAGAGTTTTTTTTGTTTTTTGTTTTTTTCTTAAGATAGGCTGGAGTGTCCTCTAGCCTTATTCAAGATTCCACTGTAGATTCCTGTCATGGAAACAGCAGAAAGGTTTTGTGGGAGGATGTACACATAGTAGGTTGTGGGACAGCATGACTGTACTGGGACATCACTCCTGCTCTCCCATCTAAGCTGTGAATGACGTTTTCATTTTTTTTTCCCAGTGAAACAAAATCATCTCCATTCTAAAGAATTGGTATTGACCTTCAGGATGACCTGCCTTAGGAGTGACTGACTGTTTTTCCCAATTTACTGACTCATACACCCAAGTTAATGATGCTCTCCAGTGTCATCTCTTCATTCTTTACTGTTTCTCCTCATGTACTGACCGATACTGTGTAGATTAATCTCTCCATTTTTCACTGTTTCTCCCGATTCTGTAACTGATACTCTGCAGATTTATTTCTTTATTCTTCACTGTTTCTCTTGGTGTACTCTGTAAATCAGTACTCTGTAAATTGGTCTCTTCATTCTTCATTGTTTCTTGTCACATACTGACTGATACTCTGTAGACTAATCTCTCAATTCTTCACATGTATTGACTGATACTCTGTAGCTTGTTCTCTGCTCTTCACTGTTTCTTCCCAACTACTGAGTGACTTTTCAGGCTGATCACTCTGTTTGTTGTAACCCATACTCCATTTTTAAAGGTGATTTTCCACTACTCCAGGTACCATACTTTCAAAACTTGTGCTGGTTATTCACTAGTGTAAACCTGGTACTGGCAGCGAATAATATTATTACAAAGCGAGGCAGGGTATTTTGTACAGAATTTGAAAAATGCTATAGTATATAGTGCTGGGTGATATGCAATATTAACACCAACTTCGCATGTTATGCGCATGCAATTCTTATAGTTGGGTCGCAATCAGGCTTTTTCATAATGAATGGGTATTATAGTGTGATGGGGTTTAAATTTTGCTAAAACATTTGTACTCTGTCATAAAAAACAAAACTTTGCAAGCTTTGCAATTTTAATGATGGTTCCCATTCAAGATTATATGGTATATGTTTACAAAAATCAGTATAAAACTGTCCACCACTTCTTTTGCTTGAGCTCTGCATGTGTTCTCCAAGCCAATAATAATCATTTTCATCTTTGCTGTTTAAATCATTCCTAGATGGATTTGTGAAAAAATAATTTATTTTGAACTCTTTGAACTGAATAAATATTACAATATTAACTGTAATATTAACAAAATCACATCATGATATTTGAAATTTTTCCTGTATCGTGCAGCCCTAGTATATTTGCAGCATGGTCTCCTCATTTATCTACATATCCATTAGTTACTTTTTTTTTTACTTCTTTAATTGTTCTTTGAGTTTATAAATACACTTTTCCAGGATGGTAGATACGTTTTGTTTTTGAAAGGCAAGTTATTTGCATAACCAATCGACAATAAACATGTTTGCAAATACTTCCCCGAAGTACTGAAAAAGTACCCCAGAGGGTTTGGTACTTTTGGTACTGCAAATTACTGGAAAAGGGAAAGTACCAAATTTTTTGTAAAAAAAAATGATGCCTGGTGCAGTGGAAAAGCACTCTAATAGGACCCTGAATCAGACCTTCATCACTCTTACTTCAGACTACTTTGACTGACACCTTTGACCAAGTCTCTTCGTACTAAAAGCTCCATGGCCTGATCTCTCCATTGTCATCCCTTGTCAGACAGCGCTCCCCTTGTTTTCCATCACCCCCTCCTCCAGCCCCATCTATCCCTGGTCCTAGATACCAACTGTTACTCTGTTTCCAGGTCTGATTGAAGGTATCTGGCTTTCTCTCTCCATCCCCACCTCAGCTAGGCTTGCTGTTGCCATGGTAACAGCCCCGTACCGCTCATCTTGAAGAGATGGATCCTGAACCGCTGGGATAAGGCAGGAGATGTTCTCCCTGTATATTGCCAGATCCAATAAGGGACGGCCACTTCAACGGTGGCTCAGGGGATCCAACGGCAACAGCACGCCCCCCTGGCTCTCTGTCCCAGCCTGGCCAGGCCCGGCTCTGCTTCACGTGGCGCCTATAGGATGGAGGCAGCCTGAGGTGAGCCTTTTCTCTGGGGGGGGGGGGGGCTTACACATGTCCAGGCCAGGATGAGAAACATAAAATGTAATACACTATTTCAAAGCACCCTGCGATTGTTAACATTTTTTACTGAGCTTACTTGAAGTCCAAAATAATGTTCAGGGGAGTGACAGCCTCCTGTTTGTAGACAGAACTGGTGTCATTTAGACCCTGTTCCTCTGCCTCAGCTACTCGATGACCGCTGGCTGTCCTGAGTAAAAACAAGCCCACTGGCCAGAGATTGGTCCCATGCCCTGAGATTTTGGACAAATCTTCCTTCATGAAGCTCAGGTGATCTTTGGGCACCTCTCAGGTCTGTTGTGCTGCAGATCACCCTCCCGCAAGCAGTTTCTTCCCGACGGAGAGCGGGGCTTTTTTGCCGATTCGGGAGACCCTTGGGGACGCTCTTCATCAGTGAGGCCGGGCCGGACGGCAGGCCTAGCCGCCCTGTCCCTCCTCATCCCGGCACTGACGGACGGCCGACGAAAGCGGGGTCGATCGATGGCCTCGGGGTGGAGGAGAGGTGCAACGAACCCACGGGCTATACATCATCAGCGTTTACGCCTCCAGGCCCCCACTGCCGCTCCCC
>JAODKF010000045.1:12994927-13006309 GCA_026779585.1 Mormyrus proboscirostris | reverse complement strand
TGTGGCTCTGCCTGACGGTCCTTTACACCCAAAGGAAAGAGGAAGCCTTTCGGCATGGATCTGGGAGAAAATGGAATCCGAGAAGCACAAGCCGGGAAAAGTACATCTAGAACAGCCACGAGCAGCTCAGCCTGCCTGCTGGTATAACTGTGCTTCCTGAGAAAACCACATATGGAGGTACTGATGGATGGGAGTGCAGACCAGGCTTCAAACAGCAGACTTAATTACGCACAAATACAGGCTATTTATACGGCAGCAGAATTCCCCTGAGAGGAAGTTCGTACCCATTTGGGGGGCAGGTGGAGTGAAAACCCTCTGTAAAACCCTGATGTGTCATTAAATTAGCTCTGGGTTTAATCAGCCATGCCGTCACTGTAAAATCCACGCTCTGGTCTGAGATGGGGCAGTTTGAAGGGGAAAGCATTTATGGGGGGGTTGCGGTTAGCCCGAGACCCCGAGTTCTGGCGGGCGGATAAGGCCATGATTACTCCTGACAGGTGTGTAGATGCTGAACTAGGAGCTGCACAACAACCTCTCAGATGCAGCGGGCAGGATGCTTTAAAAGAGCCCCCCCCAGCAAACACAGACAGTGGTCATTCACGCCGCCCCATGCTTCAACTCCAGCTCCATCCTGCTCTTATCTGGGCCAACGGCTCATGCCGCTGGAGACTTCTGACAGGAGGTGCAGTCCGGTCCAGTCGCTGACCTGGTGTCTCCTGCCAGCTCGGGTCATTAAGGAAATAAGAGTGACTCTCAGAGACATTCAGGGCCTCAAACTGTCACACTATCTACAGCCTGAGGTGCCAGACCACCATGAATCTGACCAGACAGCCACATAATCAAAATATTGAAAATTACAGAGTATAGAACAATATAAACAAGAATTCAGTAACTAGGCTCAGAAGACAATGGAATACAATAGAAGACCTGTTATATGTAGAGGTGTGTATGTGTGTGACACATCTCCTGGGGTTTAATTGGGAGCAACTTTGGCTGCTACTACTTTCTCCATAGAGATCAGGGGCTGCATCGCTGATGTGGCCCTGCGATGACAGCGACACACCAAAGGGGGAGCCGCATTTCCTCTATCTCTTCATCTATTTCTCTTCATCCAGTTTGGAAGAAGAGAGAAGAACATATCATCTGTCAGAAACTGAAACATGATCATGGAGAGAGCTAGTAAAAATCATGTGTGCACCTCTGAAGTACCTACTGTGATACGCCTCTCGGGGTCTGAGCTGTTCTTCGCTGACGTGTTCAGTTGTGCCGCTTGACTCCCGTGTGCGCCTCCTTCTTATTAGTGAAAGCCGCGGCATGGATGCCTCTGGCTGGCACGTGTCTCACATCACGAGGAAAGACAAAGGAGACAGTTGACATGGGAGCACACAAGCCAAAGTGTGTGTGATGCGAGCACTGCCCCGCCTGTGAAATCACTCACTGCTCTCGGCAAAAACAAATCTGAGAACGACAGAAATACAACAATAAAGAGTAAAACGTAACAAGGCAAACTGATTGCCTCGACTGACCTCCTCTTGCCCCCCCCCCCATACCCACCCCCCCAGTCAAACCCAGCCCACCAAACATCCGCTGGGGTCCCGTAAGGCTGAGGCCGTGTTGCTGAAGGTAGAGGCACTGGTAGAGCTGCGGCAGTCGACCGGGAGCATCCATGCTGCGGGGAAGGTGTCACGCCAGCAGCACCGTCCCTATTAAGTGTAAATCATGTCTATTAAAAGCACTGGCGCCTCGCTGCCATGGTAACAGAGAAAGCCTGGATGGAAGTCATGAAACGTTGCACAGCCCCTCTCTCTCTCTCTCTCCCTCCTCCCTCCCTCTATTTCCTCCATCTCTCCTTCTCTCTCTCCAAATCACCCTTTCTTCTGTTTCCTTCTCCAGCACTTTCTCTCTCTGAAACTCCCCTTCCTCATCTATTTCTCTCTTCCCATCACCTTTTCCTCCATCTCTTTCCTTCCATCTCTGCAGCTCCCTTTCCTCTCTCTCTCTAACTCCTTTTCTTCTCTTTTCCTGTCTCTTTCTCTCAGCATCTCCCTATTCTGTTTCTCCTTCTCTCTCTGCATCTCCCTTTCTTCCATCTCCCTTTTCCCTTCTCTCTGCATCCCCATTCTCTCAATTCCCATCACCTTTTCCTCCATCTTTCCTTCCTTCTCTGTATCTCCCTTTCATCTCTCCTCCTTCTCTGAATCTCCCTTTCATCTCTCCTCCTTCTCTGTATCCCCTTCTTCTCTCCTCCTTCTCTGTATCCCCCTTTCTTCTCTCCTTTCAGTATCTTCCTTTCCTGTCTCTCCTTCTCTCTCACCCTTTCCTCCATCTTTATTTCTCTCATCTTTCTCTGTATTCTCCCCTTTCTCTGTCTTTACTTGTCTCTCTTGCTCTCTCTCCTTCTCCATGTTGCTCCCTGGCAGGGATCCTCAGCACTGCTGCCCCACAGTGACGATGTCTCTCCGATCGAGGAGGACCGCTATTGTTGTGTGTGTCCTGAATGTGAGAGGAGTCACAAATCTGCTTGCTCAACACCATCTAACGTCATCTGCTGCTTTTTGCATAAAATTTGCATTTGTAGAAGAATTGCAAAGAAAGGTCATTTGCGATCAGTGTTTCAGGGCAGTACGTCTAGTTGGTGGCTGAATGTACAAATTTACACCCATAACTTATTCTAAGGAGATTAATGACCCCAAACTTTTTCAGGCTGTTAATAAGGTGGGGACATTTTCTTTGAAAGGACAGGAAAGCTAACGGAAGTGGGGTACCCGCTCTGTGAGCGACTCAGAAACACCCAGAGCACATGCCAGCACACATGTACACACTGTCACTGTATTTCTGCAGAGCTGGCAATAGCTGATTCCCCCCCCCCCACAGCACAATGCTAAACCCTGGGCAATATACCCCGACAACCCTGTCACGTGCCCCTGCGGGAGACTGGTGTGCCAAGAGGCAAAACCGCAGCCAAAGCAGAACAGAGCCGAGAGGCAAGAAGGTCCCGCTCGCGCCCCACCGCTCACTCGACGGCCAATCAGCCGCGCTGCCTCTCCACCATCTCATTAATGTCGAAAGGAGCCAGCTGGTGAGAAAAAAAAAACAACATGAAACAACCTCCAATAAGACGGGCTCCGCTCGGACGC
Source organism: Mormyrus proboscirostris (assembly GCA_026779585.1). Classification (NCBI taxonomy): domain Eukaryota; kingdom Metazoa; phylum Chordata; class Actinopteri; order Osteoglossiformes; family Mormyridae; genus Mormyrus; species Mormyrus proboscirostris. The sequence goes on along the minus strand of JAODKF010000045.1, from coordinate 13,003,172 downwards.
CTCACCCTTTAGTTAATGCAGAAGGGAAGCAAGCTGGATGGGGGAAAAAAAACAGCCAATTACATTCACACCACCTGCTGCTCGCACACATGCGCGCGCACACACACACACGCGCGCACATGAAAAAGGACTACTTCAAACAATCTGTCAGTATTTTGATGGCTCCAAACAAGACATTGTTTCCTGCAATGACAAGGCTGCCTTCTTAAAATTAGAGAACACATTTTTACCAGACGGATGATGGATAACTGCTCCGACCGCCTCTTATGGTTTCCTCCATTTAGCTAATACCGCGCCGGAGCAATATGCTGACAGGCTGGCGCTCTCGGAAACACTGGAGCGGGTGCCTCTTTAAGGAGAATTAAGGCACATTTTCAGGTGGGTTTTCTGTGTGATCGAATGGGTGAAAGGCTACTAGTAACAAGATGTTTTTTTTTTTCTTGGTGGAGAATTAGGTTTCTATGAGGGTGGGGTGGCAGCGTACTGATTGGTTTCTTTAGAAGTAAAAAGAAGCCGACTGTCTTGTTTTCACAACAATAGGGTTTCTTAGCTACATCAAAAGGCCGAAAATGTTATTCTTTACAACCATATTGGTGAGGGCATTGGTGACCAGAAAAGAGTAGGTCCAAGTCCCACCAGTGGATGCGCAATTGTACCCTTGAACTATTCACTCTGCCTCCAATAAATAACTATGCGAGTGGGGCAATTGCTGGATGAATAAACACCACCATCTGTGTCTCCACATCTCATTGTCATTTCCAAGCACCAGCCCCTTTGGTCGGATCAGTCCGATTATCCGCCATTGTTTACTCTGTTCCACTTACATCACTGGCCGGTCTGCTGGAGTTTATATGGCCTGCGTCTGTGACAGACCGGTGTCTGCTCATGGCAGCCACCCTGACGTGTCACTAAATTAGCTCTGGGTTTAATCAGCCATGCCTAGATCGCCGTCTCGCTCTGGGAGGTGACTACACTCTATGAAAAGCACCGTGCCCCCTGTTGCACATGTACACTTTCCCATTTTCTTTTTCCTCCAATGTTTAGCATGTAACCCGCCAACTCATAATTTCCTCCAGGCTCTTAAGGCCATCTTTTAATGTTGATGTTTATGACATATGATTGCTGGATATTTATTTTGCATGCGTGTGTGTGTTTGTTTACATTTGCTTATGTCCCTCTGTTAGCTTACCACAGGATTAGCTGTTTCTGAAAGAATGTCAAATTTGCAGCCCGGCGTCTGGACCTCATTTCATTTTTGGCTGCGCCTGCGGCAGGCACAGGGAAAGCAGAACGCACTGTCAGGGCTGTAAGATGCAACGGGGGGAACGGCTCGGTCTCCGCAGAGCTCCATGACACTCCTGCTGGCTCGCACTGACTGCGGGCCATTCTGCTAGCGCGGCGGCTAATGGCGGAGTTAGCTCTCTGAGGACTATCACAGACTAACTGCGGGGGCAGGGATGAAAAGAGGCGAGGGAACGGAGTCCTAAAGTAACTCAGGATAGAGTGCTAATGTAAGTGAAGAGAGAAAAGATTTTCTTAGTGTTACTTAATGGAGTTTGATCAGTGTCAGTGAGGGAAGAATAGGACTAAGGGGCAGTTTGGCCAGTGTCACCGAGGGAAGGAGAGGACTAAGGGGCAGTTTGGCCAGTGTCACCGAGGGAAAGTGAGGACTAAGGGGCAGTTTGGCCAGTGTCACCGAGGGAAAGTGAGGACTAAGGGGCAGTTAGGTCAGTGTTACTGAGGAAAGCAAAGGACAAAGGAACCGTTTGGTCAGTGTCACTGAGAAAGAGAGGACTGACGGGTAGTTTTGTCTGTGTCACTGAGGGAGAGAGGGGACTGAGTGGCAGTTGTGTCTGTGTCACTGATGAAGAGAGAGGACAGAAGGGTAGTTTAGTCTGTGTCACTGGGGGAAGGAGAAGACTGAGGGGTAGTTTATTCTGTGTCAGTGAGGGAAGGAGAGGACTGAAGGGCAGTTTTGTCAGTATTAAAGAGAGAAGCCCAGGATTATGGGACAGTTACGTGATTGACAGTTGGCAGCCTCTTTACACACAAAGTGTTTGACTGCTTTTGTGTTTGTGTAAAAAGCTAAAACCACACACCGGCTGTCTGCTTAGTTTTTCATTCAGGCATAACTTGCTCTGCTTTGTGAAAAAGCATGTCATTTTGTTTCTTTTTCTGTTCCAAAATGCTTAGTGAAAGGTCTCCTCCCTCCAGAAATATCTCCAGACCACCCTTTCGTCACTAGTTACTTGATCTTATCAGTAATGTTCCCTTTTGTCATCAGTGGGTAGGTGAGCTACTGTAATAACTGAAGAAAGAATGTTGGCCCCGCCCATAGCAGGGATGCCTCCAAGGGTCCGGAGCAACATCTTCAAATCTGGCTCCATTTCTTTTTTTGTGCAGTGCTCAAATTCACTCTGTGGTCTGTGGGTTTGCTGTGCATACTCTGGTTTCATCTCATGGTCCAAAAAATATGTCCTTCAATTTTGGACTCTGTACTGCGTTGTGTTTTGTGTGTCTATGACCAATGATGGATTGGTCTTTCCTTAAAAAACTAGTAAACTCTAATGTTTAAACAATAACTGTCTTGTTTACATAAACTATCACTGAGGAGTCATTGCGTAGCAGGGTTTAATAAAAACAAGGTTTCATGGCTATAACTTTTTTCAAAATCATGCATCTTGGATGAGGGCCAGTTTAGAAAGTTTAGATATTGAATTTATGGATGTAGACTGTTCATAATTTCCTGAAATGTCTTCATTTTGAGTTGCTTAGTATGATTACACACATTAGTGTGATTTTGGCTATTTTTCTCAATCCAGAGATTGGCACTTTGGCTGGTAAAATGGTGGAGATGAAAGCTAAGATAAATCAGATGCTTGTTTGAATGTCTAGAAATGTTCTGTGATCATTGGGCAGTTGGTCAAAAAGCATTGTTTGGTAGTTTTCTTTACCCAGAACATCTGTTCCCTCTCCTAAAAACAAATATCGACAGTTCAATACTATCGGACAAAGCCAGGTGACTCACTCTTTTTTTTTGTTTTTAAATGATTGTTTTCACCCAATGCCACACAATCTCTCTGAGAACAATAGAGTTCATCTGAGTGAATCCAATTAATAGCAGAAGTCATGCGGCACCGATCTTCAGAGGAAGTGGTCCGCAGGATTTTTATCGTTATGTGAGACAGTCAGCTGCCCCTGGCTCACGCTGTCAGGGGGAGTTAATTATTTTGTGGATGAAGTAACAAAATCTATTATGACTCTGACTTCCTTCTCAGACAGAAGTCATGGATACGGATGTTCTTGAGAAACGGGGAGGGGTGTCTCCCAAGATGCCAAGACGTATGTTTATTTTCTGTGTTGATGTGTCCATGGCTGCGCATCTATTATTATAACTTTTCCACGTAGATGACAGATGCTTTTATCTGAATTCATTTACATAGTTCACTGACACTACAAATTCACCCATTAAGAGGTCTCAGGAAGCAATTCAGGTACTCCCCCTAATTCCATGTGTCTCATTAAGACAGCCGTAGATCCCTACTTGTACTTGAGTGAGTCAATTTCCAACTATGCTACATCTGCAACTAAAGATATGGAGCCTAACGCATGCACAATACACACTCTCAACTTCTATTGCTGCATCCAAGATGACACAGCTTCAATAACAGAACTTAAATTCCTGAAAGCAAAAGGAATGGTAAAATAGGACTTGACAGAATTGATGATCCAAGTTTAGGAGAAGTGGAGCTTGGAATCTGCTAGTGGTCCTGGAAGCTTTTTCCTTCTCTTCCAGCAGACTCCTCCGCTGTCCTACGGGATGTCCATGTTAGTGTGTGTCTGAGCAACACACCCGCTGAAGAGAATTCTTCACAGGCTCAGCAGGCGAAACAAAAGCTTATTCCAATTCTGGCCCTGAAACTAACCAGGGAGGAGTTGATTGGCTGGATTTTAGAGCGTCCACTGAGCCGGGGACAGACCTCAAGTTGGAGCGAGGGCGGTTGGGAGAGTGGGGCTGTGGTAATACAGCGGAACTGTGAGACTCTCATGGGTGAAAACAAACAGTCCATGGGTGGGGGGAGCGAGGTGCCTAACGATCTGTCACTGAACGTCTAATTTGCTCCTGGTCTCAATGGCACAAATCAAATGCCCCAGCACTCCACTTAATGCCACTTGTTACTGAATTCAGGAAGCTTTAATGTACATGGGGGGAGGGGAGGATTTACAAAATGCCCAAAACAAACATAATTATGCTCAGCAAGTCAAGACAGTCCGCCCATATGCTGATTTAGATGAACCTGCAGTCAATCCCAAGAAGAACAGGGCAGTAGTCAAAGGCAGCCCTGGATGGGGTACTAGTCCATTGCAGAGGACTAGTATACTATGAGCAACTGAGAGCTACCAATTCACCGAAACAGGACTTTGCAGGATTGTGAGAGGTAACCTGCACAAACACAGGGATAACATACAAACTACACACACAGAGCCAGAGGTAGGTTCCAAAGCTCCATCCCCGGAGGTGTGGGACCACAGTACTAACTTCAAAGCTATCATGGTTCAATATTGACTCAATTTACTGGGAGCATTTGGCAATATGTCTGCAACAGAAGCAGTCTACAGTCTGACTGGAGTCTCTGTGATTGATAGATTTCATACAAAAAACAAAAACCAAAGAAATAACCAAGCTCTCTCATTGGTGAAGGCAGGGCGAGTAGAAGACTGTGGGATGTGCTCATTTAACATGTCACCAGGGTCAATCCAGTAGCGGAAATATTCTTAGACTAAATGGAAGGTGTCTTAAATTGAACGGAATGCCTCAAATGCTGTTTTTTTGTGCTTTGGCCTGCAGAAGCGGACAGAAAGAAGCAAGGGGGCTGTTTGAAACGTAATTTCCTCACTAATGGGTTCCAGCTTTCTGATTGAATTGGGAGCTTTCACTCAAAAGGCTTCCATTTACAGAGGCCTCTCAAAGGTTGTAACTGCCAGTCTAGCAGATAGCTTTAACTTATGTGGAACATTAAAACATTTTTCTCAGCGATGTTCCTGGAGATCCTCTGTAATTTTTGAAAAGTTAACATGCTTTTTTGTAGAAACAATTGGGCGAATGTGAGATAAGATCCCAAAATAGCACCTTTACCGCTATATTTCAGAATGAAAGATGTTTTCTTTGTCATCTCCTTATATCTACCATTATCTGACCATTAAATCTAGTTGTACAGACACAACCCCTTCTGGGGTATTAGGATCCACTTAATTCAGTCAATGCACCACCTGAAGGTTTGTCTGGGCTCTTTTTCTAGGTGATACTGGAAATTTCTATGCCCAAGGATGCAACCCACATTTCTGCACCTTCCCCTGAAATGCTCCCTCTTTGTCTCCTGGACTCTGTCACCTTCTTCCACTCACTCTGCATCACATATTCGCTTTTACTCAAGGCCTTTCTGACTCTCACTCCCCTCTCCTTTCTCCCCCATATCTCCCTCCTTCTATGAAACCAGGTCTTTTGGCTCCAACATTTGTGTGTGTGGGATGTGCACTCATCTTCCTCCCTGACCACACCTGATCAGAAGGATTCATGGCAATTTATAAAGCTCACCCAAATTTGCAACAGCATATTTAGAAGCTGAAATCAGCTAGACTCTGATAATCACTTCTTGTGCTGGGTGGAACTTGATTATAAGATCAGAGGCGCAGGGAGATCATAATCATTTAATCCTCTCATAACCTAGAACTGCTTTTGACATCTGAAGCTCTCCAGTACTTCAGACCTAGAACTTGCTATAAAAAGAGACCAACATAGATACCACCATTTGACCTCAGAAGGGAATTTGATTGTCTTCACACCTCCTTGGTAGTTTCTGGGAGGTTAATTAAAAGGGGGGGGGGGGGTGCAATTCAGTGAGGTACCCTGAGGATAAAAATATGACACAGAGGTTGCAGGGTCAACCGAGTTATTTTGGGAGGGTGAGAGAGAGAAAGAAAGCAACAGATCTCTTTATAACCGGGCTGTGTCATTGCTTCGCTGTGACTCGTGACGATGGCTGGGGAACCTTCCTATGGAGAGTCCATCTGCCTTGGTATAAAGTAACACAGGAGGGGACCACAGGGTGTCACGGAAAAACACACACAGCAACCAATGCTGTGTCAGAAAGACAGATGGAGTGTTGAAAATACCCTGTGGGTGCCTCGGCATGGCTCACTTTTTCACATGGGGGCTAATTTATCGGCTGCAGCCACGAGAGTGCTTGACGTTCCCTCTGAACTTTGAGCCTTCTCAAGGCAGAGAACCTCTCTTTCCACATTTTGTACTGTAGTTCTTTATTCCAGTCTTAGGCATGGCAAGGCACTGGATGAGGTCTCTCAGGAGTCTGATATGGGGGGAGGGCTTGAGCTGCTAGATCAGCCTGTCCCAACTCCTCAAGATTACCTTTAGAACACAGGGCTCTCGTTTTGGTCCTCCAACAGGTCACTGACTGCAGGAAGCAGAGTTTACAAATTTGCCAAGCATAGTACAGTAGACTATCACTGAAGGGCCACAAAGTTTGACCAAGGTATTTGACCAATTAGTGGAATACATTATACAGAAATACAGCCAATGGCATCAATGTTCAACTTGCAGCCCACCAAAGAGTGGCCTATCCACATAAGTGCATGCTGAATTATTGATTGCTGTGAAGATGGCTTTCTCTACACTTAGGATTCTACTGCTCTTCTCTGTAAATAAAGTTCTCACGGAGAACTCTTGCCTATCCATTGGTAGCATCACCTTCGTTATTACATTCTGAAGCTTAAGGACCCCAGCCTAATTCCTTCAAGCACTCCACAGGTAGATCTCTTGAGCTTCTCTCTGTTGCAGGGCAACCCTATCCCTTGCTCACTATTTGCAGCAAAGGTCATGCTCTGCAAGCTGACACTCCCACGGAGCACCATCATCCAAGAAGCTGGCCAAGAGGCGGTTTGTGTGATGCGTCAATGCCGATTTCCTGTTTGTGGATCCATCTGGGTGACTGGGAGCTAATGGGCTGTGGACATGGGCCAGTTCTTTTCAAAGACTGGAGGGTTAGAGTGATATGGTGTATGCCTGTGTATTCTGTGACTACCCTGCAGCGCACCCTGGTGACAAAAGCCGGAAGAGGCGTGGCTGATCACAGTTGGCAGGACCCTTCCTCCTGCCAGGACCCTCATCCCCCATGGGGGCAGGGTCTGTAGGCATTATTGCATACCGCAATAGCCTGAGAAAGCAGCCAAGTTCCGGCAGCCATGTTGGGAAATTGGAAGGAGCTTGACTGTGGCGACAGCTTGGATGAGATTATTGTCGATGTCCCCGTGGCCTTTTCTGCATGGTGCAGCCTCTGATTATTCCATAGGGGCCAACACGTGTGAAATCCAGGTACCCATATGGGCCATGTGTGTAGAAAGGAGAACTTCCTAGATTCTTGACCACAGGTGAACCCTGGGGAGGGTTCCAAGCTCATTCACTGGGTTGGCAGTTGGCGACCCCCACAAGAAACTGAGTAAGTCCATATAACCCTCACCCCTCACACTCTAGGGACACTCCCAGACCAGCTGGCATGACGAAAGCCCAAGGGCTTAGCTGGGGGACTCTGCCCTGCTGGCTTGCGTGTACCCGCCCCAGCCAACCCGCCCCGCAAGCCACACAGTCTCAGCGGCCTTGCTAAAGAGATGGATTAATTATGTGCGTTCATCCCCGTGTTCAAGCAGTGGAACAACAGCCTCGCAAGATAAGAGTAAGAAGAACGGTGGCCCAGCTACGGGGCTCTTTTATGCCATTTAACCACCGTGAGAGAGCTTGTCGATAGACTGCCGAAGGGGCCTGCTCTTTCTACATTACCTTAATTAGCTGTCAAGCTGGGTGACATTTAATTTTACACTGTTCGTAAGGATAGATATTTTCTGAAGCAATTCCAGCTTTCTTGTGCTGAATAACCTCACGTAACATCTTACCCAGGCATTCCGTCTGTGACGACAGCCTGGAACCATTTAACACGGAGTTCTTCTCCTCCAGGAAAAAGTTTCCCGCCTGCTAACTGTAGTGTTGATGCAGGCGGCCCTCATTTCTACTGTCCTCACGCTTCAGCTGTCTCTGGTTTTGGCAATCTGTGTCCCGGGTGGAGGATGAGGTTGAGCTTCTTTATTCTTCTTAAGATGCCATGGCGTGGCGGGAAGGGCAGAGTCTCTCGCGAAGAACAGAGGGGAGCGAGGAGGAGATGAAGAGTCCCGAGAT
>JAODKF010000045.1:12983319-12994893 GCA_026779585.1 Mormyrus proboscirostris | reverse complement strand
CCCCCGGTAGGGGTTGCAAGCCTCTGGAAAGACTCAGCGGACGTGATGCCGACAACTCGCCATCAGCTCCCCATCAAAATTCATCTGTCAGGGGTATGCTTCCCAAAAAATAAAAAAATAAATACGGGGATGAAAACAGTACATCTTTGTGGTTCCTTTTTTTCCAGCTCAGGGGACCATGAACAAAGTGTGGATTGCTATGAGAGCAAAATGTAATGCTTCGCTTTTATAGGGTTATATTTAGAGGCAGTGCTGGTGTGAGCCAGGAGGCAGCACCCCTCACAGAGAAACAGCTCCCAGTCTGACCTTAAGGTTGTTTTACTCTCTTACCGCCGCTTGTGTGTTTATTAAACGGCCCTGGAAGCCAGATGTTTCTCTACATTATAGTCATCAAAGCCTCCGCGCTTCTTTACATTAAGAAGGAAACATTTCTGTTAATTAAGATGAAAAGGGAATATAAAATGAATTAAAACATAGATCAAAAATACATAACTCCACAAATGAATATGTAACACATTTTACTGTTTTGTTAGAGCACTGTTCTATATTGTACCATGTATTGTAACAGAATATATTGTGCTCTGATGACACGGTAACCACATTTGAGCCAAGCGCACTGACCCATGAGATGTGACTTGTACATGTCCTGAATGATGCTTCTGCGACTTACCCTGCCGCTTCACCAACAGGGGGTGGTCCATTCGGATCTGCTAGTCACAGCTATTAACCTCTCCCCCCACTACCTCAGACACTCAAAAACCTCACATAATCTATCAAACACCTTATTTATCTTTCCATCTGTTTCAGTTTATTAATTTTCTAGTAAAAATCATGAATATGCATTTCTTTCTGCATGTCATTGTCTTGTCTGTTGTTTTGTGTTTGTCTTGTTTTCAAAGCTTAACCAAGACAACCGTACAAGAATTCCAATGTACTTGTACATGGCAAATAAATTTTCAGTTCAATTCAACTTTTTTCTACTACCCATGTCTGGGCAGAGTTCCTCCAGGTGATGACCGAGAACATGGATCCCAAAAAGGTGAACCCTGTCTGACATCATATAACTTCTGGGACTGATTCCCAGCCATCGAATCACCGCAGCTGAATTGTAATCAAAAAGGATGGATGTGCTCATCAATAATCCTAATGGGCCATGAATGATATTTGTCTGTAACTGTAAGAACTGATGTAATAATACGAAATGTATTGAAAAAAGCCTCTGATAAAAGTTTTGGTGCACCAACCTTAAAGCAGATATTAGTCGTAGGTGTGAAAAGAGACCAGGGTTTTCTGAGGCTTCTGTTTTTCCTAAAAAAAAAATGGGACTACATTTCTTGCCAAGTTTTAGCCTCATTTCCTCCAAAGGTGCAGTTTCCCCAACTTTCTTTATAAGCCTCTGCTGATACTCTTTTGAGCAGTGCACAGCAAGGATGAGTGGCTTCATGTTGACGCCTTCAGGACATCGCTGAGATTTCACTGTTCAGATCACCGAGTCGGAAGTGGGCCTGACTGACAGGTGACAGGTGTGCTGACGCCTCCAGTGGATGTTTTGGCGAGGATCTCCTTTGAAATGTCCCGCGTTTAACAGACATCGGAGGGTTTAAGGGTGCTGAGAATATCTTAAACAGGCCCTGCAACCGCAGCAGGGCTCCTTCCAAAAATAGGCGAATAACGCCTGACTTTCAGATCTTTGGTACTAAATCAACACTTAGAGAGAACTCTGTGAGCTAAGCATGCATCTAAAGGCCTTGTTTCTGTTGGACAGCAGCCGCGAGATAAATCATGTCATAGGAAGGACAACGAAGCCCTAAATAATAAGATTAAATGAAGATGCGGCTCCCCGCCAGTTTCCGTTGGTGGGTACTGTACACAGCTGCAAACCACTGTGCTTCCTGATGCCAAGGGCTGAAGAACACTCAGTGGAGTCAGTCACATACAGCCTCTTGCACTGTGCCTTGTTTCCGCTGAAGGTGTTGTCAAAGATGTTCTCTCTGCAGGGCCTTTGTGAGGGAAGGAGACAGGGGCTGTGATGATGATGTGGCCCATACTGAGAAGCTGACCTCATCCGCACCGATGTAATGCAAAGACGGCCATCATTTGGTCATGAAATATCAATCTCTTCATAGAATTTATATATATAATATGTATATATGTATATATAAATTATGTATATGCTATTAGTATGTTAATGTATAAATAAGCATTTTAATATAAGGATGTTCATGCTGTGACATATAAGTATGTTAATATAGTCAAATTACTTTGTTTGCTGTTAATCCATTGTTACTCCACAAATGGTAATAATCTAGCGATGGTAATTCATTTTATGCAATTAATTATTCAAATTATTGAAACGCTCCAAGTTGATTACCCACTGCACTTTGGCAAAGAGTTTAAGGGAGGTTAATCATGATTGGATAATTTATCGCTTTGTTCAGTCAGATGGGCAAAAGGCCTACTGCCAGGTTTTTAGAAGGTTCAGTTGAGTTCAGCGTTCCCTCGAGTTAGTGACCATAAACAGGCGTGATACAAGCTGCCCCTGGGCACACCTGAGCGGCACTTGCTCTCAGAGGCTGGGCCGTGGGCCAGTCTTCCTACGGGAAGCACTCTGATGGGGGGAAACACCGGGTCGTCATTAACACCGCCGAGGAAAGGCAGCGTCGTACGCCCGGCCTCCTCGGCTTCTGTTAAGCTCCGGGTCATTCGAAAGCACCTGTGCTGCTTGTTAATTTGAATTATTAAACCGAAGCATAAAGATCAAAGGAATACGAGGGCTCCTCAAAGTGGAGCAACACACGACCTGAAAAAAAGAGTTATTAGGGCATATTCCTCTCTTCTTTGTTTTTAAAAGGCACTTATACGCAGCCTGTAATCCAACGGAAATAAGCAGGGCTATTGGGCGCTTTGAACGAGCACACAGACAGGAGCCTTCCTCATTACCAGAGGAATGTTCCACCAAGGGCCCATTACGAATGACTTCCGGGACCTTCTGTAACTCATGCAGAGTGGCTCCATCCCATCCACCAATGAGCCACCAGCAGGCCTGCCGCTGGCTGCCAAAGCCTCACCCCAGTGCCAGGTGTCACGTTCTGTTCCTACAGTTAACGTGCCTTTTGTTGTTGTCAGTTAAAGCCATTAAGGAGGCGCCCTTCAGCACAGACAGCCGTCAGATTAATGAGGCAGCTGACCAACGTGCCTCATGGCTTCAGACGGAGGGACGATGGAGAAGGCCTGCCTTCAAACAGCATCCCACTAGCGAGGGGCGCCCATGACTCTGTCACAGCTCTGGGGTCCACGCGAGCCGGACTAATTCCATCAGGAAGCAAGACCTTCAAGCTGAAATTGCAGGTTGAGCATGTGAGTGGTGTCCCCCCCCCCCATCTCTGAACACTGCCCTTATTTTGGATTTCCTGGCTCCGGCTGAGGATCAGCCACCATAAGGTGGACAGCAAACATGGCTCGTCTCAGGACAGTCTTAGATGCTATTCCCGAGGTTTAACAATTCATGGCACACTTACATGGGGAGTCAGGGAGAGCTGTGTGAGATTGCATTCAGAGAGGTTAGCCGAGATGGCACGCGTCTGCCATCCGTCCAGTGTGGAGGGTGCGTGGGGGCTTTTTTACCGAGGGGAGCCTGCGAGAGAGACGCGAGGCGCAGACTCCTGGTGGCTGAGCAGCTGTCGCCTCCTGTCAGCACCACACCGCCCTCGGCCCGCACGCTCAGCTTCACTCCTCACCATACGCTGCCCCCCCCCGCCAGGGTCCACGCCATCGTGTATTGTTTACACATTTCCAAATGGAGTATGTGTAGCGTGGGGGGGGCTAGTTGGGGCGCCGGTTCTTGGAGAATGCTCCATCTTGGTTGATTGCCTGGCACGCTCGTGGTACCATCCCACGCAACACGGTGCTGTCCTGAAGCTTCTGCCACTCAGGGCTCCACAGATTCTTTAACCGGACCCAGGGAGAGGACAGTGGTCGGGGCCAGTGTGGGAAATGTGTGGGAGGACCTTTTCGGAAATTAACCTGGAGATATTTTCTTTGACATGCACTGTTACAGAACTGAATCAATTGTATTAACTGCTTTGCCTGATAGTCTGTATGGGTCATACAGGCCTTTCTGTTTTAAACAAAAATGCCTCAAACTCCAAGGATACGAATTCCACAGTGTCAGGTTACAGTACAGCTGCTCAAAGCGGCCCCTCCATTTTGGGGTAGTGGGGGTTGGCTTCTTGACAATCTTTCCCTTAACATTGGAGCATCGCCCCCTACAGTGGGACACGGGTTATCGAAAGATGTGTCTGGCTCTCCCCCATTCTCTTTAACTGGCGCTTAATAACACATGAAATGTAATTATAAGATGTGTTTGTTAATATGCATATTCATCTAATTAGGCTGCCTTTATTGAAACACATCAGTGGCGCGGCTGCGTTGCCGCCCGCCTGACATCAGAATAAATTGCCATTATTCAAATCAGATCACACTTACTTGGCTGAAGTCCTCGCTTTTGTTCAGGCAGCTTAAGCGATTACAAACAAGTCAATGGCAGCTCGCTCCGGCGCTCCTCTTTGGTGTGGCGGAACAGACGGCAGTAAGTGGTGAAAACAGAGCGGCTAACTGCATTAGCCACCTTTCATCCTCACAAGAGCCTGTCTCCCATCTCCCTGGAGACCCAGTATTGTTTCTCACGCCTCAGCTAACGAGGCGTCCGGAAAGGGGGGGGGGCGTTGTTCTGCGAGATGTTTATCGCTTTTACCGGATCTCTGATAGTGAGGAAAGACCACCCTCCCTTTCTGGTCAGTGGAGGGGGGGCATCTCTGGCCTCATGGCTCTGCCCTCCCCTACATTCACTGTGTTGGACATTATTTCCATGACAACTAAACGCTGCAACAAGACCCAGGCAGAAAAGGTTTCCGATACCCACCCCCCACCCCCATGATGCAAAGCTGCCTGGTTTCAGTATGGATATAGAGGGGGGGGTCATCTACAGAGGTACAAAGAGACATCCGGTAACGCCTCAAGCTGAAATCTAATAAATACTTGAAGTCGTTAATTTTTATCTGCTGGCCTGGTGCATTTTACACACCTGTTTTCATCCCCTATTCTCCCACATGTTGGCATGATTGCAGCCTCTGGAGGGCGCTCTTCCTAGCCTCTCTGCATGCTTTCACTGTGTGAGAATGCCAGTGACCCCCAGTGGGCGATGAACACTGCATTCATCATATGGTTAAGGGCAAAGCCGATCAATATGGCTAAAAGGAGGCAGAGGAAGGCGCATGTTCTCCGACTCCTGTTCAGGCGGCAGCAGGTACGGCCACCTTCATCGGGCTTTCATTAAGAGCGCCATGTCGACGGGGGAAGAGAAGCCGCGGTAAAGCTCACAGGGGCCGCACCAATCTCCTTGTGGTGGTACAAAGCAGCGTTAATTACACTGATAGGATGTTGATGGAAAAGGGCAAACTTTCAACGCTCTGTGAAAGGCGCCCCCGCTGTGGCCTGACCAGAACGGCTCTCCGGAGCCCTTGCTGGGGTGTGAACCTCCCAGCAGGGGGAGCAGCAGTCCAACGCTCATCAATAACTGCAATTAAGGCTGACGTGGTGTCACGGTAATGCGGAAATTCTGAAATGCTTTTGTATTAAAAGAAGCTTTGAAAAGGGAGCAGAGGGGCCCCCTCCGCCCCCCCCAAATATGCTATGAGACTCTACAGGCAGGTTTTTATGGAGAAGTGATGACAGATAGTTGCTTTGGAAACCGAAAACAACAAAAGAGCAAAACCGCCATGGGCCTCGCTCAAGGTATCGGGGGCGCCAACTCGGGTGTACCTTGTCGCCATGGCAACAGGCAGCCGTGAGACGGTCTCGCAAAAGCTTGTTTTCGGCACGGCGGGAGTGTGCGCCCGCGAGGGTCCTGCCCATCGGCTGGCTTGCTCACAGGGCACAATTAGCAACATGAAAAAGGGGGGAAACGGCGGGTTCGTTGTTCTTTTTGGGAGGCTGCGTGAAAGGGGGTGGGGCTGCACACAAGGCAGGGGGGTGTTCCTCATCACTCACCTGGCAGCTTTTAGCCCAGACTGGTACCATAACTTATTTATCACTTTGTTGTGACAATCAGTCCTAAATAGCGCCCCAGGCCTGTGCATAAACACCCCACACATCACTCAAGTGCCCCCCCCCACACACACACACACACCTCAACACTGTCAATGATCTGCTGTTTGTTGTGCACATGCCAGAGAGCAGACTGAGTATAGAGGTAGGGGGTGTGGCTGTCAGCACCTGTCATGCCCTAGGCGAGCGATTGGTCATATCTTCATCTCCCCCATACCCGTCGCACTAATTATCACTCACCACTGAGCTGATGGTAAAGCTGGACTGACCCTACCTCTCACTCCTACTTTGCACGTACAGTGGGATGTTGGGTGACTCATAGCTTGTGCCTGACAGAGGACGTCCCTGAGATGGGGACACAAAAAAATGCTTTATTAGGTACGTCAAGCTAGAACCAGGTAGGATCTGCTTTCTTAGGTACACCTAGCTAGTACTGGTATTACCCACATTATTAGGTACACCTAGCTAGTACTGGGTTGGACCCCTATTATTAGGTATACCTAGTTAGTACCAGGCTGAACCCACTGTATTAGCTACAACTAGCTAGTACCAAGTAGGACCAGCTTTATTAGGTATACCTAGCTAGAACCAGGTTTGACCCACTATATTAGCTACAACTACCTAGTACCGGATAGGACCAACTTTATTAGGTATACCTAGCTAGAACCAGGTAGGACCCACAATATTAGATACACCTAGCTAGTACCCAGTAGGACCTATTTTTTCCTCCAGAACTGCTTCATGCATTGGTGAGATGTGCGTTCATAAAAGCCTCTCTGAATGCCACTGTTGTACTGAGCTGTTATTTTTGTGCTTTTCTAACCTTCCTTTTTGTGCTTTAACGAGTCTGGCCGTTCTCCTCTGACCTCTCTCATTACGCAGATGTTTTCAGTCACTGAAATGCTACTGAATGGACGTTTTTCATTTATCACACCATTCTTGACAAACTCTGGACACTACAGCGTGTGAAAATCCCAGGAGGGAGGCTGTTTCTGAGATGCTGGAACCGCCACGTCTGGCACCAACCATCACACCACATTTAAAATCACTTAGATCGACTGTCTGAGCTGTTATAATGCATAACTGAACACTAACTGAACATCCTGACCTTGTCTGTATTGACTCGTTGTTAGGAAAAGCCGGCTGCTAGTGTGAACAAATAGTCGTACTTAATAAAGTGGCCTCTGAGTGACTGTGTTACACATAAACACATATATATTATATAATCTGCTGTGGAGGTTTAGTGGGCAGAACCCTTGCCTCATACTTCCAGGGATAGGAGTCGATATGTGTATGGGCATCCTTCGAGTTCTCCAGTTTACTCCTGTAGTCCAAAGACATTTAGCTATAATGGTATCTCTGAATTGCCATAGTGTGTATGAGTGTGTGCCTTGTCATTGACTGCCATACTGAGTACCCCAGTGTTGTGCTCTGAACATCCCACTGACCCAGTCCTGGAAATGCTTTGAAGATGGATGTAATAATCTGATATGAATAACATTTAGGCTGTATTTGGTATATTAACTGGGTTCCAAAGGCACGCAGCAAAACAAGTTAAATGGCCTTTTGACTTAGCATGTAATTTATGGTATATTTACACAAACAGATATGCAACGCGCCACTCCAGTAAAAACACAAGTGCGTTTACTTGCTGTGGCTGCGAAAGAGAAAAAAAAGTGAAACCCTATCTGGAAAGTTCCGTCGTCATGCAGTAATTGGTTTCTGTTCAAAAGTAAAAAAAAAAAAAAAGAAACTCAATTAGTGAGGGCTGACCGGCTCTATCGCAATTTATATTTCCTTAATGCAGCGGTTCATTAACGGGTGGCAGACCCTGGCTTTCTCCTCCTCCTGGTTTGACCTTGATGGAGGTCTCAGGGGACGGGTGCGTCCATAAGGTCTGAGCAGCTGGCGACGTCGTTCGAGAAGCTGAACCTGGCGAACTTAAAGCTGCAGTTTTGGGTCCCAGGAGGTCGTAACCCTTGAGCAGAGTGGTTCACCTGAACCGCTTCATTAATTACACAGCTGTAGGCCGTTAACGACCGTTAACTGCTAGGCAGCTACAAGAGCACTGCGGTGGCCCTTCAACCATCTCGCCTACCTCCGGATTTCTCTCATATCCATACGCAACTAAACTCCACCCCTCATCCTCCATCCCTCCCCCTGCCCCCTCCTTAGCCACCTTTTGTGCAACCGCGGGCGGTGACTCACCGGCGTCTCCACGCGCGATGAATAATGGGGAGATATACATCTCCTGCCATACAACGCCTGCTAAAAATGGAACAAGCACCACCATGTGATATCCCCGTACTGCCGAGCATAGAACCAGCAGCAATATGGTGCTATGGTGTGTCCTACTGATGGAGTCAAATCTGCCCCATCTTCAGGTGAAAAAAAAAACTTTTATGATACATGCATGCATGCATGCAAAAAAAAAAAATGACAGAAGCTCAGCAACTCCTTGGTCTTGAACCAAAAGCATTGGCCCAAAAGTTTGAGATCTGTGCCACAGGTTCACATCTACCACAAACACAAGGGCTTAACCAGCAAGGGAGGGTCACATGGTACGACTCAGCTGAGTACAAAAATTCATGTGGAAGCCAAAAGTCACCTGATTCTCTCCCGTTCAAACTCCTGGCTCTGGCAAAATAAATTCTTCAAATTAACTAATTAGCTAATTAAGGACTGGTTTCTAGAAAATATCTTATGGGAAAGTCCTTCCCCTCTAAATACGCAAACAGGAAGGGTGAGGCTTCTCAGAATACAGGAGAAGCAGTCTTTACTTAGGGCATCGGTGGCAGGTGTGGATTGTGCTTGGACAACGGGTGCTGGTGATGAGCTCAGAATGTGATGTTCAGTTTACCTGCTTGTATAAGGGAACTCACTAATCAATCTAATGGAGGGAAGAATCTTTTCCTCTGAAGGAGACCTGGCCTTGGGGACCAGGATGTTATGGATGAGCTGTACCACCGCTGGACAGACCCCCAAGTCACATCCCATTACCCAAAAACAATTAAAAAGCTGTTAAAAGCCTCTCTTTGTCTCCCAGGACATGATTTATGCCTTGCCTGGGCCTGAAAGAGAGACCCCTGTGAAGCTGTCCTTGGAGTGGTACCGGAGCAAGGAGAGAAATGTTGCTCTGTGTGATGGTCCTGGCAGTCTGGGAGCTAGGACTTGTAGTGCCCTCTAGTGTCATTCCTGTAACACTGCTCTGTTCAAAAGAACATATCTTTCTTTGCGCTGGAATAGCACTCTTATTTAGGATGAGTTGCAAGGATTATAATCCGCAGCAGACTGAGCAGTCCATTACTTCCCATGTAAAAGGCTGTCAAACGTGCAAACAGACAATGAAAGTAATGGAGGTGATGGAGGAGGAGTGGAGGTGGTCCAGGAGAACAGGGCAGGTCTCTGAGAGTGGACACTCACATCTTCATCAGCTACAGAATTCATCCCGCTTCCTTTCCTAACTGCTTCTCAATTGTGGTCCATAATCAAGATGAGCCTCCACGCCTGGGAGTTTGGAACCCTTGCCGTTGCAGAGCATAGACACCCTCTTAGTGACCTCTTAGTAAATCGGAGGTCATCCCTTGCAGGGATACTCACAGAACACATGAAATATGTAGACTGAGACATGGGCACCTACTGATATAACTGGGATACATTGAAGACTTTTTATTTACGGCATCTATCCATCCATCATCCAGCTGCTTATTCAATAAGGGCTTGCAGTGAGTCTATTCCAGGAAACTGAGAGCAAGAAGCAGTGGATGGGATGCCAGTCCATTGCAGGGCTAATCTTACATTTCGTTACTATACCCATTATTAAATGATAAAACATGTACACCACCTTCTAAGGTACAACAGCAGTGACACTTGTCCCTCCAAAGCTGCTGTTGTCCTTTAACCAAGGTACAAGGTTTAATGGGTGATGCCATCCTTTCCCGCCTTTTTTATGGTGCCTGCCTTAGGTCACATTGATCCAAAGCATCCTCAGAGAACCTTTATGGGAAAAGGTGATATTGATAGAGAATCTAATTCCTGCTGCGATCACACTGTGCAGACACTTGTTTTTACCTGAATGATATATCCCTCTGTTTTCCATACAAAGGCAAGGAATTTAAACGTGCTGCCTTCAGACAAGAACTGGCTGATGTATTGCTCCTTTAAACGATTGGCGTCTGTCCTAGTTTTAGTCTCCAGGCAGTGCCTTATGAATAGCGATTCCCGCCCCTCTCCCAGCCCTGTTGTGAAGTCGTTCCATGTAAAGAGCGATTCCTCCCTCGAGCTTCCCGAGGTTTCTGAGAGCGCCTTCACTAGGGACAAAAGCCTGGCCGAGAGTGGCGGGGACACCTAACACGTCAAAGAAGGCTTTGGGGAAAATTCTAGGTACTGTTTCTAAAAAACTAGCCCAGGCAATGGCTGGATGCTAATTTTATTTCTGAGGGCTAATTCATGAATCTGATCTGCAGTCAGTTCCTGGGGGTAGGTATTCTCTTCAGACATTCATGCAAAGCAACTTCAGCCTCTTGCTCATTTATTCATGCAGCTGGATGGGCCCCTGATGGATATCGCGAGAGTCTTGAACCTGCAATAATCTGCTGTTCTTCTCCTGCCAGCTGTATTCGGCTAGCAGAAAGGACAGTGGCCTCAGTGGGTAAGTTGCAAAGAACTCAGTCACCACTGAGTACCTTGGAGACCTTTCAGACATGAATAGGGACCAGGGGGGGGTGCAGTATACTTCTAAACATGCAACACACAAAGCGAACAGAGGAAGAGGAGCATGAAAGATCTTCACATGTTTTACAGCACCTGAGGATCACCAGCTCACACAAACGGCATGTCCATAGATTCCCGCCTGGCATTTAAATTGGACTTGGTAAGCAAATGGAATAATGAAGATTACCCCCGACAAAAAAGGCTGTCTGACACCCATTGTGAGAATAGATCATCTGGCCTTGCCCATGGCGCTACCACACACGAGCTGGTTTTCCCGCCGCTGTTTCTAATGCTGTAATCACACCGAAAACAGAAGAGGAGCAGTTTAATTTGCCATTCACTCCCAGCAAGATGTAATGGTAGAAAATTTCATTGCAGCTGCCAGTTTAACTGGATTATTTCGCATTTTCCTGTGGGGCAGAGAACAAAAGCAATTTGCTGGTGGTGGAAAGGAAAAAAAACAATTTGTTCACCAATCTAGGTCTTCAACTGTTAAACATCGGTGATTCAAAATTTGTCTTTCCAGCCTTTCCTCACATCCTGTTGGCCATGTAAATATATTCTAAGGATTTAAGAACATAAGAACATAAGAAATATACAAACGAGAGGAGGCCATTCGGCCCATCAAGCTCGGTTGGGGAGAACTTAACTAATAGCTCAGAGTTGTTAAAATCTTATATAGCTCTGATTTAAAGGAACCTAAGGATTCAGCTTGCACTACATTATCAGGAAGACTATTCCATACTCTGACTACAC
>JAODKF010000045.1:12959046-12974034 GCA_026779585.1 Mormyrus proboscirostris | reverse complement strand
TCATAGAACATTCAGTGCATCTTCATAATGCATTCATAATAAACTCATAGAACATTCAGTGCATCTTCATAATGCATTCATAATAAACTCATAGAACATTCAGTGCATCTTCATAATGCATACATAGTACATTCATATTCAGAATGGAAGAATTCCTTAACATCCAAACATACTTTACCAGCTTTAATTCACATTAATAATAAACATTATATGATGATAATAACAAACATTATAATCATATAGTACTTTGTTATTAATGTATATTAAAGCGTTATGGTAATTAGGATGTTACGGTATACTTCATTCATGCTGCTTATGAATGTTGTAAGAATGCATTACGAATCCATTATGAAGGTGCACTGAATGTATTTCTATGCATGCATTATAAAGGCATGATGAAAGTGCAGTCAATGTGAAGTATTACCAAATAATTACAACACAACTGATGTAAATCCAGAAAGTGTGGAATGCCATGTGTAAAACTCAAAGGCTCATTCTAAGCCTAAAATGAATAATATAATGCAGAGTCTGGCTGCTCTGTGGAGCCCCAAAACTGAAGCGAACAGCAAACAGGACGGAGTTAATGCTGAATTTTTGTGTCCTTTTCCTCCACTATGGTTTTTCCGTCCGTCTGAATCGTGACTCATTTTTGAAAAGAAGTGTTCGGTTAGGAACAACCAGCACCTGTAAAACAAATATAACCATTTTCCTGGCATCATCTCACATATAACTGTCTGCAACATTTAGTTAATAGTTTCCTTGGACATCTGCCAGTAACTCCTCAATCCTCCCTGAATGTTAAATTTATGCAGAAACTGAACATATCGGCCTGTGTTATTGACAGAGCACATATTAATTTAACCTGCATGCTTTAGTGAGATGATCAAACATATTTTTTTTTTTCTCAATAGTTCTATAAAACACAATGAAACCCCCAACAGACATAACATTGCATACTGTACCTCTTAGGGGGGGAAATGAGCTTCTAACCTGCTCAATGCAGCAGATGTGCGAGACGCTTTCTTTGACCAGCTGAATGAGCCGCAGGTCTCCCAGTCTAAGGAAGGACAGAAAACTGAAAGAAAATCGCCACTACTTAAGTTAATATATACTCTGTTGTATAACATAGAGGAACACAGTGTAGTAGTACACTCTTACTTAATGTATTAATTAACCAGAAACTAAGTGTTAGTTACAAACTGATATCATGTTTGTTCATCATTAATCAATCATGTATTCCATGCAGTTACTGTATTTGTTCATTATTTGCACTTGAGGAGTAACTGAGTTATTAAGTTACTCGCGCCTTCTAGAGTAAAGCCTTAGCAGAAAAGGCCAGATTTGGTACGTGGTGTGTAGTCCTCCTCTGCTGCACATCTTTCTTTATGTATTTGGAGAAGGCGAGCAGTCTGACCTGTCGTTCTGTGGTTACCGGACTGCATTTAGTAAATAAAGGTGCCCCGTGAAACACTGCAAGGACATGTCTGCTATTTTTTTTACTTGGGCAACATATTCGCCATGAAGTGAAGATCACTGGATGCGTTAAAACAAGCAGCTAAGCTGACAAGTGGCAGAAGTGTTGATGGGCTAATAACATCAGTCAGCTACAAAGTTAGCTGCAGATACTAGTTAGCATTGTCCATCTAGCTGGTGACAAAATTTAAACACCGTATCTGTTAAGTTCTCCTGACTTGCTTGGTGATACCAAGAACGGTTGGCTGCCAGCTTATGACTTATGATGTTTTTTTGCTAACTTCGCTTTCAGCTTGAGATATATTTTAACATTTCCGTTCGCATTTTAGAAGCATACTCTTACCTCTTAGTGTGGCCTATATCCGTGATGTATAAACCAGTCACCTGCGTGGGGTGACAGCCTCACAGTGTGGCCGTTTGTAACTGTCTCACGACACGATTCCTCTCATTTACGGGCGCGTTTATTGAAACTTTTTGACTGAAATGGTTTAAAATGAAAAACATTTCGAGCTCAAAGGTGTCAAATAACATCGGAGGGTGTTATAAGGCTCCTTAAAATGCTATGAGGAGCCCCTAACTATTACAACAGAACCATTAAAACTTTTTTTATTTTTATCAGTGTGGCCCCTCCACCCCCAGGGGTGCAGGTACATGTAACTTGTCCTGTGTTAACCTGTTGACTCCCCCAGGCATTTCATCAGCTCCTTTGCCTCCTTTCTCTCTGGCTCACTGTCCGTCTCCCTCCCTCCTGCATGCATGACTCCGGCGCAGCCACATCACTTAACGGCTCACTCCCTCTCCGTGGCTGTCCCCCCGATGAGAGCGGTGATCAAATAGCACCGTGTCCTTTCATTACTTATTTACCCAGCACAGTGATTCATGCAGAGGCAGCTAACCAGACATGCAGGTTACGTATATATACCAGGCGTCCGAGGACGGGAGCACGCATCTTCCACATCTTCTCATTGGTAAGACGTACCACAGGTACTGATGACGTGTGTTTTAATAGATAACGTAGCACAGGTGTCTCCCACCTTTCTTTTTCTTTTTTCTCTTTTACTGACAGCAGTAGAAAGTAAATAATGTGGGGGTTTTGCTGGGGGCGGGAGGGGGGTGTTGGTGATGGTTACATTAATCTAATTTCTGATATTTGTTACATGGGCTACTCATTGACTTCATGTGGGCTGCCAGTGGCTTGTGGGTGGTACGTTGGCAACTGCTGGTCTAATAAGTTTCTTGGGGTGAAAGTGTCTTCTAAATAATAACTGGATGAAGGTTGCGGTGAGCCCAAAACATCATCATAAGAATCATAAGAAGGGGACACCCACGACAGGATTCTAGTCCATTACAGAGAATACTAAATCAATGAACATAAATATGCCCAGATATTTTAAAAATGTCATCCATCCATCCATCCATCCATCCATCCTCTAACTCCTTATCTTTATCCCATGAAACTGTCAGCATATAAGGTTTCCATTACTTATTGCTGAGTGCAATCATTGCTGTATGTCACGCGGCTCACGGCGGAGGTTAAAGAAAGAAAAACTGTTCTCTCCCTCCTCCACCATGAAGCTTGGCCTTCCTTCCGGGCCGCGTCTCGCTCTGTGCCCAGGGCAGGCTTTCCCCTGCCTCATTTCACAGTCTGCTCCTCGCTGGGCATCTTTGAACTTCCACAAGAAACTAGAACATCTCCTTTTAGGCCAGCAAAAATATTACTTTGCCGCAGGCTCAGTGATATACTGTCTACTTTCTGTGAAACAGCATGTCTAGCTGTAATGTGTTCTTGTCAAGACTTCGCTGTCATTTTCAAAATTACAGCTATATATATTGTTAGATGTCTAACAATATAGAATTGACATAGACCCATTACTTCTGGGAATTAACCTCATCCTAAGCCTAATACTCCTCACATTCCTGTTTTAGTTCACTGTCCCATTCGATTGATTTCGCTCGGCACAACTAGATGGTCTGTTATATTTTGCCTTATACTTTGTTCCTCATCCTATCCAGGGTGTACATGATCTGTGTGCACTGCCCCCACCCGCACCCCCAGTGACCCTGACCAGGATAAGATAGTAGAGGATGGATGGACAAATGGATGGATGGATGGATGGATGGATGGCTGAGCCAATCTACACCAATCGAGTAGGAACAAATCCATCCATTCCTCCATCCATCCATCCATCCATTCCTCCATCCATCCACACATCCATCCATCCATCCATCCACACATTCTGTTCCAAGCAGCACAGGCCACACAGTAGAGGTATAGCCAGGGCAGGATGCCAGTTGCAGAAGTCTTGTTCAGTCTTATTCAATTGAGATTGAACTGTTTCTGATGTGCTGTGATCATCACACATGTGTTCCCCTATTAGAGACTGATCCTATACATTTTAAAATATATATATTTTAGATCTGTATAAGGCAGCAATTCCATGTACTAAAAGAGAAATACTTCTTTCAACTTGAACCTCAGCTAGCGAACGGAACAGCGGAGCACACTGTCACGATCGGCTGGCAGGCGAGCGGTGAAGGAGGCGAGCAGAGTTGGACCGTCAGGGAATCGGGGTTTATTTGGTGCAGGACAGGCAGACAGACACTAACAATCGTGACATTACAACAATGACTGACCCAGGACTCAGGAAAACGGGGACTGATATACACGACTAAACGGGGATTAACAGGACACAGGTGAACACAATCGGGCACGAACACCAGGTAATGAGGTGGGCGTGGCACACGGGAGGATCGGACGGAGCGGATCATGACACACACAATCAGAAAGGATATTTATTTCATATGAAACACTGTCCCATCTTTCAGTTTGCAACAAGGGATGGTTGCAACAAGTCTTATTTTTCCAATTAGAAACATGTTAGAGTGATGATACTCATACTGCACATGCTCAGCTAGGCCCTCTCTCCACCAGAAAGAAACTATACAGTTACTATACAGAAAAATAACTGTTTTGAAGGTATGTGTCATGCCCGGCTCCGTACAATCCTCCTGTGTGCTACGCCCACCTCATTACCTCGTGTTTATGCCCAATTGTTCCCACCTGTTGCTCGTTGAGCTCAGCTTGTCATGTGTACTTAGTCCGTGTCTCAGTCTGTATTCCCCAGACTTGTCATTGATGTTATGTCTCGTGCTCATTACCCCGACCTTAGTAAAAACCTTGTTGCCTGTAGTCCTGCCTGTCTGCCTGCTTTTTGGGCTGCTGCCAGCCTGCTTGACCCACAAACGTGACAGAATGACAAGTCTCGGAGAAGACACACCGCAGCAAGGCGAGGATCTCTGGCTCGTCCTGCTGCATGAGGTGCTGTATTGGCGCGCGCTGCCGGAGATCCGTGAGGATCCCAGCTTGCTCGCCCTGGCGGATCGGAGCTGGGACCTCCTTCAGGGAGTGAACCCACGGACGGAGGAGCGCAACATAGCGGAGGTGCGCTCTGTGCTGCAACAGCTCGTCATCCGGGTGAGGGAGAGGCAGCCCCAGCCATTCACCTGCATGGAGGCAACCTCGCCTCCCCCTGTTGGGTCCGGATGACGAAAGAAGAAGAGGCACAGAGGGGCCGCACTCCCTGATGACTCCTTGTCCCTCGCCCCGGCCGAGGCTCTGCCTCTGTGTCCCGGAAGGGAAGGGGACATAGGTGTTGGGCAAGGGTCCCACCCACCCTGCCCCCTGGCTCGCCCGCTCGTCCCTTGGCCATGGCTCGGTGGCTGCCTGCCGGTCCTCCGGGTCCCCCTCCGGTGCCAGAAAACACAGAATATTATTTCTATTTTTAGATCCATAAACTACAGTTAAGCTGTATAGCAGTATACTTCAGACTTAAAGTGAAAAAAAATGTGCTGATTCTGAACTAAAAATGTTAAAAAGTAATGATATGTAGTCTATTTCAATATGGCTGGTTGGCTTGGGGACGGTTGCAACAAGTTGTTGCAACCGTCCCTGACCTGCCAGCCATGACAGAACACCATGTGCTAGCTATTCAAAGAGTCAGGGAAACATGCTAACAATACTTTTTGAAAGTCAACACCACAATGATTTGAACTAGGTATGTTTTGATTAATTAAAATAAAAGCTACAGTATGGACGGTAAGTCAAAAAAAACACTTGTAAAAAAAATTACTTTCATACTGTCACGTTTGTGGGTCAAGCAGGCTGGCAGCAGCCCAAAAAGCAGGCAGACAGGCAGGACTACGGGCAACAAGGTTTTTACTAAGGTCGGGGTAATGAGCACGAGACATAACATCAATGACAAGTCTGGGGAATACAGACTGAGACACGGACTAAGTACACATGACAAGCTGAACTCAACGAGCAACAGGTGGGAACAATCGGGCATTAACATGAGGTAACGAGGTGAGCGTGGCACACAGGAGGATCGGACGGAGCTGGGCGTGACAAAAGCAACCTATCCTTTCAATTTCACTCAACACAGGACTGGGTATAGTAACAGCGTATCACAAAATAGGATGTTTATAGGTAACTTGGTCACAGTTGAAGGACTGTACTGTACAGCACTAGGGCCTGTGCAACATGACGATATTATAGGTAACTGACAATATTTGACTAGTAACTCGGTGTCTGTATCTGATAGTGATTAACCAGTGATTGTCGCCTTTTTCCAGGAAGTAGGTTGAAGCTACACAAAACAAAATAACAGAAAGGTTTATAAGAGATTTATAATTTGACACAGATACCCCAAACAATTTCTTTGCAAGCGCAATACTTTCTGAAGCCAATGGCTTGAGTGGAACATGGTATAAAAATTATGTAAACCACTAATTTCGACAGCTGCGACATGTTTTTAAATAAAAATTTTGTCAGCCTGCCAAATGATCATTTTCCACAGAGACTAAACAAATGATGATTAACACCGCTAATCAGCACCATCCGCCGCTGACCCTTTCTGACATAAAAAGAAAAAGTTCTCTTAAATGCAACCAGGGAATATTTTGTGGCACATGTTCTGACCACCAGTCTGAAAAAGTGCAAAGTGGTTTTAAGTCTGTCACTGTAGGTCTAGTAGCTACACCCGCCATGGTTCTGCTTGCTTGCCAAATGCCACTTATCTTGACTGGTGGTCTGTGGCTTGTGTCCACACTCTCATTCACACTCTGTCACGTGATCCTTTCACTTTTTTGCCAATTTTTTTTTTAAAACTCTGTAATGGGCTCAGATTAGAAAGTACCAAAGTGCAATTTCTGTAATCAATAAGTAAAAGTAAATTTACTCCATTACTTTCACCCCTGCTGACACCTCCTGGCTCAAATGGACAGACGTGCTACAGACGCCCCTTCTTATGTTTTGGTTATGGATTTTGTTGTTTTCTTTTACCGAATTCATATTCCCCTTTCTTGCTGCTCACTGCTGACATCACTGCGTTGCACTCTGCCTCATGTTCTTTGCTGTGTTCCGTGTCGATCCTCTCCCGCTCTGCACGCCCGGTCCCCTCCACCATGTGCCCGATCCCGTCTGCACATATCTTTTCATATCCATGCTGTTCTTGACCTAACGCATGTCCATGTCCCACTCAACTCGGCATCTCAAAGATGCAGCTGAACAGAAACACACGATGGTGCTAGAGCATTCATTAGAACTAGGTAAGTGGTACCCCCCCTCCCCCCCCCTCCAAAAGAGCATGGCCCAAGGTCACCGGGACACGACTCTCGACGTCAGTGATTTTCCTTCTGGTTCTTGAGGGAACGAGGCAGAGGACAGATGGACCTGCGTCACAACATCAGACTTCAACACTTCGATGGCTGGTAATGGGTGTTTCCTGATAGATTTTGTTTAAATGTCATCTCAAAAGTCAAGGAGTCACTTAGCGCCCTGAGCACATCGCCTGCGTCCTGATTTAGGCACAAACCAGCCCACTGGGGTGTCTACATATGGTCCTCTTTGGCTGCACTTCAACATAAAACCGCATTGTTTCCAGCGTCGCTCTCTAACCTTTAGAATCACATGTGAGTCTTGTAAGCAGGTTTACCACCATGTACGCACACATGCTGAATTGTTGTGCTATCACATTGATGTTCTGCAATTAAAAGTCCACTTTTGATTCCAAGAAGCCAATTCATGCTTCAGTTTTCCACACGCCCTTTCATGCACGTCTGGGTTGCAGACGGTCGTGCATGTGGCAGCTTGTGTTCACGCTAGCATCGGCTAGGGATGAAGATGCTCATGGTCAGTGCATGCGTACGGCATTGATGTTCCCCCAGAGCAGGAGAGGGCAGATGTATTGCAAAAAACACCAATATAAGCAGTGTAGTGAAAAAGTGAAACTTTTATGAAGTTACTAATCTAAGCCTTGGTGGATTTACAGTAATAAGGCATACCATGATATTTTGAAATCCTTATGACGAAATTAGATTTCAGTGAATTTTATTGCCAGTATTTAATAATCCTGG
Organism: Mormyrus proboscirostris; assembly: GCA_026779585.1. Taxonomy (NCBI): domain Eukaryota; kingdom Metazoa; phylum Chordata; class Actinopteri; order Osteoglossiformes; family Mormyridae; genus Mormyrus; species Mormyrus proboscirostris. The sequence continues at coordinate 12,966,147 of JAODKF010000045.1, read as the reverse complement.
AATAGTGCTGCTCTAAAAAATACTCTATCTAATGAATTATCTTGTGCATGTGTGGTCGATGTGCTCAGATGTGCGAGGTTTCTGTGTCTGGGCTACACGCTCAACAAGGCATCCGCAGCCAGACCCTGGCGTCCTCGACAAGGTGGCAGCGGCTCGGCTCTCTTGGTTCTGAACACCAGAAAAGCAACAGGGATGATCATAGACTTCAGAAGAACTAAGGACAGAAGACTCCCACCTCTCCGCATACAAGGAGGGGTATGATTTCCTCAGAGTAACCTTGTCAGAACAGCTGACCTGGACTACAAACACATCATTGCAGGTTAAAATAAAAGCACAACGAAGACTGTTCTTACTCAGATAACTGAAATACGCCGGACTCGCTTCAAAACTGCCGCAGCTGCCCGAACAGGCCAGCGGTTCAAGGCAATTAAAGCCCAAACAGACAGACTGGAAACTGTGACCAGAGAGTAGCAAAATAGTGTTTCATTGTATAATGAATAATGTATAATGACAATAAAGTTTCATTCGTTCATTTATTCATGATAAAATTGACATCACTTCCCCTTGTCCGAAATCGCAAGCACATGTGGAAAACTGAAGTGTGAAATGGTCTTCATTATGTTGAAGTAGAGATCTTACATAAGTGATTGGTGTATGATAGACCTACTGTGTCTCAAACTTTATTCTATCCAGGATTAAGCAAATGAAATGTTTGTTTAGGGAGACACATTAGTAGTTACTAAAATGTACTCTGTCATATCCATAGTTTGACAAACCACATTGTTCTCACGCCTCAAAATCAGTGAGTCACTTCAGCAAAATAAACTAATTGAAAAGAAGCTCACTGATAAACAATACAGTGGCGGATGTCCAATGCCCTCCCTCTGAAACAGGCGCTCAATGAAAACTGGAATGATTCAAAGCCTTCATTGTAATGCATGCATCAGGAATAGAAGCAGTTTGCAAAATAATGAGCTATTCGGAGTGTGTTCCGGCAGTTCCCTGCTCGCAAGGGGACGGATTAGAAGAGAAGGCCCTTGTGAAGACAGTAAGCCCGTGAAAATATGAACAAGTTGCCACACAATCGCTTTGGTTTTGGCATCGGCTTGCTTATGTCTTGTTGCTAAGAAATAATCCATTTCTCTCTGCTCCAGAGTTGTTCTGGGATGGGGATCGGGATTCAACACCGCTGTTAATATGATACTCAGTGGGGCACCGATCTGAGGACGACAATGATGATATTGCATCAGCGAGTGTGTGGATGCTCACTTGTCGCGACAGGCTTGCCCATCCTCAAAGGTACCCCACCCTACAGCGCCCCCTACAGCGTGGGATAATAATGCTACCTTTCTTTCAGCAGGCATTCGGCTGTCCGTCATGTGTGTCTGGAATCCTGAAAAAAACTGCCAACAGTGACTTAACATTTGCGATAATTGTCTGCAGCTGCCAGAAACCCACGTGTGGAAGGTGTTTTTATTTATTGTCCTACTGGGGGAAAAAGCCCCAAAGCACAAGGTTACTTCTTTCAGAAGGTAGAGGAATGGAATCCAGTCCCTTTTATCAAAAACATCAAACAACAAGTGGCTCTTAATCTTAACAAGCACTGAGTGCCTAGGAAAGTGTACCCAGGGGATCAGAGTGAGGGAGCACTGACTCTCTTTAAGTGTCAGCTTGAAAATTAATGCCAGCAAAGTCATTTTTGTGTTTTGTAAAGGGATCTGGTGTTGACAGTGTAAAACAGAGCAAAAACATGCTGGTTGGTCAAAGAAGCACTTGCTATTGGATAACAATAGAATGGGAGAATTTTACCACTGTATTTATGTCACGTGATGATGCTGCTGTTTTACCTCTCATTTATATACAAACACAGTGCACTATATACATAAACTATTGTGTCCAGCACTTCTGCTTTTGCACAAGAGATGCACAGCAACATCTGTATCTGTTCAACCAGCAAAATTGTCTGTCTTTGGGTGTTTCTCAATACTAAGAACGTAAATAATGTATTCATGGGTTTGCCAAGAGCTGTTTTGCTAACTTGCCATCCAAGAACAAACTTGGGATGCAGTGAATCTTGGGATTGGTCTCATTTGGAGATGCATCCTTGATATTTGGGACGGGGCAAGAACAGTATCCAGGTATTTATACTGCCTCCTGTGCTTCTGTTCTTATTTACTGGAACTGGTCATTGACAATAGAGGATGACGTAAAAGAGGTATGCAACAACACAAGTACGCTCGAGTGTGCATACTGAGAAACACCCACCCTCTGTATCTATATTCGGATAGAAGAGTATAAGTGGGTGTGGTTTATATCTGAACATTGTATTTCCTAATCTAATATTTATTGCCAATCCAATTTTTATTCCTTAATTAACTAAGTTTTATGAACTGTCGGAAACTCCCCTCTCCTAACCAGGGCACATTAAACAATAATAAACTGAGAAATGTTTTACAAATCGAAAGTTTCTGTTTTACACTGGAAATATAAACTATTTACAGTAATGATATCCATAATAATATTTTTAAATTCCATTGACGCAGAATTTGCATTTTTTGATAATAACATTACTGAAGTTGTCTTGGTATACATGAATTACTGCTTTGCAAAAATAATTACATAGCAGCAATATGGAGCAAAAAAAATATTTAGTTATATGTTTCTTTTTTCATTATTTTGACTGTTTTCTTTTAATAGAAGGAATTAACACATACACAAGTGCTGTATAGGTTTAAGGGTTTGGGTTTGTATAGAGGTTTGAAACATGGGCGTCCTTAGGTCTGATCACCTATAGCCCCGAGTACCTTAAGCCTAGCCCCCAGTATTTAGCATACTGTATGTGCGACAGTGTCACTCATCCCCTGAGACCCAGTTATTCTCCCATGAAGCAAATCAGCTGTGTCAGATAACGGTGTGCCCCACCCACATCTCGTGGTCTTGAGGGGGCATTCTACCTCTCATTCTGTGACTGTGCATGACTGGATATCCTTGAACTCTGCTGTTGCCTAGAAACACTCTCTCATTGTACTGGGGTGCTTGCTGTGTGTTAGGGATGGGAGTGGAGCTGCTGACGAACCTTATTTTGAAAAACTTGGGATTCTGAGAAATGGGCCATTCTTATACTGCGCCACATTTTTAGACACATCTCATTATTGCACGAACACCAGAAAAGGTATGGGAGGTATTTTCTGCAAAAAATAAAATGAAAATGAAAAAGCACCATTTGCATTTTAATTTTCCACTAATGTACAAGTCAGATGTGAAAAATTAAAAAATAAAATCAAAAACCCTTTTTGTCTTTTTATTTTCCAATTTGCCTTTTTATTTCACTACATGCAAATATATGTTAATTAGAGTGGGCAGTGGGCGGAGCTTTCGATCGTTTGCCGATTCCGTTGTTTCTTGGCGATGGTGCCGCCCAAACTAATGGAAAAGTCACAAGTTAGCTACTTATCTGCAACTTCCGATTCGTTTAGCTTCTTATTCGTAGCGTCTTATTTCGGTGCTTAAGTCAGCATGTTTTCGCATGATGCAGTTTTTACAAGACATTGTGGAAATACAAAATAGCGTATAAATTAAAGGTTTGACCTATAGAATGTATATTTATTCCTGTGTTGAAAATGGTGGAGTTACTGGGGCATAATGTGATTTTTCATTATTAACAGTAAACTGGTCGCGTGACACTTTGATCAATTGTTCACACTCATTTTAATAAGAAGCCATATTTCCAAATAGAATGCGGAGGTCTTATTCATCTTGGGTAAGGCAAATATATAATGCATATATAATGCATAGTACACAGAAGGCATGCCACTCTAACGACACTGAAATTAGCCTAGGCCAGATAGCTACCTAGCTGAAAACATGGCAGTCTGGCCCAGGGTCATTTCTGTGTTTCCATTATTATATTATTATTCCATTATTATATGCCATTATATATACGACATAATATCTTATTGTTTGTATTTTTAAAATGTCTTAACTAAAAACTGTACAGCATGTGCAGCTGCGGACACTCCCCTATAAAGAAGCTTGATACGAATAAGAAGATAAACGAATCTTGCAGATGAAGTTACAGATAAGTAGCTAACTTAAGCCGCGTGTGACTTTGCCGTTAGTTTGAGAAGGGTCCAGCTGCAGAAGCCTGTGGAGCTCCACCGGAAATACGTGATCTCAGCTCTGTGTTACAGCGAATAAACATTAACCTTAACCCTAACCCTAACCGGAGCTCCAGCTTACGCCCTTAAAGATCACGTGTCTCCTGTGGAGGTGACGTATTTCCGGTGGAGCTCCACTCTACAGGCGTCTGCAGCTGGACCCTCTTGTGGTTAGTTTTGGCGACACCATGGCCAAGAAACGTAGACAACGAAATTGACAAACTTTTCGGTGGGCAGAACAAAAAAAAAAATGATTGGTTCAGAGAGATAACATTATGTCCTTTACTGGTGTAATTAATGTACCATCAAACATATAAGTCCTACATTCATGAACAATGGATATCAAATGTGTATTATCAGTCATACATGTCCTTTATTCATATAAAATACTTATTACTTTCATGTTTGTCAAACATATAAGTTCTACAATGTATATACATATGTATGTACAATGCATATCATGTGAATGTTTTGTCAGTATTCATGAATCATGGACATTGGTTTTGACAGCATTATTTTGAAAAAGAAACATCATTTTTCAATTGATAAAGTCACTTTGTGTTCTGAGAACATAACACAAATTTTCTCATATCTAATTAAAGCAATTGAATGTAGAGAGATCATGCATGTCTTTCATTAGAATAATATAAAAGGAATATAAATTTTTATTAAGAAACAACAAACAATAGTCATGCATTTCCTACTAAAGCCATATGTTATCATGTACGGAAAAATGTAGAGTTTATGTAAAAGTTTAACATTTTTCCTGCAGGCTTTTCCCTTGAGTGCCTCACATGATAAAAGCTTTTTAGCATGATTCTGGCCATTATCATACAAGGAAAAAACATTGACTTCATTTCTAAAAAAAGACGAGTTGTCATGTATAATTATAAATCAGAAAAATACTTAATAGCCATATATGAAAGATGCTTTTTTTTCACATGGGGACAGAAGACCATCCACCCATTTTCTATGCCGTACTGGGACAGAATGCCAGACAGACTCAATCAGAAATGGCAGAGGGATTCATAACCAGGGGTCTGTGGTTTGCTGAGGCTTTTAGTGGGGCTCCACATGTGATAGAGCTGAGCAGATACATGCTAAACTAAAATGAGGATTTCTTGCAAATGTGTCTGGCAACCATGTATTTGTGCCGAAGAATATACAACCTTTGCAGCATATAAAACACATATTTTATGACACTATACAGTCCTAAACTTCATCAGGAGTCAAGAAAGATGGATGGAAAGTACTACACAACACACAAACTGTGATTCCCATTTAATTACGATTAAATATATATAAAAAACACTACATTTTTGTGATACATGTAGTGACGATAAGTTAAGAGCTGACCACTTCTTTACCAAAAAAATCTCTGAAAAATGTTTAATTTATTTTTTCCAGTGGTTGAACGATGTGCCAATTTGTATTCTTGGCTGAGGTTTGAGAGTCCGGATGCTGATAAAAATCGTCTCATTTCTTTGGTAGAAAAGCTGAGGGTAGAATGAGGAAAGACCTCAGGAAATAAAGAGCACGACAGGACAATTTAACCCATGTGATTAAGGTGTCCAGTCTGGAGTCACAAGAAAACCCAGGTGAAGGACCTCACTTAGAGCTGGGGGAGGCTGGTCCTCTGCCTGTCCAGAATGGGGGTTAGATAAAGGGGAGCTGGAGTGACATTAATGTGTAAGACCCGCCCATTTTTACTGTGTCGAGGTATTAAACCAGGGGTGGGTGATCTTATCCGCAAAGGGCAAGTGTGTATGTGGGTTTTCACTGAAACTCCCTAATTAGATAGGACTGATTGTCTGAAGAGTCCTCACACTTGGGTTTAAATAGCTGACCTTCTGGTTATCCCAAAAACCCGCATACACACCGGCCCTTTGTGGATAAGATTGCCCACCCCTGTATTAAACCATGTGTAACAAATCTGATGACTGAACCACAGAATAATGAACTGAAGGATTACATGGAGGATTCCTGGGTCCTTGTGGAACTTTTCGTTGGGCAGAAAAATGGCAGAAAAAAAAAAATGATTGGTTCAGAGAGATAACCAATTAGATTGTAGAGGAGGTGGGTCCAAGCACGTAGAAGGTGGGACTTTCTCTAGTTGCTTGGGCCCACCTCCTCTAAAATCTCTGTGAACCAATCATGTTTCATTCTGCCCTTCGACCATTTTCGTGTAAGTAAAACTCCCACAAACTTCCCAGGTAAATCATATTATGAGCATCCTACTGTCAAATGCTGCCACGTCGGTCATCATTGTTAAATTTCAATGCTGTTAAAATAAGATCTTACTCACCATTCTTCATTATTGTTGTTTGTTTTTTTGCTTTTTAATGTATTGATTTATTTGTTTGTTTGTTTTTCTGGAATTAGACAGTTGATAGTGTAACTCGTGGTCTGAGCGCAAGGACAGACCAATTATCCGACATCCCTGGTGTTTTTTAGGACTCCTGAGCAAGGCACTTAACCCTTCTATGGTGTTAGTTTAAAATGCATTAAGGCACCACATGAATTCATGTACTGTATCAAGAACCTCTATTTTAAAAAAATGAATTAAAAAAAATCACTAGGCAAGGCATGCCCAGACATGTAGGACAAGATAAGACCAATTAAGTTTATTTATATAGTTCTCTTTAGGTTTATTTTACTATTTTACTATTATTTTTTATAGAAAACGAGAGGTATGCTGTCAAAAGAAAGGTCCAGAAAACCACACCAAAAATATTAAAACCAATCTTTTCATGGATAAGGAAGCTTAACAAAGTAACCAAGAGGAAAGAAACAAATTGGATGATAAATTATTGTTTTGAGGGTATTTTATGGCTGATTTAATACACGGGTCGGCTAACATGAGAGATAGTAACAGAAAACTTACATAGGGACAAAGGTTAACCCCACAAAATGCTCCTCTGGCACCAGAACAAGAAAAAAAAAA
>JAODKF010000045.1:12933036-12954346 GCA_026779585.1 Mormyrus proboscirostris | reverse complement strand
CAGAAATCAAGACCCGGTTACTCAATATAATCCAGACTTTGTAGTAACCAATTTAATGTAGGAACTATTTTCTTTTAAATATATAAACAAAATACATAAAGAAGTCCTACTGTTGTACACCTGACAGAGTGTAAAAAACATCCAAATGTGATTTGTAAATGGGAGATTTTTACTCTTAAGTGTCAACAGGAACAGCTTTGCTGACTATCAGAACCAACATATAAAACATAAAATGCTGCTCAGACTGTGTCCAGGTTATATCTGAATCCCTATTTCACTGATGCCGTTATGATACATGCATGATCACACGTACGGCCTTCTGTACACATACTACTTCTGTCCGTGTGCGCAGATGGCCATGGTCAGCGCATGCTTACATGATATTCCTCCAGACCTGCTGCCTTTCAATTACTTGCACATGTGCAGTCGATGCATGCCGATGCGCAAAAAGTCGGCTGGACCCAAGATGTGGGCTGCGTGTGTCTAGTTCGCACAGATACCCCTGCAGATGACATTCGCGTCACTCGCGGTGTACGTGGAGCATAACAGCATGCAGAAAGTGAGGTATGAATAGGGTTTTAGCAGCCAGATACACACATTTGGATACAGAGAAGATATACAGAGAAGAGCCACCACAATGACCACCCTGATAACTGGCCGTTACTGCAGAGCAGATGGTCTGTCTCCCAGAGGCAGGCCTGTTCAGCTGAGTCACGCTCTCCCTAAACAATTCCCACACCCTCAGGGATCCCGTGCCCACCCAAAGCACAGGCAATAAGGAGCTACCATCCGTCTGGCGCCCGGTGCTGCCTCGAGCCTCGCCACTCAATTCTCGGGCGAAACCTCCCGCTGGGCCGCCGAACCTCTCATCACACCGCTAGGAAGAGAGATAGAGAGGCGCTGGTGCTTCTGAGCCGGCCGTGCCATTCCTCAGCTTTCAGAGAGCCTTCATTTGCCCTGAAAAATCTTCCTTTTTTCGTTAATGTCTCAGGATGGCCGCAGAGCCCCGGCTAAGCGTTCTTCGTGGTGCATGGCTGGACTTTAATTCTCTCACAGCAGATGAAGTCGGGTTGTTTAATATAACCCACCGCACATATTCATGGGTCTGCCGATGGTCCCAAATCCAGGAGGAATACGGTAGGGCCAAGAAGAAGGAGAAGGGACCGCATGGCTAACTGATTGTCTCATGCCCTGTTTGTCAACGAACACCCTAGGTAAAATGTACCTTAGGGTCATATCCACTTTAACTGCCTAATGTCGTAAAGCGGAAGTCAAGCCAGTCCCCAGCAAAGTTGCCTAGCAACTGAGGAAGTTCAAAACAAAATCACACTGCAATTCCTGCATGCATGCACACAATGTCCGTGCGAGCGACCGCCTCCCACACTGTGCGACATGCCGCTGTGCGACACGCCTCTGTGCGACACGCCGCTGTGCGACTGCCCCTCCGTCTCCTTCCTTCCTTCCACTTCTCATCTCCCATCTGAAGGATGTGAGTCAAACTCACCTTGCTTTTGTATAAAAGCTACTCTATTTTTGTAAAAATGGACTATGAGTTTATACTTGCTAAAAAATGTCAGGATGGGTTCTAGTCAAGTAATGAGCAACAACATCTATGGGCTAACCAGTACAGGAATGTAGGGAGTCATATGTGAAGCTTTGTATGGGTTATTTGTTTCTGTGTTATAAGGGCTGGCCAAAACTGAATACTGGGTCAGACGGAAAACCATCTGTAAATGAAAGTTGTCAGAAACAGATTCATTTAGAGTTAAACTGACTGATAACTAGTGATGTAGTCAAGACCACCTAAACTGAGACTAAGCCATTACCAAGACCAGAGTGTATAAAAACCAAGACAAGACCAAGACCACTACAAATAATATCTTATAAATGTTGAAATTAGAGTGTCTATGATGTGGAAATGCAGGGGTTTCATTTGGGACCTTTCTATGGCTTAGTATTGTGAAGGAAGACATGGTTAGTGCCAGGCAGAAAAAGTATCTTTGATTTTGCATCCATTTGGTTATACAGTATATATTCTGTATTTATTACTTTAGAACATCTGAAAGAAAAGCGCTGATTAGTTTATGATCCACTGAATAAGCAGACAGTTTTAGAGTGTAATGCTGAATGTTTATCGCTATCGTTTTCTGATTATATACACTATGACTGGTAAAGTGAAATTTGAGAATGAAACTTTCAGTTGGCAGTTTAACCTCAAACAACAACCCAGCGCTGTGACACGTCATTGTGTTTACATGTGGGAAGTGTTCCAATTACGTATCAACTGTTTTGACACAGCTCAACATCAAACATACATATCTAAACTCATGTGAATAAATGCAGATAAATAGAATGCCGCGCTTTTTTACTTCTAGTAGAACTTCAGCCATTTTTGAGTGTTTTTCTACCCCTTTATTTACAGGCTTATAATTAAAAAAACATTTTGAATGAAGCCCATATTCATAAAGCCTGATAACAGTTCGTATAATTCATTTGAACATTTATAAAGAATTTTAGATGGCTATAAATATTTATAAAAAGATATAACATTATAGCCATGTTTCTCATGCATTAATAATAATAATAGATACTTGATTGATGCCTGTGGGGAAACCATCGTCATGGTTAATTACTCTTTGTGGAGATGGGACAGCCACCTGTTGGGGCACCCAGGGAGCTGGAGGTTAAGGACCTTGCTCAAAGACCCGCAGACATGCAGAGGCTGGGTTTGAACTGGTGACCTTCAGAAAACAAGCATGCAGGCTTAGCCCATTGAGATCTGCAAGGCCTTATGAATACTTTCATAATGCATTATAATGGTCAGTATAAGAATTAAGGATGCTCTGTGCTGCATTAGGAAGGTATTTATAATGTTTTATACATGAGACCTTCATAGAGCATTCATAATGCATATTACACAACTTTAATGTGTCATACCTTATGAATAGTTATAGCCGTGTTTGCAATACTTTATCAATGTATTATAGTGCATTATGAAGGAATGTATAATGCAATATAAAGACTGCTTTAAATAAAGATTTACTGATATTTTTTTCCCAGAAGGGTGCGTGGATCATTGCAGAAGTGAATATGCGCTTTGTTTTCCATCTAATGTGAATAATATCGATGTTTTATGGATTGTTAGGGGTGCTTTTTCATGGAAAATGTTTAAAATATATGCCTCATTACACATAAGATTACTCTGGAATATTTGAGCACACTATGCTGCAACTTGGATGACCAGATTGAGTAAAGTTCTCTCAATTGCAAAGATATGTGATTAATGTCTTTGCGTTATACCTATCCACTGTGACGAGCCTGAGATTAATTGGTGCGAAAATCAATGCATTTTGTGTTTGTCGGCTTCTCAGAGTTAACAAACAGGTGAATATTAAGGCATTGTGCTAAATATTGAGGTGTTTTGATGAATGGTCTTGAAATAAAACCTTGAATCCTATATGTCTGAGACCGAGACAAGACCAAGACCACAAAAAAGTTGTCTTGAGACCGGTCGTGAGACCAAGACAAGTCTTGAGTCCTACAACACTGCTGATAACAAAAATAAATCTCAAAAACCAAACTTTTATGCCCTTATTTTTCCATACACGAGGCTAAAGGGCTTCGGCACGGCTGGCTGAAGTGGATACGCACCATTACGCACCACTAATGAAAAATTCATGACATTTTAGCAGAAGGTTTCTGCAGCGCGTGACATTTCTCCCCTGCCCCCACGCCTCCAGGGGGCAAATGGAGTCCAGAGAGACACCCACTCATGAGTGCTGAGCCTTTGAAGAGCCTCGCAAAGGCTCCTCTTCTGCTGCATCACTGAGCCCTGGCGCCGGCTCTCCCCACGGGCACACCCCTATTTCACACTTCGTCCCTGGTGGACGCGGAGCTGGCCGAAGGGCGACCACTGTGCTTGCAAAATCAGCAAAGTGTCTTTCCACAAGCTACATGCCAGCGGAGGTGGAAAGTTCAGGTCCAGAGAGTAAAAATCCAGACCAAGATTTTGTTTCAACCAGCCAGTTGATTCCTCTGTGATTATGACTCTTTGTGCTTAACTGGATAGTTGAAGCAAAATCTCGGTCTGTATTTTTTTACTTTCTGGCCCAGAATTATCCAGCTTTCCATGGCAGTTTTTTGCCCTTTTAAGCAGCTGCCTCGCCACAGATCTTCCACCCAGCTTGCAGACCTGTATGCCTCCTGCCTAGTGTCTGTGAGTTCATCGCCGGACTCGTCCCCAGTGACTTCTCACTCTCTCTGTTTCCTCTTTCCTCCCTCTTGTTCTGACTGAACTCCCCCTCTGTGAGCTGAATTCTAATAGAAGACTTTTGGTCTTTACCATCACTCAGAGCCCTCCCTGCATCACGGCTATGCTTCTTATCTTTGCTTTGACAAATCCTCCGCAGCATTCTTTGAAATTAAGTTAATAATAAGACACAATACCGAATGAAAACAGAACTTTGCTATTTCTCTTTATTTCTATGACGCGGGACATACATAACATATAGTAATGTTAATTCTTTATTAAAAAAGAACTGGAAATGGCTTTACATGGTTAGTAATCAAAGGACAGCAGCTTTGCACTGTCTGCTGCCTCTGCTTGAAAGTGCTGCTTTGATAGCCGGTGCTGTAGATGCTTCTATTGGTCCATTTCATTATTCTTTAAAAGGAGAGCAGCCTGCGAGGAGAAGCTCCAGAAAGCGGTGGAAAAAACTGAAACGTGGAAAGAAGAGATAATGTCGGGACACTGCTGAGGAGGCGAGTCGCTGGTACTCTGTTAGCAGAAGACGTGCGTGTGTTCACTCTTCAGCTCCTCGTGTTACAGCGCGCGTTTTCCTAGGTGAGGCGGCCATTGCTCTTAGCGGTCATGACTCTGGTCGGATCCCGCACTGAGCTGTCCTGGTCATGATAACCCACTTACAGTGCTTACAGTGCTTACAGTGCCTGGGGAATCGCGGCGAGGCAGTGGGCACGCTGCTGCACACACGCTCATTTAGCAGATATAACACTGCCACCCACTCCCTATTGCACTGTCTGGAAGCTTCCGTATCTTTGGCCTCAGCAAATAACTCGTTTGGAAATACTAACTTTAGCTGATTTACAGGTAACACTTTACATGAGGGGCACAAATAATATCATTACTATTACTTATGTATCAATTAACTACAAGCTAAGTTGCATACTGATCTCATGCTAATTGAGCATTAATGATTTGAGACCCATGTTTTATCACAAGCTGTTACTATATTCCTTGCTATATATGTAAACCTTTGTGAACAACTGAAAGGACCACTGAAGGAATGGGTCATGAATAACAGAAGTGAAATACTGATGTTATGTTTGTTCATCGTTAATGAACTGCGATTCATCTTTTATCTCATGTAGCAACTATACTTGCTCGTGATTTGTTCATAATTTGTACTTCAATACAAATTGCACTCAGTCAAGTAAAGTGTTACATGAGTTACATTAACGGCATAACAGTCATGCAGCTGAAAATCTGTGTATTTCTGCACGAGCTGCTCAGTTTGTAAAGAAGATGGTAATTGAGGTATTCCTCTCTGATGTGTTGATGTTAAGAGGTCACAGGTGTGCTGGCACGTACTTTGGTGAGAGTGATTGGACTGGCCTTTGCTTCCAGAAGTGCTTCACTCAGGCTAAACAGGGAAGTCACATAAAACGAACGTCCAAAGGGAGGCTAGAGAAGAAAAACAATATCACAAAGCAAAATGAACATGAGTCGACATCATCATCGTCCTATCATTTTTTCTACACCCCAAATCACAGGTGATTCTTTATTTTTACTAGTGCAGTTCAATGCCCCAGCATGGCTTTGATCCAGGATGGTCCATAGGAACCAGCTTATGGCTTGACAGTTCACCTACTGCTATAGCTGATATTGATTCTGAACCAGCCCAGGTGAAGTTCTTCTGAAGAGTTTTAGGTTGCCTGCACAAATAGCTCCTTACCAAGCCACACCCTCATGGCGCTCAGCACTGGCTTAACAAGGTGATCTTTCAGCACAACCTCATTGTCATACTACCCTAAATCCTGCCTTAAATTAAACATTGATTTATTGTACAATGATACTATCCACCCATCTTGTACATTGATTCTAAAGTCCCAGGAAACAGAGTGACACCCTGGATGGGAAGCCAGTCCATTGTGTAAAATGTGTTCACACAATCAACCATATTATGACCATTTTAAAGACACCAATTCATCTAAATGTGTGTAAATGAGGTTGAGTCCCCAGAAGAGATACATGCCAACTCGACACACACTATACAGTTATTAGGCAACTCTCACAACATCATCCATCCATCCGTTCCTCTTCTAAATGTTTGTCCTGGACAGAGCTGTAGTGACACCATCTATACATCCATCCATCCATCCATCCATCCATCCACCTTCTAACTGTTTGTCCTGGTCAGAGCTGTAGTGACATCATCATCAATCTATCCATCCATCTTCTAAATGTTTGTCCTGGTCAGGGCTGCAGTGACAACATCATCCATCTATCATCCATCCATCCGTCCGTCCGTCCATCCGTCCGTCCGTCCGTCCATCCATCCATCCATCCATCCATCCAGCCATCTTCTACACCTCATTCAGGGGACTGATCAATCTGAAGCCATAGCATAGTGCTTGACGTTACTGCCAGCATCTTCATTACACAACCACTGCAGGTCAGTTGTGGAAGATGTAGCAGGCCGGTTTATAGCCAGTTCAAGATTCTGTACCCCAAGGAAACCGATTTGAGCAACGTGTGGCTCTGTGGGTCAGGACTGATGTTAAGAAGGGGCGTGTGCTAACAAGGTCTCCGGTTGAGCTCTCATGGCTGGCACTGATTTCGTAGTTAGGTCCTTGAGCAAGGCCCTTAATCTAAATTTCTCCAGGGACTGTCTGACCCTGCGACTCAATTATATGTCAGTTTGGATTAAAGCATCTGTTAAATATGCAGATGATATTTGCACAGCAATATTGGCTAAGTTTGCCCAAGAGGTACATGTCCTCTCTCACAGGGGTGAGGGCTAAGTATGAATCTGATAGATAATATGCCTAACCTCACTGAGGGGTCTCATGTAACTGGCGGCTCGTCTCCTCACCTGGTGCCAGTAGGCCTTTCCTCTGTCAATAAAAAGTGCACCTCAGATTTGAAAAGAAGGGATTTTTCTGGAGGAAATATTCAGGAGCTCAAGGCTAGTTTGGAAAGACATGATTTCAGCACTGCACCCTTGTCAACAGCAAGAACCCGTGACAGAGTGTAAACAAAGCAGACCACGCCAAGGATGCCTGGAGAATCCGCACTTAGGCTGGAAGTCATTTCTAGCTTCTCGCCTGGCAGGATTTTTGAAAGAAACACGACTCCCAGATCGACTGAGCGTGACGTGACTCAGAGCAATATTGAAGTGACAGACATCTGACTAGAGCCCATTCCAGTCCCCCGGGGTTCACCAAACATTTATGAGACATGGATAGCATGGGGATTCCCTCAGAGGGCCTCAAGGTCTCCACAAGCACTTAACAGCTGTTGGAGAACACGGTATGGGAGCTTATTGTCTTCCTCCTTGATGTAGCTGAGGCACGTACGCACTGTTGCTTCAGCCCATCATCCAGACAGGAAAGTCGCTGAAGTGTGTCAGTCTTAATGCAGCAGGAGAATCTAAAGAAACAAAGCCAAAAATATTTCAGATATCCACAATGGCATCAGCCACATCCCATGGCTGATAGTGTGAGTCATCAAAAGACCACTGAGTAGGGTCTTCAACCCTTGCTCCGATGTCACTCTCTGTCCCTGATCCTCACTTGTATGTGGCTCTATTCAAAAACCATCTGTCAAATAAATAAAATGCAATATGCTTTGCAAAATATTTGTGAAAGGGGAGATTAAGCTTAGTAAAGCCAGAAATGTAGCAACTGTGTGTTGAGTCAGGGAGTATGGACATTGCAAGCTGGGCCATAGACCTTATTCATTTACGTTGCATGTGCTATGTTATATAACACTGTTTTTTTTAGTTCTCTGCCTGCAGCTCGGCATCCATTTTACTCTTGTGTTTTTTCTCCTCGGGGCTGCTGTGCTTTTTCACACCTGTCTCCATTTCCGTGTCGAGCTCACTTCCTCCCATCTTTGCATAACCTGCTTCAGTTCAGCGTCCTCGTTCCCAACTTTCCGGGCACTCAGTCATCCTCGGGCCTTCCTACGCTGACCTTATCACATCCAAGAAGTCTAAATAAAACATGCGAGCTGCCATTTTGGAGGAAATTAGTTCTTTTGAGATGAACGGCAGGGCAGAGTATACGAATCAAAGTGTGCTGAGGCGGCCTGGGTGAGAGGCGCTGAATCTGTACTGGGCCAGAGTAAAAAAAAAACACGAGTCCTGTGTTCTCACAGATAATCCCTCCCTGAGAGCCACAGAAGCTCCATGAAAGGACAGAACAAGCACAAACACACTGCTCCCATCAAATGCACTGGAATAGCTCCCCTGACTTCCATTTCAGCCCCAAGAGCGAGCTGATTTGTAAGAACGCTGCTCCGTAATTCAGCCATGGAAAAGTACTACTTCAGAGGCCCATTATCAAAAAGATTCCTCCAGAAGAGCCGTCTTTTTCAGATCTGCCCATTTGTGATTGCCAGGCAGACGGGTCTGTATCTGACAGATCACTCATCTCCACAAAGGAATGAAAGGGAATATTACGTTATTCATGTGATCAGACGACGAGATGTGTCCAGACAAACCTGTTATTAACATAATGATAATACAAAATGCGAAGTTCGGTATTAAAAGCGGTTTTTATCACTTCACCATGCAGTATTAACAAAGATGCTTGCACAGCCTTCAGCGAAACACAATCCATCTGCTATCCACGTGAGTTACTGGCATATTAATTGATACAACTCACCCACATGGCAGGGCACACTCACACACGATCACACACGCACATCATGGGAGATTTAATGATGCCAGTTCACTATAGTTGCATGTTTTTGTGGGAAATATGTGCAACACAGGAGAATATGGAAATTGTACACATGAAGAGTCGGCGGTGAGATTAAGGCCCCTGATACTATCCACGCTTCACATCCTCAAAAATAGCGACATACTGCGGATATGTTGGAGCCATGAAAGTATTACGTTTCCAAGCAGGGAAATGTAATACTTTCATAGCTCCAACTTTCTTTGTTAAAATATGAAATACATTTATTATCTTTGCCCCACTAAATTTTTAATCTATTTGGTAATGTTCCAATTCAGGTCCAGAGAGTAAAAGTCCAGACCGGGATTTTGTTTCAACCAACCAACTGAGTACTCTATGACTGTGACTCTTTATACTCAACTGGTAAATTGAAACAAAATCCCGGTCTGGATCTTTACTCTCTGGACCTGAATTACCCAACTCTGGTTCCAACAAAGGTTTCTCTGAATCAACTCTAAGGGCATCTCCAGTAAACATCTCAGCTCACAGCATTGTCTAAAACCATAACCATCAGACTGCTGCTGCTTCTGCACCCAGGAGAGTCGAGACAGGGAGGGGTAATAAAATAAATGAGGGTTATATAGAGTGTCATCTTGGGCTTCTGGAGCAATAGGGTCAACTGCGACCACTACACATTACGATTCCATCTCGCATAAGTAACTAAGGCTATATCAATGTGGAAATGTGAATTCATTAAAAACAATAAAAAAAAAAACTGCAATATAAAAGTTCCAATTTTTTTAAGTCTGGGGGGGAAAAGGAAGTTAATGTTCATTAAAATCTCAGAATGTCTGGGGGCTGGAACTAATTTTGACATGTTTAAAGTCTTAGTCGTCAGTTTAATTATCTTCAAGAAATGACCCCTGCCAGGTTCCTCCAAAAGCGATATGAGTGAGTCCTCCTCTGTCTGCTGACCGCTCCGGCGGTCTGCACCAGAAGCGGTCTCCGTGACAGCAGCACTTAATCCTTGAGCGCAATGTCAGTAACTTCAGCACGCGATTTCCTTTGTGCCCTATGCGTCAGACTCATGAACAAGAACTGCCTCACCTCTTCACCTTAGTGGGACACCCACGAGGCTTAGAAACCTTTGGGGGGGGGGGGGGTTGGGTTACAGTCAGTCACTCAGTTATTTAACTCACTTCTGATTGATTATTGTTTAAACCTGGCTGTGATTGGCAGGGCACTGTAACTCCCACCCAACCCAGACTTTAGCTTAATGTATGGCTGGATTTTTAAAGATGAAGTACTGTTGTGGTATTGCACTGCTTTGCTCAGCTGTTCATCTCTGAAGAACATTATATTCCTCAGAAGCAACTCACATCCAAGTGCTAGTAAAAAGAACCAGGGTGTCAGTTCTTCTGTGAGTAATATGTTACCATTACTTACAAAGATAAATAATCATTGACTCTTAATATATATTTTTTTTGCTTGTAGATTATTACATTGATCAATGTTTCCACATCCAGTCCTCACTGACCCCAAGACAGTCCACATCCCCAAGGACAGGGTAATAATAAATTAGCTGAAAATTATCTATGCTCTTTGAATCTCCGCTGCTTCTCCTGCCCCTTTAAGCCCTGGTGTACCAAGTAATCCACGTTAGGAGTAGCCCAACTGCTGGACAGCACCACCACTGGCATATGCACAGAGTGGACCTACCCAGGGCAGAAGGGTGCACGGGCAAACCTCCACAGCCTACTAACAGCAGGGCCATGCTGATATTCTAGCCCCGGGTGCCGCGTGACCCTGAATCTTAACCAGGAGGTGCTGGGCACGCTCCCCTCCTCAGGGCAGTCACTCGCCTCCTCAGGGCAGTCGCTCGCCTCCTCAAGGCAGTCGCTCCCCTCCGGAGCTGTAATTATGTCTCAGGGCAGTCGGTCACCTCCCATCGGTCACACAGTGACTGGCAACCAACTCCTCACAGCCACGCCTCCACTACCTTGCTTTCTATGCTTTCTCAGGGGTGCAGCACTTACAGTAATGAACTTGCTGAAACGGGTGTGGCTGGAGTTTCCACGAACATGTCTGCAAAGAAATCAGGGAATCAGAGTAAAGACCAGAGCAAAACACAGCTTCCATTACAGACCCCTGACTGTGAAGTTGCTGACGATTCTGTCTGACTAAATTCTATTGTAGTGTGGAAAAAACTATTTACTGTGAAATACAATCTATAGAGTGATAAATTTGACTCTGGAAAGAATCATTTGAGCAATACAAATGAGAAATTAGAGTTTTGGTAACAGTAGAGTATTAGACATTTCTACAGAATACAGTTAATGATTACGTATGAGTACCCAGTGTGTGGGCCATGAGAGATTACAAGCAATGCAGAGTACCAGTGTGGATGGACTATGAGATGGATGTTGTAAGCAAAGCACACTATCCAGTGCATGGGTTATGGAACAGTTTGAAATGCTGTGTCCTCTGTGTGAATCGGTTATGAGACAGAAATTCTACGAAATGAAGAATACGCTGATGTCAAGAAGCCCTTAAGAAATATTTCATTTGATCATATACTTGCTCATAAAATCTCCAGAATCAAAAATTTGCATCCATTACCCTCCAACTTCGCTTAAACCATCAGGGAATTATTAAAACTAGTTGCTTGAAGAAAAACAAAATATATGCAAATCAATCCCATCCTTAAGCATATGCTTCTTTTGGTTTTCAGAAGTATTACATTCCAAATGTTTTTTTCTCAGCTACATTTAGGGTTAGGAACAGTGTATTTCCGTTTCAGATTAGAATTAAATGTCGTAAATCGATTGACAAATTGCAGAAAACGAGACAAAGGAAATTAAAAGATAAGTGGAAACAGGATATGAGGAGTAATTAAAACACCAAAGAAGAGGATATTAAAAACATCAGATGAGTAATGGGGGAAATAATAGCAGGCATTTTGGAGTAACTTACCAGAGTAACTTAGAGTGACATTTCCTGTTTTTTCTATGCTTGAGAATCAGTTATAGTGCCAAGGGAGACATGGAAATATGGCGACGTGAGATGCAGCAAGAGTTTCATATTCAGGAAAGCATCACTTAGATCCATGACAACGTTTGTTTGAGAAAATGGGTAATTAAAGAGGAAGGTAATTCAGAACCGGTTTGAGAACTGTCCCGCTAGCGTGTTGGTGGACATGCTTTACTATCTGCAGAGATGTGTGTTCTGGAGATTAGGCCTCCGTTGGCGAACAGATCTGTGGGGGGAGGCCAGACAAACTCTGATCCCCTATAAAAGGCATGAAGAAAAATGTAATGTGTGGGCTAGGGAATCAATTCAGAGCCAGACACGGGGGCGGGGTCTGCTGGTAAGTTGCTGGTGGCCTAGCCGCCCAGCTAACCTGGCTGAGTTCAGCTCAAAATGGCTTTGTGCAGCCATCTTGCCGGTTCAGTACTCACGAAATGAAAGGAGGGGGTCAGATGCAGTGTCCCTTGGGCGGCAGACATGAACAAGAAGGATTCAAGCAATCAGCAGCAGTACTGGGAACATGGAACTAGTGGTGGACAATATGACGATAATTTATTGTGACGGGCTGCAACTGTATCTTCGATAAGAGCCTCAGAGTCATTGCAAGAATCGCTATACAGCACTGCTTAACACTGTTATTATAACTAAAGAATAAACTCACATGATGCCTACTTGTCCAGAGACGGCAACAGCATTGCAACAAAAACAGGCCGATGTGAGATAAAGTAACTACAGTCTGCATAACATCTCGACATTGCCTGTATGTGTCACTTCATTGTCAATTATCTGTCTCAGTGGATCTCAACTTAATCACTAGATCTTGAACTAAAAACTTAATTGATCTCTTCTAACCAGTTAGCTAACGATTAAAAAAAAAAAAAAAAAAACTACATTCCATCAGGCTGCTAAAATTGCATTTCATTGCAGTAAACATACTGTAGATAGGTAGCCTATGCTGCCAAATGTGGCATGACTGATGTGGAAGAATCGGTACCAAAATGGTTCTACTTCATATTTCTACTCAAAAATTTTGAAAGTATTAAAAAAATTTAAAAGCACGTTTGCTATGACAAGTCACTTTTTGTATGTACAGTATAGTATTTTAAAAACCTTAACAATTAAGTTATATTTATTAATTATAATAAACATATAGATTAGTAATCATGTAAGTGTTTCATGTAAGGATTGAACTGCTGGCGAAGTTTAATGATTAATTAAAATCACTACAAAAATCACAATTTGGTTGGGTTGGGTTGGTTTGTTTGTAAACAAAAAAAATTATGATGTATATTGTCAATTGTGATTCTAACCAAAAGTATTGTGAATACCAGGAGTACCAATTTTTACCTTTAATTATCACCGGGGTTGCACCCTCAAGGGTCTGTCAATTATATCCTCAGCTGTAAATGGATATTTTAGTCTAATTTAACAATTTACAGTAATCCCCAAGAGCATCCCCAAGATACAAACAACATTAATATACTCCCAACGGATCAAAAATGTTCCTCATAGTTCATGTATGTACCTTAACAGATACAATTACCTGCAGCTAAGGGTACAGTTGGCAGACCACTGAGGGTACAGCCCCAGTGACAAGTAATTGTACCCTCAAAGGTACACATTGATACTCTTTTTTCTGACAGTGTATGGGGAAAGATCTTAGGCAGGAGTGGGGATTCTTACAAGTCACATGCTTAGTGTGGCACAGCTGGAGTTTAATCTGGTGAACAAAGGGGTTTGTCCTGCAAGACTGTTGCAGAAAGGAATGGTCTGATTGCTGTTTGTGCAATCCCGAGTACCCAGTCGTCTTAAATAAAACAAGTGAAGCACTTCAATTAAGTAAACTACCACCTCCTGAGAAATGTCTCTCGTTGTCAGGTGAGATGAGGGACATTGAGTCTGATGTTGAAGCTATATTTCGAGTGGATGCTTGTCTGCTCTTTTTTGTTGTTTTTATGAACAGGATATCAAGGGGCAGCAGTGGGAGAGTGACCTCATTCACCAAGAACCTCCAGCATATACTTGAGTTATTGGATGGATTCTGAATATGTGGTGGTGGTGAAAATTAGCACCTCCAAATCTGAGGCCATGGTGCTCTGGCCAAAAAGAGCAGGTCACGCCTTTCAGATGAGGGGGAAAAGTCTACAGTACCTTTGGTGCAATTGTTTAAGTGCCTTGAGAACTTGTTCCAGGTAATGGTAAGAAGGAACATGAGATTGTCAGGTGAACCGGTTCGGTGGCTGCAGTTTTATGTGGTGGTGAAGTGGCAGCTAAATCATTAAGATGAGGCTCAGCTTTCTAATCAATCTATGGGTGTTTCTCAATAACAAGACCGGAAAGATCATACTAGTGGTCTTGACAAGAGCAGTCTTGATAACTTGTTTCCTATGAATGAACCTGAGGTGCAACGAATCATGGGATTGTTCCCGTTTGAGGAGGATGCAACCGATGCATCCTTGATATTTGGGGCAGGGGAGGAACAATTTTACCGTTCTCTGTACTTCTTTTCTTCGTATTGGAACTGGTCTTCAGCAATGGAAAATGATGCAAAACGTGGACATACGCTGACAAGTACAGTCAAGTACACATAATGAAAACACCCAGCCAATGTCCCTGTCCTCTCCTGTGGGCATGTCTGAAAGAACAGTGTTATAAGTACAAGTGGCCAAAATGTGGATTCTCCACAAAGTTTCTGGATTCCATGACAGGGTGAGTAGTTTGGGATATAGAGGGATATTGACTTTTAGCCACTGCTCTTTCAGATCAAGAGGAGCTGGCTGAGGTGGTTTGGGTATCTTGTAAGGATATCACCTGGATGGCACCCTAGCCGGCTGATCTGGGCATGCCCCACTGGGGGGAGGACCATGACAGGACCCAGGACATGTTTGAGGGACTATATCATGGCTTGTGAATGTTTAGGGCAGTGTTTCTCACCCTGGGCCTTGGAGACCCCCCCGATGGTCCGCATTTTTGCTCCCTTCCAGCCTTGTACTAGACAGCCCACATTTTTGCTATGGACTGTCTGGCAGTGACAGTACTATAAATATATGGACTGTCTGGGGGTCCCGAAGAAACACTAGTGTAGAGATACCCTATAAGCATATGGAGGAACAAATCTGCTCAGAACTGTTCTGCATAATGATGATTATCAGGAACTAAAGAGGGAGGAATTACATCATCCAGGGCTGGGACTAATAACTTAGTAATATTTGGCTGTCTTATGATGTAAGGTAGCAATTTACAGGGAAGAGAGTGAAAATGAGGCTGGCCATGAATTAATTATTAGTTAAAGGCTTCATTATAAATATACACTTTTCAAACAGAGCTATGGTAAAAAAATTATATTGTCACTGCAGACTTGTTCCAAGTGTGTATTATATGGGTATACCGCATACTGTCAGGTCCCTCTAATGACAGTGTGCTTCATGAATGTATTTACAGGTGCTGATTGACTCTATGCCCCAGAATCCCTTGGCCTGTCATTTGTAAGAAGTCCCCTAAGTGTCACACAAACACTGCAGTAGGCGCACAGGGAACTTGCTCTCTTAGGCTGTTCCTCAGGCACGTTTCGTCTCTCTTACCAAGCTCTGTCTCATGGCCCATGCTTCTGCTCAAGCCCATGCCTCCACGAGAGTCCACCTCAGAACAGTACCAGGTCTGTAGCCAGAAATAAACTGAGGGGGATGGGGGAGCACAACCCTATTGATAGGCCCCCCTTGGTAGATTTTGGAGGGGTTATGGGTCTGTAGATTTTGCTGATTGGGGGGGAGGTCTCCCTCTGTGGATTTTGTTGTAGGGCTGAACCAAATTTTGAGGGGGGATTCTTTCCCTGCGTTGCTATCTGCCATCTGCCTCATCAATAACAAAAAAAATACATAAATAAAGATATTTCTCTATGTGGTTACAAGTCTAACATCCACATAGAGAATATCCCACTTCTTGTTTATATGACTTATATGACTGGTCTAAAAAAATGCTGTCAGGTCAAGAGGCGTTACTAAGTTACCCAGAGTGTTTGTGTGTGTGTGTGACTGTGTGTGTCTGTCTCTGTGTGACTGTCTGTCAGTCTCTGTGTGTCTGTGTGACTGTGTACATATGCACGTGCCCTGTGACGGCCTCACCTTGCCTACCCCCTATATTCCCCTCCTGGTATGGGCTGGAGGCAGCAGTGACCCCGTTTCGCATAAGTGGTTACGGAAGATCTGTGGATGGATTTACTTTACACACATTAGCTGTGTTTGCAAAACCCTCACTGCCCAGTAGACAAGTATTACTTTTATATTTAAAACACATGCAGGATATTTTTCCATTTTTTGGATTTGAAACCTTTTAACGCTAAACGATGTGGTTTCCCTGCTTTGTGCTCTTCATATTAGCGCAAAGCAGACAAATGATCCCTAAATGTATGCTGTTAGATGGCCCACTTTGATATTTCCTGCTAAAACCAGTTTATATTTTGCTGGAATGGTTACACACTGGATTTAAGGTGCGCCAGTAATGTGCCTCTTCCATGGTTTTGTCACAAACATGCAACTTGCAGAGTGAAGGAATAAGTGCAAACAGTTGAAGGTCCACTGGACATTTTACTGGGATAAGCAGCAAAAAGAAACACAAGACACAAGAAAAAAAAACAATATAACAGGACAGTCAAAGAAGCCCAGACAGACCATTCAGAATCAGACAGAGTGTGTAAGACTTTGCAAACAAACCCTGGAGAAACGCAATACAGTAAATGGTCTAAGTTGATTATGTGAAATGGGAGCCAAATGAGATTAATACTCTGGGGAAGCAGAATGGGATAGAACTGGCAAACTGCTGCATGTGGGTGTGACTGGTTTTAGTTGGGTTCGAGAAATTTAATTGGCTTCAGTTTTTCAAGATTCAAGAGGTTTATTCGTCACGTACACAGTTGTACACATACAACATGTTAGTGAAATGTGACCCTGATCACTCCAAGTAGCTGTGCATGATTATATATATATATTCTATATTATATATATATATATATTATATTTATAATATAGAAAAAAAATAAGGAAAAATAATAATATAAGATACGTGGTGGTGCAGTGATTAGCACTGTTGCTTCACAACTCTGGGACCCGGGTTTGACTCTCCGCCTGGGTTATGTGTGTGTGACATGCTGAGGCTAATTGGTGTTGATAAATTGCCTGTAGGTGTGAGTGGACCCCCTGTCCGGGGTTCTGCCTATTGCTTCTGGGATGGGCTCTGCCCCCCCCCCGTGACCCAATACGATAAAGTGGGTTGGAAAGTGAATGAATGTTCAGCTATACATACTGTAAGTGATAGGTAAAGGTGCCGTGAGGCTGCAGTACTACACAGCACAAATTGACTCCACTTTCAGTTGCGCTGCCATGGTTTCGGATGCATACTGGGTGTACAGTCACACACGCAGCAAATTCCTCTGATTGCTTTGAAATCTGCCAGCTTGATTGTCTCCAGTTCTTCCATAAATGAGGAGCTGAGCTTGAATGTTATACAATGATGGCCCCGTAATTGTAGTGATCAGTCGATTGTGGAGGCGGAATTTAATTATTTGCTGCATTTTCTACTTCAAATGGCCCATAGTGATTTTATTACTTGTGTGTGTGCGCATACGTGTGTGTGTGTGTGTGTGTATAAATATATCATTGTGACTGCTTCACCTAATTCTTTTGCTGTTGATGTGAAAGGCATGCAAGATAACAGTGCTGGAGAAAGATTTCTGATGCTGTGGCTGCTGTCACTGAATGGGAAGCAGGCTGCCATCAAACAGCCACGGGACCGAGTCCAAGTACGAGTCTCAGAAGCTCTTCATCGTAGGCAGTAATAAAGAGGTGATTTTGTCATTAGAGGTTCTTAGACTTAATGACTAAAGCCTTAATGACTTAATGATTATACTTCAATATTTTATAAACCATATATGTCACTTTGAACAGTCTTGTATTTTTACACACTTTTGCATAGTTGAGGCATTAAAACAGACATAGAGACACAGAGTTAGTCTACCAGGCAAACCTACACCTGGTGAATTTTGTTGTGTCATATCAACTTGAGCAGTGTTTCCCAACCCAGTCCTTTGGGTACCCCCGGACTGGCTCTCTCCCAACTCCCAGCCAATGAGGAACACCGAATACCTGGTACAGGTGTGCTGGGAGCTGAGAGGAAGCAAAAAACATGGACTGTCCGGGGTTCCGCGATGACTGGATTGGGAAACACTGAACTAGAGCATTTAGTCAAAATCCACCCATCTTCTAACTGTCTTTGCTGGTGTGGGTCACGGTGGCCCCTGAGCCTGTAGCAGGCAGCATAGGACACGTGACTGGGTCACCCCCCCTGGACGGGCAGTCAAATAAAAATGTTCCATAGAAATAAGACTTGTCATTGTGAATTGCAGGAGAGAAAAAAAAATGTTTACTTGTGTTTGCAGTGAATGTTTACTGATGTCCACTATGAATGACTTTACTGATGTCCGCCATAAAGAACAGGATTGTATATGTCCTGAGTGGACTGGGCAAATGCACCTACCTCAAAGAACTCTGCAGAGTGGATAGTGGCTGAGTTGTCAGGTAAACACAACGGCACGATTGTTCCCCAGTGCCATAGCAACCAAGCATAATGGAATTTAATGATAAACAGTGAAGATGGTGTTTTTTTGTCTGTTGACTTTTTTTTTTTCTCTGCTGGGGATTCTAGTTAATCAGTGAAAAGGGGTTTCTGCAGCCCTGCATGGGTGAATGCAATCGCAGTTAACACATCTGCCAAACATAGCAGGTGCACTGACGTTTATTGCTTTTTGGGGTAGTTGAGGTTCTGGGTATCCGGGCTGGTGGTAAAAAGAATGACTGGGTACAAAATGGCTTACAGAAATGACCAGAGACAAACAAGTCCGCAAAAGATTTGAGATGCATCCTTTCCTGTGAGATTTCCACTGCATTTTACCACTAAACACGCAGCTGGAAATGATGAGCTGAAAAAGATGCGCAATACTTGCAAACAGCATCAAATTGATTACTATTCTCAAAATTAACATTTTTTTTGTTTTAACAATTATGTGAAGAGTCTTTTCTGAGTGCTACCTGCTATCATCCAGCATAATAGAGCAGGTGCATATTGGTAAACCAGGCCTGGACAACAAAGTTGCATTTTACGGCTTTGTTAACCATTCCCTGGTTTTGGGCTTCATGAGACTAATTCCTGCTTCCTCGAGTGGTGATCAAACAAGAGGGAGATGCCAAACTGTCAGGCTCAAAGATTACGCTGAGTCATAGTTTGACCAGAAAACTAGACGCGGAATTACTTAAATTGAGACTGAAATGGCAGATTAGTCTGAAACTAAAAAATGACACTGACACAGATGCCACTATTGTGATTTATTTACCTGTTTGCTCGTTAATTTCTTTGTTTTTTTTATTAGTTTGTGTAATTTGAAAGCACATAAGATTTTAGTCTAAATTGAAAGTATTGGATTGTATGATTCTTTCAAAACACAGATTTCTTTCTTCAATTAACCACGTTACTCTAATCTCACCCATCCATTTGCTGTATTGCTTATCCTATTCAGGGTCGCGGGGGATTCAGAACCTACCCCAGAGACAACGCAGGAATCAGCCCAGAAAGGCGTGCCAACCCATGGAAGGGCAAAGCCATAATTCTCAAATGTTACGTACATAGGTATGTATTTATGTGGGGGGGGATAGGGCAGTGTCACATTACGCAGCAAGTTCACACTAACATTCTCTTACCTGCAATTTTAAGATGCCACTTGAATGTTGCATAAGATTATATGTGAATGTTGCATAAGTATATTATATAAGCACAGAAAACTATTATGAATTTTCATTCTTATTTGAAATGCAAAAAAAATGTAACGTTCACTGCAGTTTTTTGTACTGTCTATTATTTTTGCAGAACTTCTTGCAAGTTTACATGCTCTACATTTGTTTTTGTTTTATATATATATATATATATATATATATATATAAACACACTAAATGGAAGTAGCTTTATATCCCAAATTTCCTGAAGATATGATCACCATAGCACTGCAGCATCACTTATTACTGGGTCATATGCACTTGCTGTTAACACCAAGTCTAAAATAATCTTGACCAAACAATATAAATAATGTATTTGGCACCCCTGACAAACATGGTGACATTTGCTGAAGTGAATTCTGCATGTCCCCAACAAGACACAGAAATACTCCAACCAGATCCTGAAAGGTCACCGGGTATTGATCCGCCCCTAGAGGAGGCTTGGATTCTGCTCCGTACACTCAGCACAGGAGCAGGACAAATGCTAGAATCGTGACACGCATCGGGGAAGTTCAAACGGAGGCTGGGGGGTTCTCTTTTTGGGACTGTCCGTGCTCCGCCTCACAAGTGTCAGAAAGAGGCAAGTGTGGGATTCAGGTGCCATCCCAGGACAGGTTGGATGTAAACTGATAATGTCCCCATGAAGCAGCAGTGGAGTGACCTTCTATGACAATCAAGGTCAAACAGCCCATTTGTCAGTCTACAGCATCTCCTACATGCCACGGTTCATCTAACTGCACATGGATCTCCTCACTATGTAGTTTATTGTGAGTCTGATCTTATTCTGTTATTAAAGAACATAAAGAATAACAAGTGGTTCTGAATCATTCTTAAACCCCCCATATAATTGGACGGAGGTGATGATGATGATTACTATTATGTGTATTATTTGTTCTTATTATATATAAGGGCTGGAACAACCATAGTAATGA
Organism: Mormyrus proboscirostris; assembly: GCA_026779585.1. Taxonomy (NCBI): domain Eukaryota; kingdom Metazoa; phylum Chordata; class Actinopteri; order Osteoglossiformes; family Mormyridae; genus Mormyrus; species Mormyrus proboscirostris. The sequence continues at coordinate 12,933,648 of JAODKF010000045.1, read as the reverse complement.
AACTAGAGGCTTAAATTTCATCTACTTGAAACCATAAAATATATATTTTTAATCTGTGCCATACTTTTTTTTATGGTTTTCCCCTCAAAAATAATATAGTTAATCTATAAATACCACAAAAAGTATCTGAGATGCCGTCCAGGCTTGGAAGTTTAGCACCTTGGACAGTGCTCTTCTGGGCCTATGCGGTCACAGGAGATAAGACAGACTCTGGGGTTAACCAGGCCCCCACCACAGCTGGTCCAGGTGCTGGCGAAACTCTGCACTCATCGGCAAATACAAACTAATATTTAGATGCAAGATGACAGGGGAAATCTTCCAGCTCAGTTCTGCTCTCCACCCTATGCTAATGCAGCTTTGTTCTGGGGCTCAGGGACACTGGCTTTTACTATATTCACCAGAGACGTTGATGAAGCGACCAAACTGTCTGGTATTCTTCATGAATATTGGGCCCTTCGGCCTTCAGCAGCCGTGTGTGATTCTCATACTGTCCTGTGTGTGTTCCCTGTGCTGTCCTTTGTGTGTGTTCCCTGTGCTGTCCTGTGTGTGTTCCCTGTGCTGTCCTTTGTGTGTGTTCCCTGTGCTGTCCTGTGTGTGTTCCCTGTGCTGTCC
>JAODKF010000045.1:12905066-12925481 GCA_026779585.1 Mormyrus proboscirostris | reverse complement strand
GGGCTCTGTAGCTGCAAAGGGACTCAGACACTGAATAATGCATCATCCACGAGGAGGACGCCACTTGTACGGCCCCTTTGAAACAGCAGAACAAAGAAGCATCCATTATGCGGCGAGATGCCCACGCCAGGCGCCTCTGACATCATAAAAGCCCTGCGGACGGATGCGCAGGAAGGAGAGTGATCAGAGCGGCCCATCGAGTCTTCTCCAGCCCCGCAGCCCAATCACGCGACACTTGACTTGAAAAGGCGCGAGATGAGCACACCGCAAGTGGAATGTAATGAGACATTCATGAGTAATTGTGCGTGGACTCTGGTCCCTGCACGGGTTAGTGTGCGCGCGCACGTGTGTGAAAACATAAAATGTAATTAGATATTTTTATATGAGACAGCAGGCGATGTGAGGTGTTGCACTGAAATAGCTGTATTTTTACACCTGATGGTTGATACAGCTACTCTGTCTGTTTAATCCTTGAAAAGCACATCACATGTTATCCTCTTGCACAGGCGGTCTGTTCGCAGGAAAGGCTACTGTATGTCACTTTAAGACGCGTCTGATGAAATTTAAGAAATGATCCATTTGGTCCCGCCAGGAGAAAATGCTGGTCCACCTGCTGCTTTAAAAATGATGGTCACCCATAACTCTGTTTTCCACCATCAGTGTTCTCATTCTGTGCATAAATGGCTTCCACAGGGACACTGAATGGAACAATTCTCCAAGAAATACACTGAAATGCCACCCTCTGCTAGCCTCGTGTCAACTTTCTTCTGCCCCCGGGCCTTGCTGACATCATAGAGTATTCCTGGCTTATTCTCAGCATTTATTATGTGTTCACACTCACTTTTTTTTATTAAAAAAGTGCCTTTACATTCCTTATGTGTCAGACACCCTGAAATTACAAGTTGTTCACGATCGTGAGTTATCGTGAACGGGGGACGTATAAATGTTGCAGTCTAGTTTATGTGAAAAGATTTGCAGTTTTTTTCTGCTGAGTCATATGCATCGACGTGATGTGATTGTTGTGGGAAGATGGTTTCAGGAAAGTACGTTTCATGTTGCCTTTATTAGACTTTTACCAAATTATTTTTCCAGGCCTCCTAAACTTATATTTCAGGGAGCAACAGGTCAGTTAGATACAGTCCAGGCCTCCACCAGGGTCTGCACCCACAAGTTTTCAATGTCACGTCTCGATTGTTAACCACCTACCCTAGCATAGGTACAGTAACACTGGCTGACATTGATGTTATATGCTAGCCAATTGTACTGCTGGAGAGCAAGAGCAGAGGCTAATAGATCATTTATAATAGGTCTAATCGGCATGCAGTACAGGAGGAGTAAAGCGCAGTACCTTTCCTTTGTTCTGAGAAGTTAGAGAATGAAGTATTTTGTTCCATGTCTTCTGCTCCTTTTATCTGGTCAGAATGCATCATATTAGTTACGGCTCAGTGCGCCATTTTTATGGGAATTGGCTGACAGCTGTCGTGCCATTTTATTTTCGAGAGAGAAACTCCTTCCCTATTGTCTCGGGATGCCACGAAGAGCTCGGCGAGTAAAGGCGCAGGTGTAGCGTTTCTGCACGGAAATGCACATATCGCATAATATGTCCACAAAGTGCTTTGTGTAGAAAAGGAATAGCAATGTTAATGAATTATTCCACCCTAGAGTCCAGGAGAATGGATGTCTGCATACCCTGAACCTACACGCCAGTCAATGCAGTGCTGAGTCCACTGTTCATAAACCCCGTGAGGTTTATTGGTTTCTCACTTCAAATATTATTCTTTTGCCTTTTCCCCCAATACAGCCCTGACCAGCCTATACTCCACTGGCCTGGCTGCCATATTGTCTCTCACACACACTCTCGTTATGACACTGACAAACACACAGACATACGTACAGGCAGACTCAGTAATAATCTCTAAATGCCAAATGATCACGTAAAGGTGGGGGTAGACAAATCAATAAAATTCCCGTACCACTGAACATCCTTCAGATATTTGGCACATTGTCTCTGATGCCTCCCTCAAGCCCAGTGGAATTTTCACTCCTATTCTCTGGTCTGTATAGCTGCTCTTTCAGCATTTTCAGTCAGTCCTTGTACTGTATTACAGCCATTCTTTGGACTACATCACTCTCAAAGTGAAGATTGTATTGTTCTTAGGCTCTTTTTCATTTTGTGGACTGTTATCATCAGTCTCTGGATTGCAGTGCTGTTTAGTCTCTGGACAGTGTCACTGTCAGTATCTAGAGAATGCTACCTTCGGTTTTTGGACACTGTCACCAACATTCTTTTGACTGTGTTACTGTCAGTCTCTGGACAGCTGTGCTGTCAGTCTCTGGAGAATGTCACCGTCAAACTCTGGAGAGTAGCACTGTTAGTTTCTGGACAGTGTTGCCATCAGTCTCAGGAGGATGTTACCATCAGTCTCTGGACAGTCTCACTGTCAGTCTCAGGAGGGTGTTACCATCAGTCTCTGGACAGTCTCACTGTCAGTCTCAGGAGGATGTTACCATCAGTCTCTGGACAGTCAGTTTTACTGTCAGTCTCTGGACATTCTCACTGTCTGTCTCCAGACAGTGTTACAATCAGTATATAAACAGTGTTCCCATCAGTCTCTGGATGGTGATACTGTGAATCTCTGGATGGTGTTACTGTCAGTCTCTGGACTGCAGCGCAGTCAGTCTCTGGACAGTGTTAATGTCTGTTTCTGCGCACTGCTGTCAATCTCTAGACAGTCTCTTCATCAATTTCTGGGCAGTCTCACTGTCAGTCTCAGACAGTGTTACTATCAATCTCTGAAGGGTGTCACCAACAGTCTCTGAAAAGTGTTACCGTCAGTGTTACAGTCAGTCTCTGGACTGCAGTGCTATTAGTCTCTGGATTATTGTCATTTTCTGCATGGTATCCTTGTTATTCTGCATTACTCAGAAATGGAATCATGCTTTCCTAGTATAGAGTGTCTTTCAGGAAGTGTCTCTCATGCCTGCAGCAACGTCAAACGTCACTGATGGTCACCCTGATTACACAGCTAAATTATGGCCTCTTCAGCTTTAAAACATACTTGCGTAGTCGTGCCTAAGAGAATCCATTAGCATAGTGCATTGCAGATGAAGTATTCAGTTATTGTATTTTCAAGTAATTTTCTGCTAAAAGTGAGCCCTGTGTCCCTGAAACTACAGTTATTCAGTTGGATAAAGCAGATGCTTAGTGTCAAGCTGTTGATTTGATTGGTTTGACTGAAATTAATGTTTTTACATTTATGGAAATCGAAACGGAAGATTTATGCATTTCACTAACACAGAAACATATTAGCTATGTATTTTTAGATTTATAATTCTGCGTTACACTCTCTCCGTCCAGCTTCTGTAACCGTTTGTCCTATTCAGAGTATTGGTGGGTCTGAAGCCTATTCCAGAGGGTATATGTACAAGGCAAGGAACTACCCAAGATGGGGCAGTAGCCCATCACAGGGCATACTCACACACCATTTGGTAATTCAGATTACCGTTAACATATTTTTGGACTGTGGCGAGAGACTGGAGGAAATCCCATGATGACATAGACCGGAGACCCTGCGCACAGAGGTGTGAGGTAACAACGCTGGTCACTATGCCACCCCATATACCAAACCATACAAAGCAAATATTTAATGATCATTCCGTTCTGTTTACGCCGAATTGTATCACACCGCGAATCTGTTCTACCGCGATTGACACATTAGTACCCAAGTCTAATATGATGCAGAATCGCATTTATTTTCGTGTGATTTTCAGTCTAAGAGAAAATCACTACACAAACTACAATGGGATATGGATGCAAAAACAGCTATTGAAATAAATGATAGTGTCTTATTACTAAATTAGGTTATTTTGAGCTGGATCTTTTCAGTGAAACTGGTTTTCAGACCTAAAAAACTTTTACTTTTTGTACAAGCATACATTGCACAGTCTTAGATTCTAAAAAAAAATCTAAAAATATTTACCAAATTATCATATAAAAACACAACAACACTTTTTAATTCACTTACATTCACTTTTCATAGACTGCGTCCATGCTGCCCTCAGTTCCCCTCCACATACCGTAACCCACTGTATTAGTGCCGTCTGCATGCCCAGCCGCATTCTAGCTGCGGATCACTACTCCGAACTACCTCTCTGTTTAAGAAAGCACTCAAAGCATGCCCTAAAGTAAAGAAAGAGCACCATCTAATGGAGGCAGAAAATACAGCAAATGGTTCATGAAGCTTTGTGTTGCCCATCACTACCCCAGACTCTCTGCAATCGACAAGTTAGCTAATTTGGAAAGTTCGGTTCAAGCAGTTACTAAACAATTTTCGTGAGACTCATTATATAATAATTTATTAATACATTATTATTGTGTCTTATTTAAAATGCCTGTAATTACATTATTAGCCATTGGTATCACTGTCTTTATAAGTTAAGTTACTAAGTTTTCGAGTCACAATCCCTTAACCCTAAATTTCCAGTGGAAATAACAATAACAATGTTATGTCTGGGGGTGACATGGTGGTGCAGTGGTTAGCACTGTTGCCTCACACCACTGGGGCCTGGGTTTGAGTCTCCGCCTGGGTTACATGTGTGTGGAGTTTGCCCCCACAGTCCAAAGACATACTGAGGCTAATTGGAGTTGATAAATTGCTCATAGGAGTGCATGTGTGAGTGAATGGTGTGTGAGTGTGCCCTTCGACAGGCTGGCCCCCTGTCCAGGGTTGTTCCCTGCCTCGTGCCCGTTGCTTCCGGGATAGGCTCCGGACCCCACGCGACCCATTAGGATTAAGCGGGTTGGAAAATGGATGGATGTTATTTCCATTGTATATTCATAGAACGTGATTTTAGCAAACATGTTGTTTTTCAGGAATGGATGAGTTGCCTTGTAGCAGGACTGACTGTATGGTGATGTGTTAAGCATTTCTGGCTTTCACCTGCGATTGCGCACACATATGTTAGTAATCTATATGTATAGTATAGGTGGACAACATCTACATAAACAGTGAATAAAAAACATTTCAAGAGCTAGTTAAGCTAATCTGTGCCATCTAACCATCAACAGTTTATTACATAGGCTAATAATACACTTCATCAATCATGGTAGTAAAAAGCCTGTGCCCAGGTTATATTAAATACAGGCCCTATTATTACCATAAAAAGGTCCCAATCAGTTCATGGCCAAAACGTATCATTTAAGAGCAGAAGGAAATCTTACCCTTAAGTGAAGCAGATTGTGCAGCCATACAAGAAAATCTTCACTACATTTGGGGTTATATACAGAAAACCAATTTACGGCGGCTACTGGCTGACAGGCATGAAAAAATGTAATATGACTCTTTTTCACAGAATGCATATAGCATTTTGTCTGGATAATGTGCTTTGAAAATTGAAGGACAAGGTTACAAAGTTACATATGAAGTGAAAAATGCCATCCTGTCCTTTATGAGCTTCATAAAAATTTATGCACTGGAAATAGACTTAAAATCAGAAAATAAACATGCACTTATTTTTCTGCATCTAATTATATATAATTTCACACATATACATACTGTACAGTGTATACGCATGCACATATGTATGTATGTATGAATGTGTTCATAGGTCTAATGAAACACATGAACAGTTCCACAGTTTATGTCACATAAGAAATTTAAAACGAGAGGAGGCCATTCAGCCCATCAATCTCATTTGGGGAGAACTTTACTAATAGCTCAGAGTTAAAACCTTATCTAGCTCCGATTTATAGGAACCCAGGGTTTTAGCTTGCACTACACTAACAGGGAGACTATTCCAACTATTCTGGGAATGACATCATGCATCAGCACACAATAATCGATACCATTACAGTTAATGTTTTAACACTCTGCAATTGGTAATATTTTATAAATAAATAATTCAAAAGGGTCACATGAGTTTTTTTCCCCCATAAGGTTCGTTCTTTCTTTCTTTCTTTCTTTCTTTCAGGATACATAGCTGTAAAGAACAGTCGGCGCTTCCAAATACTATGCCGGTCGAAAAGCAAAACCTACAAGAAAATTACAGTCCAATCCCTGCTGTGTCAGCTTGTCTGTGGCGATTAAACCCAGAGACAGAAAAATGACCTTGCCATGCCCTCCCTCTGCCTTTAATCACTGCCGCAAGCCAAAGCGACAATCGAGGACTCGGTGGCCCGAAACAAAGTAAGAACATTGAGTTCAAATAAAAGGGCACCAACAGGTAAAGATTTAGGTAAAATCTGACCCTTCAAATAGGGTGATAAAATATAAGTAAGAACAACAAAACGTGATTAAATGAATCAGATACTGCATGATAGGCAACCAATTTGATATGAACAACATGAATATGGACAGTAGAGTGTCCGGTGAATGATTCTAGTGCCTGTCTGGTAAGGAGCTCTCCTAACATGATAGCAAATAAATAAATGTCCACATATCTAATAATAATTATTCTGCTATGAATCACTCCCTGGAATAGAGGGTTTGGGACTTTTCCAACTGCAATTAATATCCCCAGGGCAAACTGCCTTCATTACTGACATCAGTGTGCAGTCTCAGTGAATATCTTAGGCCTGCTTGGTTTTATATGCAAGAAAGAAGTAATGTTTTCACAGCGGCCTGGTTATATTCTTCTTGTCACAAGATCATTATGAAGTCCATGTAATTGATGTGGATTAATAAATCTGACTCATCCTTGACAGCATACCACCCCATTGCCAGATACATTCATACCTAATCAAGCACTACAGGCAATTTAGAAACAGTTTCACGTAAGTGCACGTTTTTGGGTTGTGAGAGGAAACCGGGGTACCCAGAGGATCCAAGGTAGAAAAATTAAATGATTTTGACTAGGAAAATGCCACATCGAAATACATTTTTACAATAAATTAAATCTTTAAAAAATTAAATTAAAGCCCACTGGACCGTACCATTGCGCACACAGTATGTTTACAGGCAGACCCCGTATTAAAAACGTCCGACTTACGGAAACCTCGTACTTGCTAACGGACTGCCATAAAGATCATTATACTAAAAAAACGGCTTAAATACATATGGTTCGTAATAAACTAACACATCCACTAGTTTGTGGTGCTCATGAAAAACATCGCTTTAAGTCAACAGACTTTAAGTCGTTCGTGGTACAATACAGTGCCCTACGTAGTTACTTTTATAATTACTGTATCATTATTATGCACTGCATTATTATTATTCCGACTCGCCTACATTCGACTTAAAGAGAGACTTGGAGAACGGAGCTCATTTGTGCTGCCTGTACTTCTATATATAGGCATAATATTTAATTCTAATACTAATGCAACACATTCTAACAAGACACAAACTTACATGCTGACCGTTGTGCTATGCCAAATTTTGTCTTTTCGTATCTGGCAGGATGGTTATAACAGGGCTGCCAACTCTCATGCATCTGGCGTGACACTCACTCTTTCAGACTCACGCTCGTGCAAGACATCTTACGGTAATTTTATATTATTGCATTATAAACCTAACATTAGCTGCATCAAAAGCGTTGGGGTAGTTTGCAGACCCTACAGACTATTTACAAGGTAATAAAACTGTCACATTGGTGTAAATGCGTGTGCGGACTTGTCTGGAATCGAAAATCTCACGCCAGCCGGCTGACCAAAGTAGACACCCCTGTTATAATGCACTAAGGTCGTATTTATATAACACTTTAACAGGTTGAAATAGACTATAAGATATCAAAGAACTACAGTTCCCAATTAAAAGTCCGTATTATTCCAGAATGTCGTGCGAATGACAGAAAAAGATCGCCCTTACTGAAAATTTAAGTTCTGCAAGCATTTTTTTTTTTATTTTGCAAGAGGTTCTCGCGAGTGGCTATGTTTGTCCTACTTTACTTTCCGTAGTGTGACGTATATTCAGTGAGACAAGAACGATGGTAAGTGAGGCAGCATTTTCGGTTTTCTTAACGATTTGAAGTTATATTTACATCTGAAATTGTTATTGGAAGAAATAATTATCAAATACTATTATATTTATAAATACGATTATTCGAAATTGGTTGTATGTTGTTTAACAGTTTCAATCAGTCCCGTTCCCTGACCATCTTCCCAACTAACCTGAAACGTCAGTTTTTCTGTGTATGTTCCCTGCATAGCTACTTAAGGAAGGTAGCTGTGGGATTTAATGTCGTAACTTAGTTCCCTAGCTACATAAATGTCATGTTCATGGCCAGTCTGCTCAATATTTGTTGTACTCGCCTTGATATTTAATTTCTGCTTATATTTGGCTATTTGTCGACTTTAGCTAGTTGGTTATACTGGGTAGCTAAGTACTGGTGTAGACAAAGCAAAGGCCATTGGTTAAGCTGACTGTCACTGTGACAGACTACTATTAACCGTTAATTAAACATTGCATAGCTAATGTGACGTGTAATTTGTAATAATACTAAACGTTGTATTTGATGTATGTCAACATAGTACATATCTAAAACATTTAAAATTAGGAATTTTCTGTTGGTTGTTCTAGCAGTAGGTAGTGTTGAGCTGTAGCTAATTCCTTACCATTGATCTTAAATTTTACATTAAAGCGTATTTTAGATATCTGCGTATCCACTTTGCCTGTAATACATGTTCATATTCAGAATCAAATCTTTGCCTTTCAGCGTTTCATTTACCTTGTCATCAGCGGAGGGCTATTAATGTGATGGGTTAACTTTCTGTGCGGTATATTTACAGTTTGTGTTTGATTATAGGGTCAGAGTCAGAGTGGTGGCCATGGCCCTGGGGGCGGAAAAAAGGATGATAAGGTATGGCGCCCCCTTTTCCTCCTCAGGTTTAATGACTGAATATTTACTACCATCTATGGAGATTTTATATGAAGTGTTTACTGCATAACTGCATTTGTCTCATAATTCTCTGTGAATCAGTTTCCTTCTAGAAAAATCAGAAATCATTTCCATATTTTCCTACTATTGTCATTTTGGGTTATCCTATTTTTTGTATCCCTCTGAAAGAAATTCTGTAAATAACTGCAGTGGTAACATATACTAGAGAAAACCCAATTCCCAGTTAAATTTAAGTAACAGGATTATGGGGAGTTTGCTTCTCTTTGAAGATACAAAGATACACCGGCAAACCACATTTTATGAAAGGTGTCTTATGATAGTCAGTTAATCCTGTAGCATTTATTTTCTCCATATTAAATTATGCAAATACTAAGCGACTCCTTCACTGTCTTGAAAGTGCGCATGTGTAAGCTCCTTTGTACTGTTCTGATGCCAACAAATGATTGCCCCCCCTTTTTTATAGGATAAGAAGAAAAAATATGAACCCCCAATTCCCACCAGGGTGGGAAAAAAGAAGCGAAAAACAAAGGGACCTGACGCTGCCAGCAAATTGCCTTTAGGTAGATTTCTTCCTCTTCCTCTCTTTAATGGTACTGCTCTGGATGTGTGTAAGATCTCATGTGTAGGCCTACGTGTATATGTTTTCTCTCCTCACCTTTAACACTGTGTGTGAGAAATGGATTCACTGTCGACTTACGTTGTTTTGTTTGTGCAGTAACCCCCCATACACAGTGTAGGCTTAAGCTTTTGAAACAAGAGAGGATCAAAGATTACCTGTTGATGGAGGAGGAATTCATCCGAAATCAAGAGCAGATGAAGCCTTTGGAGGAGAAGCAAGAGGTCTGTGCCCAGGACACCTGTTTTGCTTGAGAAGTGCCCTTGTGAATGTGGCTGGTCTGTAAACCCCCTCTACTGACATGTCTCACAGGAGGAGAGATCAAAGGTTGACGACCTGCGTGGAACTCCTATGTCTGTGGGGACCTTGGAAGAGATCATCGATGACAACCACGCCATCGTGTCCACGTCTGTGGGCTCGGAGCACTACGTCAGCATCCTGTCCTTTGTGGACAAAGATCTGCTGGAGCCTGGTTGCTCTGTGCTGCTCAACCACAAGGTGCAAAACCCCCTCCTCACCATTGGTAGCGGCGGTCATTTTGGAGAAGCGGGGCCCTGAACACTGGAAGCTGAGCTTTAGAACCATGAACAAGGAGTAACTTATAAGTCAGAAGAGCCTTTATTTTAAGCCAAATGCCGAGTGATAGTATTTGCTAAGGTTTTTAGAAAGAAAAACTTTTGGCTCTGAGCCACGTGGCTGCTCTGGTCCACAGGTGCACGCCGTGATTGGGGTGCTGATGGATGACACGGACCCCCTGGTCACCGTGATGAAGGTGGAGAAGGCTCCTCAAGAGACTTATGCTGATATCGGGGGGTTGGACAGCCAGATCCAGGAGATCAAGGTATGGTGTCTGCCACCGTGTGTGATATGGTGGCTGGTTGTGATCCACTCCCGCTGTGAGCGGCACTGCGGCTGCCAGTGAACTCCATGCCCACCACCGATTGCGATGTGCTGCCCTGCAGGAATCTGTGGAGCTCCCCCTCACCCATCCAGAGTACTATGAGGAGATGGGCATTAAGCCTCCCAAAGGTGTCATTCTGTATGGCCCCCCAGGCACGGGTGAGTACTCCAGTGGTCTCATAGAACCTTTGAAATGTTAATCAAGACAAGGTGTAAGCTCCGGATGGGCATCCTGACCTGCTACGAGTTGCCGTTAATTAGCCTCCCTTCTTGGGTACCTTTAGCCGGATGTCAGTGCAGCTTGAATGGTCTATCAGGTTTTTCAGTTGATGAACCTTGGTTTCTTCACCTAGATGTACAGTAACATCCAGATGTACAGTCACCCAGCATAGTTCTTTTTTTTTTTTTTTGCCATTTGTTGCTGTCATTTTCATTATTTTCTTGACTGTGGTCAGTGATGGTTATGTACCTGTGATGTCATGGGGTAATGGTCAGAAGTCATGATCAGAAGTCCTAATCCCTGCTTGTTGTCACAGGGAAGACCCTGCTAGCCAAGGCGGTGGCCAACCAGACTTCAGCTACATTCCTGCGCGTGGTGGGCTCCGAGCTCATTCAGAAGTACCTTGGTGATGGGCCCAAGCTGGTGAGGGAGCTCTTCAGGGTTGCCGAAGAGCATGCGCCCTCCATCGTGTTTATCGACGAGATCGATGCCATCGGGACCAAGAGGTGCTGAATGCCTTGGTTCCCTGTCGAAACTATCCCTCCTACTGAAGCAAGCCAGTGCTTCCTTAAAGCCTGCATATTGATCCATATGCCTAGGAGCCTGAAGATTTCTGCTGCTTGACAGAATGTGCTGCCTCCTATTGAGTTGTTTACGAATCTGACCGGCCTGCCCCCCGCACAGGTATGACTCCAATTCAGGTGGAGAGCGTGAGATCCAGAGGACCATGTTGGAGCTCCTCAACCAGTTGGACGGCTTCGACTCACGAGGGGACGTCAAGGTCATCATGGCCACTAACCGAATAGAGACCCTGGACCCTGCCTTGATCCGCCCAGGTGCAGTCTGCCAGACCGCAGACCTTTTGACCCAATGCTCACCTCCCACACCAGAGATATGATCGTGGTGAACACATCTTGAAATATAGCAGTACTAAAAATAGCCCCTCGAATGCAGAAGTAGAGTGGGGTCATTCCTCTACACTGGCTTTTGTCTGTCTGTCAGGTGCTAGATGAAACATTCTGAGCTGTAAGGTGTGTATTTGGAGTGCGAAGGTTCGCTTCACACTCTGATCTCCAGGTACTCTGACTTTAAAAAAGCACTAATGTGGTATGTTGCCAGATCAGAGCTCCCATCCTTTTAGTTACCATCGCTCATCCTGTTTGTGGGCCCCTCTTTCCAGGACGGATTGACCGCAAGATTGAGTTTCCGCTGCCCGATGAGAAGACCAAGAGGAGGATCTTTCAGATTCACACCAGCAGGATGACTGTGGCGGAGGATGTGACCTTGGATGACCTCATCTTAGCCAAAGATGACCTTTCAGGAGCTGACATAAAGGTATGATTGCACATAGATTATCTTTATTAATTTGCCACAGATAAAGGCCTTTGATTTGGTGTATATATCTTAACTATATTTGATACATTATATTATAAATTGTTACATTTTTATAGTGAGTTTTTTAACGCTACTGCTTTCTTTGCTTCTACTGCCCCCTAGTGGGAGGTCGTGGCTTAGAAATGAATCGCATTAATCTGGTTAATCTCCTCAGATCACCTGACTCTTGTCACACCTGCTGTTTGTTAGACATGTGGCTGGCTGAAAACACAAATCAATTTCTCACAAAATAATTGTTGCAATGTCCTGAGGAGAGAGATATTCTTTAAAGAAACATATAGCAAACAGGTCTGGAACAGCAGGCAATCTGCAATTATTAATTAGCAATTTCATCAGTGTTGCAATGCTTGTGTTGTAGTCATTTGCTAATGATGCATTTTAAATGAATACAGCACAGAGCATCTGCTGTACTGCGAAAGTGTTGAAAATGTTTTAAAAAGTATTTTAAAAAGGTATTTTTGTGTTTGTTAAACAATAGATCTGTTCTTTGATTAAATGCAATATTGAAATATTTAAATAATAGATAAATATATAATGCTAGTACTTATGAGGAAATAAATACTTAAATAAAATTAAATACTTATAAAATTTGATGAGTGGTGCATACCCCTCTGTCACGATGTAGATCACAGTATGGTCTTTACATCACGGTGTAGGACACGGCATGGGCCCTCTGTCACGATGTAGATCACAGTATGGTCTTTACATCACGGTGTAAGACAATGTGGTCTTTATTACGGCTGCCGCAATTATTCGACATAGTCGATGACCTCGACGCTGAATATAGGTCGACATCAATCAACATGTTTAAATATCACTATGTAATTATGGGATTAATTCAAATTATCACGAAACAGAAAGGTGGTTTTACACTATTCTAGATGATGGACCGCCAGAATAAGCAAAACCACCCTTATGTGCTGTCTATTAGTGTTTATTAAATTAGCATTAGAATGGAGAGCTTTTCAGATATCTTTTGCCTTTGTAGCTGCTAAACACTTTCATTATTAAAAGCATAAAGTTGCCTGCCTGCTGCATTAGAATTAGAATCTGAATTGAATAAGTGTTTGTGAAAACCTAGATTTTAGCCTAAGCATTTATTGGTCAATCAATGTACATGCCACAGCGTAGATCACAGTGTGATCTTTACATCATGGTGTAGACAAGGGCGCAGGCCCTGTGTCACAGTATAGATCACAGTGTGGTCTTTATCATGATGCAGACCAGGGCGCGGACCCTGTGTCATGGTGTAGATCACCGTGCAGTCTTTATATTATGGTGTAGACCACTTGTATATCTTGTGTCATGCCGCCTGTCTTTGGGTGATCTGTCTTTCATAGTCGTGTTGTGTTTGTCCCATCTCAGGCTATCTGCACAGAGGCTGGTCTAATGGCATTGAGAGAACGCAGGATGAAGGTCACCAATGAGGACTTCAAGAAGTCAAAAGAGAATGTCTTGTACAAAAAGCAGGAGGGAACCCCAGAGGGGCTCTACCTCTGACATCATCGCCATTTCGTGTTACAGCAAAGTGATGCATTAACCCCGAGACCAGTAACCATTTTGATATGTGCATAATATGTTTTGTTCAGTACCAAACCTGATGATGGGTTGTATACTGCTTGGTAAATAATAAATGTCAGAACATGAAAACCTGTAGCACTCGATTCTTTTGCACATTTTGACCTTTGGATATTGTCTGTTGTGAACTCCACATTTGCATTTATGGCATCCGATTATCAGCATGGCGGCTCAGTACGTTGCACTGTAGCCTCACACCTGGGGGCCTGGTGGGTTGAATACCACCACTGGCGTTTGTGCAGTTTGCAAGGAATTCCATTTCCATCTCCCTTTCATGTGCCGACAGCCCTTGAGAAAATCACAGGGCCCTGTTTGGTATTCAGCCCTGCAGCCAATCAGCCGCGCCGTGGCGGAGGGGTAATCAGCGCTGGAGAAGCACCGGCTTTAAGGCCCTCGTCCCAAGGAGTGCTGCTGGAGTGCGAGAACCCATCAGAGTGGAGCTGCCCGTGAGGGTGCTGCTCTTTCTTTTGTGGAAAATGTCTAGGAGGCCGAAACTTATCAACAACTTGCAGGTCAGAGAGCACAAACATTTGCAGAAGAGTTGCTTCTGAAACTTCTTCTTCAGTGATTAATGTTCTAATTACTGTTTAACAGGGTCTGCCAGTTACAAATCAAAACTTTTTACCTTTTCAGTCCAGGGCATCTAATTACCTAATTAGCCTCTGATCCATCAGCTAATGGAGAAGGCCTGATGACCCACCCTTGGACTGACCTGTGTGCACATGTAGCGCAGCTTAATGTGATCTTGTACCGGCTGATGGTTAAGTGTGAGCTAAGCCAGTCGGTGTGGAAAGCAGCCTGGGCAGAAGGTTTCATTCACATGCAGTGTCTTGAAGGTAAAATGATGCGGGAGAATGCTGGGCATCCAGAGGAAACCCACTGGGAGCAGGCAGATCTGTACACACAGCTGGGGGTCGTCAAACCTGTCAGGCTACAGTGCTACCCGCTATAGTGCTACTCGCTACAGTGCTACCCGCTACAGTGCTACCTGCTATAGTGCTACCCGCTATAGTGCTACCCGCTGAGTCACTCTACTGTCCAGTATTTTCATACTTTCTCAATATATTGGTTTCCAAGGTATTTTCACAAATGATGCATTGTTCAACTGCATGGGTTTACAAACCCCCTACGTAACAGTGTCTGAGACCCCCATTTTCTTTGGGGTTAGGGGCAGCGGTGGGGGTGGGGTGATGTGTTGTTAGTAGATGACACCGATTGCTTTAAAATCTTTAGTAGCATATTCTGCAAATCATACTTTGGGAACCTATTGAATTGCTCTAGTCCAGGGGTCACCAGCATGGTGCCCCCAAGGACCACATGAGTCGCCGGCGGACCTGTTCTGAAAATAGCGCAACTCACCAATGAGCAGCGTCTAAAGTTTAATTTTATCCTGTTGCTATTCTGCTTTAATCACATTTGCATTTATATGGATATGAAAATGACAATATCTTAAAAAACAGCATTTAAAACATGTTTACTATACATGAAGTTTAGATGAGTTTAGGAGGGCGTTTCAAACTGGTAGCCCTTCGTATGGCTCAGTACCCGGGAAGCAGCTCTCAAGTTTCAAAAAGGTTCTGTCATGCTCTCCATTGCATGACCACTAGGTGGCTCCCTTAACCATTATTTTCACAGAATTTTTTTTTATTTCTTATGAACTTTCCCTAGTACTGACTTTATACTGCGATCCAAAGCCTCTTTGACCCTGTACCGATGCTCAAGAAGAAGTGCAGAGCACCAGCCAAAGTTGCTTCAGCTGTCTTTGGTGGACTTTCCCCTTGAGCAATTCCTGAACGATGCAGAGTCACGCCGCTGACCAAGTGTGACGGACACCTGTTGTTTCGTGACAGAGCGATGACACATGACCGCTTTGTAATTATTAATGTAAATTTGCATCTTGTGAATGAGTCAGGACCGTTTTTTCAGGCGAGGGAACAGACCGTGCTGAGGAGCTTCTGGAGAACGCTGCCCCTGGTGGCGAATGGTGACCCGTTGGCAGGACACTTAGACATTCTGCAGGGGATAATGGTCTGATGGTCCTGGTGCATAAGTGTGAGGTGGGCGACACCCTGGACTGTGGGGGCGCCGGTCTGTTGCAGAGCAAACTCACAACTCAAGACCGTGACCAGGATAGCTGGTGGGAAGACTGAGAGATAGATGAATATGAAAGATAAAAGTAAACCCCTTATACTTTACCATGCGGAAGTTCACCATATATGTGATTCAGTGATTTATTGTGTAAATCACTGATTTGAATGTAATCTATCCAAAAGGATTTAGACTCTACATAAGTGACTCTCATCTTGAATGGGTCACTGTAGGTCGCTACATAGACCAGTCTACCACTATGAATTAACAGAATTGTAAATTAACAAACTAATTGCTTGGCTCCAAATTTACCCACCCATCTTCCACACCTGCTTATCCTCTACAGGGTCACTGTGGGCCTGAAGGCAGGGCACTCACTGGGCGAGATGCCAGTATATTACAGGGGACACACTGACACACACAATGAGAAATGTACAGGCCCCGATTCACCTACTCACGTGTTTTTGGACTGTGGGAGGAACCACACAGAAACACATCTAAATTCTGCACATGCAGAGAGACTTGGGACGGATTCAAACCACTATCCCAGGAGAAGTGGGGCTATGGCGCGATCCGCTGAGCCACCAGGCTATGCTAATTATAGCCCTAATTAAATAAATACCCCTTAGTTTTCCAAACTGACCTTCTGTCAGTGTTAGCTTTCTGAGTAATATGAAGTATTTTACTGTCAGTTATTAAGAAAACTAAATTCTGTGGTGTAACAGAACTCAAGCTCTAAATGCATAACAAAGCAGGAGGTCTGGAAACATCAAAATGATGATCAGCATCCAATATTTTTGGAGCTATTATTTGCGGGCTTCACCAAAGGACAGCCGTGGCGTCACAGTCCTGCACGATTTCCCTGGAATCCCGTTTCCATCTCCCTTTCGTATGCCAGCAGCCCTTGAGAAAATCTCTGGGCGCTGTTTGGTATTCAGCACTGCAGCCAATCAGCCGTGCCGTCGTGGCGGGCTAATCAGCACTGGAGAGCGTGATGCTGGAAAGGCGCCCGCCGTAAGGGCCTCATCCCGACGAGTGCTGCTGCCTTCTCTCTCCCTGTCCCTCTGCTCTGTCCTCAGATATTACTTACTGATCTCTGATCTGTGCTTTTATCTCACGGGTTGAATATGGACAGAGGACACATGCAACGGCCTTTTCGTCGAAACTGCAGGACACCTGCTTCAACCTTACTGTAAAAACACAAGGTTCCTGTTAAGGAATGATGTTAACGATCTGCTTTTGTATTCACCGTAGCCCTCCTTTTTTAATGGGTAGCATTTCCTCCTGATCGCCATTTTCCTTTGTACACGATGTCTCCTTTCATAATCTCATGCCCCAAGCTCACTGCCCTACTTTCCTCTTCTCCGCTCACCATCTCATCTATCCTCCCTTATATGCCCTTTCTCCCTCTCTGCTTCTCCCTTCCCTCGTTTACTCTGCATCTCTACCTCTTTAATCCCATTTTCCCCACCATTGTCCACTCTGCTTCCATCTCCTCCGCCACATCCTTCCATCCGGGTCGTTTTTCTCCTTTGCTCTTCCATCTCTCCATCGCTCCATCTTTGCTTCCTTCTTCGACACCTTGCACCCTTCACTGGGGTGTTCCATCTCCTTACTCCCATTTTTTTGTCTGACCACTAGGTGGCTCTTGTGGCTGAAACGACGCTAATGCAGATCAAGAAGGCACCAATCCAGTTTCCATCAACACTACATAGAAGGGAATGAATACACATCACAGAGAAATTCCATGTTAAGACTAGTGACCTGGTTTAATTCTCATGCATGCAAATCACTTGGGTTTCCTTGATAAAGCACCGGAACATCGGTGCATGAACTGCAGGCACAGCTTGCTCTAATGTTCTAACTTGGTCATTCTTCAACATCCCGGACTCCCCTACCTCATACCCTAAGCATCCTGCCTTAGGCTCCAGGCCCTTTGTGACCCTGCACTGGAAAACCTGTTGTTGGAAGAAGGTGAGATTGGTGGATATAATCCTTTCTGCCCCAAACTCTGTAAGAGCCACATCCCAAAACGGGTATGGCCGTCCCCAATCAATGGAGAATCGTAGAATCCCATGTCATGTGCTTCTACACGCAATTTATGACTCTGCTTTTAATGCTTTTGGGAAACAAGAAGGTCTCCACACTGTACACGTTTGGCTTCTCATCAACCCCTCACATCACCACACACAGCAAATAGCTCAGTAACGTATTTTTTCCCGCTGGTGAAATCATTCACGCTTATACGTTTATATACGAGTCTTTCTTCCTCTTTGCTCCTCCAGGGAGGATCCTACCCGCCATACCTACCTTTAGTTCCCTGTTTATTTAATTTTCTCCTGGCATGGAAAGCAGGAGATGATTGTAAGTGTTTACAATGTATTATGATTATGCTGATGATTAATTTCCATAAGAGTCATATCCTGACTGCAGCTCCAGATTCCTTATTAAATTATGGTTTTTCCTGATATTTAGCCACCCTAAGTTCTCTTGATAGCTGCATTAATAGTAGCCATACAGGTTTGTAACTGCAGACCTGATAGCGATATTGTAGCAAAGCAGCCAGCATGATAAGATCAAGTTTCATTTGTATTGCATTTCTTTGTTTGTCTTCCCTTCACTGTCTAGCATTGCTGTTTTGTGCCATACCTGGATTTCTTTTGAATTTTGCTCTGCATTAATTTTGCTTTTAGAAACTCAATTTTCATTTCAATCCACAGAAACAATATTCCCACACGTTTATTTTTTAATTATTTCTGTTTATATTATTTAATGTATCATCCAGTACTTTGTTTATTTCTAATATATTGTGCTTTGGTGTATAAACGGCGTTTTTTTGCAGTAAAGCACGTCATTGTCAATATGGACACACACACACACACACACACACTCACACAAAAAAACCATGTAGTCCTCTACCAGTCACAGGCCAGCCTCCCTTGGATGAGATTCAGTGTCATTTTCTCTCCAGTTCTGCTCCTCCATTCTGTCATCTGTTTAAACCAGCGAGAACCTGATGACCGCTGAGGAATTTGAAGGAGAGGGACCATCTGACATAAATTCTAGCACTCCAAAATGCAGAGGCAAGGCTTAACCTTCTATTTCTCTGGATACTGAAAGGACCTTCCTCTGGGAGAATGAACCTAATATTGTTCATATTTATTATTTAAAAAAAAAAAAAACAGCATGTCCATGAGCTAAAATGCCGCAGCTGATCGTCAAATACAGAGCTCAGTATAATTTAGTAAATCCATGATATGACTCATGATGTGTTGCCTTGCAAATATGTTTTACCATGCCAGTCCAACCACTGCTTCAACATACTGTACGCCTAAGCCCATCAGCTCTACGAAAAACACAAACCTGACCATATCAGGTGCGGTTTATTCTGGGCAAATAGTTCAGACTCCTGCAGGTATTTTTTGTACTTTGTAGTCTTCATTCAAATGACAGTTTCTGTAAGCTAAATACAATTTAATTACAATTTGTAGGGTGCCTCATGCACCTATCAATCAATCAATCAATCAATCAATCCATCCATCCTTTATCCTGTACAGGGTCACCGCCAACCTGGCGCCTTCCCCAAAAAGTCGATCAGAACACTCTGCACAACATGCCAGTGTGCCACATACAAACGTATTTCATATTTCATTTAAATCACTGAGTGAAAATGAAGCTTTGAAACCCACATTAGGTGGATTTAATATGCAACGTCAGTCACTCTCAGCTTATCCCAATGAAAATGAGCAACTAATGAAAAAAGGGTTCCATCCATTTTCTGTAACTGTTTGTCCTATTCAGGGTCACAGGAGATCTGGAGCCAATCCCAGAGGCCACAGGTGCAAAGCAGGGGACAACCCAGGATGGGGTACAACCCATCACAGGGCATACTCACGCACCATTCACTCATACATGCTCAACTATGGGTAATTTGGTAACTACAATTCACCTCAGCTTGTTTTTGGATTATGGGAGGAAATCAGAGTATCCACAGGAAACCCCACAATGAAACAGTTAGAACGTGCAAACTCCACGCACGGAACCATAGTGAAGACTCGAACCCTGGTCTCAGAGGTGTGAGGCCCACAGTGCTTCTCAAGTCATTTTTCAAAAAGTTACATCTTCTCTAAATACAAGTCTAGTCTTGAGATATACATGCAATTTTTTTACTGAAGCAAATAAGATGAAAGTCATGACAACCTGTCAGCATAACAAGAAATACAGCAATTGAACCAGCTGTAGATAAGAGATCTACAGTACAAGAGAACTTTTCCCTTCCGTAATGCAGAATGAATTACACTCTTCATAGCAGATAACAGAAAGTGTTAAATCACACCTTTGAGGCTTATGAATGTAAAGGCTCCATTCTTTTTTTAGGTGCTTAATAAGAAAAGCACATGACATTTAGGGAACTTACGTAAATTTTAAAAAGGCATTCACTTTCACAGATTTCAGAAGGTAATTCTGCGATGATTCTTCACACCTGCATATTTTGAAATGCAGTCTTGTCTCAGTTTCAGAGCCAGGGCTCATCTGACTTCAAGCTACACCAGTGGCTAGATGGAGAACTTGTAGGTTAGAACTACAAACCCAGCACTACACACATGTAGCGGCATCAGAAGGCTTGGATATGGTATAAATCACCAGAGGCGGACATTTCAGGTCCAGAAAGTAAAAATCCAGACCAGGAGTTTGTTTCAACCAACCAGTTGAACATAAAGAGTCTCAGTCACTGGTTGGTTGAAACAAAATCCTGGTCTGGATTTTTACTTTCTGGATCTGAAAT
>JAODKF010000045.1:12880758-12904966 GCA_026779585.1 Mormyrus proboscirostris | reverse complement strand
TCTCAGTCACTGGTTGGTTGAAACAAAATCCTGGTCTGGATTTTTACTTTCTGGATCTGAAATGTCCGCCTCTGTAAATCACCGCGTGCAATGAAGTAACACTCAAGTGATGCTTAGTGGTGCTTCAATATTAAAATGGCTGGACTGAACTGAAACACTCATGGGCAGTTACCCCTGGCTACCCTAAAATTTCTAGAGAATAAATCAGTAAAGAAAGACGTTAAGGAATGAAGCAACAATGAGGTTTATGAGCATTTTTATACTTTGAGATTTTAGATACTTAGTTCAGGTTGTGCAAATAAACAAGTGAAATCTTAAAGTAGCTGCAAGAAGGTGACGCCTCCAAAGACCGTTTAGAGATCAGCCCCTAACATTGCTTCTAAAGTGAAAACCAAAGGTAACTAAGCAGTGTGGTACGTTTGTGTTTGTAGTGCTCTGGTTTTATTTACGATAAATAGAACAGAGCTATAATTATGAGCTTGCTGACCTTCTGCAGAAGCACGTCAGCTTTAGGTGGGGGGGGACACCTTCCAACAGGCCACAGTGTCTGCCTTTTCGCCAGCGTGGCAGAGTCAGCAGCCAGCAGGCATCTAAGAGTCACAGCAGAGATCCGATGCCAAAACCCGTTCCATCGGTCCTCGGGGACGAAAACCATGTGGTTTATAAACCAGCTGTACGACACGAAAACAAAATTAAGAACTTTTACTGAAAAGTCACTTTATAAATTGGATCTCAAAATGCCCCACTACAGCCCTATAGACTTGAGAATAAAGCTTCTGTTTCATTATGTCGAAAGTGTTATTCTCAGTGTGATTGTGGCTTGTTGCCAAAGGACTTTGTAAAAGTTCTATTATAAAGCAAGAGTAAGTGTGAATGTATTTTATGTTACCTATTATTAATTGTTATTGCTGTATATGGATGACAGACAGAAAGCCAGGAGCCATTTGGGGGCTGTGTCACATTACAAAAAGGGTGGGGCCAAAATGGAGAAGGGACCCCTATATGCTGAGGCTTAAAAAAAAGGTTTTCCCAGCTCTGTGCTGCAAAAGCACAACAGTCCTTCTGACAGGCTAACCACTCTCACCATGCACGTGCTCAGGGCTGGAGAGTAACTGCACTGCTGCCTGCAACAGCAGCCCCCACCTCCCTAACCACCTCTTCTGTCCTGACCCATCTGACCAAGGGCTTCTCCTCTTGGCGTTTAGTCAAAAGGCTCCGATGCTTCACCTGCATTGAGTCTGCAGTGCACCCAGACACACTGGTGTGCTCTTTTTAATTCTTTATCCATCAGATGTAATACGCAGCCTGCATTATTAGTTAGCTAGGTATTATTATTATTATTACATTCCAGGTTAAATATGTGTCTCAAAAATAGAACAATTGTTATGTTGCTACTATTCGTCACTGAAATACTCACTATGATTCCAGAATAGTGTGGCAGTATTTTACTATAGCATGTGCAGGTATTAAAATATATAACTAGATTTAATGGTTGCAACTTGGAATTCTGGGTATTAAATATATTCAAAAACGTTGGTAGATAGGTTACCTGTGTTGTTTCGTTAAACTTTCCTCTCTATCATAATGTAGTGCTTGTAGGTCGGAAACGAGTAATATATCATTTGAACTAGTAATTGTGTGTTTGACTTCTTGTGGTATAAAAGATGCACATGTGCCTGTTTTATAATGAATACTTAAAGACAAGTTCACACTATAAATTCTTTATGCCCATCGAAATGAGACGAGATATCTTTAGGGATCATAAGCCTATTATAAAATTAGGCAGATCTTTAATTTTTAAAATCGTTTCAATCAAAATGTGTGTTGTTTTCGGTTGTTAATCCAGTGTTCGTCAATGATATTAGTTACCTTTCATCTAAAGAGTATTCAAACTCTCCGTTAAGATTTTTAAAGTTTGAGGCAGTTTCCACTATAATTATTGGCAGAGAATGAACTGTCCGTAACGAATAATCCGCTCACCCACCACCCCACAGTTGGACTGAACCCAAAATATTATTATTTTTTTAATTCAATTGCGGATACTCTAAACGAAATATACAACTATGCGGTTTACAGTAACCAGTAACAGTCCCCGCTGGTCTACGTTCGCCGTCCACAGGTACAGTAACTTCCGTATAGTGCGTCCAAAACTCCATCATTCACGAAGGAAAACGCACTGAAACAGGAATCGTAACTTCTGCCCAAATAATAAACTCGTAAAAAAATGTTAAAGCGCATGAAACGGCTATTGTCTTTTTTATGAGGTTACATTCATCCCACTTCCACCTAGCGCCACTGCTTGGCGCATTGCGGGTCTTACATGGCCAATAACTCGCGACAACACACCGTGTACAACATTGCAGGTTTCCTCTGACCAATAGGCTGCGCCGTCAGTGAGAGCGTCGCGATGTCTCCGGCGTCAACCAGGAAGTATCCTTCCGCTGATATTAAATAGTGCATTGATTGAGTGAAATTGAATGCTTTACGGAAAGTAATAAATCATTGTTTGTGGTTTTCTACTGATTATACGGGCAAATGTGATATCTTAGTAATCACCCCACCAACAAAAGGTGTGGTCAGTTGGGCATTGTTCATACTGATCATGCAATTGGTGGCACATATTGCGCAAGAGTAGTGAATCCTTATGAGGCAAATTTATCCCATTTAGCTGTTATCTTCAGTATGTTCCGAGAATACATCCATTAAAAAGATGACACTAGTAAACAACTTGTGGGCTAAATCCACAATTGTGATGTCTAAATTCACGTTAACAACTACCCAGTTCATATACGGTCACTGCGACATGTAACTGCAACAAGTACACGTTTCTATAATTCATGCATTCAAGAAACAAGTTATTGCATATTCATGTTTGAACTAATCATGTTTATCGGAACGATGAACAGGGAAGCCTTCTTTTAAATCTTCACCTTCGTTGTTTGAATGAACTAGCTGCAAGAATTATAGTTTTTCCAAATATGAAACCAAAACTCTTGCATTTGATATTTATACTCCATACTGTACAATTAAAGAATAGATAAATATATAGCCTCTCTTACATATTCTAACAGGATATACTAGTAAAATTAAAATATAAACATGTCATGTCCTGTGTTCAGCGCAACAGTTGACCTCAAGTCTTAGGCATCTTTCCTTCGCGTGCAGTCACCCCTTATGAACTTTATCAAGGAACTTGGTACTTGTACGCAGAACACATGCTGTATTGCAAATATTCAAACTATGTATGTTCTCCCATTAATTACATCTGGACATTATTATACATCATGATATTTAGCACAGGGTTTATGATAGGTACTTTGGCGATTCAAACGGGTAACCGCAGCGACACCGACCCCACGGAAACGCCGCGAGCCGGAGATAGAACTTCCGACGTGCTCATCCCCGCCCTCTTTTGACGGCTAAGTGGGAGGAGCTTCGAAATGGTTCCTGCGGAACGGAAATGAGGAAGTTCGTGATGAGTGGCCGCTCGGCGGAGGAATACACATTTACGGAGATATTGACAGAAGTAGATACACACCTTCAGCCCACGGCCAGAGATTACACTCGGATCCAAGCAGCTGTCTGGTTTGCTTAGTAGCTAGAGGACTTAGTTCCACTCGACATGGTATGTATTTTGAATTGACGTACTCTACTCTTATATGGGGATGGGTTTCGAATGTATGTTATAGGTACGAGACATATAAGATAGGAATTTAATCGAGGAGAAACAAGTGTGATTTGCATGTGGTATTTCTTGTAATATCTACCTGGTTATGTTTTTTTTTTTGCATAGGGACTGGTGATTTTCTTTTTTAAATGAACGTGCAATGGCGATCGCTCACCGTCAGTCTTATTCTGTAACTCGGAGAAAGCTTGTCGTACTTAATTTAACGTGCGGGGCCATTGGGCTTCGTGAAAAGGTGCTTGGCGCTGACAAAATGGAGCTGCGCTCTCCGGTGGATGTGCGCCTTCGCGGCGGTGCTGGGTGGGTGGCTGGCTGCTTCTACGTGGGACGTCCGGCTGTCTCTCTCGGGTCGTAGAGGCGATTGATGCTGCGCCCCTTTGGGATCACCGATCGGATGCAGCGCATTGCCGGGGGGGTCGGTAAATTTAACGAGTAGGTCTGGTCGGCCTCCTTATTCCCCCTGCCTGTGGTGCACTCGGCAGGGCGACTGCATGTATCGCCCCGGGCTGGGCTGGGTTTTTGGGTGTAACGCCTTAAGTCCGCCGACCCGCTCGGATTTCCTCATCGGAGACATGGACTTGGTTAGACAGCATCTCGGGTACCAGCGGAGCCGAGTCCATTGTATCACTTTCGCTTTTCATCGTCTATCACACCCCCCTTTTCGATGGAAAATTACGATATATATATATATATATTATTGATATGCTGCTGATCACAGATGTTAGGGATTTTAGGCAATTAAAAACATGTTTTACTGAGATCTGCTGATTCTTCCCCCTCTTTTTAAATGAAACCTTAGTGCAGCTCAGTCTGTCCTGTATTCGGCTGTTGGGGTCTTTGCCCACATTTACTGCACCGCCGCAGATGCGGCCGATGAGACGGAATAGGGACGGGATCCGGTCGGTCTCGGCGGCACCCGCGGCGACATATGGACCTGCGCTGCCCTGTACGCACCGGTTCCGATGGAGGTTTGTAGGTTAGAAAAAAGACATGCAGCGCAACTTTTCATGGGGGGGGGGGGGGTAGTTGCTGAACATGGCGTAACTCTGAATGCGTGCTGCGGACATCATTCGTGAGATTAGACATTGATTTCCGTATCTTAAAATGCAGAGTATGTCTTCTCCACCCTGGCTGCAGTCTGCTCTCGTACGATCATATTTACTCGTGAACAATACCGTGGTTTTTATAAGGCTGTAATCTCATTGAGGATTATCCCTCAACATGCCCCTTTCCGGACCTGGTAGTGTCAGAGTTATTAGTAAACCCATAAAACACATTGTAACTTGTAATATATTAATCACTTGGGCATTTGATTTCAAAATGAAATTCTGGTATTACGTGGGCTAGCAATAATCTGCTAGGATCATTTCGACTTTGCCTCCATTATTCCTAAAAGCACCTTTTAGTCAATAGAACTGTTTTGAGTAAAGGGAAAAAAAACAGGCAAAACTGGCTTCTCGTTTAAATTATATGCTATAGCCTAGTGTATATTTCATTTTCGGAAATAATTTATGGGCTGTGAGTTTTTTTCTTTTTCTTTGGACAACATTAATCTGAAGATTCCTTGGCTTTAGGCGAATTCAGCCTCTCTGTCCTCCCAGTTTTTAAGGATTTTGTACAAACAGAGACTTTGCCCAGGCCATTACCCATTTGAGTGACAGACGGAGTACTGGGGAGCCTTTTGGAAGATCTTTAAACATCCTCTAAAGCAGATGGTTGGCTGATTCACACAGCTAACATCTTACACTTTGTATTTGTGTGACCTTTCAGAGAATTTTGTGGAGGTTTCCAAAAAGTTTGTTTTTTCCTTTTTTTGGAATTTTCTGGTAACTTTCACAACTTTTGCCAAGCCTATCACATAAAAACATAGCCCATTCAATGACTGATTATTATCCCCATCAGTGAGGTATCTCAGTGGCAGATCTGGCCAGAATTGAGGTATGATGATCTCTCAGCGTGATGCTATAGTGTGAAATTGGTAAATGGGCTCTAAGTGTTCAACCAGTGCATTGCGTCGCTTTAACATCTCAACCCCTGTCAAGAGAGGAGACTACTGGAAAAGAACAGGACAACGAATAGCGGCTGCTGTTTTGGTTTTCAGACACTCTCCCCTAAACGAACTCCACATCTCTGTCCAGCACAACCGCCTGATTGTTTGGGTGACACTTTCAACAGTCTTGTAACGCTAAATGAATTTTGAAACCTTACCACTAGAACGAGTGAAAGGAATCCGTTAAGCTAGGCATGAGTCTAGGGGAAAATGACTCCAGACATCATTGATTGTTGGACAGCAGTGCTACTGTCTTGTAAACTGCTTATATGTGCAGATTCTGTTTCACTAGCAACTTTTAAATTTTGATCCATCTGTAAATATGACAAACAAGCTTATGGATTTTGCTTTTGCTCAAAGCCGTGAGCAAAACTTGCTGCTTGTAGCTGTGTTTGTATTATGTTTTATTTAGAGGAACCAGTCTGACCTCTCTATGCTTTGTTAGATTTTGTGGTTACTCCGGTCTTTGTTCCCAGTTTAAATCCAGTTCTCCTTTGAAGCCTCTCTTTCTGGCAGTTCTGAGGCGTCTATGAGGTCAGATTCTATACAGAAAGTAGCATTTCTTAAGGCCATGGGGTCAGCAGCAGATGTACAGGAGGTTGGTTATCCCCAAGAGTCAGAGGTTGGTACTCTTAACAACCGCGACCCCCTCCCCAATTCCGCTTTAACCATTTATCCTCTGCATTGCAAGCCTGAACCCTATAGCAGGAAATGCAAGGCATGGAGAATAGGGCATTTTGGAAGGGGTGACGTACTGTTAAATTTAACAGTAAAGTGGTCATATCCTTCTGTTTCTCAGGCATAGTAAGGCCCGTGTTCCTGTCCTGTTCCTGACTGTAGGGAAGGTTTTTTTTTGTTTGTTTTCCTTCCTTGTTCACATGGCAGAAATTCAGGTTGATGAGCTCGGTACACTCCCTCCCGAAAAATGCCTCTGCACACAGTCCAGAGCATAAGCTGAAACTGATGCTGTTTTAAAGAGGTCAGAGGGCCAGCAGTGTTATAGTGGCACCGCATTATACCCCTCAACATGTGCCACATCCTACATACCCCTGTATCTTTAATAATTTAACACCTGGTGACTCCAGGCTGCAATGGGGCTCGGGGGCTTGGGGGCTTGGGGTGTGGGTGGTGGGCGTGCACCCAGCCGGGCAAGTCGCCAAGAGCACGAAATCACGCATGAGAGGATGGGGAATGGGAGCGTGAAGGGGCGAGATCTGCCCCCTCTCCTGCGATGCAAAGAATGCAGAAACGTGGGGAAGAAATTCCGCCGCAAAGACAACCGCCGCCAACGCCCTGTTGTCCGTGTAAGCGGCCTGCTGAAAGATCAGCGTGTTTGCAGCCTGACGTAATGCGGGAGCAGCAACGCATCCAAAACCACTTGCATTCCTGACATGTCGCACTCATTTGTGTCGCTTCATCTCCGGATTAGTCATCGGGTAATACCGATTTTAATTCCTTGGTTCTAGCACAGAGTTTAGGCCTATCGTAATACAAAAGTGAAATGAATGTGGGTGAACAGGTGGCCGAAAGACTCATTCCAATTTTGATTTTAGTCTATTTCTCGGCAAAATTTTGGGAGGGAGCCCAGGATGCAGTCAGAGGGATTTTGGAAGCAGGTGGTGGCTTTACGGTTTGTGTTCCTCGGAAACGTCTGCCATGTGCTACCACCCCCCCGCCTCCAGGGGGCAGCAGGTGTCATAACGTATCCTGTAGGGTTACTCTGTCCGGTAGGCGAGGAGCTACCTGCAGATTATGCTGTCTTGCCTTTGGGCCGCCAACTGAGACTGTGCTTGTCATGTGCTAGACCTATCTCACAAAGCCCAAGATACTCTGAATCTGTGTTTTCCAACCCGGTCCTCGGGAACCCCCACACGGTCCATATTTTTGCTCCCTCCCAGTTCCCTATGAGGTAGAAATATATTGTGGACAGTCTGAGGGTCCCTGAGGACTGGGCTGAGAAATACTGCTCTAAATGACCCTGGGTGTGGAGGGAGGGAGGGAGGGGGGGTCGTTCTCGGTGTCCCATATGTCAAGAAAGCAGAATCTGGGTAATGGTCAGAGTGCAAAGAAAGTCCGGTCTGTCCTGACTGTCCTCTGTGCAGGACCCGCAGTGGCCTGTTTCATGCTGAGAATTAGTGCTTTGGTAAAACTATTCATGACATTCTCACTGACCGCAGCAAGGTCGTTAAAGTCCAGCACATTCTGATGCTTGTGTCTGATGGTAGCATTGCATGACACAACTGGTTCCTTATTTTCTCTCATGCCAGGATGGTGACTTATGCAACATCTTCCAGATATGAAATGGTATACTTTCCACGCTTATCTGTGCCTCTCAGAACAGTTTATTCATTAATGCTGCTTACAGCTCATAAGGCACAGTGGCGGTGGGGTATTGGGTGATGATAGAAACCCTTTAGGCTGATGTGCCCTTCAGTGTGTGCTTTGACCTAATTCTCTCCAGTAACAATATGTAAATCACTTTGGAGTGTCTCTGAAGTGACTTCTATAACCTTCAAGTTCAGCGTGGAGCAGTGTGCTTTTATTTTAGTTTTTGGGCATCTGAACCGTATGGGGAAGATGAGCAGGAAAAGCAAAGAGTTGTCTTTGATTTGTGAAATGTGGAGAGGCTTTTCAATAAGTCCTGTCTCTCTCTGGCTTCGTTCTCTTTCAGGCTGACCAACTGACAGAGGAGCAGATTGCAGGTAAGAGAACCCTATCTTAATGATCCAGCCAACACTCGATGTTTGGAGTTACCCTGTTAAACCGTGTATGTAAACGTATTCCCCTTCCCCAGAATTCAAGGAGGCCTTCTCCTTGTTTGATAAGGATGGCGACGGCACCATCACAACCAAAGAGCTGGGCACCGTGATGAGGTCGCTGGGGCAGAATCCCACCGAGGCAGAGCTGCAGGACATGATCAACGAGGTAGACGCTGACGGTGAGTGCCAGGCCGCTCGGTGACACCGGGGCACCGCTTTTGCCTCGAATCTCTGCCCAGACTTACTGTCTGCCAACGGTGGCTTGCTCCTCTGATGTCAACATGACAAGATACAGTGCTCTGCTATTCGTTCAAGAGTCGACTGACAACAGGTGTTCCTGTTGGCTGCCGCCCAATTCTGGATTAGCATAATGAATGCAGCTGACCGATTGGCTGACAGCCAGGATCCCGCTCACTCTTCCCCAGAGTTGGATAGATCTTGAACTGGCCTGGGACAGGGGTATTTGGGTGTGGCTGTCGGGGTACAATGAGCCTCTCTGACTGCTGTGTTCCTCAGACTTTGCAGGTTACTGCAGTCCTTCTGGCAGTATCCGTTAGCGTTAGCGTTTTCGAAGTGCTTCCACACTGTATGTGGTGGTCTCAGGTGACAATATCTCCAGGATTATCCAGAACAGCGTCATGCATGAGTGTGAGGAGTTTTTTTTTTTTTAATCATTAAATAGCACTTTCAGGAACGCTATTACCTAGCGAATAAAAACTGCTATGTGCTGAGCTTAATTTGATATGTATACTAAATTTGGAGAGGGTTTCTTTTCTAGGTCAATCAAATTAAACATTTGGTCAGGCATTTATCTGGAAGTGAATTGCGTCGTGCACTCGCGTTGTCGTTGTCCTAACGTTTTGGGCGCTTGTTGTCGAGTGTCGCTGCCACGGTAACACGCTTGTGGCAAAGCATAAGCCCTGTTTCCTAAACCCCTCACTGTCAGGTGCTTGCTCTCAATGGAATGCCGTGTGACATGCTCACCCTGAAACTGGACTGCTGGCAAGCGCGCTGCACATAGTGATTGTTGCCATAGGGATTTGGGTGTTGGGATGGGGGGGGGGTGTCTGGCTGTTTTACGTGAAAAGACCCAAATCTATCCAGCAGTACTCTGTGTTCAGGTCTAAAGATTCATCACTTGGATGCATGAGGAGTCCATACTGCTGTATACCCTTTTGTGTGTGAGTCAGAAGCAACCAGTTTCTGTTTTTGCCAAATATGGAGGAATGGAGGGTTGGCCGTCTGCTATGCATAATGGCTTCCATGAAATCCAATTGCCTCTGGCCTCTGATCGCAGGAGCCCACCCCCTCTCTCCATAAAGTCATTGATTTTGGCAGTACCCAGCAGGGTGGTGTCTTTATGCTTCTTGGAAGTTTCACTCTTATGTGGCCTTTTTGGGACACAGAAGGCATGGTGACAGTCTCGAGGACTTTGGCTGAGTTGCGTTGCTCCGTTCTGAGAATACCGCCACTTTCAACAGAAGCTGCCTCAGCAACAGTTTCATTGCCAAGTACAGGATCTTAAGGCCAAATCTGGTTCTGAGACAGTGAACAAAACCCGTAGGGTACCTTCTGTGTGTATACTGATCTGATCCCCAACGAGGGGGTTTAGCAGTAATGCTAACAGAGGAAGGCTAACGAGGCTTCCGTCTTCTTCCAGGCAACGGCACAATCGACTTCCCGGAGTTTTTGACCATGATGGCCAGGAAAATGAAGGACACTGACAGTGAGGAGGAGATCCGCGAAGCCTTCCGGGTTTTCGATAAGGTGTGTGACTCCGACCATCACCTGGCTCCGCCTTGGCCGCTTTGGTGTCCTGCCTTTGACTGAAGGTCATCTTCCTCTATAACGTTCACACAAACCTGTTTCTTTCAGCAAGATGGAAGAATCCTCAGGACAAAGGAGGTGGTATTGTGTTGACTATACTGTGACCTCAAACCTGGAGGCTTAAATCCCAGAGGAGAATGTGTTGTACCGTTACATTGCTTTAATTGCAGTGAGACAGGTGATAATTTGAGCTGAAAAGTGGCTCTTTATTAAATTATTTTCAACTCAGATTTGTAATGCTTGGTAAATCCACCTTGAGGTGTCATGTAGCCGGGGTTGCATCGTTTACTTTTTTGACTTTTTACAGCCAGAGGTATAAGTTTATTCTGCTCGGCTGAGCTTCCTTCACTGCCACGCCCCTTTCTGGCCGACACTCACCATTGCATGGCACTCCCTCCTGCAGGACGGCAACGGCTACATCAGCGCGGCCGAGCTTCGCCACGTCATGACCAACCTGGGGGAGAAGCTGACGGACGAGGAGGTCGACGAGATGATCAGGGAAGCGGACATCGATGGGGACGGCCAAGTCAACTACGAAGGTAAGAAAAAGTGTTGGCTGAGCGGCCCCCCCACCTCTCGGAATAGTCTGCCTTTCCCCCACGCTCCCTCTCGACACAGTGACTTGCCGCCATCTTGCCGGTCATCAGTCCCTTAGTGTGGCCTTGTATAAAAGGCTCATCTTGCCATTATGGCATGTCATCCCACTCCAAGCCAGTGGATCCGGAGCAGGTTCTGGCAGGCTGAATGGTCTGTTGGTCTTTCCACCTATTTGAAACCTTGGTAACCTCAGTCTTGAGGACCATCTGACATAATCAGGTTAGTATAGTGATCAGCTCCGGTAGGCCAAGCCAAACACCCTACCGACCCAACAGGATCAGGGCCACTTCCCCATCTGCTAGGGGCCAGGAACTCAAACAAATTTGGAAACATGAGCCCATTCCCTCCCAGTCACACTAGCGGTAGCGAGATGGATATAGAGCGCTAACAGTAATAATTCACAGCTCACTAGACGTACTCCCTCACCCCCCCCAACCCCTCTTTTCTGTCAAATTGCCAGTATTAACTCCTGCATCTGTGCATTTTGTGTTTTGCAGAATTTGTACAAATGATGACTGCAAAATGAAGCTCTCCAGATCTTTCCTTGCGCCTCTTCGAAGGAAAAAAAAATAATCAAACGTTTTACTTACCTCTTGCAAAAATGTTCATTTATTCATACTGTTTCTGTATAGAATACATAAGTGAATGTTGGGGGGTGGGGGACTTGTGTCCATGCTGGGAAAAGATTAAGAAGAAGGGTCTGCATGAAATTCTAGTTGTCCTGTCCCCAAAGATCAGTATAGCCTCAGTGATTTAAAAATAACCAACTATACTACCTTGAAAACAAAAAACATAGCAGTTGGCAAACTTGAGTTCCATTTGCTAGTGACTGGGCTGGCCGTGTTTTTCTTCTTCGTTTCCTGCATGCAGCTTGAGGTCGGGGTGTTCTCTGGCACTGCTAACGTGCTAACGTGCTAATTCAACAGCAGGGTTAGTGTCCTCAGCATGGTGCAGGAGGGATTTTGAGATCAAAAAAATGCTTGGAGGAGAGAATCGGGGTGGGAATCAGGCTTAAGGAATTTGAGACTTTGTGTGTTCAAACTTTTTTTTTAATGAAGGGGGAAAAAAGATTAAACATTTGGCATGTTGGTTTCTTCTGAAGACTATTTCCTCATTGTGGCTTGTATGAGGGTATGGGGTGGTGCAGGTGTTGAAATGATGTCACAGTTGCTTTTTGCATTAAAAGTTTAAAAAAAAAAAAAAAACAAAAAAAAATGTCTCTTGCGAAGAGGGATCCTGGTCAACTTTCCCGTTTTATATCTTCTGTTCTGACAACCTGAGTGTGTTGATTTCGTCTCGTATGTCTGCAAAGCATAGGATTTCAGCACAAGTATTCTAGGCTGTCTGTCTGAATAAAGTTTACATCCATTCCAAGTTGTACATGCTAGTTCTTTTCCCCCCCAATAAAAATCCACCAACTTTATGAGCTGTGTTGCGTATTATTTATTCATTCCAGCAAGTTTGCTTTGCTAATGGCTTAATTGACGAGTGCAGTTGCTCCTTGAGTGTGGCGAGCCTGATGGGTTTTTATTTGTCTCTCCTTGAATTGTCATGCAGGAAGTATGAACCGATTTTTGCAGAGAGGCGGAACGCTCAGTGTTTGGGGTCGTGCTCATTTCTTCACGATCTCCATGTTTGTCATGAGTTCTTCACTGTTAGCATTAGCCATGGCAGCTTCTTCGTCTTCCCGAGCAGAGAGGTGTCCTTGTACAGGCTGGGTGCCATCGCTTTGGCCTAGACGGAGCCCTGCACCTGTTCCTTTCCATAGTACCTCCGTCTGATTTTTAATCCTGGCTGCTTTGGCCGGAGAGTACCTTCTTGAGGTGTGCTTTCCTACTTGGGCCTCCCTTCAGTGAACAGCCGGTCTTTTTAAATGCAAAAGCCAGGTAGTGCCCCCTCTACTCTGATCAGTGACCTCAAAGGAGTCCCCTAAACCAGCATGTTCCTGTTCCAGAACCTTCCTCCTCCCTCCGGCGGTCTGAGGCTATGGCGTATGTCGTGGCGATCTGCAAGCCTGCCTGCCTTTTACTGGCACGGCCTCCTCTTATTCTCAGGAACGTCTCGTCTTTGGTAATCCGCCAGTTTGCCCGGGCAACCGCGCAATGCTGGACTGGGACACTGGGGTTTCGAACAGGCATGTGGGAGTTTAGTTGGACAAAAAAAAATGTTCTATATGTGGGGCTTTACCTAAGACTCTGAACTGATTTCTCTCTCTAGGGATACAGACCTAGTTAACTTTCTTCCCTCCAATGGTGTGTTACATAATGGAGATTAATAATAAACCTGTCATGGGTGGTATCTGGGAAAAAAAAAAAATGATTGTTTGTCTCATCTTTGCTTCATAATTCCCGATGGATACCAGATTCCTGTTTCTGCTGGGAAGCGGTGGTATATCAGCCTTAGTTATCTGACACCTGCCTGCTCACCTGCATGTGTGTCTAGAAAATACGGTTGCTGAGTCATAGTTTTTTCATCTAGTTCTGAACAAAGGCTGGTGTCATCTTCAGCGCTTCTGTACTGTGCTGAGACACACTGACTGCTCAGACAGAGAGGGATGTTTTTTTTTTTTTGTTTGTTTGTTTAGTCTGCCCCACTTCTCTCATCTTGTTGTCGATTGATGGGGTTGGGGTATCATCAGGGAGTCATGCCAGATCTTTCTGTGACTGGAGCCAGTCCTTCAATGGGCAACATTCTCTTTTTTTGGTGGGGAAAAGAGGAGTAACATGGTCTAGTGGTACCCCTTATCAAGGTTAATGATGCTTCTGAAAGCCCAGGAAACCTCCTCCTTGGCCATTGTTCCCAATTGGCATTGCTTGAAGGTCCAACAGACCCAGAGGAATCCCTGTCCTTCCCATATGCCTCCAGGGGCACACTTCCCAAAAAAGGCTGAGAAGTTGACCCTTCGAACAAAAATGTGCTTTTACCATAGCCATGAAAACGAGGCACCTAAATAAATTTGTGTGAGGCTTCTCTGCTACCGAACCGCAACCAAGCATTCCACTCAATTTTCAAGAAACACCACAACGACCTCATTCAACCACTGAGCTGCTCAGCCTTCATCTGCTAATACTTGATAATATACTGCCTGGCCAAAAAATAGACACTGTTTGAATTTAAATCAGCAATATTTACTGGGTCATTATTACAATACCTGAATCTACTGAATGGCAGGTTATTTTTTTTTCTTTCCTAATGGCACGGGCGTATTCCACGATGGCAATGCCAAGATTCATCGGGCTTGAATTGTCAAAGAGTGGGTCAGGGAGCATGAGGAATCATTTTCACACATGATTTGTCCACCACAGAGTCTTGATCTTAACCCCACTGAAAGTACTTGTGATGTACTGAAGAAGACTTTTACTCACCTCTCATCAATACAAGATCTCAACCAGAAATGAATGCAAATCGGAATGAAATAAATGTTGAGACGTTGCATAAACACATGGAAACGATGCACTGATGAATGTGCACCATAATTAAAGGCAGCCCAACAAAATGTTAAAATCTGTGACAATTTTTTTGGCCAGGCAGAGTAGTCTTTTGTCCATAGTGGATACTCCTGCATTTTGTACATGTCTCATAGGTCCCTAGTTGGTTTGTTGGGTTCTTAGAATGTTTTGTAATGTGTTTTGTAGCTTCTGCTAAAATGATAACCTGCTACTGTTGACTTGCTGGAAGCTCAGTCAGCGGCACTTAAGCATGGTTGGCAGATGAATGCCTCGCAAACTGCCAAGCAAGTCTCAGCTAAATTAATAAATGCGAATGTGTTAGCATTTAATGGATATTTCATGATTATGGGTCTGCTGTGTGTCTTGACTCTCGTGTCTTACAGTATGCAGGTCTACCTAAGCACATTAGCGCTCCGTTGTACGAATGAATTATTGAATCGGATTCGGCCTCTCAATACTGAGCTTGGGAACTCGTGACGTTACAGAGAGCAGGAATAGCTGCACACTACTGTGGCCTGACAAGAGCACCGGAGACGGCCGTGTGGGCGTGACAGGCCCGCGCGCCCGTGGGAGCGACTGCAGCGGCTCCTGGCAGATGCAGACTCCCGCAGAGTAGCTGCTCTGACGTGTCGGGGGATGCAGAAAGATCTGAACGCCAGGTCTGGGGCCTGTGATCAAGCCTGTGCTCGTGCTTTCCGCTTACCATCGCAGAGGGCTGCCTTCTGGGTCGCAGCTTCAATATGCCTCATTTCTGCTGAGGATCACCTCCTCAGTCGCCGACCCGGGAATTATAGCCCCAATCTGTGAGCCTACGCAGCACAATGAGGGTGGCAGTGGTGGTATGATGGTACACCCTTCTGTCAGCACCTGTCAGCTAGGCCAGAACTCCCTGTGCTTATTTGTAGTTTTATTATAGCCTAATGCGTTAGACACAGCAGGGGCCGGGATTTCCTGCTGCAGTCTGCGTCCTCATTGGTTGGATTGGGCTCATGGGAGTCCAAGCAACTACTAACCAATGAGAGGTTTTGGTCCTGCCTCCTCTATTTGCTTGGACCCACCTTCTCTGCAGTTTGATTTGTCATCTTTCTGAACCAATCATTTTTCCTTCTGCCTTCAGAACATTATTGTGTAAGTAAGGTTTTTGCCCTGCCTCGAGAGTTTTTCCTCAACATGTCTTCTATATGTCTCTAATGCTCCAGCAAAGTAATAGGCCATAGAGGGTAGTAGGTAACTCCCACAAAATAAGAGCTGTTGCTAGTATAATCCAGGTAAATAACACTTCCAAGCAAACCATGGTAGGTTCAAGCCTTGGAAAACACCTCAGTCTGAAAAACACTTAATCCAAATTCCCTCAGCAAACACGTCCAGCTGTGCGATGGATCAAGAAATCATAGGTGGTCATGTCTAAAAGCATCTGACAAGAGGGTAGTAGAAGAAGGAAACAGCGTACAGCACCCGTGTCGCTGTTTAAGAAGTCGGCTGCACTTGCTTTCTGGCCGTTCCCGGGAGATTACGCTGCACGTCATATTACTAATGCAGTGGGTGTAGGCCACTTCTCTGTGAAATCTCTCTCCTGATCACCCTCCCCAGGAGAACGAAGTTGCTCACTGTGGGTCACGGGCAATTTCAGAACACCGAGCAGCTCTACTTACGCTTAAGTGTTCAAACCACTGTAGTATAATAGTGAGAATTCCCACGCACGCCAACAAGTGCGCTGTTCGTTATTTAACCCCTCATGTTTTGCTCCGAATATATTTTTAAGCAGAACCTTCGTTGGTTTGTGTCAGCAGGATGAGAAGCACAGACACACGCGACACATGTATGTACCTGTCATACTCACCATCTCTAACAGACAGGAACAGCAAACAAAGGACTCTGCATACAGGCACATGGCAGGAGACAGACGTGCAGAATTTGACAGTCAAGGGAGGCAAAGTTCAACACAACGTCAATACTTATATGATGCTCAATATTACTGCCACCCTTCTAAATATTAATTAGGTGCCATCTTTGTTTAAATATCTATGTTTGGCATTGCGGGTAAGATTAAGAATCCACACATAATCTAACCAGGCCCACTGTACATAATTCCTCGGCCCAGGGCAAAATTACAACCAGGCCCCAATGATTCACAATTCCACCCGCCTGCACCCTCTCCCGCTCATCCCCCACCCAAGTTATCAGTTGACAGCGGGCCTGGGTTTAACAACCGCACCATTCTGGGGACTTGAGCCAAATACTTCCTGGTTACAAAGCCCTGTTACTTTCACCACACTAAACACTGCTGACTCATAGGTGTTGGGTGCATCCTCCCAGCAGGAGACAAAAAATTACATGCAAACCCCCCTCCTCCAACAGGGAGGCAAGATATAACCCTGCAAGTACGGCTGCCGTTCACGATTCCTGCCAACTGCGCTCCGCGATAACTCCAGGGACTGAGCTGCAGATTCACCAGCACCAGCAGGATGATGCGATGCAGAATCACCCATCTCATCAACTTCTCACCGCATCTCCCGGTTCCACCGGTAACGAAGCCACTCATCACTGTCTTACAGCGGAAGACGTTCTGGCTGGTCAGAAATAAGTAGGTTATTCTGAAAACTCATTTCATTCCAGCCTCAAATGGCACCAGCTTGCGGTGTCACATAAATGCGTTTGAGGCCTGAAGGATCACAGGAAGGACCCGCAGGAGGTGTCAGGAGACGGCGTGGTGTGCTAACGGGCACTAAATATGCCCAGTGCCTGGTCTCCGTGGCATCCGGCTCTGCAGAACCAGCGCCACCCGCCTTGCCTCCCCCGGCTGGCTAAGCTCACAGCAAATTCCTTTTGATGTACAGTAAGCCTCTGTGGGTGCATTCATGCGCTTTTTCTGATCAGAAAAGGAACTGCAGTCATCCTCATGCTGACACTATACATGCTGGCCGTATGAAACACCTCCCCCCATGCAAAAAATGGTGTCTTGTAATTCTATACATGGTAGGGATACAAGACGTCCAAAAGAAAACAAACCAGATATCCCTCCATAATTGGAAAATCTTTTTTCGTTAGCATGACCCTTCCCCCCCACCGCGACTTGATAAATTATATTGTATTGTTTTGGTTGTGAGACTTGACCAGTGTTTTTCTTGGTTCTAGCCAAATTGGCAAGGTGAAAATCTATTGACAATCACCTCTGTGTCTTTCTGGCAAATGGCTGTCCACTTTGCCCCCACTATGTTCCCATTCTGTCCCCCCTCTTTCCTCTCAATGTCCCCAGCAGGTCCCCACTCTGTCCCCCTATGTCCTCATTCTGTCCCCTATATATCCCCAGCAGGTCCCCACTCTGTCCCCT
The DNA here is from genome assembly GCA_026779585.1 of Mormyrus proboscirostris. NCBI lineage: Eukaryota > Metazoa > Chordata > Actinopteri > Osteoglossiformes > Mormyridae > Mormyrus > Mormyrus proboscirostris. Next base: position 12,887,268 of record JAODKF010000045.1, on the reverse strand, counting down.
ATATGTCCCCAGCAGGTCCTCACTCTGTCCCTTTATGTCCCCTGCAGGTCCCCACTCTGTCCCCCTATGTCCTCATTCTGTCCCCTATATGTCCCCAGCAGGTCCCCTATATGTCCCCAGCAGGTCCCCACTCTGTCCCCTATATATCCCCAGCAGGTCCCCACTCTGTCCCTTTATGTCCCCTGCAGGTCCCCACTCTGTCCCCCTATGTCCCCATTCTGTCCCCTATATGTCCCCAGCAGGTCCACTCCTTTCCCCTCTCTGTCCCCTCTATGTCTCTATCACCACCAAGCAGAGGATGCATACCTTCCTCCACCCTCTGTGATGCTCCTCTAGCAGGCGATTTGGGACAGGGGTTTGGAAGAGGACCCTGGCTTGAGTAACATGATTTGTGCTCGCAGGGATGGGGTCATCTGGGCATAGCTGTAGGGGCAGGCTGCTGCTGATTTCCCAGATTCCCCTGCTCGCTTGTGCCAGCCCTGGTTGGTAACCTGAGGGTTAGGGATCCGTTTACCATGCGTAATCCGGTAGCCCGGCTGACGATTGACCCTGGGGCAGCCGCCGACGCCAGGCTGTGAACTCAGGTCACACCTGCTCCCTGCAGGACCGCAGCTGTCTGAGTGATTTGGGAAGGGTGGCGTCGTATCTCAGGCGAGCGCTGAACACTGAGTCACTGCGGACTGAGCCAGACGCCCCCCCACTCCCCGGGCCCCCGTTTTTATGTGACTGTCCCTTTAAAGCATCCCTGTGTCTGATGATGGCCTCCGTAGCACCGAGCCCCTCAGGGACTCAGCAGTGGTGCAGACCGGACGCTCAGTGACATGCGGGGGACAGGTGAGCTGATGTGTCACAGCTGTCCCGGATCTTGTTGTGTGTCATACAGTTAAGGGTGGCAGGAGGGGGGGAGGCTTAGTCTTGCAGTAATGCACTTCCTTCCTCATTACACAGAGAATCCAATAAGCCTGGGAGGCTGATGTCCCACTGAGAGACAGTGATGAAAAGGGATAAATGGCCGAGGGCTTGGAGTGAGACGGCCAGCTGCAGCTGTGCGGGGTGGAGGGGGGGAGAGGGGGATTGATTACCCTGGTCCTACGGCATCATAAATCCTCCCCAGCACTGTGGACCGGGCGCGCCATAGGCAGACCTACAGATGTACTGTCAAGTGTATCTTCTCAAGTACACCAGTGGGATGAGATACTGGCCACCAAATCAGACCACACAGGCGATTCACACTGGTTATTATTAAACATTCTGTACGTCAAGCTATTTCTCTGTTTTTCATTTAGTTCTGCTACTCGTGTAAGCTACCCAGGGTAACAGTATAAGCAGAGTGATACTTCTGGTTGTCTTTCATTACCTGGTGCAGGTTTATGGTGAATATGCAGCCTATTCCAGCAAGGACACGGCAGGAAGCCACCTGGACAAGGTGTCCTTCACAGGGTCCACACTCAAATTCACAATAATGTCTTGAATTAGAGACACCAGTATGGTAAGAAACCACAGTTGCAGAGGACCCCTAGATCACCATGACCAGTGCTTGCACATGTGGAAATTTTTTTTTACAAAAACCATCTCCTCTGAAAATGCATTCTGCATGATTACACTACCATAAGGGAAACCTCCAGACTATATCAGGAGGATACAACTGGCAGACTCTTGTCTGAAACAACCTTCCCCCACAAACGATTTGACCCCCCTTGACATATTTTTACAACTTGACCATTGACGATGACCCCAGGACCCAGTGTGACCCAAAGCTCCCATGAGCTCCAGGAGGAGTATGTCAGCTCGGTGGAGAGACTTCTGCAGCTGGCTTCTGTGTTTCTTATTACTGGAGCCAAACACACAGGTGTCTGCCTCGTGGCCCTAACAGGTAATGTGATCCTCGTGCTTTATAGTCAGTAGCCCCCGCATCGCTCATCTCAGCGCCGAGGATCTAGATGCTTCCCTTGGCTGTATCCCGCACTCTGTTGCGTCCTGTCGTGAACACTGAGGCTCACAGGCATGGTGGTCTAGCCTGGTTCAGAAGAAGGGCAGGCGGAGTCTAGTGCACTGCACTGGAGAGACGCTGCCGTGATGAATGTACTATGTTGCCAGCTTGAGAGAGCCATCATTGCAGCCTGGCTGCCCTTTAATCTCAGGCCATCCATCACCATTGAATTATTGCAGTTGCTGGATCATGTTGCATTTCCATTCTACTTAATACACACTGTTCTGTTAACCCCCTTTTTGTTTCAGCCTCCAGTGAAGGAGCCAGAGGAGGGAACAGGCCAGGGTACACTCTGGGCAGAACACCTATCCATCACAGGGCACACTCCGGGCAGAAGGCCTGTCCATCACAGGGCACACTCTGGGCAGAAGGCCTGTCCATCACAGGGTACACTCCGGGCAGAACGCCTATCCATCACAGAGTACACTCCGGGCAGAAGATCTGTCCATCACAGGGTACACTCAGGGCAGAATGCCTGTCCATCACAGAGTACACTCCGGGCAGAAGATCTGTCCATCACAGGGTACACTCAGGGTAGAATGCCTATCCATCACAGGGTACACTCCGGGCAGAACGCCTATCCATCAAGGGCACACTCCGGGCAGAAGATCTGTCCATCACAGGGTACACTCTGGGCAGAAGGCCTGTCCATCACAGGGTATACTCTGGGCAGAAGATCTGTCCATCACAGGGTACACTCTCAGCAGGAGGTCTATCCATCACAGGGTATACTCTGGGCAGAAGGTCTGTCCATCACAGGGTATACTCTGGGCAGAATGTCTATCCATCACAGGGTATACTCTGGGCAGAAGGTCTGCCCATCACAGGGTACACTCCGGGCAGAATGACTATCCATCACAGGGTATACTCTGGGCAGAAGGTCTGTCCATCACAGGGTAAACTCCAGGTAGAAGACCTGTCCATCATAGGGCACACTCTGGGCAGAAGGTCTGTCCATCACAGGGCACAAGTAAGGGGGCACCCTGTGCAGGATTCCAGTCCATCACAGGGCACGAGGAAAGGGGCACCCTGTATGGGATGCTAGTTCGTCATGTGGCATGTAAATACAGACAGTAACCCAGTCGAGGTAAGTTTGCGATGCCAGGTCGCCTAACTGTCTGGCTTTGGATTGGGAAAAATTCAACATATAGTTAATGACATAGGTAGGTGGTTCCTTTTACCATTCTTCTGTTCTGTGGTGTTGTTCTTATATAATGCTCTCCGCTGGCTAATAACACCACCAGCTGAAACGGGAGTGCATATTATGGGACCCTCCCTCTCTATCCCCCTGCTCACTGACCAGTACCTCAAAGTTAGGACATGGACGAGTTAATCAAAACTCAGTAAGACCTAAAATGGCCTATGGATACACAACTGCCAGGCAGCCACCATTAAATACTAATAACGGATTAAAATGTCATTCCAAAATGATGCAAAATATCTCTCTGTGACTATGGATCGCTGCTGTATAATTAGGTAAATTATTTTGGAATCAGCTTCTGACAAAGTCTCTTTTAGATATGCCAGTTCTAGTAATATTTACAAGTCCAGAAAAAAACAGTTAAAATGAGAGGTCATACAATCCATTTCAGATCTGTCCAGGGAATAAACAAGGTGAATGATGAAAGAGTTTATTATGCTCCTCGTGGCTGGGACGGCCGGGGACTTGATTAAAATGCATTCATTTTCATACTGGCATTTTAATGCTGGCATAATCTACACAGGGTCACTTTTAAGATGTGAAGCGGTCTTTCTGCTTAGCATAACGCTGCTAGCTCCTCTTCTGTCAGCATTCGCTCCTTATGTCTTACACAACCTGAGAAATGTAGGTCCAAGCAGACCCATAGCTGTGGCAGTCCTGTTTTAAAAAGCGCGTGAATTGCTTTGATCCATCCATACATCCATCCATCCATCCATCCATCTTTCAGCCATTTATTCAGAGCAGGCACAGAGGTCTTTGCAGGCCACACAGGGCACATGGCAGAAGTACAAACAGGATGGCATCCCCTCCATAAATGTCTATATCCTGGCTTTAGCATTTGAGAGTGCCCCACGGACTCTGTAACTGCAAGCAGTGTGGCGTCCGCTCATCACGGTAAACACGCCCCCCCCTTCCTCTCCCGTACAGCCTAAGCTGGGCAGCGAGCCGTGGAATTTTCTGGAGCTCTAGCAAACAAAAAGCATTTGTCTCATTCACAGCCAGAACAAACGAAATGCTTCTGCCATTGTTAACGAAACCACACCCCCACTCCCCCACCCCCCCACCGCCTCTGGAGTTGTCCATCAGCACTAACACTGGGTGAATTTTGCGGGGGTGGTGGTCGTGGGGGGTGGGGGGGGGGTGACAGTTTGCCTGACCCAGGCCTCGCCGCTCCAGCGAGCTTCTTGACGGGAGGGGCCCATTATGTTTGGGAGCCCAGTATTATTCTGGGGTGCTGCAGCACACTCGAGTGATGCGATCAAGAAGTGCAGCTGATGATTAAGCCCCTTCCTGCCCTCTTTATCCGGGTAGCCGAGGAAGGAGCCTCTCTAGGACGCTGTGCTTAGATAGCGCATCCCCGCGGGCTCCAGCTACACAAACCAATTAGGAGGCGAAAGCCCAGCACCTCAGCTCTGCAGGAGCCAGGTCAGCTGAGGACTGGCGGCAAACTCTCACCCCGTCCCACCGCGCGGCAGCCAACTGGCGCACTTCCCGGGGGGCGTAGCGGTTAACTCAGCGGCCAGCCAATGGGCTGCGGTTTTTCCAGCGAATAGGCCGCAATATCTGTGGGGGGGAGGGAGGGGCATGGTGATTAGCTTAGTGGGAGCTGGTCTGCTGGAAGGAAGCTGGGGTACTGAGCAGAATGGGCAGCTGCTTGGTGGTGTGGGGGCGCTGTGTGCTCTGCCCTGCCATGCCCACACAGGTTCTGAATACCAGCCCCCCCCCAGCACACTTTTAATTCAGTTAAAACAATGCAGCCTTATCGAGATCATTGCTTTGCCTTCGGGCATCTCCTTCGTCTCTCCAAGAAATATACGATGGACCAACAGGTAGAATCTCGTTTGTTATAAAAGATGCAGATATTCAGAACATGGGCCTTTGCATCCATAAAACACTGTATTAAGTCTGTATTACCATGGTGGATTCCTGGGATGTCCCCCCATCCCTAATGTCCACAGTTAGCTCAACCTTAACCCATAGCCCAGACCAATCGAGATGTCCGGTCCTGTTAAATCCTGCCCACAGAAAATCTGAGGAACACAAATGCTGTGGCTGACTCGAGTTTCCATCAAGCTTCTGCATTTTCAGTAACAGGTCCCTGCTCCACCTTCGTTATTTACTCCAAGCCATGACCCATAATTCTTTGCTTTGTCTTCTTTATGGAGCTGGTGTTTTCTTTCAGTGCCTCCCATCTCTTTTTATGGTGCCTTGGAACATCCCTATGAATAGGTGCATGAGGAAGGCCCACAATTGATGCAATGTTCATTGCTGGAGGTAATTCTCGAAGCAGGGAAAATGCAGGCTAAGCAAACGCAGGCGTTTCGGAATCAGCGGCCGAACCTTTCATGAAGCGGGCGCTTTTGGCAGCTGATTCATTCTCTGCGGTGAAACATTCTAAAGCCCGACTCGACCGAAGAGATAATTTGCACATATTTTGATTATGTACAGCCCTTGTCAAGACTCCAGGGTTTGGGCCGGTGGTTCTCTTTCTGCGATGATACATGCTGGCTGGTTCTGATACTTGGCACAAATTTGGACTAATCTAAATATTTATAACTGAAAGAAATGGAAGCTATGTAAGAATATCTTGTGACCTTATCTTATGAGAGATTATCTTAATGAACTTGATGGCTCATTTGGACAGAATTAGAAGCTCGACCCTGGCATTGAATTGTAGATATTGACCCAATGAAGAAGCTTTAAATCTGTAAACTATCCCATTATAAGATAATATGAGAGCAGTATGGATTGATGATGTTTGGGGGAATGGTGTGAAAAAATAACATGGAGTGTAACCAAGATGATGGAGTAACAATGGAGCCCTGTTGATTTCTGGGTAGTGGAGGGGGTCTAGTGTGACCCTAAATGGTCGGTGTCCATAACGTGGAGCCTCATCTGTCACAGTGACAGTCCACAAACGGAGTGACGTCCCGCTGTGTGGCCTAAGGCTGATGCTGCTGAGGACAGCGATAAAATGTTCTGCTGCTGGAGTGCAGCACTGCTCACAACCTGTGTCCTTTTGATTTGGCTGCCCACAGGACACTGTGCTGTCATCACTCGGGAACATCCCACTGTCAGTGTAGGGGGGTACTGACACTGTTCTGTCAACATCATGTTCCATCACCCAGGAACATCCCACTGTCAGAGTAGGGGGGTACTGACACTGTGCTGTCAGCATCATGGTCCACCACCCAGGAACATCCCACTGTCAGTGTAGGGGGGTACTGACACTGTTCTGTCAACATCATGGTCCACCACCCTGGAACATCCCACTGTCAGTGTAGTGGGGTACTGACACTGTTCTGTCAACATCATGTTC
>JAODKF010000045.1:12867147-12880291 GCA_026779585.1 Mormyrus proboscirostris | reverse complement strand
GTCAGTGTAGGGGGGTACTGACACTGTGCTGTCAGCGTCATGGTCCACCACCCAGGAACATCCCACTGTCAGTGTAGGGGGGTACTGACACTGTGCTGTCAGCGTCATGGTCCACCACCCAGGAACATCCCACTGTCAGTGTAGTGGGGTACTGACACTGTGCTGTCAGCGTCATGGTCCACCACGCAGGAACATCCCACTATCGGTGAAACGGGGTACTGTTCTGTCAGCATCATGGTCAAATCACCCAGGAATGTGTTTTGGAAGGATTATTTGCTCTCCATGTGTTTCCTACGTATTGCTTTTCAATAAATATTTCAGTTTATTGTTTCTTATTGGTCCATCTCTTTGCATTTCCAGACTAAAGCATCTTTAGAGATGCTGGTTACACCAGCAGCAATCTGAAGAGCGGCCGGTTGGCAGGTTCCCACACCAGAGGTGCTGAAGTCCAGCACAGCCTCGCGCTACCACCGCGTGCCGGAGATTACGCGAGCGCGGTCTGCTCTGACGGCTCACGGCCAGGGAGATCTCAAAATAAAGTGTCTGTCGAGCCATCACAGGCAAGCGCAGTGTGATAGGGGCCAGCGGTGCTGCTGGGGATGGCTCCGTTGACAGAGAGGCTCACAAAAGCAATGTCACTCAGAGAGAAGATTTTTAGTCAGTTACTAACAGGACACAAAATATGACAGACAGACTAAGGGTGAAAAAAACAGCGCTACAGAGGATAATCCGCAGTGATAGTTATTAAAAGACAGCATGTTTCTTTTTAATATTAAAGGAGGAATTCCCATGGAGACTGTACCATACATCCAACTAATTAAACGATAAACCTACCCGGAAACAACTACAGCCGTCAGCATCGTTTCCGTGCAGAGGCCCCCGCGGAGATTCAGAGGACAAGCTTCTGAAGGGCGAGTGGGAATGCTACCGCGCTGAATGTGCACCACAAAGTCACCAGGGCCACTTGACGCACCAGCAGCCCCAAAGCGGGCTGGGAAATCGGGATGGCGATATACATGGGAGCACTGTGGCTGAGAGACCAAGTCCTTCAGCTAGCAGCTTTTTGAAAAGCTATTGATGTACAGGTGATGTAACGGTTATCTGAACTGTAGAACAATGTTACCCGGTTCTGGTTGTCAGGGATTGGGAGGGAGCAAAAATGTGGACTTTCTGGTAGGGGGACCGAAGCGAGCAAAAACATCGACCATGAGTCCTTGAGGACCGGATTGGGAAACACTGCTGTAAACACAAAAGTAAGCTGAAGAGAGTGACCATTGAAGCTCACTTCCTCCTTTTAACACAACCTGAATTGCTGCATGCTTACTTAACCCCAAATGAACCAAACGCATGAAACAGACACATACACACACACACACACACACACACACACACAAACACGCATAATAATAATGAGAAACACACCTAAACACACTAAAATATCTCGTTCTCACACACTAACATGTAAATGCCTGTAACTAAGCCAAAAGCCAGGCTTCACCGAGACTGGTCAGTAATCAATGGCCTGTGCTATCAAGTCTAACCTTACGGACAGCAGAACAAGCTATACAGTATGAACAGCAGCTTTGCAACTGACAGATTATCAAATGACATTTGACACCAGTCTGCTGTGAAAGAGGCTCCTGTCCAACTCGATCTCCTTTCAAAGATGCCTCTGTGCTCTGCACTTCCTCTCTTGGCTGCTTAGGCTCCAGGGTAATGTGGGAGTGGACAGCACCAGCAGCCCAGAGTCATGGTGCCTGCCCCAGTATCCGTCTCGCTCAAGCCAGTCAGTCTTTTGGTCACTGCTGCACTCTGAATGCGAGCCACTGTTTTACTAGTCACTCAAAATCCACCGGCTTGACTGCTCCAAGACAGACCGCTTTCCAGCACACCTGTAAGTTTCACTGCAGGGTTTTCTAAAAGGATCAAATACAGCCATCTCTTCATTTTTCATTCCTGTGCAGACATCATATGCGATATACTGTATATATTTTATCAGTAACCTCACCGAATAATGAATACCGTATGTAGCATAGTATTTTGATATCATTATCATGTTTGCTGTTTTATTTCATACCTTTTATAAAACATTCAGTGACAAAAATAAGTTAAGCATCCAGATGGAGTGGTGGAAATGAATCTGCAGGTGGTGAAAGGTCATGTGACTGTATCGCAATGATTTTAACAGGTCAAACGCACAACATCGTTGCCAGTATGGGCACAGTGCTGGTCCTGTTTGTATGGTGTGGCACCCCCTGCCCCCCCGGTGTGCAAGGGAGTCGTACAGCCACTGTATCCTCTCCTCTGGCAAGTTGGCCCACAGCTGTTGTAACTGGCCCCTGAGATCCTGCAGATTGGCACTGGATCTGACGTCCGAGCTGATCCCAGACATGTTCCACTGGAGAAGGATGGGAGGACCTGGCCGGTCACAAGAGGACCCTCAACATGACACAGACAGTCCATAGACACACGTGCCATGTGTTCATGGTCATTGTCCTGTTGAAAAACTGTACCAGGGCGATATCTAAGGTGAAGAAAGACACCACTCGGTTGGCACCACTTCAAATGCAGCCGTCTCTGAGCTGGTGTTAACAGTAGCCTACACATGGGACGGTGAGCCCGCAGTCCAGCTGATGCCAGTGGTCGAGACACAGTGCAGGATGACATGGGATTCTGTAATGCTTGGAACACAATACAACGATCCTCCCTTGGTGTGGTTTGTCTCGGGCAACTCGAACATTCACGACTTGTGTGGCTGCCCTCACGTGCCCATTGGTTCCAACATCGGACGACTGTGACATCTGCATGACCCACATGCCGGGCAATTGCACGATGCGACCACCCAGCCTCATGCAAACCCAACAATGTGACCCCTATCAAACTCCGTCAAGTGCCGGTAATGCTGTCTAGGGGGCATCCTCTGTGTCTGGTGACTAGATGTTCCAGATCCTTGCAAATAGAATCATTTACATACCCATCACTGGTCTGCCCGTGTACCAAATTACATCCAAATCGGACCATTACTTACTTTTTTTGTCACTGAGTGCATTTACCTGTCCTTCCACCTGCTCATGCAGTACAGAGGCACGATGAGCATAGAGCCTATCGCAAGAAGCAGTGGGTACAAGGCAGGGGGTGCCCTGGAGGGGATGCCAGTCCAGCCTGAGCACAGCACAGAAACACACACCCACACACACACACAGGTGTGCGTGTGCATGTGGATTAGGTTTACATTACTTTGTGGGGAGTTTTTTTTGATGTTGTAGGGACTTGTGAACATGCACACACACCATGGGTATTCATGCAGCTGTACATTTTAACTTTTGTGCTGCACACGTGTACAACAGCTAGTGACAGTGTTCATGGTGATCCTGTCTCCACTCTGTCTAGGGGTTGTCCATCCATATTCTGCCACTTATCTGGAGTTGGGTCGCGGGAGCAGCAGTCTAAGCAGGGACCTCACAGACATCCCTTCCCCCAGCCACCTCCTCCAGCTTCTCCAGGGGAATAGCAAGGCGTTTTCAAGCGTGTGGTCTGCCCTGGGGTCTCCTTTTGGTTGGACATGTGCAAAACACCTCCCCAGGGAGACATCCAGGAAGCATCCCAGACAAACGCCCAAACCACCCCTGTTGACCCCCCTTGATGCGGAGGAGCGCGGCTTAACTTCGAGTCCCTCCCAAATGTCAAGCCCCTCACCTTATCTCTAAAGCTGAGCCCAGAAACTCATTTCTGCCTCTTTTATCTGCGATCACATTATTTCCCTCGCTATCCAAAGCTCATGGCCATAGGTGAGAGTAGGAACATACAATCATCGGTAAATCCATAGCTTTTCTTTCAGTTCAGCTTCCTCTTTACCATGACAAAGTGGATCTGCTTCCACTGCACCAGTCAGCCTGTAGATCTCCTATCTATCTATCTATTGCATATAGCATTGTCATTCCTTCCATCAGATGATTTTTATTCACCTGCGACTCTTCATTTCAGTAGTTTCTTCTTATGTACAAACAAAAGCTTTGCTTCCATTTAACTTTCAGCATTCCACTCGCAGTCATCTCTGCATTTCAGGCACAGTGATTGTGTTTCTTTCAAACCCATGCGTACTGAAGGTGTCCCATAAGGAATGCTCGTCTCGCCAAAAATGAGATATGTATCGTAAACAGAACAAAGGGCACTCTTTTCCAGCGGATCCACTCATCGGGGGAGCTTAAGGCCTCCCTTGACATGCTCTGAGAAGGAAGCCAATGCCCCTGAACAGAGTCCCCTCTGACCCCGTCCCAGCAGAGCCCGCTAATGTCACCGGCCATTTCCCTGCTGAGTCAAAATCCCACTGCTTCTCTGACCTGAGGGATAGGGGGCCGAGTCACTGATCTGGTTGGTAAGGATGTACATGCATGTGAGGATGGTGGGAGAAGGTGGGACTCCACCGCAGAGGGCATTGGGACCTGGAAGAGGAGTTGATACAGATCAAATCCTAATCTGATTACACAGACACCTTTGATGCAGCTCCCGGATTGAGGCCTTCCCATAAACAAAGCAGGAAGACCCGGGTCTCCCTGGCATCCCTGGGTTATCAGACAGGGGTCGTGTGGCATCTCTGGGTTATCAGAGAGGGGTCGTGTGGCATCTCTGGGTTATCAGAGAGGGGTCGTGTGGCATCTCTGGGTTATTAGAGAGGGGTCGTGTGGCATCTCTGGGTTATCAGAGAGGGGTCGTGTGCCATGGCGGACAGATGGCAGGTTACAGTCCTTCACAGGAGCTGAAATTAGCAGTGACATATGAGCTTTTCATTGTCTTTTTCTTCCAAAGAAGGCCCAGTCGTTAAGATCTGGTATTATGTAAGGGTCATTTACATAAGCTTCCTCTGGTGAACTGTGGGAAATGTTTTGTTTGCTATATGCACAAACCTTTCAAGAACAGAGTGTCTTTGAGGAAAGAAGGGATATTTAACCAAAATATTTGATGTAGCTGTTCTATGACAGGACTTAATGAACACATTTTTATGATTGTCATTTAGGGATTTGAGAAACCATGTATCAGATAATGAATCTGAGCAGTGCTTTGGGTCCGTGGTGATTTACTCACTTTATTACTTTCATTTGATTGGACGCTGCACTGGTATGAAGGAACATTCTAGACTCCCTGTCTGAATGAATGTCTATAATATAGATTTTAGCCCAGCCGAATGGTTATTAGACAACCTTCATATCTCATTTTCTTTTGTGAGTTTACCGACAGACATGAAATGATATTAAAAATCCAGATAATACCCTGCCCTAATCCTAGTGTATCATTCATCTGAATATAGCTCATACAGGTCATTTACCTGTCATTTGGCATTGTACATATTTAACATGTAGCTGTCATTGAGTGTAGTAAAAACACTAGGCTAGCTGACCTATAGTCCAAAAAGAGACTGCTGAAATGTAATCAGCACAGACAGCATCCTGCTGGGGCTGGAATTTACTACTGAGGGTATTTACTGTCAAAAAATACGTCAGGCCAGAGGTCACACTTCATCGCACAGTCTGGCAACCCCAGAAAAGCCGGCCCAGTCGGTTGACCCTGGACTGCAGACGGCCTCTTTTAAAAGGCTGACCTTTGTATAAATTCAGTGGCTGTCTTGTATTCTTAAAAACAGCGTTGCTTACATTGCCTGGGAGAGCTGCCTGTTTCACAAAGGTAATTTCAAAGCCCTTATCTTAGCACACCTTTGAGCTTCTCCTGGCCAAGCCACCTGTTCCCTACTTATTGGTTACATTTATGGGATCGAGTCTGACAGCCAACGGCTCGTAAACCGCGTAGCAGCCCTGTAAGCACAGTTCAGTTAAGTTTGATGGTGCTGATGGATGCGTTCTCATGGCTTTTACAATGCATATTACAGCTCCCCCACCCCCAACATTAACTAATTCTTCTGTTCTTGTAACACTTACTTATAATTTTTGCATTTGCATTAGAACATTTTCCCCTCATATTTTGGCTGGGATCAGATGTGTACCGGCCTAGCTGTGCTCATAAAGTGAGAAATCGCTGCACGTTCAGTCTAGCAGAAATGCCTTTTTTATTTTGGCAAAAATAGAGTTAACACTGCTTAACTGCTAAGTAATTATAGCTCTGTCTAATAACCCATCCTCTGCAATAAACAATTGTGTCCCTGCGAGTTAATTAGCACCCTATCCCTATGTTTTACACAGAAAAATACGATCTGAGGGGCTCTCAAACAAGGGGCACTAATCAGAAAAAAATTATTGTTAGTTTAGCTTTTGATTTAATGTCGCCCTTAATTGGCTTTACAGAATATAAATGAATTACGGACATCTTTATTTTACGTAACAACATGCATGATCAGGCTCATATGTAAAATGCTGAAGAAAGACCAGAACAACTTCCTACCCACAGTCCACTGAAGGGCTGAGGGGGGCATTTTTCCAGTAACATAGGGAACAAAGTTGGGCAAAATCCAGGGCTGGATGTTTGTCCGTCACAGGACACGCACATGAATCAAACACTGGTCTAACCACAGTGTTCACACTCACAGACTGATGGACTTTGGCACATTACCACCAAGTCCTTCAGCATTTAGAGTCAGGCATGGACTGGCCATCAGGAAGTTTGTGAATCTGAAAGTGAAGTGGACTGGTCTTGTGAAGGCTGGCATGTATGCCTTTAAGAATGCAAGGCAAAATATACCAAGAGTGACTCCACCCACCCCAAAAAAAAAATAAAATATCAAGGGGGTCTCCGATGAAGCCGGCTGGCGGCCGGTTGACAGCAAATTCCTGGACTGCTTTTTGTTGCCAGCCCTGCTTAGGGTTGTCCCCGTATCAAATCGTCAAGTGCTTGTGGGTTCTCTTGCAGACATTTTGAGCCTTTATGCACACTTACCCTAAATCCACATTTCTGCAGACTTTGCTTGAGGGAATTACCCACAGTTCATAGCATTGTGATGCGAAACATGGGTGTTATCAAGGGATGCCCAGAAGTGTAAATGGTAAACAGAAATTTCCTTTTAGCTATTGGTTAATGATGCTGCTTTGATAAAAAACAGTAAATTGTTTATTTGATAATTTTGCTCTGTAAGGCAAGAGCCTGAAACAGATAAGGCAGTTGGTCCTTTAAGTGTCTTGGCTGTCAAGAAAGTGTAAGTCTTAAAATAAAAAGTCCCAAACTCATGCGGAACAGTGGGTAGTGCTTCACACATGTACTGTAGGATTGAGAATTTGAGTCCATGTTAGGAGTTTGCATGTATCACAACATGTTTTGGCGTTGCCAAGGTAACATGATATGCCGCAATGTGCTGTCCTATTCCTATTTACACCTTTTCAAGTCCTTGCAGGCTCTTGCACCCAGTCACCTTGAGGATAACATTGGGATCGGGCCACTGTGGTCCAGTGGCACCATTTCACTCATTTACCAGGTCTTTGGGCTGCTGTAGGAAACTCACACAACTGGGAGAGAATTTAAACCCCCAACCCTGGCATTTTATGGTGACATGCTACTCACTGCACCACCAAAATGTACTTGTGCTATATAAATACTGTAAATCTATAAATGCAGTGTAGATTGAGGCACATGTGGATCTCCAGTAGGTCACAGATATGGTAATTATTTGTTCAGTACCAGTGAATGATTCTTTACGACAGCAGTAGTGGCTCAGGTAGGGTCCACCTTGGATGGGATGAGAGTCCCTGGCAGGGACCATGGGCACACACCATGCACACATCCTGGGTGATACTGGGACACGAATTCAATGACATAGTATGGAGGAAACTGGAGCTCTAATTGGAAAGCCTTGCAAGAATATAACCTCCACACATGCAGAGCTGGGAGCTGAAACCTAAGGTGTGAGACCACTGTGTCTCAGCATCCGCAGTTAAACAACAAGCTCGACCAGCCATGGGTTTAGCAGGAGCAGGTTCGCCGGTTGAGGGAGTGGCTCTTAGAACAGGCTGTATATGTGAGCATTGGTGATGTCATCCCACAGCCTGACAGGAAGCGGAAAAAAGGGCCAGTGCTGGTAAATAAAATAAAGCCTACTGTGATTACGAGTGAACCATCATCATCATCATCATCATCATCATTTTGAAGATTCAAGCTTGACATGTTGCAGATGGTAGATTAATCTTTAATGAAATGTTTCTGTTCAAATCCATTTCTGCCTCTGGTTTCAAACATTGTTTTATACGAAGGCTGTGGATCTTTGTTGAGGCTGCTAGCGAGACAAGAACCACGAGGAAGAGGCGCAAGGCACAAACAGACAGATTTCAATCATTTCAAATCTGAACAAGTGACTGGCGGCCGAACTCTGTTAAAATGAACGAGATTATTCGGGTTGGAAGTAAGAGGAAAGACAAGCATCAGTTCTTTTAACCTTTTAATTCGATCGTCTTGCTCCAAGCTGTGAAACTGCGTGAATCTGGAAACGTCCATGCAAGACATTCAGAGCAGACCATCTATAAGTCAGGCAGCGTTGTACTGATGAGGCTGATTCAGTAATAAGTGAGTATGATTATCTGCAGAGATCCTTACAAAAGAGACGCCAGCTGATTAGTTCCATGACAGAAATAGTTCTTTCTGTGGGCGAAATACATCTATGGCAGGTAGCGTTCTATCTATATGATTCCATGAGAACGATATTGAGTCAATTAAGCTTTCAGCAGTCTGGAAGGCATGTGTGGAATTTTTGGGTGGGGGTTTGCTTAGGAGAACTGGTGGATGGTGGGGGGCGTCTGTCACACCTGCTTTAAGTGAGACTCTGCATTGTCTAAATGAGCCATCATTGGGATTTTTGGGAAGCCAGTGGAAAAACTCCAGATATGCAGCATTGCGCTGAGGATAATGCAGAATGCTGATGCTCTCACAGTGGATGCTGATGCTCTCACAACACTGCCCTGTGCTTTAGTCTACGCCTGCAAATTAGCAGAGTACCATTTTAGATTTCGCTGTGGATTGTCTTGGGATAAACCCGGAAGCAGGACACGGCTCTCTTTTGGTCTAACACACCGGCAGAATTCACTGTGACTCCATAAACTGGCAGATATACTCAATACTCAAATATACTCAAATATACTCAAATATTACCCTTTCACTATACCTTGGTGAATTTTCATTCATTAATTTCAGCAAAATCTGCTCCAGAAATATTGTCAACAGTTTCATATTTTGCAGACAAGGCAAATTGGAAATTCAGAAGCCATGGAAATGTGTGCTTGATAAAAATCAGCCACATAAAATGACTCATATCTAAGTTCCAATGTGAAAAGGTGATTTAGCCAAAGGCAATTAACACCCAGCCCTCAGCTGGTGCTCTAAGCTTTCAGAAACTCAGAATGGCATCCAGGTAAACCTTAAAAAGGCACACATCTGCGAGCCAGGGGCATGGGGAGGACTCTCTCTGGTTTGGTCACTCTCTTCATTATGGGAAGCATTTAACCCTCATTGATCCTTCGCTCCAGAAAGAGGCCTATAACTTCTGCTGTTAAAAAACAACCATGTGAATGACTGATGGCCAATCAGAGGTCCACAACAGTACAAAAGCATTCGCAAATATATATGATATATTTTGACCCAAAGAAGAGCCATTTCAGTACATACTTTCATTCAGTTTGAGATTTTATCATACTGACAGACGTACAAAAAAAGTACTAAGTGGTGTTTATCACTTCATATATTCCTCAAGTATAAGGACAGATGTGCTAACAGGTATCATACAAAATGAATGTCTTGCTTTGACTGACTTAATATTTTCATATGTTTTTTTAAAGATCCTCAGAGACCAAGGATCACAGCACAACAAAATGAAGAACAGTAAAGTGTAATATATAGCCATGTGTGAACAGCACTTGATAAGCATCTTGCAATATGGAGAAATAAAATGACCTTATGATAAAAGGCTTAAAAAAACCTAAACAGTGGAGGTTGATAGGAATACTAGGCAAATTGATGTTCTTTAAAGCAACAGTGCCCATTTATTAGTTCTACACCAATGGTCTGAAAACTGAAATACTTTTCTCTCCTTGTTAAACATTCATGAGCATTCTTGGTTTACTTTGAGCAAAGCCTATGGAAACGCAAACGGCAACAAATAAATTAAACATGAGGATTCCTGTGACGGCCCAATGGTTCGAACTGTGGACTTGTGTCCTGGTGGTTGTAGGTTCACGTTCTGTAGGTTCCTGGTACTCTGGTTTCCTCACCAACCAAAACCCTTCAGATGGAGTGAATGGAGGTCTCCACAGGCGTGCTCAAGGCTGGGACACGTCCCGTGTGGGTGGTGCATCCATTGCTGGAAGCCCAGGGCTGGGGCAGCCACACCCGCCCCACATCAAAATAGTAAAAACAAAATATGCTTTTTTTTTCTACATACAGCCATAGAATAGATATGGTGCAGCCACCCCAAAAACATAACTGGCCACTGATGGTTGGCCCAATCAAGACTTTGTGGTGACACCACTAAGAGCGCAGACTGGTAATTCAGAGACACCAAATTCAGGTACACCAGGAGGACGTCAAGCCAAATAGACAGGATGCATGAAAACTCCCAACATGGATTCAAATTCCCAACCCTCCCATTGAGGTGTGATGTAACAGCTCTACCCGCCGTATCACAGTGCTGCCATGCTGAATAAGTAGTAAGGATGTTTGATAGTTATTTTCTAATATCTTAAATAATGGCGGGTTTAAGTGCCTATTCCATCATTTGAGAATATGCCCAGTAATGGAATTTACCTTAACAACATAACAACACATCAGATCATTTAAGAAAACAGCGGGTAAGCCAAAATCTGCATTGTCAGCTGGGTTCAGGGGACACACTGGAGTGCAAAATGAACAGCAACCAATCTGATATCAGATCCTAAGGTACAAGACTTTGGGACCCTTGAGAGAATGTTCCTATGTCGTTAATAATTAAATTCCAGCAGTGACTGGCTGCATGCAGACTCCACTGACCCCAAACAGCTCACACAAGAGGCTTAACAGCACAAAAATAGTGAAAAACAAGACGGGTGCTATTTGGCACTACAGTCCAGCTACAAAATTAATTCCCTCACACAAAATAGTTGTTTTGTCAGCAGACTTATCTTTATTTATAACCAAGCATTGGATGAAGGCTTTCATGAAAGTATTCCAGTTTATTTATTCATATTTCATGTGAATTAATTGAACAACAAGGCGGGCAAGTTCATCGAGGGAATCTGTGGTCAGGGGCACCGCAGAGGAGGGGAAGCTGGTATGATTTCAAGGACCCCTGAGTTACGGGAGCCTAAAAAATCTGGACCTACAGTTTCTCCCAGAACATCAATAACAATCTGAGTCGGTAATGGACTTTGATCATTCTTCAGGACACAGAAACAGGGTGCGAAAATCCCTGGCATCATAACCAGGCCGAGCGCAGGGCAGATGGGTATCTGACTACAGGGACTACATTCCATACAAGCTCAGGCTGCAAAGTGGGGGCTGGGCAGCTTATAGACTCTTAGCTGAAGAACTCAAATTTATGGCGCGATGGTTTTCAGCCGCGTCTAATAATCCTTCTCTTGAAGTTATTATTTGAATAATCACCTTGCGGTTTCAGGCGTCAGTCGGGCGATATGTTCAAGGCGGGAGCTGAGATCCCTGTGATAATACGTCACGCGGCCTCTGCTTATGGATGTGTAGGTGAAAGAATGTTCCGCATCAGTGCGACGCGGCTTTCAGCTCCGTTTATATAACTGTGTGGACCGGCTCTGTAACACCGCTAATTGTTTCTGATTGTGTGGTTAAATATTCATGTCTCTTCAATCCTCTCCAGGTTCTCATGTCTCTCAGTCACGGTCAGTGTCAACCACACAACGATGAGACGAGAAGCGAAGCCCCGCGGCAACGAAGCAGCAAAGTGGGCGTGATCCCAGTGCCAGCCTGGGGCTTTACAGGGCATCTGTGGCGCAGCAGCGGGTATATAGCGTGGCCCAGTTCCGTCAGCATACGACATGACTCACCGCAGTCATCTGGAGGCGCGGACAGGTGCCGGAGAAGCTCTGTGATTCGACCGCTGCAGTGAGTCAGCTGACGGACTCCGACTGACCGCCGCTTGGGTGTCAGAGATTAGCCAGAAGGCGATCGCTGCACACACGGCGAACGGTCCCCACACGCAGATGTCGTCATCTCACAGCCGTAAATTATCTTTAACTGAAAATTTCCAAAACACATTTCAAATGTTTCTCCAGAGACAGAAATGAATCCGATGATCCGTATTTATTGCAAAGTGTTCCCTGAATGTTATTACGCTGCTGTTCAAAAATGTTTATATCAAGAGGTTTGAACAGCCAACTACAAACATTAATCCATGCTTCTTATCTACCTCCTATCTAAAAGACTCAGCAATGTGCTGAACAAACAGCATGTTTTGTGGGAATTTCTGTCCTAAACAGAACATCCCTAAAAAATACAGAGCACTCAACATATTTATTCTGACGAAGAAAAAACCGTGGCCCCTCTCATTGGCTCTACCCACAAACAAACACAGTGACTCAAATAACTCCAGACTGCAAGCAGGTAAAAACAATTTAGTGGAAACAATAACTAAAGATATGCAGAGGTCAAAGGGGCAGTGGAAAATAAAGACCCGGAAACAAACAAAAAAAAAGAACAAAAAAGGATTTTATTTCGGTAAAATAAATCTCAGGGAGGAGCCTTTTTTTTGTGATCGACACAAAAGATGGACCAGTATCAGTATAACAGTATGCCTATACAGTACTGTGATGTTTATTAGACCATATGTTCACAATGGCAGTTCCGATCCAGCCTCAGAGATACAGTTAAAAGCCAGGTTCAGGAATTAAAACAGAGAGAAAAAAGATCTTTGACACCATCTCTCACATGCTTTTACTCTTGCAAAAAAAGGTTTGGATCATACCTGATGTCCCTCACTGTGACCCTCGATGCGTTAGCCCCTCTCGGATCATACCATGTCCATGCTCCTTACTTTGGAGTCCTCTCTGTGGACTGAACCAATGATGGGTGCAGGGCTTGGAAGAATCAAAGGGCAAATACCAAAAAAATCTAGAGGGAATGAGATTAAGGGAATGACGAGTTACCGTATTTTCCGGCGTATAAGACGACTGGGCGTATAAGACGACCCCCTGACTTTTCCAGTTAAAATATAGAT
>JAODKF010000045.1:12851815-12867047 GCA_026779585.1 Mormyrus proboscirostris | reverse complement strand
TATAAGACGACCCCCCCACTTAGGAGCAGAAATTTATGGTGTGAAAAGTCGTCTTATACGCCAGAAAATACGGTAGCTGTTTTTTCTGGGCCTGCAGGAGCTCAGTTAGAACATGCAGGGAGAAGGCCTAGATATCTGCATAGCTGAGGATTTGGTCAGACACTGTGTGTTACAGCTAAGGTTCCTGGTACAGCAGAAGTCCTTTCGATGATGATGATGATATTGGACATAATGATATTTATTTGCTCATTCTTAAAGGGACACCGGCATAAAGAGGGTCATTCTGCATGCCATCTTTGATTATTGCATTATTTAATTGCTCAGGAAATGGCTTTTATCCAAAGCAGTTTACAAAGCATCCACTTCATACTTAACCCATTTACCCAGCATGATACATTTGTCGAAGCAATTCAGGTTAAGTACCATGCTGAGGGCGATGATAGTGGGGCACCACCTGCATCCCTAGAAAGCACTGGAAGTACAGGCAGACAAACAGTTATATCAACTGTTGCTTTGCTCCTGTTCTTCTCAGAGCCGTTGATGTCAGCTCACACAGGTCCTATCCTGTCCCTGGCACTGCACTAGGAGTCTCTCCCCAGCCTCCTCGCCTCACCGACCCCCTAGACCAGTGTTTCTCAATCTAGTCCTCAGGGACCCACAGAGGGTCCGTGTTTTTGCCAGGAGCTGGGAGGGAGCAAAAACGTGGGTCCCCATGACCGGATTGGGAAACACTGCCCTAGACTAAGGAAAAAGGAACTTAATAAAGGCCCAGAACATAAGTGAGTCCCTAATGTTCTAGCAGGAATTTTTTGATTCATTTGGGTTTTTAGAGCCTGCGGCACAGCTCAGACACCGTGACTCATTCTCTTCAGAACATTTTAACCCTCTGATATCCCTTTTTTTCCCTCAGTCTATAAGAAGGGATGCTCAGCTTGGTGGTTCAGTAAGACCCACTAACATGGCATCTTTCACGATGCTCCTGTCATCTGATGGCGGAGCACCTGCGATTGGACAGGAACTGGGTCAGGTAGTGCTGGACAGCCACCTGTGTGGTGAACTCTGACAAAGTTCTATGTTACTGCGATGACGCTTCCATCTCAAATCCCGTTCAATAAAATTCCATAAACTCTCTCCCACAAAAAGCAAGACCACCACATGTACGGGATTCCATTCTGTTTCTTGCTGGCGTTCCGCTAACAGCCAATGGCATCACACATGTCTATGGGGTCTGTCCAGTGGGGGTGGGGGAGGGAAGAGACAGGGAAGGCACCTCTGCTCTTTTTAGTGTTACATAAGTGGCCTAGAAAGGTAGGGCTGAAGCAGACCGAGGGCCGTGTGCCCCTGAAACCAACGGCTTCATATGAACAAAACCCACATGACCAGAGAGGCAGATTCAGTCAGCTTAAGAATCCATGGGCCCTGACACGCTCAATTTGAAGGAAAGAAATAATAATAATAATACAAATCTGGAATTAATCAACAAAAATACAGCCAACAAAGGGAGTGGGTAGAGGCAAACATGCCTTCTTCCCCTAAGCACTTGGCATGAAGAACGGCACAGCCCAACCCATGACTCACACCAACTGCTCAGCAAGGAGGAAGGAGGAAGCTCGCTGAAGACAACAAGGGCTCGTTTGTTGCGGAGGAACACACACAAATACTTCATGTCCCGCTCGAGAGGTTACTCTGACAGTGATACAGGGCCTTTCCAGACCTCAGAATTTGCTGGAACTTGGCTGCTATGGATTTGCGAAAGAATGCATTGACGTGGGCCACCTCCTTGGTTTGGCTTAGGTGCTGAATGGGTCTACAGAGATGAAGATAATGTAGCCGTACAGTGAGAAGACCTGTCTCATGGACCGAGGCCAACTCGTTCCCACAGGTGGCACTGTAGTCTGCATGGGCTCACAGATCAGCTGCCATTTCCCTGGAAGCGTCTTCCTCAAAAAGTCCCGGATGATTCAATATCTAAGATGAACACTTCGCCTTAATTCCATCTTAACAAATGCCGAGAAATACACGGATCTGCTTTGTTTGTTATGCTTCTTGTCTGCTTTGATACTTAAGTGTGTCTTCCCTCATCCCTCAGATGCCGCACTCAATTTTCCCGCCATTGTGCAAAAATGTTCTCTGCCTCTCTTCGTTTGCAACTTCATTGCGCCTCCTCTGATCCGAGTGGCCTCCTTATTTCCTTCTTTATCTCCATAGAAACTGTTCTGGAAACTAAAAAAATATGCAGATGGATTTCAGCGAATCTCCAGAGGTGTCTGCACGTTCACTAACAGGCTGCCTGCGATAGCCACTTTGTCTGGACTCCATGCATAATGAGCTTCGGCTTAACTTGGCATGCGGTGCCTCTGGATTCCCGAAAAGCTCAGGGAATCTAATAAAAACCAGCAGAAGTCAAACACCGCCCTCCCCGACAAGAACCCATGATTATTCCCATAAGACACGGCTTCTGTAGTCCTCATTCCCTTTAGATAATATTACCTTTGTGTTTTTGCAGGACCAGGGTTAGGGGTTAGGCAATCACATTTCTATGACCTGTAACCTCTAAATCTACATGCAGGGACCCTTGTTGTTGTCTCTACTCCAGCTGGGTTGATCCTGACGCTGATGGATTTTCCTGAGCAACGTGAAACAAAACAGAGCATTCAAAACAAACAGTCAATTAAACAAGGAGTGTTTCTAGGGAAAAAAATAACTGTGATGTCCAGCAGGTGGCGTGACGGTAAATGTTCTGGGTACATTAATGCAGGGTAAGCTCTGTATTTTAGGGTGTACTCACACTAGGGGCGGTTGCCTTGTACCCTGCCTGAGCATGACTGTCCCACCTCCCCAATCCCCTGCTAGTCTGCGATCACATTTTCAGCCTGAGTTTGCTTTCCTCATTACCAGAAAAGTGCTATCACACGGCACAATGGAGCTCATGGTTAATGATTGATGGTTCATTATATGGAGTAGTTTCGTGCAGAATGACACACGGTGCTCTTATAGGTTAAGTGGGTATGTAACGTGATTGTCATTTATCTGTACTGCACATAGAAGTAAAAACAGAAGAAAATAGTCCCAAATTTTATTAAATATTAGTTAGTTTTTTTATATCGCGTCCAGTTGTTCTTGCTCTCGTCAGCCAATCAGATTCCAGCAAACACTGCACCTCTGCTGTAGACCAATATGGTCCATTTGCCGCTGTATTTGTTAAATTATTGTCACTGCCTGATCTGATTTGTGAAAAAATAAAAGAACATGATTTGTACAGCCTATCTGCTCTGTTCCGTCTGGGTACAGCTCATAAGTAGCGTACACGTGTGCATGCGTGTGCCATTCACATCATTGACGGCATGTCTGTGTTTCCTGCCTGGACAGTTAGCAAAAACACTAGATGTATACCGTGCCGGGGCTCGCTAACCGAGCTCACGCCTACCTCTTCAAGCGGGTCTAGGCACGGTTAAGCAGGGTTGTCCTCTTTTTTGAGCAACTGTCCTGGAAAATTAATATTCTTTCCCGGGACATGAATTGTCCCGTTTTTTCGTGAATTTAGAATTTCGTACTTTCAAATAAAACCTCCCTTGGTTTCCTTGTTATGTTTATATATGTAATCCTGTGTCCATAAACACGTAAAGATGTGTAACACACAGCAACCATTGGCCAGGTCCATACTATTCTTTGATTGGTAGCATAAGGATGCAAGCTTACCTTATTACCTAGCGACTGCTTGGGCTGTCAGTCTGCCACAGGCATCCACATTCATGACCCCCGGTGACGCAAATTGCTAGCTAGATGCAACATTAGTTGAAAAAACAGTTTATGTATTTTGTCGGTTTTGTGAAATGGGGGGAGTGACGGGTGAGAAGGACAACAAAACAATATCGGACGAGCCACCGGCGTCAAAGATAAGGCGATTTACAACATACAACGCAGAGTGGGTGACATGAGGCTCTACCAAAGACACTCTGGGGCTTCTTTACAAAGCAGAGCTTCAGTTAGCTGGATAACTTAAGCCAAATGCTTAAAATTGCAGCTTTTGGTCAAAGCAGAACATCAAGTTAGATTAAACTTTAAATTTTCATGCTTGGAATTTAAAGCATTCATTGAGGAACAGCGGGGACTTCAGCAGGCATGAAAAATACAAATTGAAAAGAGGTGTGAAATGTCAGTGTTAGGTTGTTCAAAGTAATTAAGTTAAATTGGTGTTTATAATTTATTATAATATGACTAATAATGTTATCATTGCTAAAGGGAGTACAGACGCTCCTCTACTTACAAGCGAGATACGTTCCGAACGGCCGTTCACGTAAATTGAAATGTTCGTAAGTCGTTATTCAACATCATTTTTAAGGGTTTACGCACCTACAAAAAACTACGATGCTGGGAATATGCACTCTACGCTCCTGTGCGGCGGAAGTAGCGGCCAGAAGTCGTATTAGGCGGAATTGTCGCATAGAAAAAAAAAATGCTGTTGCGGGAAGGAAACGGGAGCCCAGTGAACACAATTTGGACTTATAGTCCTCTTTGTTCGTATGTCTGAAATTCCGTAAGTTGAAAGTTTGTAAGTAGAGCAGCGTCTGTATGCCTTTGGACTTATTAGGGTTGATGATGATGGTGATGGCAACTGGGTTTGAGAGAATAATATATTTGCAAAGATGGTTTAATTCCCCGCCCCCCCCAAAAAAAAATATCCAAATCAAAGGCGGCAACCCTAGTTAAGCATGCTGTGCCCGGGCACGGTACACAGCGATCACACTAGTCAAACAAACTGGACTTTGAAGGTCAAAGGGGCTCTGGCACCATATGGAATGCCTGATACAATCTTACTCTTGATAAGGATATGAGATAGATGGATAATCTATGACCATCTCAGTAATGAAGCTGGGATATTCGCTTCTGACCCTGCTGCCGAACCAACAAACCATCTAACAGTGTATTCCCTGAGCTTAGGCCTGACATTTTAAGCTGTGGGCTGGCCTGTTGATTATAGAGTGAAGCCTTACAGGTGACCTCTGATCCTCTCCTAACTGGATACACCTCTACCTCATTTCATCACCATTTCACTGGAAAACAAGGTATGGCTGAACCGTCGTTGCCTTTTGAGATTTAATGCCTCTATCCAGGAGGTCTGCTGATGAAGCTGGTGTGACGTGGAGCCAGACACCCAAAGGTCTGTAACAGGGTGGGTGAGTCCTCTGCCAAGAGGTAAGTTAGTAAACCCAAAGCTAGGAAGGAAGGACTCCATGACCCAGGGGTCTGACTGCGTCTGACGGCTTCAAATCCACAATAAATCACAACTTGGTGCAAGAAGCACAGGACTTACCATGTACAGTATCATTACACGACAGTTTTTCCCTATTGCATGCAACACATGAATTTTCCTATTCAGCATATCACCCACCCATCCATCCATCCATCCATCCATCCATATTTTCCTGGTCAGGGTTTCAAGTGTTAAGAGTATCATTCCCCAACCCATTTCGTGCAGCAAAAAGCTATGCTGTCTTTCTCATTGGTCATTTCTGTGATTACAGCCAGCACCCCACTTCTGACATTAAAGCTAGCCGCTTCTGCCATTCTTCCCGTGTTCCTCACAGAAACCCCCCAGCCACCCATTACATCAATGTAAGCTTAGTGAATATTCATATGGATCAGGCACCGCTCCCCGGAGTCGCTTCAGAGAAACTTTGGCTGAGTAAAGACACAAACTGGTTGCCTCACTAAGTCATATGCTTTGTTTCCAGTGCATCGTCTTAGCCAGTCAAAATGCTCACTGATCGATTTCCCGTTATTAACGTTGGCTGTACTCCTCTGATTACAGCGTCCACTGTCAGGGGCATCTTTTGAGGGTCAGGTGGTCTTTGCACAGGTCCTGAGAAGTCAGCTGGCATTACGTGATGTCTGACTTTGCACGGATGGAAAGGATGGCAGAAGTCTGAGGGAAATCTACACTTTCTATATTACTCCCACTCTCTGCGTACACAAAGATCAATGCCATGTCACGCATGACCTCAGTCCAGCCAGCCTGATGACAGGATGTACCCCGAGAGTGACGGCTCGCGCCACGCGTGACAAAGGACCATGGACACTGTGGGTTAAAGTGATGACAACGTTAACACATGGTGGCGCGTAAAGTGACAAAGCACCACCGTCGTCATGGACAAAAGTGATAATGATGTTAGCATATGGCGGCGTAATCGACACTGGCATGGCAGTAGCGTGGTAGTAGTATGTGACAGCATGCAAAGTGACAAGGCACTATGGTCACCATGGTTAAAAGTGATAATGACATTAGCCCACTATTAGCATGTGGCAACGTATAACGTGACAAAGGACTATGGTCGCCATGGATAAGAGTGATAACAATGTAGCACGCTGGTGTTCTTCAGGGCTACTTGAGAGCACATGCAAAGAGATCCCTGACTGCGTTCGGTGACTCACACACACTTAAACGCTCATATATGCCTGGCGACCGCGGTGTCAGGCTGACACCTTTTAATCGCTGCGCGCAAAGGCAGCGATGCATGAACTTTGTGTCGAATGTCACTGTTCACAGAATTCTGAAGAGGCGGGCTTCTGGGTCACACACAGTGTTTATCGCTATTTAGTAGCAGAGTGGACCCTCACCCAGAACCGCCTATGTAGCTTGTGTTGTGTGATGTGTTGTGTTTGTTCGTTCATACAACGGGTGCATTTTTTTAAGTAGGCAGTCTGCATGAACGGCTCAAAGGTAAGAGCAACGAGCTTGGGCACCTTAGCGGGGGGCGCCACATTATCGAGAGGGGGCGCTCTGACGTTCTTGCCCGCATCACCCGTCCACCCTGCGGCAGAGCTGAAGGAAGCAGGATCGCGGCAGAGGTGTGGCCTCCGTCCTTCATCCACCAGACCCCGAAACCGTTCCTCGAGGAGGGCGGGCGGTGACGGATGACCTGGAGCGGTGACTAACTCCAACAGCGGCATCTGCTAACAAGAGAGAGCGCTGGGGAAAAGCATGAGGACGTGCCAGTCCCTCGTCCCACAGAGACACGAAATCGCTCCTTTGCAAGCGCGCGAAACAAAGGGCTGGAAAGTTTCCGCAGAACGCTGTTATATGTGATTCGTTCTATTTTCTCTCTTACGGTGACTAATTGAGAACTGCGTCGTTGGTGCTCCCGTCCAAGGCTGGCAAACGGCAACAGCGAATCCCTACATCAAATTATTACAAAAGCAGTTTTACTGAAGGGAGCAGAACAGCCCGTATCGCTGGATAGTAGTTTACATTTCCATCGCAGGAATCTTCTAGAATCTGACTGGAAAGTACAGCAAAAGCTCTTTTAATAATCAAAAGCAATTTTGAAATCTGCCATCCCCCAGGTAACTGATAAGGGTGGCACAGCGGGCAGGACTGGGGCATCACACCTGCAGGATTTTGGGGTCTGAATCTTGCCTCAGTGTCTGTGGACTTGTGGAGAGTGTTCTCCTCACATTGTGGGCGTCTCCTATGGGTACTCTGGATCCCTGGGCCTCCCCAGAAACCTGGAAAACTATTGGATGATGGATGGACTTAACCATTATATCCAGGCCTGGGGTAGTAACGGGATGTACACATATACCATCCCCTTTGAGAATATACCATCACCCTCACCATCCTCCCAAACTGTTCTGCATAATTACACTCAAAAAAGGTTAATCTACTGACTTTATCAGTGGTACTGAACTGGCGGACTCTGATCCCAAACACAATTTAACCGCAAATTTGTTCATCAGCCATCCACTCTACAAATTTTATCATCCAGGATATCCCCACCAACAAAGATTTGACCCCAACCATCCCCCTTGAAATATTTTTCATATTTTATTTACAACTCAACCTTTGACTTTATTGCGGCAGCGATATTGCTTTTATTAGTATTTTAATGCTGATATTTCTGCACTGAAAATAGCTTTATGAACAGCTGAGGCAGCTGAACCTTAGTGTGTATGGAAACAGCTGCCCTTTTTTTCTGCTAACTCATGAGGATGGCCTGAAGAGAGACGAGGTGCATCAAAACTCTTAATTACTTCATTAAAGGAACTGCTTAACCAAGTGACCTCACATGGTATTACAGGTGTGAATCCAGAATCTATTGATAAGCTTTGTAAAGAAGGTGGCTTCCTAATCCATGTCAGTGGGGCACTATAAGCTAGGAAAGGGTTTGAAAAATACAGTTTCAATTAAAAGAACTTGGATTTCACTGAGTTCTTGCTGCGTGCTGATTGGTCAGTCTCCTGCCTGTGTCACTAATGTTAACATGAAACAACTGGATGAGTTTTTCAATCAATGAAACAGTCCAATAAATGCAGAAGAATAAATGAATTTCTTAGCCAAGTACAGTAGCCTTTCAGTCTTTTTTCAGCCATAGGAACCTTCCTGCAGTTACTGAGCAAGTACAGGAATGCTGAAGGTTCTGTTGCATTTCAGCATTTCAGCAAGGTGTGTGTGTGTGTGTGTGTGTGTGTGTGAGCAACAAAAGGGCATAGTGCACATCCTATAAGAGCATTTGGCACGTCTGCTATATTACTCATCAAAGCAGTGTTTTTTTCATCTGAGAGGAATTTTGGAGGCATGTAGAAACATTTGGCTGGTATTTGAGTCTGACATCTTTGGCCCAGTACAGCTGTCATCTGGGTATGTGCCACGGTGCTACGGTGTGGGCTATTGGCCGAGGTGCCATTGTGCTGCATTCTAATGGGCCAGGAGCTGGAAGAATGCCATTGGATGGACGAAAACGGAGGCGGACTTTTCAACATTTGGCACCAAGAACTTGATTTTGCTACTTTTAGGTTTAACTAAGAAAACCCACATTTGAGCACCAAAATGGACTGCAGAAATCAATTTTAAATTCTAATTTATTTGAAAAAGAAATTGGCAGATAAAAAAAAATAAAAAGCTCTGTTCAAACATTTGAAGAAGATAGACGGGTGAATGATGGATGTATGGATAGAAGAAAGATGTTTGAGAGCTGATTTGGACTTCATGATAACTGCCACTGCTGAAATCCTGAGTCATGGGCTCCTGCTTGATGACCTTTCTTGGGTGAATGGTACCTACTGAATGGGACCTTTCGAGTTCTGGTTCCTCTTCAGAGTTTCTGTATTGTGAGTTATCAGGCACTGACTCTTTTCCTTCTTTCATTCAGTGTCTGTCATTGCCCCAGGTTACAGTTACCTTAATAGGTTCATGAGGGCTGGCGTGGAAAATGAATGAAAAATGTAGTTTTGCTCTTGCAGTTGCTCTCAGAATGGCCAAGCAGGATTGTTTCACTCTGATCAACCCTGTTGAAATGCTCAACCCTGCTTAATTAAATGCCTGTTTCATTTTCAAGAGAACACGTGCCCCCCCCCCCCCCTCTTCTGAGGAGTGGAAACGCAAGCAGAATCTCTCAGATGGCTTTGCATTGCATGGTGAAGAGCATTGTCCTCCTGTTTATGCGCTAATTAGGAACAGACACAAGGCTTCTTATGTAATTTCCTCTGGGCGTAAGAGGCTACAATTACAGACAGGACCGGTTATCGGGCTGACGGGCAGAAATGCTGCCTCCGTTTCAGTTTCCCACACAGGCTGTCTGCAGGGGGGACACGGGCGTGGTTCAGTGCCGCTCAGAAATTCCTGGGCCAGCAGTTAGCATCTAGGTTGCTGGGCCTGCTGACGTCTACCATGATGCTCACGCCATGATAACCACAGACATTTGGCACGGCATTCACCATCAGCTGTGGCAGTCTGGCTGTTTACGCCGGCACTGAGGTCAAATTCAGCTTGTTATGCACATTCCTCAATGCTTGATGAATCGGCCAAAATGAACGAGCAGAAACGAACAGCTCCTTAGAGCGCTTCTCCAGCTAGCAGAGAACGTGTAAATGACAGAGTCCTGCCTTGCTCTGTCGGGATTTTGAGTGTGGTGAGGCCACCTCCACTGGATGCTGAGCTCCGTGGGCAAGCATGGAAAAGCCACTTAGCTTTGTGATTTGACCTTAGCTCAGGTCAATAGGTTACCTTCAGAGAAATGGTTTCTCCCGATGCCTCAAAACCACACAAGGCACCTCAGTCCACCTCAGTCTATTTGTTCCTGATGATCTTTTCATCACACCTGATTAGGTAATCAGTTTGCGCGTCAAAATCCCTCCGGAACTGATTGGATCTTAGCAGAACCCACACAGTCCCTGTGTCCATAAGATCCAGTTTGGTGGAATTACCCAAACAGGAAATCCAAGGAATCTTCAAAATGCATCAGTCCGGAAGTAATTTCTCCTTTATTATTCTTGACTTTTTCAGTAGACTAAGCCAGATAAAAGCAGGTTGGTGCTTGGCTCAGCGGGTGTTGACTCACAAGTTCAGATCCTATGGTTAGCAGAGTGAAGTTAGCAAGTTACTTAACCTCCAATTACTCCAGGGACTGTCTGACCCAGGCTTTCTCGCAAAAAGATATATGTCACTCTGGAAAAAAAACATCTGCCAAAAAAAAAAAAAATGTAAAGAAAAGGACCTCCCATTACGGTTTCCTTGGAAACCTCCAGTTCACTTGTGCAAGCTCTGCTTCTACATCCCCAAGCCCCTGGCACCACCCCGCACGTGGGCAGCAGAGACTTTTAGAATGGCGTTGCCGTGGCGCCCATGTGATTGAAATGCTGAGGGGGAGAGCGCCTCCGGTGTTCCTGGCGCCCGCCGTCCACGCCAGCACCGCCGATGACTACTTCTCGGGTGCACGTCAGCGATGACGCCCTCTCCTGTTACCGTCGGCGATACATCGCCGCCCCGACAGAGCCGGCGACGGTGACCTTTATGACATGCATTTAATTAGCAGCTGAATTCCATTAAATGACATTAACCTTGCTCTGGCATCATTTGAACAGAAGTAATAACAGAGACTGAGCAAAAGTCAGTCCGAAAAGCATTTGTTTTCAAAAATAGTTTTGCGTTTTAAATTCATTACTGAATGTAATCTGGGTTTGTGTTATTGAGTTACATACGGTGCCGAGATTCTCTGGAAAAAAGTACATGAATTCAAAATGGCAGAGAGAGACAGAATTATCTGTTAAGCTCTCTTTTATGTTCGACGAACACGCATATGCTAATTTTCTTTTATTGGTCCTGTTTTCTTAAGTACTTTACTCTGTCAAGAAAATGCATAATTATTATTGTGAAGCAGGGATGTCATGATGTCACTAAGCATCACTCCGAGGGGCTTATTTTAGCAACCTTGTTTTCAGATTACTGCCTTTTTTATTTCTGTGAGCGTCTTTCTCGGTTTGAAAATGCAGATCTGTGAAAGCTGCTAAAATTAGACTGAAAAGGGGAAAAACCTAATGTGATAAGGCAGTGCTGAGTCTAAGCCAGTGAATAAGTCTTTTGACAGTCTGCCGTTAGACTCAGCAGTAGTCTACGAAACAGAGCCCGCCTTTATTCAGGCCCAATGTTTAGAAAAAGGCATTGTGCTGATTCAGACTATCAGTGACTTTGGAAACTCTTCCCCCAAGGATTCCTCACACTATTAAACTGCCTAGAGGATCTGCGAGTTTTAGCTGTGCCCCCCCACTTGCCTCCTTGTGTGGGGAGGGGGGCTGAGGAGGGATACCCTCAGATTCACCCTGCCGCTTGGTGTCACTCCCAGCCATCAAACCTTACATCAGCAGTATGCTGCGCACAGGGGCGCAGGTAGAACTTCGGGGACAAATGTCACTTTTGGCCCCCCGAACTGTTACTGTTTTTTGTTTTCAGGGGACCCTAACAAGTCCTGGGCCCCCTGAATCTGCCAGAGCATCCATGCCCCTGTGAGGCCCCTGGCTGCGTCCTACCAATACAGCTTTGGAACATCAAAACCTCTTCAGGAGGTTTTATTGTTGCCCCTTTCAGGTACAAACTCACGCTAATAGAGATCTAGAGTCATTATATTGTCGTCGATCTGAGGGAGGACAGGGGACAGAAGTCTGTGTGTGACCGAAGGCTCCCTAAAAGGTTGTGCTTATTTCTGCTGAGATGTGATTAACAGAAGCCATGTGGGTTTGCAACAGGAAGCCGTTAGCTGTGCAAATAGAGAGGCACGTGTAGTTTCCTGTGCATCTAAATATGGTGCATGACCTCAGTGGGTGAGAGAAGGGGAAAGCGATAAAGTCAGGATCCGTGTTCATAAATGTCAGCAATCTGGAAGAGAAGCAGCAATTTGGGGACAGAAGCTTCCTCTTGTACACTAATGGTTCACATATGAAATTTAAGTTTTAGTTTGGTTCAAAAAATGTTGAATTGTCTGTGAAAGAATGTAGCCCAGTAGTGACTCCCAATCCCTTCTTCACATCCTCTCCATCTGCGTGTTCTCCCCCGAGACCAGACCACCACAGACACCTAATCAGATCATTTCCAAGCCCATGATTGGTTGAGAAGGAGGTTCGGGAAGAACTGGATGCATTATCTCGTAGGATTGACCGGAATGGGTGGGGGGAGGTTCAGGGCTGGTTCCAATCCAGTCCACCAATCAGAGGAAGCCAAAAGCAGGTAGCTGGGGAAGATGCTTGTGGCAATGCCCGAGTACAAGGGCTAGAAAGTAAGGTGTCATTCACCTTCAAATTTACATGAAGGACGATTACGAAATAATTCATGTTGTACTACAACAAAAATGTCACATTACGTTGCGTACAGTCAGACCTCGGACATTCGCGAGGTTAGGTTCCACAACCCGTCGTGAATGAGGAGGATTCGTGGATGTTTAGTAGAGTCACTAAAAATGGAAAAATGTTTATTCCTATAGTTTAAACCCAAAAGATGACCGCAGTAATGCCCCCAAAACACTTTAATTTAATTTAAAAGTTACCTTAATACCTTTAAAAAACCAACATGTTTGACGTTAAAATCGAGCACAGTATCGGATATTTGTCACACTAGCACATTTACAGTACAGTTTACTAATGTTTCCCCTACTAATTCATAGAACACGGCATTGGCTGCCATTTTCTTTTGCACTTACAGTAAGGTAAGGTAAACTTATTGACAGAAGTCATAAACGTAACCAAGGTACAATTCAATAAAATATGTAAAGGAGACATGTACTGTATGAAGAGGGTACAGGTATTCAATCGATTAAAAATTACGTAAAAACATACAGGATAAACAAGTTGTAAAAATACTATGTGTGCGCTAAACATGAAAAAGAGACAGAGAAGAAAAATACAGACACACATTAAAAATATTTCATAAAAAACAGTAGAATGCAATTTTTGCCGATCTGTGAATTGGCGAATCACGAAGTATGAATGCATGAGGGCTGACTGTATTCATCTCTCGGCACAGGGTAATAAGGCTGCTACTTGGCTAATAATTATCTGGGGTGATGCGGGGTCTGTTCCGACCCCGGTGTCAGACTCTTCCCAGTTAGCCAATATAAAGATGTAGATTCTCTATTTTCCATGGCAAATTATTAGTAGAGATGTTGTCAAGCTACATGAAACAGAAAGTGAAAAAATGAACTAAATTTAATGCAATACCTTCTTCTCAAACCACCCTCCCTTCAATGATGTGTCCTAATGTTGATGTGAAAACCATGAGTGATGTGACACTCAGAAGATGACTGGTAGGGAAATCAATAAATGATATGCTAGTAGCAAAAATTCTTACATTCACACATCCTTGTTGCACAGCACAACATCATTCATCCCCCCCGTAGATCACGTAGGGACGAGAAGGCAGCGTCGATGGGTGGTGGATCGTCATGGTGACGTAGGAAGCAAGCAGACAGAAGGAGAGCGAAAGAAATGTGGACGATTAGCTGTGCTGACTGATGACTCCTGGGGAGGGGGGAGCTGACTGATGACTCCTGGGGAGGGGGGAGCTCTCCTTGTCCTTTTCTAAAAGCACTGATGTAAGAACGAGTCCTGCTCTTAGCTAAGTGGCCCCTCAGCGTGGGTGCGGAAGCACAACCTGCAAGGCAAGGATGTAAGGGGGGAAGATACCAAGCCTTTCAGATGTACTGCATGCTGGAGCAGTTATGATCCATAAACATAACCTAAAGCATGGCTTTTACATGCGCCACTGCTTCCATTTAGGCAATTCCATAATTACAATAATTATCACAAGACAGCTAGGCTGGAATGGTGACTCAGCGAGCTATGCTGTTGCCTCACACCTCTAGTATCTTGGATTTGAATCCCACCCCAGGGGGGTATTCCATAAAATTTAAGAGAAATGTGAAAACTGTCCAAAAGGAAGAGAGGTAAGTGACATTGCTATGGGCCATTCACATTTGGCTTAAGTTATCTGGCTAATGAAGATATCCTGCTTTGTGGAATTCTGGCTGTTCTCCCCATGTTGTCCAAACACATGCAGTCAGGCTATTACACACAACGTATAATTGGGTATGTATGTGCCAGTTGACGGACTACCATCCAGGAGGTGATCAGCCTTGGGCTCCGTGCTTCCAGCTCCAACTAACCCTGACCAGCATCGGAGGTTAAAGGAGAAAAATGACATCAATCAATTTTCCGTAAGTTATGCTTATCCAGCAAAGAATCCCGACGTGTGCATATATCGGTATGTGTATATCTGTCAGATAAGATACCTTTTTCAAAGGTACAATGAGAAATCTCTGGCAGATCCGTTTCCTTAACCTGCACTGGGTCTCCTTGTTTGTTTCCCAGCATTCCCACAGGGCGTTTCCAGGATTCTGTAGAAAGTGCAGCTTTTTTGTTTACTGATGTGGGCTAAATCTTTTGATGTTTCAGAGTCAACATGACTGGGGAGGGGCTGTTGGGAGGGGGGCGACGGGAAATACATGACTCAGCCTCCCCCATGCGGTACTAAAGCGCTTCTGTGTTCCGCCATGTTTTCTGTCCCTAACTCTAGTGATGTCAGCCGGCTCCTGTGGCGCGGGGGGGGGGAATTAGCAGACATTTGTGACCAGACCAAGTGACCAACGGGTCGACAAGCTCTATTAGTGAGTGTAACGGCCGCCTGTTAGTAACCCAACCAAGCCTGTCGGCTCATATCAGCGGAGACCGAGGGCGGCCATCCAAAATGCAACAGGGCGACGAGTCATCGTTTTAACAGGGTGACCAGGCTTTGTCTTTAACTTTCTTGGTTTTTAGCGTTGTACTTAATGACAGCGTTTTTCATGTAAGGAGCAGACATCATTAAAGACCAGCAGTTTACATCTGTCCACCGGATGCTCGTTGGAATAAAAACGCTTTAAATAACATGCAAGACACAAACGTTTTATGAAACCTGCTACGATGATATGCG
>JAODKF010000045.1:12821296-12848481 GCA_026779585.1 Mormyrus proboscirostris | reverse complement strand
CCTTCTTAGCCCACTGCCCTATCAAACTCACACTCATTTTTTAGTTTCAGGAATGCTGGACTAGGAATCGACAGGCAGCAGGTTTAAATCCCAGATGGCAGGCTGATCCATGCTGTTTCTCCTCAGCGGACGCGAACCCTCATCGCAAAAATGGGCCCCGGGGATTAAAAATTAAGACTCATTCCACAGGATTAGATTTTGGACATTTGCATGCATTCATTTGGCTGAACCTCTTACCCAGAGGGGCTTAAGGTCTGAACAATGCATTTAGCAGAAGAGATACGCGGATGTGGCAACGGTCACATTAGCAGTGTCACAATATTGACCGTCAGGGAGCTGTAGCGCCTCAAACCCGCTAAGCATTCGAAGAAAGGGCTCTCGCAAAGCCAAGGGAGTAATGACCCGGCCTGGCTCTGCCCAGAAAAAGTGGGAAAAATGACCCGATGGAGATCCAGGGAGCTGCGATGTCCTGTGTCGAATTACTCGGGTGGGGGTCTGAGGTTACCAAGCGTAGCAGCTGGAAGCCGGTGCTCTGAAAGGCGTAAGTAATCGATGATGGCGCGGCACTTTCAAGAGCCCCGATTAGACCCCGCGCCCCTGTAAACAGACCCCGGTGACCCCGCGGCGGAGGGCCTCATTAATACGGAATGCCGGCCGTGGGTCTGTACCAGCTCAGAGTTCCATAACACAAGAACGAGGAATAAAGGAGAAGCCGAACACGATACCTTTCCCTGGTCATGCAGGACCCGAGCCGTCTGGCCCGGAGAAGTACAGAAAGAAGTCCCTCATGAAGCATGTGACAGGCTTACGGTCCCCTTAGGATTCTTCCTTATAAAGCAATGTCACCAAACCGCCACTGAGCCAGGTCGCGTGGGCCCGGCTGCCACATCATCTGTGATATTTCTCAAAGTGGCCCAGCTTGATACCAACAGCAAGGCGCTAGTGCCCCCACCTGGTGGAGTGAGTGCACTACAAGATGGTGCTTCTGATGGACACAATCTCAGTGCAGACTTAGCCTTCTGAACGTAACTGCATGGGATCAAACGGCCAAAATCTGCAAGCTGGAATACTTGGGGAGTGCGATTATGGGCGCAGGTCTAAAGCGGTCCCACGCAGGTACAGCATGAGGATGTGTTACAAACTGCTGAGCTGGACCTCTGAGCTGCGTTCTGCCAACAGATGAGGCCCTGCTGCCTGCAGTCGGTCAGCAGGTGTGTCTGTCACCCACGCTGCCCTGGACTATGTAATGCAAGGACACACCAGTTGGCAAAATGGTGTGTCTGCCCCAAATCTGCAGGGAGAGCCACGGCGATTCTGCAGAAAGCATCTGAGTTACATGGAATAATAAGCTTAATTGGATGGGTGCTGCCATTGCAAGTGATATGTCAGATCAGCAGAGCCCATGATGACACCGTGTTATGGACAGAAAGGTTTATACATGATGCAACCAGGCTCCGCCCACAAAAACCTATTTTTGTACACGTTTTGCTTGACTGTCTTGCTGACCAGTTATGCATCCCGCAGCTTTCCGCCTACGACATTCCCAGGTCAGGATGGCCCACCTTTCAGTCACATGACCAGCTCTTCAACCAGGCCCAAGAACAGCACAGAGAACATGACTTCAGGCTCCCCACAGCACAGTTGAATTAGCCCCGAGTCATTGAGCTCCATTTAATAAGGTGCAAATGACTTTCTGGCAGTCAACAGTTTACCTTTAATTGAAGTAATTAGTGCCAAAGGACTCAATTCCGCGAGATGTCAGGCAGAAACAGTTCAAGCTATGTCTAGGGTCTGACCTTTTCACATGCCAGCACTCTGGTACCCTTACGACTAACTCCCTCCATTCGCGTTTCACTTCGCCGTGACATTTGTAATATCCACTCCGACGCAGTAACCGTCAAGTCCATGAAGGGGCGCTGTACATGGGAGGCCAGCTCATTGCTGGGCACCAGGGAAGCTCACCGAGAACGGGCCTGGTTTTCAGTCCACAAGCCTGCACCTCTTAGCTGGGATAGCATACATTCTCCAGATCGCCCAAACAGGAACGTTGCTTCAGGAACCAAGAACTTCACAGGGAATCCCAGTGTCTTTACTATTAAAAAGAATAAATGCCTCTATCACTTGCTGTGTGGGCATCTACCACAACATGCAGGGCAAAGGTCAACAATTCTGTCATTCAGAATCGGAGGCAAAGGAGGTGTGGTAGACATTTTATTTTATATTACAAAAAAAGAAAAACATTGAGAGAATCAGTTGGACTTCAATGCTATGGGCACAGAAAGTGACCCCCCCTTCACAGTACGGGTTTCCTGAAGCATCTGACAGCGCTCCGTAACCCAGGTGGCATCTCCGATGGCCTCGTTTTGAAAACCCACACCTAAAAATTCAATGCACAAGTCAGTGTTTTTCAACCTGGTGCAAGTTTTTGCTCTCTCCCAGTTCCCCGCCAGATAGCCCACATTTCTGCTCCCTCCCTACTGGGAACCGGGAGGGAGCAAAAACATGGACTGTCTGGGAGCCCCTGCGGACCAAATGGGGAAACCCTGCTGTTAGTGATGCTTCTGTGACATCGTACTCACCAGCCCTTTTCCATCCATGGCGGTAGAGGAGCAAGGCACAGACCCAAAAGCTGCACAGCGGTATCGTTCATACCTCTGGGACAACACGGCATTTCCCTTTTATGCAGGAGCACGTGCAATTAACATGATTCATACAGGGAGCGTGCCACACGAAAACCGTTTCATCCCACTTCATACAGAGAACCCTGTTGCTCATTATTCATGATACAGTACAGAGAACACAAAACGCAGGCACACCAAGACCGCTTTGTGCCACGGGAAAAAAAACACAAAGAATCCCGTTTAATAACCAAAGACTAATGCCAGCAGCTGCAGCTCAGAGCCTTTAGCTCGACGGTGGGGTGGCAGCCATACCTTCACACAGCAGGGCGGATCGACACACTTAGGTCGCTTCACAGCTCAGCACTTTGTGGGGGAGGGTGGGAGAGAGAGAAAAGAAAAAAAAAAAAAAAAAAAAAAAAATGGGGATACGGCAGTGTGGCATTCCAATCTGTTCCCTTTCTGTTTCAAATACTTGCATATGGAATGGAAGTTGGGAGCCACAGAATGATCAGGGTCGCTCACTGCCCCCCCCCAGAGGAGCAAACTGAAAACAAAGCAGGGGAAAGGAAAAGGGTGGCAACCACCAACTGCTCTCAGACTAACTGCAAGTATCTAAAACTGAATACAGTACTGACGATGCAAGCATGCAAGTGCATTACATAATAATCAAGTCACATGTACCGTGTAACCGACCAGAAAGCCAAACACGCGCTTGGCGCTAACCAGCCAGCTACAGGGCTTTATTCTGTTCTGAGAGTCAGCTAACAACCCACAGACATGTCCCCCAATACTGTCGGGGCTTGAATGGAGTCGACGCAGCCTCGCATTCCCAGCTCTACCTGAGGGGGCCCTCAGCCATCAGTTCAGAGGCCCGGGGAGCAGACCGGATGTCTCGCTGGGGTCCGGCCGACGTCTGCTGGGTTCCGAACCCACACCTCCACCGACACCGACCACCTTGGTCAGCCGGCGAGGAGGATGTCCCGAGAATAAAAGTCAACTGCAGGTAAGCCAACCTTTCTGCAGCGACAGAAGCAACTGACTCCAAATCCTTTTTACAAACGCAATGAAGGAAAACAGAAGCATATGTGAAACAGAGAATATGTAATATTTCTGTGACATGACAAGCATTTGAAAACGGATCCTGTAAACAAGATAGAAAAGCACTCGCGGTATTTCCTCTGATAAGGTCAGTCTAAACTGGAATCTTCCCAACACTTATGGGGGGGGGGGGGGATGTCTGATAAGGTCAACTGGTCATGTGACATGAACCGGAGGCTGAAGCGGGTCGAGGATGCAGCTCCGACACACAACATAATACTTCATGGAGGAGGACCGAGAAGAAAGAGAGGGAAAGAGAGAGCGAGAGAGAGAGAGAGAGAGAGAGAGAGAGAACAGAAATAGCAGATAAATCGAGACGCGTGCGTGGGTACCGGCAAGACACGTGTTATGGAGACCATTTGGCAAGGCCTGCTGCAGTGAGGAGGAACGGTGTGATTCCCGGGAGGTGCTCAGAGCCTTGCCACGGCATTTTTAGCTCATATGGTCGAATCCGAGCGGACTACTAAGTAGTCCCAGTCCCTGGTTCGCTCCCCTTGGCAGCCATCGCACCACTAGCAGCGTGGAGAGTCGCGACCCCACACATGCGAGACCAGAGCCGTGACTGACGATCATCTCGCAGCTGGAGGGAAGAGTAAATGTCTCCAAGGGGCAGCTGTTCAACTACAGGTACGGGTAGCATAGTGACAGGACACAGCCTGTCGTCAGAGTCACTGGGGCAACACAGAGGAGGCGGGGCCAGTCCGGACCTCAGGTCCCTAAGAGTGCTTGATAGTATATTTGCCTTTCTGCAGCTGAGAGATGTAGAGCTTCGACTTGCTGCCGTCGAGTCTCTTGAACCAGACCTCATCGTGGTTGATCGTCGTGATGACAGCGCTGAGGGAAGGAGGGGATGGAGGGATTTAAAAGCAAAGAGAAACAGGATACAGCAAACGGGGAGGGCGTCCAGGAGGCTCCGGTACCTGGTGGGGTACTCGTCCTTCCGATCGATGCATATGGTCTGTCCCCGGCTGTACCACTCGCCGTCATAAAAAAGGCGCCCGTCTTCGGAGCGCACGCTGTGCTGGTGCTTCTCGCTCTTGGCAGGGACTGTCAGGAACAGAGAGGGCGTGTTGGGTTAGCCGGAGCTGGCAGATTGTGCTATGCTTCAGTTATCAGCTGCTTTTAAGCTTATAGATGGACTACTTAAAATGTGTAAAAGATATGAAACTCCAGTGATGTGAGCATTCTGATAGTCAAACACCACAGCACATTTCATCACCAATGTTTCTTTTCCCTGAAGAGGCACGTAATGTCACACTTACCGTCGGTCTTCACCCTGTGCGGCCCCAAGCTGGCTGTCGCCTGGGAGACAGACACCGGGGGAGACATTAAACGGGAAAGCGAACCGCCTACGAGCCATGATGAAATTCACACCCTCCTGTGCCGCGTGCCACCTGCCCCTAGTACTACCTTTCTGATAGCGGTCCAGTCTTCAAGAATGTCCAGGTCTTGCAGCATGTAAACAATGTAGGGTCGTGACATGGTTAAGGAGGACCTTTTCATCCGAGTGCACGCAAAACATGCAATCCAATTACAGAGCATAAAATAAACAAACTATGGCACGCAAGCAAAAGCCACCTGAACCTCGCCGGCACCAGCATACCGACAGCAGTGCATGGGAGATATACCAAAAGAGTAATGGAAGAGTAATGCAGCACTGCACCAAAAGAGTAATGGAAGAGTAATGCAGCACTGCACCAAAAGAGTAATAGAAAAATGCATGGAGTCTTATTGCACCGACGCACAGAAACTAGATTAACAGGATATCTGAAACAACCACTGGTTTCTTCTTCTTGTCGGGACTGAAGGGGTCTTTCTTCTTGTTTTTCCTAGACTGCAGCCCATCATTCCACAGTTCTGAAATGAAGCAGTCAATGATGCATCAGCACCTCGTATCCCAGAATGCCAAGTGCCCTTTGTGTATCTAAGGACAGCAGAGTTTACAAAAGGCTCTCCTCTCTCCTTCACCCCTGAATAGCAGTGTACACAGTCCCTGAAATAATATTCCGCTGAAGGTATTGTTATTTTAGTTGTACTTTCGGTCATGTTGATACTACACCACAGTGTGCTTTGCAGACCTTAGCTAAGAGCCATTTTGTATTGTTTGATTGGTGCGGCATCCCATAGCAGCTAATGAGTATAACATACCCACAGCATAGGATGCTGGGAGTCGTGTACCTGAGGTAATGTCTATACTGTGACGGTCCTCCTCAAGTCGCCGAATCTTCTCCTCCAGCTCGCTCTGCACCGTATCGAACAGCAGCAGCTTCTCACTCTTAGAAGGGTGAAACGCCACAAACACGTCAACCCGCTGTAGTCCCATAATACTTCAACATCTCAGAGACTTCATAGGTACAGACATCTACCAAAGCATGAGGATAAAAGCATTCCTGGGAACCAAACTAATTTCATTGTCTGCGGTCGTGAGACAAGGTCCTTAAGCAATAGGCCGCTTTAATTGACTAGCATAAAACGGCGGAGCGTGATTAATGGCCCGTAAGCCTGCTGGCTGGGCCTCGACGAGACGGCCTACCTCCCAGTGCTGGAAGGCAGCCTGGATCTCACAGTCATACTTGTTCTTCACAGACTCCAAGCAGAGCTCCCTATAGATCCCTGTTGTTGAACAGGGTTTAAACGGTCTTAAAGTCACAGGACACAAAGACCTTCAGAAGGTCCTCATCCAATAACGATCAGACATGTTCTTGCACATAGAGTTTTTCTACACTTACCACACACACTGTGCAATATTCTTTGCTAGCAAAATAAATTCACAATATGTTCACCATCTGAGTACCTTTATTCGCAAGAAAATGTCACATCTTTGATTAATCAAACTAACCTACTCTAGCAGTCATAACAGCAGAGATTCTTTCTACGAGGGACCTTAAAAACTGCTCTTTTTCATGTGATCAAACAGTTAACTAGTGCATTTAAAGTTAAGGACAGCCTAGAATTTGACTATGACATCACCACACAACTAGTTAACAGGATGTCAGACATGCATTTTTACATACTCTTCAAACGTTATAAAGGACACTTTTTAATCGACTGATTTTCATTACAGTCGTTCAATCAACTTTCCAGTGCTTAAGAATAAAAAATCTGCAGTTTACGAAATGAATGGAAAAGTGGTAAAAACCTGTGGTGTGCAAAAAACGTTTGACTGGTGGTGTAATATAGTACAACTAAAGGCAGTGCAAATATGAAACAAGTGAATGGTAGCTTAAACTGTTCATTAAAAATATAATAATTCATAGCATCAACCATTGCAACAAGTCTGCAGTACCTGCTACTTTGGTTCGGATCTGCATATTCTCTTGCAGGTTGGCGAGGGGTTCAAGATACTCTGCGGCATTGCCAGCAATGACCTCCTGCAGCTTGATGTCTACCTGACTTAGTCGTTCCTTGTAAAGCCTGTACAACATGACAAAAACGTGTAGGTGGGGGGGGGGGGTGTAAATATAGGGCCAGAGCACAGCAGACAGTGTAGTAACATCGCTGACATGCGGAAAGCTGCGGTGTCTTACTGGTCTTTCAAATCTGTGAACTGCTTCTCTAGGTTAGTCATTTCGTCTAAGCATTCCATTCTCCTCCTCTCGCAATCTTCATCGTCCATCTCTACATCAGAGAACAGGAAAACAGCCATGCTAACCCCATCGTCAAAAAAATGAATAGCAACACCGGATGGCAATGCATGCCAACTCATCCCATGGGCATTGGAGATGTTAATAAATTAGCGGGCGCCCTGTAGACGTGATTGCACGGGGCTCCCCAGAGACATGCACAACTTTAGGTAAAAGCCAAGACGTCGAAGCGAGCAGATACAAATGCGGCAGTACTAACATTGGGAATTATATGTGTAAATGTAGGTAAAGGGGGAGATGTGGCCATGCGCTCAACTGGTATCGTCTAGCTAATTTTCTGTGGACACCGGTGGGTGGATCGTGCTCTGCTTCGGACGCATGCTGCGATAGGCGCCGTGGCAAAGGCCACCGTGTCACCGAACACCCCACAAACGGACACGTCCGGCGCTCATGCTGATCGTCCCCACCTGAGCTGTCCCCATCTTCAGAGACCGACGAGCTCTCCGTGTCCTCGTCGTCCGAGCTGCTCGCCTCCTGCTCTGGGTAATCCACCTCCATTTCTTCGTGGTTGCTCTCTTTCTTTTCCCGTGAGTGCACCGGCATTGTTCGAAACAGGAAAATACACTTGACGAGGAACAGACGAAAAGGGTCAAACCGCGTTATTGACTTACTTATGGATTGGTAAACAAAAACAATTAAACACCAAAGGAGATGAACTACGACTTCGAAATATTGCTACTTGCTGTGCCCAATCGGGTTCGTTGTTTTACGAACGTAAAACCCTCCGTCCAGCCAATCAGAGTGGCGAACCTGCGTTTCCGTTGACGCATTGTAGGTGGACTCTGGGGCTGGACTCAGGGGATTGTAGTTTTCTGTAGCCGGAAGTTGTACGGCCCAGGCATCAAAACTACAAAAAAATACAAATATTGTATGTGTGATTTATTATCTGCACAGGATAACGAATAAGCAACCATGCTTCATTGGGTATAACTCTTGTCTCACACTTCTAAGGGTTAAGGCGCGGATCCTGTCCATGTTCTCTCTCACTCACTGTGTGGATTTTGCGTTTGAGTGATTTGCAGACTAATACTACTTCCATTTATAAGTAGTATTTCAGCAGTTATATTGAATACGTAGTATATTTGGACAAAGCATATAAGATACCCTACTGCATTCCGTTGTTTGCTTTGAAAGATTTTGTTATAAAGAAAACAAAAACAATTGAGCAGGTTTAATTGATTCACATGTGACAAGTCGTGTAACCATTGTATGCGGGCATTATCATGTCGACTGATTTGATATATGGA
Organism: Mormyrus proboscirostris; assembly: GCA_026779585.1. Lineage (NCBI taxonomy): Eukaryota > Metazoa > Chordata > Actinopteri > Osteoglossiformes > Mormyridae > Mormyrus > Mormyrus proboscirostris. Next base: position 12,839,871 of record JAODKF010000045.1, on the reverse strand, counting down.
TGACGATTTTAAAAATTCTATATTGTTTAACCTTTATTTTTCCAGGCAAGTCACTAAGAACAGTTTTTTTATTGACGTGATTATAGTCTTTCCACTCTTTATTGACGATAAGACGAATATGTTTCATGTTTACTATTTAGCAATTCTCTCGTTATGGTAATATTATCAGATATTTCCCCGTTGACGCGACCTGGATGTGAAGATGTAAGTGATTATCCTCTCTGCGATTGTTTGTCAAATTCAACCAGCAGAGGGCAGTCTTCAATATAAATGCAATTCACTAAGCTTACCCCAAGTTTCCCAGACGTTTAGGATAATCAAGACTGTGATTGAAGGCCTGCAAGTATTGTCCTGATATTTATACAGTGGGTACATTTTTGTACTAGTTAACTTTGCTCTGCACATAATGTGCCCTAATACCTGAATATTGGTGTTACTTAATTTAATACTGGACAAACAGGCAAGCATGGCGGCATTATTATCTTATGAGTTGAGGGAAGTCAAAGGTCAGATTTCTGTGGAGCATTGATTTTCAATTTACATTATATCATGTCAATGTTACTATGCGTAACCCAGTACATTAGCATGTATTGACTTATGTTGGAAAAAAGTAATCAGTCTTTTAACGTTGAACTGTGAATATGTTTGGGAGAATTAACTTTATTAACAAACTGACATTCATCTATTTTCTATAATACTTATCCCCAGCAGTACCAGGAACAAGGCAAGAATCACTTTGGACATGATGCAGTCCATCCCAAGGAATATCACACGATAGGGCTGTTTAAAGACAACAATGTGCGATTTTGGAGTGTGGGAGGAGTAGAAGAAAAATATATAAGCTGGAAAGGGAGGCTGTTGGAACGACAGCATTGTATTCCTCAGACAGCCTCATCACCTGCTTCATCTGAAAGATCCATTAAATACATTTTGAGTTTTTGTCTTAACAGGAATGAAAAGGCAGCAGCTTAGAACCAGTACCAAAACCATATGTATGCAAATATAATATATGGGATTCAAACCTTAAACTCCGGAAGGGTGAGGCTACAGTAATTACACCTAATGGACAATTTTATGTATGTCTGCTTTTAGAAAAATATAAATATAAAATATAATAAAAAGAATTGGTTATCACTCAATTTTCTGGATGATACTATTGTCACATATATATATAGTTTTACTATCATATATTTGTTTAGTTGTGTTATTTTATTTATTTATTTTTTATTTCTGTGATTGCTCTGACATACCATGCCAGATTCCACTTCACACACATCGGTGATAATAATATTGATTGTGATGTTTCTAGATTGTTTCCTAAACTCAGGGCTTGAGATACTGCTATGTGGCTTCATGGCTGCAGTGGGTATATATAGTAACATGAGTCCTTGGCACAATGCCCTCACTGAATATGAGAAATGCTGAGCTGTATTTGAATAATAAGTGTGTTACACAGTTTTTTATGACTAAACCTGAATGAGATGGCATTCTATTTTTTAAATGACTATCGGTTTAAGTTTAACTTGTGGTCACTGTAGTTCTACATTGCATTCGGGAAATTGACCGCTTTCACACATTTAAACAGGCAGTACTGTAGTGTACGATTATTCCGAAACAATTTATTTTTACCGCAAAGTCTCCAGCCTACGCTGGATGCCAGGTCACTCATACACATATGGTAACTGTATGATATCAAAAATTCATCTGAATCACAGGTCTGTGGACCGTGAAAAGAAACCAAAGCACCCAGAGGTAACCCACTTACCAAAAAGGAGGGGGTTTCAAACCCACAAATTACAACCCTGGTTGTGTGCAGTTCCAGTTGTGACCACTGTGTCACAGCATTGCCTTACTGCACTACCAGCAGGAAGAAGTCGGTGTCAAGCAAGAGGAAATGTAATGACACTCATTGCATATCCCCTCAGACTAATTTGTTTACTCAGTTGGGCTTATCTGACTCCTGTTTTCATTTTTTGCTTTGAGTGGTATGTAGAAACCTTAATTCTTCTGTTCCGGAAACTAAAACCGCTTCACATTTCAGTTCTTTGCCTATGCTTTTCCACAAATCCCTCAAATTGTTTATATAACACATATTTATATATCTGATTATGCATCTAATTTAGTCAATAGGACTAGTGTTTATATAGTTTTATGTAGTATTGTGAGTGCCTAATTTTCTTGTATAGGTATTTAATATTGAAGAACTTACCTTGATAATAAAGTTAACTATGATAGCATTGGTGTGTCGTCTTTTCCTTCTTGACCATTAACATTAGAGTGTCCTTCTGTCGATTCATTCTATGTATATGTAAGGTGTATGCATTTATTTGTTTGTTTATTTATCATTCTTATGAATTGTCTTATTATTATTATTATTATGTCTTTTTTGCCCACTGTCTCCATGTCCTCTTCCTGTAATTGCATTGTTGGATGTTCTATGTTGTGTTGGTTGCACCTTAAGTCCCTCATATTAACAGAATTATAGTTTGGATAGATAATTATAAGAAACCATAATTTCTCTGAAAGTTTATAAAAGAAAACTCATGGAAATGGAGGCTGAATATCATGAAAGCTAAAACAGTCAATAGGTAACTTCATGAAATACGGTTCACCACAAGCTGGCTTTTGAGTTCTCTTTGTTTTCGTACAGAGGCTGTGAAACAGGAAGTTTAAGGCTGAACTGTAGAGAGACTGAAGGTAAAAGTCTTTGCTCTGCATCTCACCCTTTGCGATCCAATCTCAGTGAGGTGTTTGCGGGGGCGACGTCACACAGATGACAGTAGAGTCAGCTGAGCGCCTTCCCAGAAACCACGTACACGGTGTGATAATACCTGCAGTTAATAGAGTTTCAGGCCGGAGATAAACAGCAACGCAAATAGCAAAGACGTTTGATGATGTACCCTATGGCAGGAAGGGACAGAGAAGAGCTTTGCGATAAACGCATCGCCTTAAACAAATAGTCAGAATCAGCGAGGTGATAATGTCATCCTATGCGCAAAATGGATCAAGGCTGTGCATCGCAGCAGGTGTGGGAGAAGACTTCCACCGGTGCAGCGTGGGGCTCAGACCTAACGAGAGACAGACCTCAGCAGATCCCGAGCAGATATGCTGCTATTTCGCAAGATCGTCATCGAGTATGGCGTTGTAAGAGGGCTGGGAACATGCCCCGCTCGCGCCCCGCTCGCACCCCGCTGCCGGTGGAATACGCGTGGGCTGTGCGGGGCAGGTCAGCCCCGGCTGCGCCTACACGTTCCCGAAAGCGCGTACTTGACACACTCACTTTGAGATCTCTAAAGGCGTCGGCGGGGAGGGTATGGGGCAGCTGACTCGTGTTTTTGCCACGCTTGCTGTAAACCTGCCAATTATTGTAACACGGTATGAAAACAGAGAGAGGTGCGTGACTGTAAATACGCTGGGAGTCTGACCTATTGGTGCTGATGACACGTGCGGCTAAGCCTTAATCAGAATGCCACAGATGCCACATTGCTTCGTTACTGGCCCAGTCAGCTAAAACAAAGCTGCTACTTATAACAAGGGGTTTACCTGTGACTCAGGCTGCTGTCAATCAGGCTGATTTGCCCCTGCATTCAGAGCAGAGCAGCTGGGGGCAGCTGACTGCTTGTTAGCCACTAGGTCCATCAGCTGCTATATTAATAACCTGCTGTTGTTAACAAATTTTATAAAAAGGTTTCAGTGAACAAAGGATCAGATTTGTTGCCGTTTTGCAGCACGCCCTTGGCACCATGCTGCGCTCTGTAGTTTGACTGGTCAAGCAGGAATGCATTTCCAGATCCCGTCAGTCTTTGTGGAGCAGCTCTGTCATACTCCGTCAATATTATGTCATCAACAAGACTGTATCCATTGCTATAGTGTAGTTTCTCTGGGGTTTGCCAGCATCTGGTCATCCTGTTAAACAGAGCTGGCAGTTTAATCACGCCGCCTAACAGAGAATGATTCATGTTGCATGCGCTTGCTCATTACCTGTGCTAGTAATCTTACGAGAACTCGAGACATTCTGGTAAAGGTAGCTAATGGTACCTATGCTGTCACTTCCAGTGTCCTGACTAACGTTCTCTAAAATGACTATCGGAGCCCCCACCGCAGAGGGCTTACTTGCTGAGTAAAGCAAAAAGTGAGTGCAGCTATCATACTGAGAGCATGGGTGCTGATTTTCTTTTCCAGCGGCAGAACTGAAAGGTGCGGCAGCTGATTGGGATCTCTTCATGTGCCCTGGGGGGGGGAGTGACTCGTTTCCTCTGCTAAGACTGTGTTACGGATCTCTGATGATCCATCGTAATTTTCCACATAAGTGGAAATGACCTGCTGGTGTCACCTTGTCCGGCTCAGGTCTGTGTCGGGCTGGTGATTCTCACTAAGAAAGACCATTAGCCTGATGTTTAACCAGTTGTTTGTCTCGTGGGAAAATTATGCGAGGAATTGGATGGCTTACGTGGTTTGTGATTGCAATGCTTTCTTGAAGGATCCAACCTTTGTATTTCCCAACCAGTGCTGCAATGGTTAATGCATCTGTTTACGGATCAGAAGATTCCCGGTTTGATTCCTGGCAGGATGGAGCATTTCCCCACTGCTCTTCTCCTTCTGTAGCTCAGCGGATACAGCGGAGGATTGTAGGAGCATCGTAAAAAACAGTTTTAGGGTCAATTCTGACTTAAGGGGGAGTGTTTCGGGGCAGTGTGTGTTAGGACTCTGCATGTGTGATCAGCAGGTCTCCAGCTGAAATCATTTAGTCAGCAGAGTGTTTTCACCGTGGGCCCTTAACCCCAACTGCCCCAGGGACCGTCTAAATAAACATAAATATTATCATGACGTATAAGAATGGAAAACCTTTCAGAAACATGCTCTGAATATCAGCAAGGATGTGAGAGAGGAAAGAAGAAACATCTTCCCGAAACACTTACTTAAGAGAAAAACAGGATGTGTCTGGTGATGTACCTTAATGTGTTTCCATCATCAGTTTTGCTTTTTGCTTTTTTTTTTCCATTTTCCTTGGCATAAATTCATGTGGGGTAATACCTGGAGTCCACAAGCCGGATTTCAGTTCTCATTTTGTCAACTCGAAGAAATTTTTATTCCAGTTTCTGTTCCTAACAAGCATTTTTTATGATTCATATCAGTATGGCAGTAATGTATAGATTTTCTATTTCTATATTTTTTGCATATGATTGGAGTAGTTTCTGTGTCCTGTAAGTAATTCTCGTAGGTCCCCTCTCAAGTGATAAAGCTTTGTACCCTTTAAATGTCACAGGTTTGCTATGACCAAGCCGTCGCCTATCAGGCTCTCGGTTTTGTGTAAGGTATTGCAGACCCCTGAGGAGACAGAGATAGGCCGAGGGTGTCGTCTCCAATCCGCCGGGACTATTGATCTCAGTCATTTGGGTTTTCACCGCGGGGGGCCGTGCGCTAATGTGCACCGCGAGCGATTCCGTGCATTTCCCTGCACCGTGCCACATCTCGGCAGACGTGGGGGAGAGCGCTTTGTCATCAGCGCAATTTCAAATCGCTAATGTGGCCGATATTACTCTTAAACGCCAAGTTGGATTTTGCTTTAAAAAAAAAAAACTGTCCAAAATGTAGGTATAGCAGAGATCATTTTTTTTTAGGGGGGGGCTGGGCTGGGGATTTTATTTTAACGACGCATTGTCCTTCGATACCCAGTGTATAATTGCACCATTCAGTCCTGGTCAAAGAGCAAGGGATTGCAATCCTAAGGCATTGTGAGAGCCTGTTACAGGCGTACTTTCATGTTGCTGCATTATGCACCCTCGAAATGGTCCACTTTGCAGTGCAGAAAATGAAGACCATTAAGTAAGTTTGAGGTCCAGCTCTCTGGAAAGTGAGAATACAAAAAGGGGGACAGCTTTTTTTGGGAAAAGTTACTTCGGTGATTTGACCGTTCTTCTGCCCCCTTTGGAAAAAATCCCTGAGATCTCTGAGTCACATGAAAGACGCAGGCGTCAGCCGCGTGTAATGATACAAGCGAGGCCTTTGGGATGGCACGATGGCCGTCACCCAAGCGAAGCTGCTCCAACTTATTTGTGGGACCACACTCAGCTGTTTTCACCTTCTTATAATCTTTGTTGAAGGAGGATTCCGCCCAGTTTGCTATGCTACAGAACCAGTCTCTTATTTTTAATGTAACCTCACACCCTGCAATTTGCCTTAGAGACTATTTTTAAATGGAGAAAACAGGCCCTGCATCAGTGAGGCATCGCTTCTGCCCACCTTGTCGATCCTCACCTCGCCCTACTCAGAGAACCTTTCCCAGGAATCTGTGACAAAAACAAGCAAGTGGGATATTAAGTTGAGCTGCAATAATGACAGGAAGTGCCTCTAAAGTGTGTTTTGTGGGTCAGCCCGTTGAATAACTCTAGATGTTCAGGTTTCTTGTTTACCCCACACTGTGAATCAATCCAAGAGGTTTGTAGGCTTGTTGGTTTATCTCACTGTGGTGGCACAAATCCATTTGACTTCCCATATATCTGTGAAGCTACCTCTGATGAGGTTGGTGGACATTTACGATATACTGCCCATATTTCACCCCTACTTCGCTGAGATGAAAGTTTCACAGGTGTGTATGAAATTACAATCGGGGAGGCTGCAACACAGTGGAAGCAGCAAGCTACTGGCTGGATGGCCTCCCGTCAATCTTCTTCCGAAAGAAAACTGAACTGAACCTTAGGACGCAAGTCTCCGAAAGTGTGTCAGAATTCAGTGCGTGCTCTAAGAGCAGAAGGCCTGAAGCGTCTTCAGGACAGGGCTGAGAAGAACTTGTGAGATTCTTCTGAAGAAGTGAAAAGGTAGATGAGGTGAGGGCGTCGTGTTAACGCTAAACAGACTCTATGTGAAGAGACGCCTGGCGAACGCAATGAGAACCTAGATTAAATATATCGAGAGAGTGCTGGAGGAGTGAGACTGAGGATTATATTCTAATGAAGCCTCCGCGGGCATCAATGAGGCCGGGCAAGATTTACCTGTCCGTTCAGCATATACTGATAACTCTCATGTAGGAGCAGCGGGGTGGCGAGTGTGAGGGGCCCCTGCGCTCTGCCGGGGCCAGCTGGAGAATGAGAAAGCGGCGGGGGGATCGATAAGTATCGACGCCTCTCTTCATGTCCAAGGCGGCGGGCGCTTTTGTTCGACGGAGCAGTTGAGGCAATTTGGAGAGCTGCCTGAATTGGCCACCTCTGAACAAGGCTGTGTAGACGAGGGTGATGGTGATGGTGACGCTGGGTTATTTGCTTTTGTAAAGGCAATCTGTCCCCCTACATTAATCTGAGCTAAGGCAAAGGAGAATGTTTTTTTAAAAGAATAGTCCAACGTACCTACAAACTTCAGCCTCGCCATGTACATGTGTGTAATAAACTGTTAGTCATCGTCTGTGTTGCTGTGTCGCTTTCAAGAAGTGTTTTTCATTCTAAAGATTTGTTTCTTAACACTTGCTCAGTGATTTTTTTAAATCCTCTTTTTAAAATCCTCTTTAAATTATTTGCCACTTCGTCTCTAGTTTCATGTCTGTTTCTTTTGTTTCAATTGAATTCATGCAGCATTTGGAAACATCCCGATGTTATTTTGAATACACAGTTCTTGAAAAACTTAAGAGACCACTCTCTATTTAAAAAAAAAAAAAAAAAAAAATCTGCATTTTAAAATCCTGGTTTAATCCCGGTTTTGCTGGCAGAGGCTACACTGCAAGACAGGCTGCTTCCAGGCTCAGAGTTTCTAAGACAACGGTTTAAGAAAAAGGTGAAGCAGGAGACACTGGGAAAGATCCAAAACCAGCCAGGTAGATGGCAGGAGATGACCGCCAATTTATCCAGCAGTGTCTCATAAAGAATGGGAAACATCAAGTGGTGTGAAGTGCACTGCTAGGACAATTCATAACAGGCTTCTAGAAGCAGGAGTGAAGACCCAAAAAGCAAGGAAGAAGAATTCATCAATGAGAAGCAGGGAAGAACCAGGCTGGAGTTTGCAAAAAAATGCATTTTACACAGAAGTGTGTGAGAGTTGTATGTGCTGCTAAGAGTTAACATAATAGTCAGATGGATAAAATTTTAAAAATGCTTAGTAATGTCTGATCATTATTTGTTCCTCAAAAATGCTTTTTCCCTATATTTAGCAGCTCAGCCCTGCTGGTTGTACACGCTGGCTTCATAAGGGGTCCTGGTTTGGCTCTGCTTGAGCTACATTAGCAGCGTGACTCAGACTGTGAGATGACCTGATTTCTGTCCTCCGTGTTGCTGGGTCTTTATATACATTTTCTCTAAACTTATCGGAGACAATTCCCCCCTTGGAGAGTGAACTATGAACAACAAACTGTGAAGGCATCTGTACAGTTAAATGTTCATTTTATGTTGATGCATGTGGTTGTTTCTTGTGATCAGTGGTGAACTTTCAGTTCTTTTGAGTATCAGAATATCAGGAGCTATGTGGCATCAGAATGAGATTCAATGTGGAGTCACCACATTACCAGAAAAACAGTCATTTGTGTGCTTGTGTGTGTGTGGATTGGGTTTATATTACATTGTGGGGACCAAATATCCCCTACAAATGTGATAAAAAAAAAAAAACTGTTATTTTGACATTGTGGGGACTATTTTACAAGTGGGGACTATTTTCAAGATCTGAGAATCTAATCAAAAAAATGGAAAATGCCAAAAGTCTCGTATCTAGTTTGGTTACTTATGGTTAAGGTTAGGGCTGGGTCTGGGTTAAGGTCGGCATGTTGTGATTAGAGTTTTCTCCATAGAAATGAATTGAGAGTCCCCACAAAGACATGAGTACAGGTCTGTGTGTGTCTGTGTGTGTCTCTCTGTGTCTGTGTGTGTGTGTAATGAATATCAGAATGGAGAAGAGAATAAGCAAGAACCCATAACCTCTGCACTCATGTACAGTACGTTACATTTTATGTGCCTTTGATGTAAAATAACTCTGTGACTTAAACTTCCATGGCTGATGTCCAAAATATATTTCCAAAAACAATATTATGTTTTATTTTTTCCGTCATGTAGTTGCCGTATTGGACTGAGAGATAATTGCTGTGTTGAAATGCTTAATGGCTAAGATTTACAGGCAGCCATAAAACCGGCATTTAAATCATGGGCATATCAAGCGTTTCAGTTCTGAAATGTGCCTGGTGTGTTATATGAGCAAAGATGAAAGACAGACATGCTTGAAATTATGTAGACGGTATCTGTGTTCTGTCTACTCTGATTACCAGTAGTGTCTTATTTTTGAAAGGGCACGTCCTATGTTCAGATCCAGGCAAGAATAAACTAAATCATTTGGTCAGACTTGTTGGCTTGACACAGAGACGGTGTGATTTAAAGGGACCACGTCTATGACACGTTTTTACTGCGGCCTCTGTATTTTCTGCAGGGAAAAAGCAGTCAGTCAATGGTGATGTGATCCAAGCAACAAAATGTCTGTGTTGGTCTTTATACTCGTGATATCTATCCCTCCCTTCCCTGCGCCCAGTTCATCTCTCATTCACCGTGACCATAAAGCTGAAGCATGGAACTGAATCAAGGCAGCTGCGTTTGGAAGCGGCGACGGTCCTACTGATGAGCGTGACTGGTGGGGAGTGTGGTGCAAATGAGGATTGGGCTGCCGGGGGAGGCCTGGGCGTTTGCCACTGGGCGTTTGGAGGAGAAATCGAAGGAGATGACTCCGAAAGCTTTTCGCCATTGTCCATCTGCTAGGGACCGATTGTAGGGAAAAACAACTAAACGAGGCGGTGTGAAGGCCCAGAGGTGGAGGTGTGAGTGACAGAGGAGGGTCCGTGGACGAGAAAAGTTGTGATTGGTTGGGAAGGAGGTCTTGGCCAGCTGGAATTAATGAAGGACGAGGCATGAGTCAGTGCTTTTGCTTGACTCTGCCCTTGAAATGGCAGCTAAGTGGCTGCATGGTTTATCGTTGACACGACATTGATCCTGTGCTGCAAAGGCTGCACAGTGAGGCCAAGTCAAACACTGCCTTCTGGGAAAAGTGCATGGTGTAGCGCCTTCAGAATAGTGCTTGACTGCTTGAATGTTGTAATGATCTGCATTGTCATGATCTGCATGCGATGTGGCGGTCAGAATTAAAGTGGCCTCCTCATAAGCTCCACCTACCAGCCTGTCAGGCTCCTCCTTTTGAAACTGATTCGCCTGCTTGGAACTCAGGTGACTCTCCATATAAAGAAACAAAAATGCTTTCTGCTGGGTAAGGTGTGTGTATAATAAGTGTACAGTCTGCCCCTGATGCATGAGAGTGTGTATGGGTAGATGTTCCGGACAGGTGAATTAGAAGCATTTTACGTTCCTGCTGTCATGATGCCAAGACCGATGAGAGTACAGATCCGGCATCCAGCAGACAATGGCGATTTGAACAGGACTCGACAGGCCCAAAGACTTGCAGGTGTTAAATATGCTCCTTTTTCAAGGTATTCATGGTCCCCTCATGCCTTTGTAGATGAGTTTACAGTCATGGTGAACTTGGTATGAACTTTCTAGATGCTAGAAGATACAAAATGTGTCTAAGTTTTTGTTATGTAAGTGTGGTTTGAGTCCTGTGATGGGAAGAGTAGCCCCTTGGGAGATTGAACAAGGTCTTTAAGCTCCGAAAAATGCTCCAGAGGTGCTGGATGAATGGCTGACCCTGCGCTCAGACCCCAAGCTTTGCTGTCACGCATATGTCTTAGAAAAGGATGAAATATGTAGAAACAAACAAACAAACAAACAAAAAAAAAACACTCTGATGTACCTCTTCCTGTACTTGTACAAACCACTCAATAAAGCTTCAATTTATTTTCATTTGACCTCACAGCTTCAAGGCTGTAGATGTTTCTATATGACATTTTTTTCTGTGTGTAGTACAGGCAAGCTATTTGTGTGAATCTTCATGCATATACACGAGGGAGCGAGCGAATGAGTGAGTACTCTGTGAATGTCCATCCTTCTCTCCTTTCTTCCTGGGCTAAAGGTTGCCATAACTCTGACTCTTTTGTTTTAAAAGCTAATGTGCCAAACACCTGGAAAAGCAGCCTTACAATTATCATACTAGTATTAAACTGGTGTGTCTTTGGGGTAGATCATGCATGCTATGGATAATTCAGAAAAGGGCTCTCGCTAATTAAATACTGCTAATGCATCCTAGGGCGGACTTTGTTATTAATACAATATAGTATATTTTTCACAATGCATCTATTACAGGGTTGCGGTGTATAAATTAGAGGGTGTTAAGTTCTATTGCATGTGGAAATCTGGAAATTCTACGCAGACACGGTGCGTCGGTGCATATTTCGTAAGTTTCATAATCACACTTCATACCAATTGCTGAGTGACTTTGTTTCAGCAAGGTTAAGAGGGCAGCTGTTGGAAGTCGTCTGAAAACGTTTAAACAGTGCGAAGAGCAATACCTTTGCAAAACGGCACTGAACGCTAAAAGACGTTCAAATACTTGCCATTCTTCACGGGGAAAGCGAATTTGAGTTTTAATCAATTTGCAAAATCTGTTATTATTACTGGTTTATTTTAAGTTTATTTTTCCGGTCAATTTCTCACTACCGAATTCAAATGGTGCACTTATTACATAATGTGTTGCGATTCATTCAGGCATCTCTGTCAATATAATTGTTCTAAACCGTAAAACCAGTAACGTCTGCACAATGTATAATTTACAATACATATAGGCCTACAGTATACATAACTTCAGTATGCAGAAGCATATCTATTGTTATAATGGCAAAGTACAAGTCCTTGAATATTTAGGTCATTCTTAACGAGATACATATAAATTGTTCGCTGATGCGCATATTATATATTAAAGAATAGCATAATTGATATTACAAATAAATGCTTAACATCACGAATATATCAAGTGAAATAAATAAATAATGCCGAGTTATTACAGATACGGAAAATTACAAAAACAAGTCACTGTGCCATTTTGAAATATGAGTTGCCTATATACACAGAAATCGTGATTATTCGGATGGCATTCTGTCGGCATAGGTGAGCTGCTATCCCCACCGAAGAAAGGCGTATGGCATTTGGTGTTCAGAAAAGAAAGATCTGACGCTCTAAATTGAAGATCCCCAGTCTCGCCACCATATTATCGCTCCCACCCGGATTACCGCGAATCTCTTCAGATTTGACGTGCCACAACATGTGTTTATCCAGTATTTCCGCAGATGGAAGAGGGATCCCGCAAAACAGACAGGAAACTGCTGTTTGCCCTGCTTGTGTCTGGTAGTATGTCGAAGATCCTGCGTTGTCTTGGGCAACCATGGGATTTCCCAGAAATTCATGTCCACGGAATATATTGCTGGATAAATTTCCTGCACTCAGCTGCTGAGTTCCTATGCAGGGAGAATAGAGACCAGTGTATATAGAATATTTTTCGGAGTTAGCGGTTATTGTCCTGCTAGCGCGGTCCAGCATCGTACGATATTGGTTGATACTCTTTTCTGACGCTTTATAATGAAGGTTTCGGGGTGACCTTTCCTGCGATTTCAGCTTTTTGTACGGTTTATCTGTCCTGCGCGTACTTTGCGAATGCTTGTTCTGCGAAGCTTGAGAATGGGAACTCTCCAGGTGTGAAAGGTGCTGATCATTCATAAGCATCTTCTCGGCATCGCCTTTCTGCTCCTGTACTGGATCCTCTAACATGCACCGTTGTGTTTGTCTGCCGTCGTGGATCTCGTCTTTTTTAGTGGGACGAGGCTTGTGCCATCTACGATGAGAAGCCAGATTTGCTGGGCAGCTGAAAACTTTGTCGCACTCCGGGCAGCGGTAATCTACCCGAGCTAATCCGGAGCACCTGTGCTGCGCCAGAGAAAAGGGATCGGGATACTCCACCTTGCAAAGCTGACAAATAAAGTCACCCAAAGGCTTGGTGTCTGCAGTGAATAGTCGCATTTTCGAATCTCCCCTTTTCTTTATTTTTAGGTCGAGGGTAGAGCCAGGAATGACATTCTTCCTAAAGCTAAATTTGCTCTTATCTTTGTGATTTAGATGATTTAAAAGTGAGCGTTTGACTTCGCAGCCAGAATCACTATTCGTGCGTCTGATAGTACGATGAGGAGGCGCGTAGTGATGAAGCGGCGAGTCTCCTTTAACGGGAGCAGGTAAGTCCACGTGTGAGCGCATCTGCAGCCTCTCCGCTGACCCCATGGACTGACTTGTGTCTGGACACGCAGAAAGTCCGTTTTCCATGCTCCAGTCATTCAGCCGTTTTTCTGTCGATTCTGCATGACTTAGAGAGGTTTCGGATTGTTCAGAACATCTGGGATCTTGGCCCTCAACCGATAAGTTTGTGCAGATCTTGCTTTCCACTTCCATTGCGCATTCGGATGGGTGTGCGCGTTTGGTTTCTGAAAATAGCGCAAACGATTCCCATAAATCTGCAGACGCCCTCCAGACATTACATGGGGCACCAGTCATATTGACAAGCTCATGTGGAGTTGGATCAGTACTGGGATGTTTTTTGCTCCCATAACGTATTTTACAAAGCGAGGTTGATATCCATCTGTTCCTCTTCACTAAAAATCCCCTCGGCATGTTTTAATGGCGAGCTGTTACTCCGCTGTCTGGTTTTGTGCAGGGTAGATTGTTGACTGAAACACAGGGAGTGCAAGATTCGTTAATAAAAGAAAAATGGGTTCTCACGTGATTGAATATGAGTTTGGAAAAATCGGCTATGTGGTGCTGCTGTCTTTTGTTTCCCGTGAAGTCACGGTTTGAGTCTCGCGAATCCAAGCCAATCCCAACAGCATAGTGTGAAGGAGGGGCAAGGTTAAACGGGTGGTCTTGTTGCCAGTATCGTTTGGGGACCCTTTTTATTTATTTATTTATTTTCGAGTTTAAGTCAATTTCACAAAACGTTGAAGTACATATACAGTTACATGCTGCATATTTTTCGCGGGACTATAAAAAGTTAATAGGCCCATATATTAAAGCACGCATTGTCATGTGAACATCGTATATGTGACGGTCCGCTGAATGAAGCGTGGAGAATATCTAAAATCGGGATAAAAGACGGTATTATATATTAAAAAGTCTCGTTGCTCATCCTTCATCCAGGCATCCAACATTTCCCAGAATCCCAGTCCCGGCAAGTAAAAAATGTAGCCTGCATTTTAATTTTAACATTCGCTCAGCTGATTTACACTAAATTGTGAAACCATATTTCAACCAGCCAAATGTGAAACGTAACTGAAATTAATGCTTCAGAAGTAAGTCAGGAAACCATGGATTCAGTAATGCATTCAGCAATCAGTGCATGCAGAAGTGCTTTAAATGAGGTATAGCCTGTACTTGTAAGCGTTAATTGTAGCAGCTTCGGATGCTTCAGCGTTTTCTAAGTCAAGGCTTATCGAATAAACACGCCCACTTAAATTAAGTAAGGATTTATGGCAATGGTGAAATAGTTAATTTGTGTATAAGCCTAATTGCTCTTTTCCCAGTTTTTTGTTTGAACTGTTTTGGTAACAACCATTCAAGATAATGAATACATAATTTACAATTTGCATGATTTACAAAACCATTTCTGTAAAGAATCCAATTTTCCTCTAGTCCATAAAGCTGCAACAGACATGTATATCCACCCCTATAAACATATTCTTTATTGATTACAATCAATGTATCTCATTAACATGCAACATTAGGGAGCTCGCGCCATGGCTTGCGGCACCAGCGAAAGGAAATGTCTTTATCTGCTGCCGTCCTGCGTTCAAGGGGGTTGAGGAGTCATCGCTATCTCTTTTGGCAACGGAGTACAGGTGCTTGTATCGTTATCGCGTTCGAGAGTGGGACTGGCCTGGGAGGATGCCCACGGGCGGCCGGGGACCGGCTGCTCTCTGGGGTTCGCGCTCCTTGCGAAGCTGGGGAGGCTGATAAGAACGTGGACGCTTTATTCCCATATTTTCGATGGCCAGCCGGTTAGTCCATAATTAACTGTAGCTGGTCATAGGATTATGCAGCTATGGAAACTGATTCTGAACTGTTAATTGTAAAGGTCTACTTGTGTTTCTCTAAATCGTTTTGTTTTCATGAACGATGTCTTTAGTCACTTCAGCTTTCATACTTCATAAAGACTAAATAAATACTTCTACAAAATCGGGACTTGGAGGCAAAGGCGTATATTTGGCTTGATCATCGGTAGGGACCAAATCAGCCCCGAACCCCACCCACCTGGCCAGTAGCCAGGAATAAATTTCGTGGGGGGGTCCAACAACCCTCTTGATATGTCCATCTCGGTAGATTTTTCCGACCCGCGGGGCGGATGTTCTCCTGGATGTTTCAGGCTGAAGCAAATTCACTACGTGGCCAAGTGCCTGAAATACACGGTACACCCACCAGGTCCTTACTGGCCATAGCTAAATCTACTAATTTTGTTTGGAGTTCAACGAAATTCCGTATGTCTAAACGCCATCTTCTCATATAAAAGTCTAGAGTAAACAGATCCGTGTTATGCGGATACAGGCTACAACCAAAAAACTGTGAATTCCCAGATATGAACAAAGCCAAAATTAGATTATGTACTGATGATCTTTGAAATGTTTGGCCATTTATAATTGTTTTTAAATACTAACTTCGATTGGGTTCATACAAAATCACGTTAAAGTGGCTATACAACTAAATATGCATACTGGAATAAGAAATTACGAAGATAGTGCATTTTTACCCGTTTTGTCCACCTGAAAATAGCGATTGCTTCAGCACAAGTTCCCTTTCTGTATTATCAGTATTTATTAATTCTTTTGTACTAGGCAAGAAGTATTGGTGGTGGCAGATGAACTTCGATCCATGACCGAGGGATTTCAGCACTGCCGGACTGCAGACAGCTCCGCGGCGAAATTCCGTCTCAGGCCCGTGAGGACAGGGACTCGGTGTTAGATTTGTTTTTATGTCTACATAAAATGACAAAAATGCCTATTTATTTAACTGACTACAGCACTGTAAAGTGAACCTGAATTTGAACAGGCATCACCAGTACAGATTAATATCATTAGTTCCATTGATTTAAGACAAAATACATTATTAAATTATCGTAACAAAATTTTATGGTTGAGTGTAGGCAACCAAAAATGGTTAATATCTGTGCCACTGTAATTCATTATTTTTCATTCACTCATTATCGTCATTTAAATAATAGCTTTTATTTTTATTTTGCACTTCGTTTTATAGTTTTCTGTTGTCATGTCACGTTTAATCACTTCAAGTAAACAGAAATAAGGCTTGTGGATGGCTGTTCATCTTTCCCTCCAAAGGTCCTGATATTCGGCTAGCCTTTATTTGGAATTCAGTCAAGCGCTGCCCTCTAGTGACAATGGCTTGCAAGTACCGGTATTATACAGTATTTGTCTATGACCGTCCCATTTGTCTCTTCTGGACTGGATAACTTCCACAGCAGATTAATTTCCAGTATGGCACAGCTGGCTGTTTTAATAATAGGAATGACAGAATTATACAGCTGACACAAACACCCCCAAGTTTAACAAATGATCTCATCTTAAGTCAGTAGTGACAAGCCGCACCAGTTTTGTAAACTACTCCATCTGTACACTTAATCAAAGGCACTTACAGCCATTTGATCCGTGGATGCCTATAGCTTTACACTTGGCAGTATTTATGCTATGGAGATTGCTGTTTAGAAGTATGAAGTCATCAAACATAACGGTGGTGCTTTTTGTTTCATCCAATATGCAGACACATAACGTTGAATTCTGGGGTCTTGGCTATGAGGGTGCCAGTGATTTTGGAGCCCACCCCAGCAAGGAGAGGCCCCAAGAGAGCACAACACCATGAACTGCATGCTTGTCCATCACGGGAAAGGGCAGCCCACACTCAATTATCTGTTTACTAACATGAAAGAAATAATAGCTATTTGGGGAATGTGTTAAGTTTCTTATCAATGACTGCGATTTTGTGACTAACACGTACAGTAATACTTAAGTCATTCTACAGTGTAAAACCCCAAGCTTCAGGCCAGGAAGGTACATACTAGGATGAGATGTGAGCTGGCTGCGATGCCTGTGTGTGAATCACGTGTGACTCAGTGCGGCAGAAATCCAGTGTAAACACACCCATGATCGCCTTCCATACACATCGTGAGATCAGAATAGAAAGTGGTAGAGCCAAAACCACCAGGCATGCATGATGTGTCACCCCGTTGATTCTCATCCATCATGCAGAGTCACGGTCTAGGATACAGCCCGAGTACACAATGATGCCGCTGAAAGGGCGTCATGGTTGGGATGCGTGACGGCATCCAGGTGTGCTCCACGCACACTCCTGCGAGCGCAACATGCCCTTTGGCAAAGGGAGTGTGATTATCCTACAAACACTTAAACACAGTGCCATGACAACCGTTCCTACAGTGAGAGAGCCAAACTACTACAATCCATCCCCACTTCCATTCCATTGTCCATCTGTGTTTCTTGGGATTTTTTTTTTTTATATATATACGCACAGCATTCATTTCTAAGAGAAAATAAGGAATGAGTCATACTGAGATCCACAATCAGGTGGGACCATAAGGAAATCCTGCGGCCCTCTCCCCAGGTGCGGCCTTCTCCCCAGGTGCGGCCCTCTCCCCAGGTGCGGCCCTCTCCCCAGGTGCGGCCCTCTCCCCAGGTGCGGCCTTCTCCCCAGGTGCGGCCCTCTCCCCAAGTGCGGCCCTCTTCCCAGGTGCAGCCCCAGGTCGACCACGGCAGACCTGGAGTAGCCTCAGGGTCGCCCCCTAGTCTCCTCGGGTTTCCCCCAGGTTCCCGTTCTCTACAGACGCCAACGTTTGAGCCTGAGTCTGGCCATAAGAATGGGCGTACATGCTTTGCGGGAACCACCTGTAGACTCGCACTCTTGTCACTTACCGCTGACACTACACTCAAACTGCAATGCTGTTTTAATTTCTCACCAATAGCAGGATGGACACAACACAGCCAGAGAGTTGTTATTCGGTTGTCTATATACTATTCATTGTAATAACATGTTGTTCTCTTTAATTTTTGCCTCTTTAGTCATGTATTGTAAAATGTATCAAATGTTACCTTCTACCTTCTCTGGGTATGAAAGTATCTCATTTTGTTTTTTTGTAAGCTGTTTCTTAGTGTTTTGTAACTTGCAAAAACTATTTGCCTCTAATTTGACTGCAGAGCAACTTAGTCTGTCACAAAAGGCTTGGAAAAGCACCTTTGACCAACTAAGGGTAACTCCCTACGAGTTAATAAGATACTGCAACACCGATCCCCCCCCCCCCCCAGAATAAAGGGTTAAACCACAGTTCAGGAAGAACTTTGTGTCCCTGGGATTTTTTTCTTCTTCTTCTCAGGGTTGAGTCTAGAATGAACTAGCGCAAGGGACATTCCCATGAATCTTGCTGGAGTTGTGCAGTGAACGTGATCATGATGCTATTCTTGGTGCTTTTTGGATTCAATCTAATAATATCTTGTTTAATAATAGCCACACGATTTCCATTGGAATACTGGCTTTACGTGTATGTTGATTGAAATCCCCAGAAAGCAGACTTGTTGTGGTCTTTTTGCAGATCACATGCTCTCTCTCTCTCTCTCTCTC
>JAODKF010000045.1:12800483-12821196 GCA_026779585.1 Mormyrus proboscirostris | reverse complement strand
TATATATACAGTACAATGTTACGTAAATGACGTCTGTGTCTCTCGGAAAGAATACACACAGATACCGTTGCTATGCTGCCGCTGTATTTACTAATTCCCCAGCGATTGTGCAAACCCGAGGTGCCCCGGCGTTTCATGTGTGAAGTGTGAACAACCGCATGTCAGTGGAGTGTTTTTTAATCCGACCCCATACACAATCCCATATATAATGCATAACCTTTAACTATATTTTTGTTGCCTTTACGCTTTCTGAAACGGGAATGTAAACTTATTTAATGGTGCAGCATGAAATAAGGATATTTATTAGTATTAACAAGAATAAGAATAAAACTCCAAGTCGCTGAATTTCTATTTTATACTATTAATTCTTCGATTAATTTACCTGCACCCAAAAATGTATCTGCATACATGCACTACTGTTCAATAACAGCGATACAATGGAAACGGTCCTCTTTCACATGCGGAATAGGAAACTACACTATTTCATTATTACTCCGTGAACTCGTTTTGAGGGGAATTTCACCATAAAAGCCCGTGCTGAGTTTCCCTTCTGTTCCTCAGATAAGTCATACCTCCTTCGGAAAGCCCCCAGTTGTGCACGCAGCTCCTCCCACCACGGCGCTAATAAAAGCGGAGGATCCTCCCCTCCGCAGTCATACAGTTTTGACTTGTAGTAAGAATATCTTAAACCGAACTCTAGTGAAGGAAAAATGGCTTTGTGTCGCGTTTACGGCACCAATAACCAAATGGATTATGAAACTGGTATGGATTCAAAAAAGATATCTTGCAATGAAGACCGCCTGGACAGCGGACTGGATTCCTTGAAAGAAGAGTTGGACAGTATTGTGGATAATATGGACACTTTGCGCGTGGATAACCGCGACTATACACAGACTGATTACATCAACGAACCATGGAAGCAGCAAAGGACGGAGGACGGGGACACGTAAGTTTCCCTTTTTCATACCTATTCCGTCAATAGTAGCTTTAAACAACAATACAGGTTGATTAAACAGTCGGCTGCAACTTTGTTCCCCCCCCCCCCCAATCTATATTTGCAAGAATGTCTCACGAACTTAATGTTCGACAGTATGCATTAGTAGTTGATTTAAAACATTACAAGTATCTGCTGAACAACCACTGTGGTTTCTGCATAAAACATTGCAAGTTATAAAGGGTATCATTAAATAACGTTAAAGATGGTATGTCCCATAGGAGTATGCAAAAGAGTACTCGAATGATAATGATGATACATTAAGACTCTGTGATACTCAATTGTACTTTACATAAAGAGTACTTTACGGGGACTGAAAGTTCAGCGGCTGAGTCCCTACAGTCTGTCGTAATATTATTATAGGCGGCGCTCGCATGCGTAAGCTGGAAAGTCCCTGGCGCTTTGCCCGGAATCGGGGCTGCTGATAGTGCATCAATGTAGAACCGCCTCTAGTGGAAATAACCTGACCAGAAAAAAGAAACGCATGTGTGAAATACAGATGCAAATGCTCCGACTGTTGTGGCTGACTTCTGTTTCCCCCCGACATATTTCCAGGATTCTCCACCTCGCGGTCATTCACGAAGCGAAGGATTACGTGTTCCAGATCATCAACAGGTCCCGGAACGAACCATTCCTGAACGTTCAAAATAACCAAAGACAGGTAATTGTTAAAATTGTTTCATAAAATGTTGACACATTTTCTGAAGATTTGATATGAAAGTAAAGGAATGTGGAGCTTAATATTTCCCTCTGTGGTCTTCCAGACTGCCCTGCACCTGGCTGTGATTACTGAACAGCCTGACCTGGTGGACACGCTGTTAAAGGCTGGCTGTGACCCCCAGCTGGTGGACGACTGTGGAAACACTGCCCTCCACATCGCCTGCAAGAAAGGCTCCCTGCACTGCTTCAGCGTTCTCACGCAGCACCGTCCCCAGCATCTCGCCTCCATCCTCGCTACCCCCAACTACAGCGGTAGGTTCACCCTTCGGACCTCCGCCTGACAATGATGGCCTTCTGTTTCCTGGCCTGGACCCCCGTCCCTGAACCAGTGTCCGCTCTGCTCGTTACAGGTCACAACTGCCTACACATAGCTTCCATCTACGGTTTCCTGTCACTGGTAGAAAGCCTGATCGAGCTCGGGGCGGATGTCAATGCACAGGTGGGTGTCTTCTCCAGCGTCTTCTGTTGAGATTTGAAGTGCCCGCAAGGTGACAGGAAGTGGTGGGAAAAACAACAAGGCCTCACATGCATTTTACTTTGCTCCCCCCCACCAGGAGTACTGTAATGGCCGAACGGCACTCCACCTGGCTGTGGATCTGCAGAACCTCGATCTGGTGAAGCTCCTCGTTGCCAAGGGCGCCAACGTTAACAGTGTGACGTATGGTGGCTACACCGCCTACCACCTGACCTATGGCAGGCAGAACGCCGAGATACAGCAACAGCTGCACGCACTCACTGCACACAATCTGAGGGAGCTTCCCGAGAGCGACGTGGAAGACAGCGATGAGGAGCCTTCATCAGAGGAAGATGATGTAAGTTTTGTGTGTAAATCTGGTGGAATTTCAAAGTGACCCTGATGGAGAGAATTTAGGTTGAATTTGGTATCTTTTTCCCTCTGGTCCTAATGTTTCGGACTTTACCTCCACAGATTTACGATGACATTCTCGTCAGAGGGCAGAAGTAAAGCCCATCTCTCATCCTCCCCTCCCCCTCGCCCGGCGGTGCAGAGAAGACTACAGAGGCTGCCCCCGACAGGTCCAGCACTGGCATAGCGTACTGCAGTCCCAGGTTCCTGCCCTGGTTCTGGTCCGAGTCCGGCAGACCCGCCACAGCAGGTCCAGTCCAAAGTGGAAGCTGAAAGCACAGAAAGACCGGGAAGAAAGGACTGAAATCATCCATGGCGAAAGACACAGAAAAATATGATCTTGGCTTTTCATGGAAGATTTTTTTTTTTTTTCAAAATGTTTATGTAATTATGTGTATAGTTATACAGTGTACATAATGTAAATTTAATGTATTGTGTAGATATCTGATGTTCATTTTGTGCAAACACCAAAATAAAAATGTTTTCTTTATGCTCTTGTTGTACTTGGCTGACGGTGGCAGTAAGTAGAATGGTGATGGATAGGAAACCCTGTAGCTGTTGAAGGTCTTTGGCTAGGCTGACAGTGATCCAGAGTTCCGTGAAGATGGAAATGAAATGATGCCCTACTCACAATGTGCAGAAGTACAAGTGCACTGAGATGCTTTGCATATCCCATCTTGCTCTCCTTTGACACATAAAAACACACACCTAGCAGCAAAGCTTGGGGTCTGTGTACAAGGTTAGGTCATATACCCAGTACCCTGGAGCTTTCTGGAGGGTTAAGGGTCCAACAGAGATGCGACTATTCTCCTGAGGCTGGGGATCTAACCGGCGACCTTCTATTCACAAGGACAGAGGCTTAGCCTGCTGAGGGCACACATAGGACAGGCTGTCTTACATATTTACAGTGACACAGTACGAGCCATTCAGTGTCATGTCTGCGATTATGGGAGGAAATTCCATGGAAGGACAGCAATGCAGGGAAATCCCTCAGCTGTTTGAGTGTGTCTTCCTTGATAACATGCTCAGAATATTTGGCAAGTGTTCCAGAACATTTCTTAGTAAATGAACTCCAGTGTTGAGCAAAAACTCAAAATCAACAATGTTACGACACTGGGCAGGAAAATGCCTTTTCTCTTGTACCTCCCTCAGGCCCAGAGCAAAAGGAGTGGTTTCCACATTCAAGTTAAATTCCCAGCTTCTCTGATAAGTAAACAGGAATTTCCTGGGGATGTGTGTAGAAAAAACTCCCAGCTGATTAACCAGATGAGCATATACCCCCATAAAGCAGAAGTGCGGAACATTAGGCTTCTTTATATGTACATACTAATACTTACCAAGATGAGTAATGTTTATCACACTTATTAACTCCCTCCAATTAGTATACTACATGTTTCTGATTTTACTGGGACAGAAGAGCCCCCAGTAAATAAATCATCTGGGCAGGTGTTAGTCGCTGTGGCTTTTTAAAGCTTTATAAGATACAGAAATCCCATTAGATAAGAAAAAAAGAATCCCTTCGGTTCTTACAAAGGACTGGAGAAAACTGCCAGGAATCAGCTGTCTGCTATATTGTCACATACCACGTTTGGTTCAATGTGACTGTTCACATCCTGTATAATAATCATCCCATCAGACCTAATGTAAATCAAGGGAGAACCGGCTGTGCAGGTCACATCCAAAGTGGCCTTAAAATGCGACATGCCTTTGAAGCTCCGCATGCACCTCTGTGAATCTGCGGGTTTATTTTGAGAAGCATGGAGCAGGAGCCCCTGAGTCCAGGGAAACTGAAATGCTTGCAACGCAGCAGAAGTGAAGGAAGCCATACCGTGAGAACCATGCTGCAGAGGACAGCCCCTGTTTTGACAGTCAGAGCCAACAGACCTGACTGGCTTTTTGCAGCAGTTGTAATTTCCTGTTGCGTGAATGGGACACAGTCCGGCAGCGCAGAGTCGGTGCAGGTTCCTGAGATTACGCTTTTGCTCACAACACCTTTGATTGAGGCCGCAAGTTACGTCAGCGTCCCATTCGCTGGCGGGGACGGTGAATTCCTGGCAGCGAGTGAGGGCCCCAGCACCCAGCCAATGCAAATGACTCCAGTCATATCAGGGCCGCGTTCGGCCCGATCGGTGCAAACGCCCAGCCCCGGTGCGGTTGGTGCATCTTGAAGGTGTGACAGCATACAAGGCACAAGTTTTAGAAACCGAGAAGCGATGGATGCATGAGAAAAATCACGGTAGGGAAAAAAGGCTACAGCGTTACGCAGTCCTGCCATCTCCGTGGTACACGGGACAATTGGACTGTTTACTTCACATCAGAAAGGACACAATTGCACAGGAAACTGAAGTTTTGACTAGACTACTTAAAAAAAAAAAAACAACCCTTGCTCAACAATGCCCTTATTATGTAACCAGTTTTCTTTTTCTTAGCTTAAAATAAAATAGCCACTTAGCATGTTAACGTCAGACAAAACTCAGCAGCCCTTCAAAGGACCGGCCTAGTCTTAACGCATCACCCTGAGAAAGTAAATGAATGTCAACTATAAACAACCTGGCCCAATCCAGTTTAAGCACTGAAAAAAACTTCTCTGCCCTGCGGTGCATGTCATGTGACAGAAATATGTGTAGAAATGAAGCCAAACAGGAAGGAAGAGGACAGCAAAGTCTCAGCTTCTACAATAATGTCCTTGTGAGAATTTCCCTCACGACTAAATGTGGCCTCGAGACGGAACTTAGTAACACCACTGCCACTGAGGTAGAAGGCATTTTCCCAGAAAGGAGGAAAGTTTGATGGAGACTTTACAATCACATACCACTACTTACTCTTGGGTACAATGTGTGGAAGACAATGGGGAGGCCACATGTTTCTGGGAAAATCACGTAAAACACCAATCCCCCAAAACACAGTTTGAAAGTTTCGTCTCCAGGTACCCAATCTCCGAAATGCTTCTCGAAATAGGCCAATATGCATTGTAGAGGTAACCACAAACATCAAAGGATAAAAATGACATCCGGGAGATGGGGATCTACCAAATGAATGATTTCAAAGAAGTGGTGTTTTTTTTTCTCCAAAACATTATCTTTAATGCAGGGTAAATATACAGCAAACAACAGCGTTGCTCTCGGGCTGAACTCTGGAATACGAAGTGGCCCTCTGCAGCTTCCCTTGTGCGGTGACGTCGCTCAGTCCCTCTCTGCTAGTGACACCAGATGAGAGTCGATCTCAGACTCAGAAAGGATCCTGCAAGCGACCAAAATCAACGGAAGTTAGAACTATGCCAAAATACAGACAGAGCAGAGTGCAATTTCTGTATCTTTTAAAAGAGAAACCAGTTAATACTTCCTCAGGATTAATATATTGGCCTGGCACCCAATGGAGTTTTATTTGGAAGGCCTAAGTGGTTTTGGTGCAGTTGCATCATCATTTCTTCTACATGTGCTGCCACAGATTAGCAAGTGCAATAGTCTGCAGTTTAACCAAAAGGATTATCAGAGACATGATGATCCTCGCTACCTGTTTATCGACAGTTTAGCGCTCAGAGTAAAACTGACTTAAGCTCTGAAATATTACAAATGCATTAAGCTCAGGCGGCACGCCTCGTCTGAATAATAATTTTAATAATAAAAAAAAGACAGTAAAGAAGAGTAAACAAAAAGCTGTGCATGGGCCACACCCTCCTTGTGGAAGGCAAGGCCACAGCTCCCATTACCTGAACTTAGGGTTCTCTGTTGTCACAACTCCAATCTCTAGCTCTGAGGGCTTGAAGTCAATGGACAGCACAGTGGACAGGCAGGTGATCGCCGTCTGTTGGGCACAAAAACAAAACATTACTGGTTCATTGGACTGTGGTTTAACCCTCTGGGGTCTAAGGCCTTGTGAGACACTTTTGGAGATGCCTTGACATGGTCTGACTCTACAGCAAAAAAAGATAATTCAGTGTGACCTATATTTCTGTTATCAGTTACAATAATAGGGCCGCAGTATCTTACCAAGATTTTATCTTCCTTTTAGGTTTTTTTTTTTTTTTTTTTTAATAACAATACATTTTGCCAAAACTCACTGTCAAAACGTGCTAGAATAATGTCAAAAATTACAAATTGTTAACATCCAGCACACTTTGAAACACAGATCATCACGTTGCACAAGTCTTAGCTATGTAAGTGTATTAAAGCCAATTCCTTTCAGTTCAATAAAGAGTACGACACTGTTTCTTTTCAATTGTCTCTACCTGGGCAAACAGCTGTGGTCATGAATATGAATGAGATTCATCTGGGGAACTTCCCATACCCAAATAAGCCTGTCAATGGGCCTGGCTTGTGTTGAATGCCAGTGTGAAACTAGACAAAAACATACAGCATTTGTAGTTGTGTAGAAAGCAATAGGAATGGTAGATATGGCAGAATTGGGAAATCAATAACTATATTAGCATGATAAAGAACAATCTACTAGTTTTGTGCAAGGGTTTAAAACAATTTCTTCTTAATCCTCATTGCTGTCTCAATCTTCATCGGAGGATAAATTAATTTCATCACTGCTGTCGGGAAATGATGGAACTTGTAGCAGAGTTACTTCAGCAGAAAAAGGGAAAGTATGCCATTGTGAAATACAAACTGCCTTATTGTGCGTGTCATTTTATCTCATTCTGTCTGGCTTATCTCCACCTCTGATGTGTCACCTGTGTTTGTTGAGAGCGGGCATATTTGAAAAGACATTAAGGTTTAATGATATTTGTCTTAAATCTGTTGTTTCAGTTGTCATCATGCACTTCAGAAAATTTGCCTTGAGAGGAAGAAAATATTAAGGAACATAACATAAAACGTAATTTGTATGTATTTTATGAAAGCAATGATGTATTGTATTTGTGAGCATGCATTTTAAAGTAGATTTAAGTTTCTAATTATGTATTGTTTGAGCATATGAGCACTGACAGACATAATGACATTAGTTTCATGCATTTAAAAACATTTTCTAAGTTAAGGTGCTGGCGCCGGTTGCTGGTTAACTGGTTAAGTAATGCCACCCCCTGAGTTTTTTTAAGATATATTTTGAAGATGCTTTTTATGGAATAATTTTCTGATGAGTCAACCTTCTATGGAAGAAAGTCAAAACTGGTCATTCTAGGAGCCCTTAAAATAACCAAGCTATTACACACTTAGAGTCACAACATAATACATCACAATAGATT
This sequence comes from Mormyrus proboscirostris, assembly GCA_026779585.1. Classification (NCBI taxonomy): domain Eukaryota; kingdom Metazoa; phylum Chordata; class Actinopteri; order Osteoglossiformes; family Mormyridae; genus Mormyrus; species Mormyrus proboscirostris. The sequence goes on along the minus strand of JAODKF010000045.1, from coordinate 12,813,432 downwards.
GACTGGGTAAGAAAACTGAAGGGAGCACTGTGCGTTGGCTTTTGACCTCTTTGAAATCAAATGATCTGCTCGACAGCATCTTACCTCAACAGTTTGCTCAAAGGTCCAGTCAAGTTTCTTCTTCACCTTCTTCTCGAGGAAGCTGGTGGCCTCCGTCTGTTTCACACCGGCGGCTGTGGCCTTGAAGCCACAGTAGTAGCCGGCAGGGTCACACTTGTACACCTGGGGGCCAAACTCCTCATCTACTCCGATCACAATCATGCCTGGCATGGAAAGAACCATTTTAAAAACACAACTCTCTCTGCTCTTCCTCTAACCATCACAAGCACTTAAGACTAGAGAAAAATGTACGGTCGCTGCACAGATCAGTCCTACAACAGCATGGGAGAAACACTCCTGGCGTTGGTATTCCAGGTACTTACAGCAGCCGAGCGGCCTCATCTCTGCGTTCTGCGTGTACACCTGTGAGATGTCTGCAATCCTCTTGCAGAGCATGTCCACGGGGATTTCATAGCCATACTTGTACTGCCAGTTGGCAGCCTCATAGCGTGCCCTCTGAACCTGGGACCTGCTGTCAGCTGGCAATGGAAAGAACAAGCAATCCGGCAAATAAATGCCACTAGAAAGCCACCCAATGCACTGATTTTCAGAGTTTCAGGGGAATATCTTCTGACTAAATAATTCAAATAGTAGATATAGAAGCCTGCTCTGCACAGAAAACAGTTGTTCTACCCCCAGATATATGCTATTCTATATAAAATTCTGGATACATGCTATTCTATATACCTGTCATCCCGGACATCACACAGCCGATGTTTTCTGTTATCCTGAATAGGTGGGTGACTGTGGAGGAATCCAATAGTTTGTCCTACAGGAAAAGAAAAACACAGACTTTGAATTCATTAAACATGTCAGAACTATATCTGAACCAAATGAAAAAAATGTTACACTTCACGCACTGAGATCCGGAATCATGGAGTACTTACGGGCACTTTTTTCTGTGTGACAACAACGGCGCAGTCTTTGCCTCTAACAGCTACTGAGGTGAGGCCGCCTTGGTTTATAGCCTTGAAGGCATACTCTTTAAAAGAAACAGTAAGTTAAATAAATTGTGCACATCACATAAGAATAACTGTAAATAGTTGGGCTACAAAAAAGACAATATGTTGACCAATCAAAACAACAATAAAATCGCTGTATAATAACAGCAGATAAAATGAGTATTCCGCTGCCTCACAAATTGCATTTATAAAACGCAAGGTTTACACACACTTAACGACCAGCAATAGATCAGAAATGACCGCTACTTGCCGATACGCTTATCACTACAAATTTAAAAGCATATAAACGTGTAAGATGTTAATCCAGGTTTAATACTTTGCTAGACATGTATAGCTTCTGAAGCATTTATTAAAGTTCAGCCCTAATGTGCAGGGATCTTTCCCTTTCGTTATTCAAAGGGAATAACAATAGATAGGCCTAAAAAAGCCTACCGTTACTTTGCAATTATTCATTAAATAAGAAATACCGTTTCAACTCACTAGCTCACTATGCGCCGTAAAATAAACCTTAAACATCCCTCACAACATCTTCGAAATACGACAATAGCACAATAACATAAGAAAAATAGTGGTGGCGATGGCAGCCATGACTGAGCACTTCGCAAGCCAGCGGCTAGCCGGCGTCGCTTTGCTACTTACCTACTTGGTAGAGCCTACCCTCAGGAGAAAAGATTGTAATGTGTCGGTCAAATCCCGCACTGGATCCCCGGGACATTGTATTTCTATATTTACAACGATCCAAGTATAAAAACTTGATTTGAATAAAGCTGGCTAGCTGTACCGCACACAACTGTCAGGCAACATGAAAAAAATCCCTCACCCGGAAGTGCAGGATCACTGCCGGGTCACAAGGGCGATGGAAGCGTTGCTATGGTGACATGGCATTTAGAAAGTGCTGCTATCTCTTTGTCTCCTTTAGGGATCATCTACATTGCGTCATCTTCCAAATAAAATTAAGTGGAAAATGAAGGAATTAAAAATATCTGAGAATCATATGAAAAAGGGAACATGAAGATTATATAAAAATATATTTGGTAATTACCTAAAATGTTCCAAATTGGCAGAAAACAAGGAACTGCCTGGGACGACAGCAGGTCAGGGAGACCTGGCCCAGACACTGGGGAGATGAGTCAATGGGAGTGAGCGAAGGTTACTTATCTTTAGCTCAAAATAAGGAGAAGTAATGAAAGATGCTGATCCAACTAATGTTTCTGGGGGAGAGGTTGAGTACTAACAAACTACTTAGAGCAGATGTCAAAATGCAGCAGTCACGTATAGGAAAAGTACCAGAAGAAGGGGGGTGATGCCCAAGTGGGCCATAAAAGCACGGACCTCACAGCACCCGGTTGAGCCTCTTTCTATACATGCTGAATGTATGTCAGTGGTCGCTCCCAATTGCAATCGATTTTCAGAATAAAGCAGTGACTTTCAACTACTCCTCATCTCTTTGTGAATCTCTTCTCATCAAACGGACCCAGCTGGAGACGGTGCACTCCAACAAAAACAATTTAGTAGCGATCTATCCTAGATTAAAGTATTCTAAATATGAATTTAATGTATTTTATTTCATTTTTACAGATCATTTTACAGGTTTGGTGACCGCAGTTTTGTGGGCCTTGGTAATGAAGCATGATTGAAATCTTCAGATGAGGTTTGCAGTTCATTGGCCAATCTATATCCCTATATCCCCTATAATTATGAACTGTGGATAAAACCAAAACAACAAAGTCACAAGTACAATTGGCTGAAGTAGTTTCTCTGCAGTATTCTTGGAAGAGCAGTTTCGAAGTGACATCAATATAGAGCCACTGAAGTAGTTTATCCTTTTTTATAAGGACCTGGCCACTAGGTTAACTCCCAAGGGAGTTACTTATTGTGTTACAGGGCGGAGGCCCCAGAAATGACCTTGGAAATGCTAGAGATGATTGAAGATGGTTTACATCTCCTAGCTGGCTTGGGAATGTCTGGGAATGCCCCAGAACTATCTAGAGTCCACAGCTATGGAAAAAGAACCCCGGTCTGATGGGTTCAGCCTACTGCCATTATTACCATCACCAGGAAAAGTGGTGTGAAAGATGACATGTGATCATTATCACATTGAGCCTATAATAGGATCAGCAAAATAAAACCCAAAGATACCCTGGAAAGTATGGTGGTCCACCAAAGGCCACACACACACACACACAGAGTCCAGTCTACCTAAAGAGCACAGTCTGTGGGAGGGAGCCAGTGTTACCAGGGGAAACCCACAAGTAGGAGAAGCCTACAGCGCACGCTATGGTAGGAATCAAACCCACAACCATGAAGGTGTGAGGCCACAGAGCTATATCCCCTCAGCTGCTGTGCTGCCTGTTTAGGCTGTGGGGTTTCGGGACTTTTAATAACTCGGTGGCATGGCCTGTGTATAGCATTTAGAGTGCAAAGATAAATATAAGATAATGTAGGACAGAATGGCAAAACGTAGGTGTAAATGCTATTGTTAGTAAAAGCTGGGGACGCATGCTATTGAATAAAGTTCAGTGTAGATGGGAGAGGTCTATGCTATACTTGTGTTGTGTGACTTTGCCCGGGTACCTCCCATAGTTAGTTCAGGTGTATACTATATATTGTATATTACCTGTTTTACTTTCCTGTTGCTTTAAGGGTTGGTCAGGTGTGCCTAGCATGGTGAGCAAAAAAGGGGAGGGGTTACATAGTAGCCATAATGGAGTACAGTGGCCAGCCCTTAAAGTGACGGTAAAATAAAACACGTAGTGCATTACATGCAAGCGGCAGCCACAAATAAGCCTCAGGATTTGTGCGTGACTTTTCATTATATATTATCATTTCATTCTAAGGAGGCTTGAAGGTGTTGTTCTCTTAATTATCGCTTTATTGCTACCGACCTTGAAAATGTGTCAGGATTTAGGGAATTCCAGCCCATTGGGCATATTACTCAGGAGTGTGGTGTGAATTATTATTGGCCCGTTGGGCGATTACATATATTTTTTTCATTCTGGACGTCAGAATGTTACTAAAACATCCCAGTGGTCCATTGGAGCTGAAGACCTCTAGTGAATGCTTCCCTCCCTCCAGGCTGTGTGTGTTTTAGAGCTACTGATCTAGAGCAGGTCCTCAGGGACCCACAGATCCATATTTTTGCTCCCTCACATCCTGGTTTATTATTAGGCATTTTGAGGAGAAGCAAAAACATGGACTGTATGCGGGTCCCCAAGGACCGGATTGGGCAACATTGATCTAGAGCAGGGCTCTTCAAATCTGGACCTCGATTCCAAATCCAGGCCTTGTTTTCAGTTCCCCCAGGTAGTTAGTTTAATAATTACTGATTCTGATTGGTCAGAGACTTCACACCTGGCTCACAGGTAAGGGAAGACTAGTAAACCAGCAGTGCTCGGACCTCAAGGACCATGATTTGACTAATAGGGATCTAGTGGATAGACTCACACACTAACACTGACACTAACACTCATTTAATTTTCCTGTGTGTCCGACTTTACTAATTGTACACATGTATAACATATAATATGCTCAAAGCTGTTATTAAATGTTACCATTGTATACCTTATGACTTCTAAACATTTCATAATTCTGTGCAAACAGAAGTATGAGTCACAAAGATTTTATAAATTGCCCATTGAATTACTTTTAAGTCATTTGATGACAGATCCCTCAATCTGGAATGGGGCAACTCAAGAACAGACTGTCCCCCATTTACAACCGGGTTCAATTCTGACTCCATTCCACTCCATTTCATTCCAGACAGGTCATATGTCACAACGGCCGTATGATGGAAATGTGTAATCACACTCAGTTTTATGTATGAGAATGAGGCTGGGAGATGTGTGGGGCTGCGATGGTCACGTTGACATTCAGTACAGGACTTTCCCATGGCAGATATTGCGCAGTCTACAGCCATCTGAAATGTATTTTTGTATATGTCTGTATGGACAGTCTGTATATTGAAAGCAGTTTTGGCTTTTATGCAAATAAAAGGCCAATAAAGTGAATTCTTGTTGATGCACCAAAACCACAGGAGGAACGACTCACCGTTTAAATAATTAAGCGTCCACTTCCTTGATTCCTGAAAGAAGTGCAATGCTAATATTAAAATAATAATTATTCTTTAGCCCAACCCATATCGCTACATGACAGAACGTGGGCTGCTCACATCCTGGTTGAGTTATTAGGCATTTTGAGGAGAAGCATGCTTCCCTAAGAAACTGGAAGTTCACCAGGTCAATACATGCAAATCGAAATGCCATGTTTATTTAGTCCTGTTCCCCAAGACACGTAAACATCATACATCAGATTCAAAGTGGACTTTCAGCTAATAAAATCAGTCAAGTGAATCACATTATGTCCCAGACCAGTATAGGAAGGTGTTATGTGCAGAAAATATGTGTACATACAAGGTCAAAAGGGAGAATTCAGGTAGCACCTGAGATGAGCTTTGTCTGGTGTTGTTATCAAGCGTTCTTCCTTGCTTCAGAATATTCTTTATAATTTAGATTTGACCTGAATGGGTTGGGGTTCTTAAGGGAGCGACTGCCAATGACGCTCACATGTCAATGATCCCTGAACCTTTGATTACTATTTCTTGGGAATTGTTTCTAGGAATTTGTTTTTCTGGACAGGGAAATAGGTATTTCCAGTTCTGGGACACAAATGTCTTTTGACAAACTTTGATTCAAACCAGAAGAAGGAAATGCGGTGAAGGAAATGCCTGTTTTTAGAAATGGGAATTAGCTATAATTACCTGGGTGTTTTTTTTCATTTAATATTTCATTGAGGCACGAAGGGGATTTTTACAAGAAATCCAGCATCGTGGAGTTTGTGGATTTTTTTTTCTTGGCCCGACTGTTTGTAGTTTAAATGAATGAAAGAGGTTTCATTTCTGTTTTTCATCCTTTAAATTTGAATGCGTTTAATAAGCGTACTTGCTCCTTCCAGGAGCAATCCACCTCAAGACTGCAGTGTTCTTAGAGTAGATTTTCATCATATGATTCATTGTGTGACCTTTGCAGAATTATTCATTCATGATTCCATACCACATCTAGACACGTCTACCCAGTAACATCAAAAGGACAGGAGCTTTGATGCTCATTGTTAAAGTCAACATAACAATATAATACTGGGTTTTCTCAACTTTTGTTTTAAATTTTTTTACTGTGACCTATAAAAATTTTTGCTTTGCAAATTACCGTGGGAATATTTTGATGTGGAAACGCCTGTTCCTATCTGACCAGCTTTGCAGTGGTACATAGGAATCAGGATTGAAGGTTAAGTTCCTAGGTTCTGCAATAACCTTAGCAAAGACCACGCAGCCGCTGCCTTGACCGGCCCACCGTGCTCGTCTCCCTTCCCTTGAAATCATGGCTTGGCTAAACGTAGCTGTGGTTTGCGCCCTGGAAAGCACGCCAGCACTGGCTTCCTGTTTCACGCCTGACCTTACAACTATCCCAGGTGCCGTTCACACCTCACAGGGGCTGGTTCCCGGTTCCCGGTTTCATTTCACTGTGGGACAGAAGAAATGGTGGTGGGAGGGGAGGTATTTGGGGTGGGGGGGTACTTTCGGACATAGAAATGCGGCAAACTCCCCGGTGAATTCCCCCACCTATCTCTGGTGGCAAACTGGAGGCATTGTGGTGCAGGGGTTTGGAGATGGGATGGCGTGACTCAGATACTAAAAAGCAGCTCAGGTCACACATCAGCAAAGAGCCTGTAACATGTCAGCGGACCTGGGGAACACTGTCACAGGTACATGGAGATTCATTCCTTAGGGAGAAGAAAGGACATACATACCCCTTGGATGAATGTTCACCTGGTACATTTTTAAATTCTCTTTCAGTTTTGAAATGAATGCTGCAGTACAACATGTCCTCTTTCTTTTGTCTGGGCCGGGTGTGGTTTAAAAGAGCGGAAAGCTTGCACGCAAGGGTCAATTTCTCTGTAGCTGTGGCATCCGGAAAGAGGTAACATGATCACTGGGACGACGAGGAAGGTCACGTCCAGGCTGAAAGTGCGATGCAGTGGGATGGACCTCAAGGGAAGCTGCTCCTCTTCAGTTTCCTGCACATTGTCCAATATGACTTGAAAATTGGTCACTACTTCATTCCTGTTTCTTAGAAATGCACGCAAAGTCAGAAATATTTATCAACAGCGTATAAATAATTTTTAAATATTCAAATCTGCTGCACAATAGAGTCTATGCCTTTTCATAGGGTACAATAAAAAGTCATCTTGCCCTAAAACATACATCCACCCATTTTCTGAAACCACTAGTCAGGGTCGCAAGCGATCCAGAGCCTATCCTGAAATCTACAGGCACAAGTCAGAGAGCAACCTAGGATGGGGCACCAACCCATGCCACATCACTCACACATGCATGCCTGCGGGCAGTTTGGCAACTCCAGTTAGCCTCAGCATGTTTTTGGTCTGTAGGGGCAAACCAAGGTTATCAGGAGGCCCCCTTGAACGCTGGTCTCAGAGGTGGGAGGTAACAGCGACAACCACAGCGCCAACATGCTAACTGTCCCTAAACACAAAGTACTGTGCAAAAGACTGAGGCAGCCGAAGAAAATGATATTTTATTGATCATCATATTGGTGTAAAACTATGCTGTTATGCTTGTCAAAGGGCGTCAGTTTAACCATTTCAAAACTGCTACAGTAAAATCCCCCCAGTATTTGCAGTAAGAAATTCTTACCAATTTTTATCGAGTTACTCTTAATTTGCATATGTTCTATGCTAAATTGTGTTTTTCTGTTCATTTCATAGAGCAAGTTCATTAACTACCCAGCTTTAAACATTTCTTTTGACTGCCAAAGACTTTTGCACAGCATAATACGTGGAACTATCCTCATTTAGGATTTTTCAGCCTTGAGGCAGGCAATTGGTTTGGCCAGCCCTGAAAGGCTTGGGATTATGCCAAGTGAGATATGTCTGCTGCACCCACCCATGCACTCAGAAGTGAAACAGACGGTTAGTGCTCCCCTCAGCCCACACTCAGCAGGTAGACATTTCCCTCCTTTCTTCCTCACCCCTCTCTCGTTCTTTTCACGCCATGATGGGAGTTTTCAGCCGTTTCTGCACCATGCATTATAAAGCCCCTTCACACACCCCTGAAGCTAAAAAGGGGGGTTACCGCGCCTCTGCACAAAGATCGCCCACCAACGTGTGGAATATTTCACTCTTTTAAATGCTAAAACCGTTACTTTCTTCATTAGTTTGCACTTGTGTTTTTACTGATACTTCTGTTACTGACGAGCCCCAGACAGTCCATGTTTTTGGTTCTTTCCAGCTCTGTGCCAGATAGTCTACAGTTTTGGGAGCAAAAATATGACCAGTCTAGGGCTTCCCAAGGACCAAATTGCGAAACACTGTTTTATAGTGTGCATAATTATTATTATTATTTTTTTAAATGCAACCAGTATCAAGTGACAGTAATTAAATGCACATTATGATCACATTGTAAGCTGATTATTGTATCCCACGTGACGTTTGGTATTCATACCTCTGTAATTTAAGACACTCATCCCTAATTTATAATACAGACTGCACATGTGTGAGATGCTTGTTTTTAATAGTATGCTTGATAATACAGAGACACAGACACATACCGATTTCTTTAACAATGCATTACTTAGGTTTATTTTTTAATAGCTGGGGGGGCGCAGTCCCAAACGATCAGCACAGTAATAGACACCTAAAGAATAATAGGAAGAGGAATAATTGCACATTGATATCTTTTATCGAGAGATCAATGCATGCACTGCAGCGTACATCGGGCAACTTTCTCAGTCGTCATCTCTGCAGAATCTGTATCTCTCTGATTTTCGGCGATGAAGTCCTTGAATTCAGAGTAGTGCAATTAAAAATAAAAAAAAAACATGAAGCCTCGCTGCATGTTGTGCTCTTGCGTTATGTCTTAGAAGCGCTCGAGTCAGCAGCCACTTCCATTGACATCACTTCAGGTCCCCACTGGCATTTCTGCGGCTAAGGGGATTATGCCTTATCGTCACAACACTCCGTCCAAAATAGGACAGTCACAGCCACATGTTAAACACAGAAATAATACTTGAAAAAAACCCAGAAGAATACATCTTAAATCTGTATTTGGCTTTCAAGGTTAGTCATATTGCAAAGAGATGGAATTCCCCTCTCCGTCTCACCACGCTTCTGAGAGGGGGTCCGTGGGTGTTTTAATGCGCTGCTTCCTCCCCTGCACCCAAACCACCATCTGCTACGGGGAGCCCGAGCTGTGCATGTGAAGGCCGCACCTTCCCCCTGCCAGCCCCGGAGGAGCTGGGCTTAGCTGAAGACACCGAACCGGGGCCTAGCCACCCTGCAGTCCTGGCAGCGTGGGAAAGCACCGGCCTCCACAGCAAAAGTGCAGGAATTGCACAGCACACCGTGTGAACCCATTGGAGGCTTCAGGGTTTAGCATTAGCATTAGTGTTAGGTTTGCAAGTTCCTTTAGTGTTGAGTTTCCCAAAGTGTTACAGGGTAAATTAAATACTCCTGTATGTCTGACTGGGGCCTACAGGACAAACTGAGCCTAAGGTGAGCTGCAAGTCATATGGATCGGAGGAAACGACATCATATGTAACAGGATAGACTTTGAAGCATGTGATAACTTGTTGACGGTTCCAACACACCTGTATTAAAATGGGTAATGGCCAAGTATTATAGAGTACACACAAATGTTATTGTCATTCTTGGGATATATGGGAGCCCTTCGGGTCAAAAGCTTCTTTGGATTACTGGAATCCATCTCATGCTTCTCCAACCTGGTTTGGTTACTAAGTCAGGTCGGTCGTTGTGTGCAAGTTCTGAGACAGTGGTATAATGTATCCATCTTCTCGTGACAGCACGCTCCCTGAGGCCCTGTTGGTGTGGAAATTCCAGTGGAATTTTACCAGTATAATTCCAGTAAAACATTTAGCGGTTTCAAATGGGCTGGTTTCAAATGGCTCCTTAACCGGTTTATTGATCCGGCTAAGAAATTACAGCTGTTCTGTACCATTTGGTGTACCAGAAGACAATCTGTGAATCATCTGTAGTGACAACCAGCTCACACCAGTTTATACTAGTCCTCGTAATCCTTTAGGTCAAAATGGAGATTCTGTGCAATGCTCAGACTGACATGATACAGACGTGTCAAACCACCCGGAAGTTTCCTTGCAGTCAGCAGTAGCAGCAGACAGTGTGGTTTCACAATTGATCCTCAGTTTATAGGGTTAGTAGAGGAAGAGAATCAAAGCTTTCCAATATCAGAAAGCAAGCCTGATCTTTCACCTCTAGCCTTGCTGCTACAGCTGCCTTTTTAGAGAGGTGTAGGCTATCTGCCCTAGATTATGTACTCGCTCCTGTCAATGAAGATGACAAGATCCATGTCTATAAGAATCTATGAACACATTCATAACAAATTGCAAGGCATTCATAAAGAATTATGAACATAAATGTTTATAAAAAGGCATAATGCATTACAGCCATGTTTATTATGTATTATGAATATTCCATGAAGCTCTCATCTATAATGCGCTATAGATATCTCGCTTATATAATGCCGACCTCTTTAATGACTATATAGCGATCATTATAATGCATTATATAGGTATCTGCAGTGCATTATAGATGGGAGCTTCATTGGAGCTTATGAAGTATTATATTCAACACTATAATGTCTTATGACTGTGAGTACACAGAGACTGTAGTTATTGATTAATTCTTATACCGACTATTATAATGCATTATGAAGGTATCTATAGTGCATTATAGATGACAGTAAAGGGTTACCATCCACTTCTTCCATGGTGACATTGAAATGACGTCCAGGACCTGGTGGGTTTGAAGCAAGCCTTTTAAATGCCTGACCAGTCCATGCACAATTAGCTCAATTCCTGACCACATAACTTATTTGCAGGGCAGAGCAAAAGCTTAGTGGAGGGAAGTGTTGACGTTCAGCGCTTCACTCAACCGGGTCAACTTCTAAGAAATTCAGAGATGTGCTGAAACAGGGGAAACTCTCTTGTCTGTAACATTAGATAGCGCGACTTATCCTCAGCGTGACTTCAGCTGTTTCTCCAGACCAGGTCAGACTGAAAGTACCCCTCATATTTTCCTCTAGGTCACCCATTCTTAGAATGACCATTTAATGGTTCGCTATCCAGTGTTAGATCACAGCAGTGTCCTGTCCTTCAAAAAGATCGATAGATGCGGCGGCATGCTATCGCTGGCATCTGTTACGGATCCACTCAGACGTTTGATCTTGCTTGGAAATGTGCAGGATTAGAGGTTGAATATTCATTCCGTACTGGTGTCTAGCTATTAGCCTAATGTTAATGTTAGCATTCTAGCTAATGCTCAACATTGATCCATCCATTCCATTTTCCTGAATCGGTCATCAGTGCAGGGACGCAGAGAGCTTGGAGCCTGCCCCCGGCCCCGGAAGCACGAGTGTTATCCACACTGGTTATTAAATGACACTACTTAACAAGAGCCATTACCGTAATACTTGTTTTATTATGCATGCTGGTTCACACCTGATTCACCATACATTCAAAGCACTTTGATAGTGACACCAACAATAGTATTTGATAGTGGCAATAGGCATTGTAACCATTTGCACTGGTTACGTTATAAAGCAATTTCCCAGAAGGACTGGCTAATAAGTATCCTGTTGCACAGTGTAGGAAACCGTTTTCCAGTTACACTTGATGCAAAGTGGGTCGCTCTGTTACTTGGTGGTTACTTGTGGGATGGACAGCAACCTTTGTTTTGGTTTCTCGAAGGACCCAAGATCCAACTTCATTTAAAAAATACAGGTTTCAGACTCTCACGCTCATTCAAAAAATCTTACGGTAAATCTATATTGTTCCATTATAAACCTAAAATTAGCTACATCAAAAGCATTGGGGTAGTTTGCAAACCCTACAGACTAATTACAAGGTGATAAAACTGTTACATGCATGTAAATGTGTGCGCAGACTTGTTCCCAATTGTAAATCTCACTTCAGTCAGCTGACCAAAGTTGGCAACCCTGCATGTGTCACAGATGGCCGGCCATGGGTGAAGGACGACAGGTATGCAGACGAGAGTACAAGATGTTTATTAAGCAGTACACAGAGTACAAGATGACTGAGGTCAGAAAACCACCAACAGCAAAGACAACACTAGCCGTGAAACACTACAAAAGCTCGACTCGCCAGTCAGGGTCTGCAGGGTCTTACATATAAAGGGAGAAACACGGACAGAACATATGAGGGCGTTGACGGCAGGATAACAGATAATTACTCGACATAGCAAGTTACCAGACTGGGCAAACACTGTAGGTAGTCCTGACGTCGTGCCTTTTTATGTGTCCTTCCATTCGCTTTGCACTAGCTTTGTGCTGGAAAGCCCGACAGAACTCTGCAGAACCTGAAAAAATATAACTAAAACAAACAAAGTGTTTAAGGAAGTTATTCGTCACAGACTAATACCATTTGTGTGTTTTGGTGCGATGGTTTTGGTGGCCTACCTTTTAAAACGACAGCTGAATTTCCACAAGTGGGTGATGACTGTGCTCCTGCGAGGCAGCTGATCATTGTGTGTGTTACAGTCAGATTTCCACAGCTCGCAGAGCGAAATACCTTTGAAATACCAAGGGGGAAGCTGTGCTGTGGGTTTCCGGCTCTCCATGCACAATGACACTGGGTGATGCGATGGGGACCGGCATCCTGGAAGCTTGCACTGGATCCCAGGTGAGTGGAAACACTGCAGAGCGTCCAGTGCGCCATTTGCAGCTCATGACACTGTGCCTGTACACAGGAGTTTCTGAGAGAACAAATTATAAGATGGATTGTTAAAGTAAACTCCAGCTAACCCCCCCATCCACCCTCGAATCT
>JAODKF010000045.1:12789920-12800319 GCA_026779585.1 Mormyrus proboscirostris | reverse complement strand
GCAGCCTCTACCTCTCAGCTGTAGCAGGAAGTGAGCTTGTTTTCATTTTTGCTGTGAGCCCTCCCTCCCTGCTCTGCGTCCTCGCTCACTCGCTCGCGCGCGCGCCCAGCCCCCCGCCCACCCACTGCTATCCTGTGGTCTTTTCCTCCCACTTGTGCTCTGGAGCCAAGAACCGCTTCAGGGTTAGATGGGGGTTTCAGGTGAGGCTACAGATGTTCATAGCAGAAGCACAGATACCAAGGGCTGATGTGCCAGCAGAAAGTAAAAATCTCCATTCCTGGAGCTGTATAATGTTTATCACTTAGCCAGACAAGTGGCGGGGAGCCTACAGCTTACCCCAGGAAGCACAGACTGGCCGCCCCCTTCATGAAGTGCCAGTTCAGCACAGTGCAAACAACACAAGCAGTTTAGAAGTATCTGCTCACCCCATGGCTGGATTTTGGACTGTAAACTGGAGTACTGAGTACGACACGGGGAGGATATGCAAGGGGCGGACATCAAACCCGCAACCCTACAAGTGTGAGGCCATTGTGCTACTCACTCAGGCACCCTGGTGCCTAGTGTTTATAAGCAAAGCTCCTTTCTTTCTTTGTATCTTTGATGTTTACATCAAGCATCAAAGTTACGAGGGACAATCTTTGATTTTAATAATAAAAGATCAAATAATGAGATCAATGCTGATAGTGCGACGGTTTTCTGTTTTACGTAGAAATGCAGCTTTGAAATAGACATGACACTGTTAAATAAGGAGCAGCAATTTATTTGAATCCCACACCCCTTATGGTATAAAGCCACCCTTCCCCCCCCACACACAAACACACCATAGAAGGTCGACAGGGCCCTTCCACTCTCACAATTGGAGAATTATTTTCCTTCAGTGAGAAGAAAATGTGTCTCAGTCATTTCGTTGGCACGAATGGCTCCGATGACGTGAAGTATTCTTCAGAGTTGTGCTGGTCAAGATCAGGTTCACGTGCGACCAAATGAGTAACCTACTTTCTAGCCCTGAGCAGGACGGTGGGGCACAGGAGATACCAATGAAAGGATTCCAGAGAAACATGTAGCACAAAGGCAGTAGAGTGCAGCAGTGTTACCAAAGAAACAGAAAAGTTCAGGCCACAATGGCGAGAAGACCGTCTTTGTGGTACGGATGGGAACCCAGGCTGTTTCTCAAGTTTCTGTGCGCTTGACCATACTCGTATTCTCATGTACCCGTTTTGCATCATCTTCTTTTACCAAAGACCAACTCCGATACTCAAAAATAGAAGCACAGAGGACGGTAAAAATCCCCCAATGTTGTTCTTGCCCCGACTCAAATATCAAAGATGCATCGGTTGCATCATCTCCGAATGAGAAGAATCCACCGATTCATCGAACCCCAAGTTCGTTCTTGGAAGACAAGTCAACAAGGCCGCTCTTGCCAAGACCACAAGTACGGTCTTCGCGTTCTTGAACACAAACACCCCGAGATACAAAGGGTACTCTTGCTGCCCTAACTCCACTCCTGTAAACCAGTTATCTCCCTCCCTCTACTGGGAACAGATTTCCCCATATCAAATTCCCTCCGGCAACTCAGATCCCGGGGCCATGGTCATGCCCTGATGCCAAGACGCACATCTTTGACCTGGTCATGCCCGGATGCCAAGACCTTGACCTACGTTTGGGACCTGGGCAGGGAGGTGAATGGTCTTCCGCCGAAACAGTATCCAAGAGGTCAGATGTGTGTTGTGTAGTGTGGATAAAGGCTGTACCTTCACACCTGGGAGCTGTGGGGAGCGCTGCAGGTTATGCGGGACCGGTGTCACTTACAGCGTGGATACACAAAAGAGAGACCGGACTGCGAGACAGGTTGTGCCACCCATGAGTCAGGAGGTTTCGCAGTGATGAGCTGTATCCAGGGATGGACGAACAAGGACTTAAGGAACGCCCGGGGAATTTCCAGGCTCAGACGAGTGGTGGGTGAGGGGGGGGTGACTTTGTTTCACCTTCCCTTGGGCGCCGCTTATCAAAGGGAGACGAGACGATAAGGACACCTCACAACAACAACAACAAAGGATGCCCCCCCCTCCGTCACCCCCCCACTTCACTCCACCCAAACTCAACCCAGGAGACAATGTGTGCCTCTGGATTTCAAAACACACAGGCTATGCGTCTCCAGGGGCGAGCGAGAGGGACAGGCAGAAAGAAGCTTTATCTTAGTGGTTATTTTGTGTTCGCACGGCATGATTGCGCAAGCTCGCACGCAGCCAAACGCTGAGAGAAACACGCAGAGTATCCCTACAGTGTGTGCTTTTTTCAGAGCGCAGAGAGAATGGACATTCACTGCCTCGGGCCAAAACGCCGTGGTCGGTAAACAGTCAGCCATTCGCATTCTGCTTTGTACTCTGTTCCTTTAGATTCCGTTCTGTTTTTGAAGGATGAAGGGGAAATTCCAGACTCCGGCTCAGATAAGGGGCACTGTAAGGTCTTTCACAGTTGGAGGGGAATGTTAAATGTCTGCTGAATTTACTTCCTCCCCATCCCCACCCCCCCCCAATGCCTCCATGAGGGGGTGCACATTTCTGCTCGATCTACACGTCACACGGCCCTTCGTGAGGGCTCACTGGCAGGCAACCAGCCCGGTGAGAGCCATGGAAGCCGGCTGAGCCGTGGGGGAGGGCTGGGTGGGGCGCTGGAGGGGTGCAGGCCAAGGTCTCAATGTTCTGGTACAGGCTGGGAACAATGGGCGGGGTCAGAATAGTATGTTCCCAGCTCTCCGTGTTCACGCTTCACTGTCTGCAGGACAGATAAGGCAAAAAAGAAAAGGCAGCATGACGCACTTGTCTTGTGCGTGTGACAGTCACGTCAGAAAATGTGCTCTCAGGGGCTACTAAGGACCGCACACGGGAACCGACGTGCGACTGGTCAGCAGGACAAAGAAATAAAAACGGAAAAGGCCTTTAATCATGCCACTTCCTTAAGAGAATCCCAGTCACTCTAGAATTTGCCGTAGAGCTGTAACACACAAGGATGTCAATGTGCCTGGATGCGTGTTTTTGGAATGTGGGAGGGCACTAGTATACAGGAAGGATATGCATGCTTCATACACTGATGCAAAGGACGTCATTTGGACGCTGATGCAAAGGTCCCAGAGCTGTGCCGTTACAGTACTGCTGCAATGAATTCAAAAAGAAATATATACATTTTATAATATATATATATATATATATACATGTATCATAATTATTGTAGGAGTGTGTAAGAGTTAAATTAAGCCATCTTCACACATAAACGCTGGACAACAACCGGCGAATCGCATCCAGACATTTTCCAGAGTTGCCCATTCACACACGCGGCACACAGCTGGAGATTGTTCATGTCAGACGCGTTCACAACTACTAGAAATACTCCAGTTGGTTTAGGCGAGGCTGGCGCTTGGGTAGAGAATGCATGAGCCCGGACTTGATGCAAAAGTACGCTGTGGAAATCAGTGGTTAGTTAACAGCATGTCGGAGACATCGATTCCACAAGTGTTTGTAACCGCGGTATTGACGAAAGAATGGGAAGCAACATATAGGCAAGTAGAAAAGAGTAAAAAGCAGCTATGCTACTTGTACGGAGATCCCACCACGGAAAGAAAGATGCAGCCTTTAGGATCTGTGTCCAGCGGCAGCGTGGGAAGGGATTTGTATTCTTCTGTTTTTGCGCCAATCATATGACAAAAACATCATCAGCACACCCACTTATTTGCAATGAATTTCCCAGAATTCTCCCTGCTCCATTCACACATGAGGGTCAATGGGAAATTACCCAGACTTTCTACTAGGGAGCCAGCACGGTAAAATCTGTTTAAGTCTATCTGATTCAGATATTTGTGCTCACGCACACAGCCCCTCTGGGTAAAGGATAGAAAAAGTCATGGAGAGAGTGCATGTTTGAAAGCAGCTTAATTAAAATAAATCAAAATATACAATCGGTAAGAGCACGCAGAGAAATGCAACGCCTCGTGCTCCAGTGCAGGTTGGTGTAGCTCTTCCTGTTTCTGGTAGGACCTGAAAAACGAGGGAATTCCAGATTGAACAGGTGAGTGCATATGCCTCTCCAGGTCAAAAGTCTAAGCTGGGCAGCACTTCTGCACTGCGCAGGAGTCTGATCGCACTGGCAAACATCTGGACTCAGAAATATGAGCCACCACAAAACTGTACGCTTTTAAAAGTCCTCCCATCTAAACCCTGGCAGCAGACTGATGGAGGGAGAAGATAAACACCGCCTTCTGCATGAACACACGCCATGCCCCGGCTTCAGGCACAGCTGCTGGAGGAGTCACACTTGGCGGTTGTTGCCATTACCGATCCCGATCTGGACCGCGCAGCCAGATCAGAGCCCTGGCTGGCGTTGGCCAATCAACAACCGCTTAACAGTGGGGGGCTCAGGGTGCATGGCCGGGACTTTCCGAGGCCCGGCGTAAAAAAATTTACAGTAAAACGAGGCTCTGCTGTTTTGCACAGTGGTGTACAATGCTGCACTCAGAAAAAAATTAATAAAATAAGCCTCTGCATTCCTATTGAAATCTTCTCTGTAGTAGTTTGCATAAGAGCAGGGTGAGAGCTTAGCTTCTGGGTGAGAGGTTTGTTGGTTACGTAGCTTAGGCAACGGCATTTTGATTAAAAATACAGGAAGGACCTCTAGGCTGAATGAGAGGAGGTGCTTTGAGTGCAGAACGGCGGCTGTAAGCCGACAGGTGCGGCCTGTTGGGTAAGGCAGCACAACCCAAACTGAACCAGTAAAGCACGCAGCCGTATGTGTGGGGCAAAACGTTAATCCCCGATTATTTACTTGTCAAGTGATGGCTTGGCAATGAAATAAAAACAATACATTGCACAACTGTGGAAGGTGACCCCACCCGATGAGGTAAGAATGATTTGGCAGAGCTGTGACACTGCTCCTGGAGAAGCAGGTGCTGCAATGGGTGATGGCACGTGACCTCAAGGGTCGCCACGTGGGGCTTTGCTGTTGGACCACTGAGAAAGGTACCCAGTTTGCACTGCTCTGAGAAAAAAAAGATGGATAAAAATGTGCCTGAAATGTAGAGGCAGCTGCTAAAGAACTCAATGAATATGGCACCAGACACGAATCGCTTCTGTTTTACAAGTCAGCCAAATACGGAAGGCTGTGTTTCTCACTTCGGATTTACCTATCTGCAGCGTACCACGTTAACCGCCCTCCTAACCAGGCCCTGCTGCAGAGAAGTTCTGCCTCTGCAGGATTTGGGTTTTAGACCTCTGGCTGAGAGGAAGAGGAAGGAAAGGGTGTGAAGAGGAACTGGGCGTATGGGGATTTCCAAACCCCCCCAAAAACCACCAGCTGGTCCAGGGCCGCAAATTCAACAGGCTGCGGCATTCGAAACGCAGTACAAAGTATCAAACAGAATAAATGTCAAAATGCTGCAGATACAATCCCTGTGCTGTAATGCTTTTCAAGAACTGGTGTTATAAGTTCAATGCTTTTCAGACAACAGACCGAGCCAAATACAAGGTGCACACTGATAAGATGATGAGCTTGGTGCCCCTGCAACCTGCCACTTTTACATTTCAGTTTTGTGGTTATTTTCATTTTTTACTTTGGCACAATAGAATCCCAGGGAGTGTAGAATAGTTTCTCTGGGTTGGGAAGCAGGCTGCTGGTGATTAAGGGTTTGGTTGGCTGGATAATCTGGGTGGGGGTGACTGCAGGGAGATGGAGCCCGGAGCGGCGCTAAGGACCGGAGGAGACAAGGGCACCTCTGCCTTGCTCTGTTAGCATTAGCCAACGACTTGCAACAACTATTGGGAGAACGGAACATTTCAACAAGTCTACTGATGTTTAGCTACCGACTTGTTTCATTAATGCAGAGGAATTGCATGTTGTTCATTTAGAATACACACACACACACACACATAGCAAACACATAGATTAGGAATCGATATCACTGTGGAGACTGTCCGTTCATTTCTATGGGCATAACTAAAATCCCTACAATGGCAGCCTTAACCCCAACCAAGGTCTAACCTTAACCATAAGTAACCAAATGAACAGCAAGACTTTTGACATTTTTAGTATTTTTGATTGCATTCATAGATTTTTATTAAATTGAGCTTCCCTTTCTGAAGACCGGAAAAATGTTCTCACAGCAGGTTTTAATATCATTGTGGGGATATTTGGTACAACATTTTTGGCATTATTACTTTTGTGATCGCATCCGCAGACTATGATAAAACTGAGATTACCCAAATCCAAATTTGTCACCAAAAGTAAGGAAGTTTCAGGTTTTACCACACTTTGGGGACATCTTGGTCCACAAATGTGATCTATGCAACCTAATTTGGGAATTAAATTCAGTATCCTCCCTTAGCAGAAAGACAAAGCAGAAGGTATAAAGCAGAAGCGATCCAGCGGGAAATTCCCATAATCCACCTCAAACCACCAGCTGCTCCAGCTCTGCAAGCTCGGTGAGCAATGGAATTCACACAAGAGAAAGGCGAGCCCCACGTTTACACGGAGAGGTTGCCGCCTCACAGAAAGTGCACACCTGGCTGCGTGCACCACTAGGCCTGTCACTTATGGCGTTGGCGGACCCCAGCGGGTCAGTGCATGGCGGCTTTCGCACTCACCGCTCAGCGGTAGGGTGAGGGGCAGCTCATTCATGTGAATGTTATATAATAATGTTTGCTCAACGTTCATTATTGAGCCTTTCTGTGAAGTCCGTTGTTTTGCTTCAGCCCTTTCTGTTGTAGGTAAATGTCCCGACCCACCCCCCCGCCCAACCCAGCCTTGGCATTCTCTGTCCGTCTCCGGTTGGCTCCATGAGGTGCATGCTGCCTTGGGTTCGCTTGCCGGCCCTGCAGAAGGAGTTGACAAGCTGTCGCGGGATGACTCTGCACAATGGAGACGTGCGGCACATTCCTTAGCAAACCTGTGCGACGCCAACCCTCCCTGCCCCTCCCCCGCCACTGGGAGAGTTCTTGTTTCGCAGAGCGCCTCAGTAAGGACGCACTTCTGGGGCTGGCAACAGGGCCGGACATGTGTGGGAATTCCCCTGCAGTCCAGCTAAATCAGGAACCGGCTGCAGTCGCGGCAGGCGACCTGCTATTTTGAATTGCCTTCTCAGGCTAAATACAGGTGCTGTGGGTGTTTTTCTCCCAGAAAAAAACACAATGTTGCTGCCCCATTTTTCTGCAGTGGGAAATGTTTTATGGTAGGGCTTTTAACCTGAAATTAGAACCGTGTTAGGGTTTACCTACTGCTTCTGTTGCCAGATCTTTTTTTATCATGAAGATGATTTACGTGTGAAATATTTATGGTTTTACAATGGCATGGAATTCTTTGACCCTTCTGTTAAATTTTTATTGAACATGTTTATTTACAATGTTGCTAAAGCAAATTCATGCAGCCAGCAAACTATAATTAGCGCAGCTCTTCCTGTCTGATTTTCTTCCATATTTGTGGTGATCTTCTGTGATTCATCAGTCAATGGCATACGTTGAAGTCAGGTTAAGTACAATTTTTGCAAATGATCTTGCTCCTTTGACTCAGAAAATAACCCCTTGTCACCGCCCCTCCGGCTCATACCATACACAGGCTCAGAAGCAGACACGGTGTCTGCATAACTTTGTACAATAACAAACTGGATTTCCCCCTGTGTGCCCTGTCGTTTATCTTTGACAGTTTACTCGCTTCTCGTGCAGAACTGATGCCACCTAGTGGAAGGAAGATGTAACGCGACTCTCGGAATTGTAAGTATACGGAGTTTATGTTTCCCCTGTGTGGATTACTAGCAATTTACTAGTTTTAGTTGTAACAATTCTTTGTGAGTGTGTTCAACGCTACCCATCATGTGTAAGCATCAATGGAAAATGCATGGATCTTAACGTAAGTTATATTACTACACAACTCAACTATACAAATGCAGCAGTCTTTCCATGCTAAAGTAGTGTTTGTTCTACAGGGCTAACATGAATAGGTTTTAATTTTCATTTTCCTTCTCTTATAACAATTTCTTTAATTATCTATATGTAAAGAGAGAGTGATCAGAAAATATGCAGTCGCCATATATAAAAAAAAAAATATTACAAATACGCCTGTGGATATTAAACATTTATATTGTAGACTGTTTTGAAAATAAATGGAGTTAAATCACAAAAACATGCAGCAGACTGAGCATTGCCCTTTCACACGGTTGCACAGCCCGCTGATCTCAGGCTCCGCAGTCCTAGTCCGCTTATCGTGCTAACAGTGCACCCCCCCCTCAGGAGCCACGTGCGTCCCCGCTGTGTGGGAAAAGACCGCCCTGTTCCCCTCCGTGTCACCTCACTTGTGCGTGACACAGAACCCATTCTGTTCCCTAAACAATACACAAAAAGTTTCCCGGAGTGTCCGTCACATACGGCAGCTCTGTAAGAACCACTTCCCGACATGCGGATGAATCGCTCGATTCCAGGGAATCCAAAACAATGGCGAAGATCAGGGGCCTGTTTCATGAAGCAGTATTTCTTGCTTTCGCATATAACTTGTCTGATTTAAGGTAGTCTGATAAATGCAAGGGAGTCTTAATCCCAACTACTAATCCAGGCCGCACGAGACACTCAGCCGTTAGGCCTACAGTATGACACTTATTCTAAGCCGTTTATTCGTTTCAATGCAGGAATGCATTTCTGGGCACTTGGATGCTTCAGTTGCTGGTTGTGGGATCCATCATCACATGTGGCATCACAGTCGGTAATGTTGAGGACCACCTTTAGTCATGATAGGCCTAGGTCTGCATTTAATGAGAAACACACATTCAGTATGGACGTGCGATATCACTTATTTTCTTTTCTATTCAATGGCAAATAATAATAACTCAAAACCAACAGCCCCTAATGAATATGCCGGTACTGACAAATATATTATTGTGAGGTTGTCCTCACAATAATATATGTTTCAATTGCTGGATTAAAAAAAATGATTTTAACATTAGGAGCAATTCTTAAAATGAAACATTGACAACGATATTTCAAAGGCGACCTTCAGCCTGCACATCCTTGACACACTGAGTAAAAATGGAATTATGACATGCCTTTGACATGCCCTGTTATGGACCCTAATCCTCCTGGATGGATGAACAATTACTGAAATCTCACGGTTGGATGATGTGTTCAGTCAGCTGTAAGCCTATGAACATATTCATTAATTCCTTTCGAAGAGAATGGATAATTAAAGCACTTGACATTGCCCAGTTAACCGCTGCTGATGTTCTTCTGAAGTTCTGTTTGTTGAATGTTAAAAAGAAAAAGTTTACTTTGACTAATTATTTAGTCCAGTGCAATGCCGACCGTGACCCGTTGTGACCAATCCGGTGACTGACCACACCTTCTTAACATCTGACCTTCCATGCATGCATACTGCCCATAGGATCGAGATCCTGAAAATGAATGCCCGTCTGTTCGCCTCTGAAAGGCAGGACAGAGCTGGCTGGTCCTGCCCAGATCCGGAGCTGCACGGACCTCCTGGTGTCCCACACTGCAAGCGTGTCTCCATTCCAAAGAAGAACGCTTTTGTGCCACGCTGCTGTTCTTACAGGAGAGGGAGGGCAGGCCGTCCAACTGTGAGGGCTGCATTCAAAGCAGGCGTTTGTCCACCAACAGAGGCTGACGACGTCTTCGCTCCCTGACCTCAAGTCGCTGTCAAGACGTTGCCTTAACCAGTCGCAGAATGAGGGGCTTTGCAAAAATACCCAAATTAATAACCTTCATGAGCATACAGTTACAAAACAGCTCAGGTGACGAAGGGTGAAAGAATTGAAAATGAGTAAGCAGGTGCATTGACTTATCCAAGTAAAATTTCTTTATGCAACACCTATGAGCTTTGGCATGAAGCAGGGAGTAATGTCAGGGGATTTCCCAATTCCCAGCTGAGCAACAGCCATGTATCAATTCACACCCTTGTTTATAGTACCGGTAGTAACTGACTGCAAAGATCAGGTCAGCTGCCAAAAAACAAGTCCAAACAAACAAACAAAGGTCAAAGATCACATACCCAAACATCAAAAAAAAAAAAACTTCCAGCATAAGAATGAAATGTCAAAAATGCAGAGATGGATTTTCAAATGATCACTATTAAAAGTTTTATTAAGCTGTATTATATACATAAAAAACAGAATTGTACACACACAGTTTATACTTCCTCAAAAATAAATTATAAAGTGTTTTAACAAATGAAGTGAGTTCACATTTCGTATTATAATTAAGCAGTAAGTGCAAACATGCTTTGGGGCTTTTCTGCCACTCCTGAAAACAGGTAACACCTGCAGTGCTGGGATGACCAGGAGAGACTCGGAGTTCACTGTAATCAAGCTAATCCACAAACTCACGCTGTAACCCCGAAGATTTACGAGGATGCTTTG
>JAODKF010000045.1:12770878-12789820 GCA_026779585.1 Mormyrus proboscirostris | reverse complement strand
CTGCAGTGCTGGGATGACCAGAGACTTTCATAAGACACCCCCCCCCCACCCCCCAAATTTCCCTTGGCTAACAAGTCAGCAATCTGAAAAGGTTAATGTGAGACAATCCACCTGACAACATGCCTGTAACCTAGAACCTTATTTACTGGCCCCTGTGGCACAGCAGCCTTTCCAGTGGAAGAGATCAGTTACGCCTCTGGGCCGCAGCAGTCGCCTAAATCACGTAAGGTTCCGAGGAAGAGACGCGATCGCAGCCTCGCACCACGCCGACACGGCCATGTCAGCGGCCTTAGTGAACGTCGCGATGAAAAGTTCGGATTGCATCGGACGGGCAGACCTCTCACAAATTCAGAGCCGCGTTGAAATCGGAACAGAATCAGTGGCGACATCAAAATGCAAAAACCAAACAGTCATTTTTTTTTTCCATTTAAAAAAATGCATATATACTCAGTTTTACCTGTATCATATGTCAGTCAGCCAGCTTGTAACATTCACCATTAATGACACCTTCGTGCCTGGAATGGTAGGATGTCAACACAAAAAAATTCACTAAATTAATTCTCATGGCACGCACAGAAGGGTGCTGTAGTGCTTAGTCACATCGGGGGAATAAGGTATTCTACTGATTCTAGTTGAATTCCATAAAGTATGGGAAACGTTCCTGAAGAAAACGTCCAATGAATCACATCACATGCAAATAAATGCTCAAGCACTTAAGTGAGATTAAGGTGTACAGTGGTAGATAACCTGGTTAAATGTCAGCACCAGTGTGTTGCCTTAACCTGTCGAGTCACAGCACAAAGGTTGTTGGAGCTTGAGTTATGGTTACTCAAGGATAAAGTTCATTTAGGGTCAGTTTAACTCACACACACGCAGACAAGGAAAGGAACATCGCATCTGCCAACGACTGACATTAAAAACACTTTTTTTTTTTTGCAGAGAGTTGGAACAAACTTGTTGTCACCAACAAGCAAAGGCACATGCATCAAAATCTGAGTGGGGGATACAAAAGACGTTGATTTTGCTAAGCTCAGGAGGGGTGTCTGTTCAACGAGTAGGCAGATAATGAGTGGGGACGTGGTTTAGGTGGAAACGGGGGCGGGGATTGTGTTTGGCTCCGCCTCCAGCTCAAAGGTGACATTGAGAAAGGAGGCTGATCCTCCAGGCTGCTCCGTCGCAGCCTCCTGGCCTCCTTGTCGCTGCTGCTCGTCAAATCTGCGCTCAGCCTCCTCTGACATGCGGTTCTCCTCCTCTTCCTCTTCCTCCTGTGGTGAGAGTCAAAAGCAAAGGGCCAAGTCAGCACATTCCAGCATGCTCCTGTCATGAGCTTCGAAAGGCCCTCTCATGTAGATCCATTGGCACTGGCGTACCTCCTTCTTCATCCTGTAGTACTCGTCGATGGCGTACTGGTACTTGGGCGAGGTGATGCCAAAGAGCGAGGCCATCCTTTCTCCAAGGTAATCACATGCTGGACACCCAGAGGAAACCCGGCTATGTCAGGCAACTTAAAACATGAAAGTTACGGAACACTGATTTTCAGTCGTTTTTGTCGCACTTCCTGATTTGACTCTGGCTAAACCGGCTGGGCAGCCTTTCTGAGCTCCCAGTGGTAGAGAGCATGGAAACTTGCAAGACTCGCTCCTTCCAGAATGTCAACTTAAATGGTGCTTCCTAACCCGGCCCTCGGGGACCCCCAGAAAATCCACATTTTTGCTCCCTCCCAACACACCGGTACCAGGTATTTAATATTCAAGATTATTAGATTTTTTTTTTTTTTTTTTTTTAAGTTCAGGTGTGCTGGGAGCAGCGTAGGTGCAAAACTGTAGACTGTCTAACTCTTCTGACTTTCTTCATAATTTAAATCACATTATAAAGCTGGTCACATGGCCCAGTTAACAGCCTCTCCACAACTCACCCGAGAGTGTGGACGTAGCAACTCTCCACATGTAGAACCAGAAGTATGGACCCCATGTCAGCTTGGCCTGTAAGGCAAATGAGCGATTATAACGAGTGACAGAAAGTATGTACAACGGGCACCGTCTGTGACTTTTTGCCACAAGCCCCCCCCCCCGGCAACTCACAGGTTCCACCGGTGGTGGCAGCTCCTTTTTCATCTGCTCCTCATCCTCCTCTTCATCTGTGCTGTACTCCTCCATAGTCTCCCCGCTGGCAAAGTGGATGATCCGCCGTGGGACCTTCTGCTTCTTCTGTGCCCCTTTCCCCATCTCGCCAAGCTCCACACGCTCAAAGTCCTTCACAGGGCCTGGGCTCTGTCAGGGGACAACAGGAAGACTTTGCTGAATGGGGCTGACGGGCTAAGCCGCAACAGCAGCCTCCTTGTTTCAGACACGCTTTCTATCATGTCCATAACAATAGGTGTCGTGGGGAGTGACAACACGGATAGAAAGCTAACTGTTTAATGTGAGCTCTGTTACTGGGTCATTAACACGTTTTGTCTTACTGTACATTTTATTTTACATGCACTGTTTAATAAAGACCATCATGACAAATAATCATATACCTAATATTACAGTACTGCAAACAGCTGGATCACCCACATCTTTAAGTGACTGTGGATACTGTAAGATCAATGAGAAGCAGACTTAAAGCCCGATCATAATTTTAAAAGAATTTCCACGACAACCATTTTTGGTATAATACGTACAGATGTAAATTATTAAGGAATATACCATGCAAAGCCTCATGTAAGCTTGCATAAAGCATAAACCTATAAACCTAAAACTCTACATAACGGTTATACTGCCTAAATGATGACCTTTTAGTGATTATGCAATGCAACTAATAAATACCCACTAATCCGATAAACACTCTAAATACTCGATACGGTACATTCCTGTTTCACTGCCCATACGGTCAGCTGACATATTAGTTTCCTGTAACGGCAGTCGCATTTACCACAAAACCGCAGCCTGCCTACCGTTATCAATACACCCGCACCTCTATAAATCTATTTTTGTGATTATAAAACGCTGTGAAATTACTACCTTCTCAGCCTCCATGGTCTGGCCCAGGGACACATTAACGTTGGCAAGATAAAGAGACAACTCCGCCATCTCCGCTTGCTCGTGCTCTACGGCGTTTTGTCGCTGTCGCCACTCGGAGCCAAAGCGCGGACCACATGCGGATGCGGAAGTGACGTAACGCAGAGCCCCTCCCCTGAGTTTTAACTCTTTACACTCCATTCATTTTAATAAGAGTGTCTCAATGGAAATCTAAGATACCGGGATGTCAACTTTGGTCAGCTAACTGGCGATTTTCAATTCGAGAAAAGTCTGCAAACTCATTTATATGTATGCAACAGTTTTATTACCTTATAATCTGTAAGGTTTACAAACTATCCCAAAACTTAATGTAGCTAATTATAGGTTTTTGATGGAATAATATACATTTGCCATAGATTTCTTGCGTGAGTCTAAGTCAGAAAGCATGACCCTGAAGATGTAATTTATTTGTCCTTGTACAAGCTACATAGGAATTATTTGATTACATATTTTTAATATAACCGTCTTTCTTTAAATAACTCAAGTTTTTGCTTTAGCGAAAAGGTTGAAGTGTCCCTCCAGCAGTCGGGGAGCTAGGGATGGGCCCATAAAGGGCGCTACCACTGGTTTTCTGTTCGATCCGATTTTATCCAGTACCAAGGCTGCTATCACTGATACCTATCCCGTTATTCTAGTCTTTTGTATGAATTAAATGGTAAATAGTGCTGAACCATATAAAAACACAGCGTAGCATTAGATTTTTTTGCTAATAAAAATTGCGATATTTATTGATGCAAAAAAATAGTTGAGAAATTTACCCAAAATAAACTATAGCCAAACGGAACTCATGCACTAAGAGTGTCGAATAAATTTGTGATATTACCGCGAGTTGTGTTAGCGGACACAACAATGCCTACAAAGTATAGGGGTTGGCGTTATGGCAAAAATATAGAACCAAATTAATTTCACTATTTAAAAATCCGCACAAGTTAGGAAAACATAAGAGAATTTACTGGGGAACGTACGGTATTGCATGCTGGGACAAGGCGGGAAAATGAGAGAGGAGGAAGCGCTGGGGTGGCATGAGTAAATGGTGTCTTGTAGTTGTGTTATACAGCAACTCTGGATATAACGGACTGTTTTTCCAGGTCCCTTGAAGTCCGTTATAACGGGATTTTACTGTATTTGCTATTGCAGGTTTATTGGTGTTTGGGTTAAAGGGATTTGGTTGACAAAACAACTTTTCTCTCTATAAAGGCAGGTTGTAGACATTTTAATCGTTCACGATATAATACCTTCAGATTATTTACATGCAGTGGAAGACATGCATTTCTGTGATCAGTTCGCTTTGTTTACTTTTCTACTCTTTCACTATGTTTTGTTACATTTTTTACATAGTTGACCAACAAGGACGATAATTAGTATGAATGGCTTGGCGTGCAGCTTCTGCAAAAGCAGCGGAAGAAAACTTTAGACTTATTTTTAAGTTCATTATAATGGTAAAGTTTGCTAAGTTTTGTTTACTAAAATGGAAAAAAACTTTACTGTCTCAACCCAGCTGTCTTTCACAGTCCTCGTGGTATGCAAGACATAATTAGTACATCCGTGTACTTTGCACAGTAGCCTGTAGCCAGTTCCAGTACTTTGACAAACATTACATTTTGCTTAGATACTGTCTTGTGGAGCATTGCCGCCTGTCTCTCCACTTTGTTGTCCCGTCTCCCAGGTCTGTTATGATCACTAATAGTGTGTTTCCCTGCTCTCTAGCCTGCCTTGTGGCTTAATGGGCTAAGTTAGAGACTGAGAGCTGAGCTCCCACACCGCCATGGTTATTGGTTATAATGGTTATGTTGAGTTTTGGTTTATCCCCTTGCTAGTTCTTATGTTATTTCTCTATTGATCCTTGTTTTGTATGTCGTTTCGGGTTATCTTTGTGTGTAGCTATAGTTTTTTATTTCACCAATGTTTTCTATCTCCTGTGTTGCCCAAGTCCCTCATGTTTGTTTGTGATTACCCTGACCTGTTCCTCGTTGCCCCTTGTCACTTTTTGTCGTTGATTAACAAAGGTCTGGTGCAGGCTATAGTTAAAGCCCTCATTATCATGTGTGTTTAAATGCCAGCCCTTACTCAGTTTCTGAGTTGGCCATTGTCCTTGTTCCTGTGCTGTTGTTTGTTCCTATATTAGGGTTTTTTAATACACCTGCCAGTGTTTGTACACCAATTGTTTTTTTTTTTTTTTCTCCGGACGTGGATCATCTGTCATTCTGCCATGCACTGCCGTAGTAGTCCAATCACCATGTAGCCCTGAGTATTTTTGCTCTGAAAATTGAGGTGTTATAACAAAACAAAGCAAAACTTGCCACAGAAATGTTAGACATATTCACCCAGATGATAGCCTCCAGTTTTAAAAAGCAGTCTAGTCTTTATGGCTGTTTCAAGAGGAAAACTTAAGGCAAATCAATGAATGTGGCTATTACACAATGCAGTGAATTATGCTGATGCCAGAAAACCATTTATTAATGTGACTATATAACAACCCAAGCTAGATAGCGCCGACATCAATAATTAGCCTATAGCCAACGAGTGGTCAGATCTGTCAATGAAAGTCTCTTTCATACACATACATGTAGGCTGTGCATGTTTTTTTAATATCCATATAATTTTGTGTTGTCCAGAGACCACAAAAGAGCACAACCAGTGCAGGCAGTGATTGTTATGATGAGCTGCTGCAGTCAACTGAGCCAGGATTCAATGGAGAAAATGTTTTGTGTGTGTGTGTGTGTGAGGAAGAGGAAGAAGCTTGAAAGTGCTATTTACATTTTTACATAGATTTTGTGAAATGTGATGTCATCTGGGATTTTGGGTGTTGTAATATGCTGATGTATCTTAGAATTTGTGTCTTCGTGGTCCAAAAGGTGAGAGATGTGACAGATTACTTATTAATAGTAGGGTTGGGCGATATCATATCGATATTATACTGCGCATACGCAATAATCACCAGGGCTTCAGATGACAGACGAAGGACATGGCCGGACGCCAGCTTTTCGGTGCTATATGAACATTCATTTATGCCCATAATTTGGGAATTTTGCAAATGCAAAAATGTGCCAAATTTGGTAATTATTGCACATGCACGATGCAATATCAATATGATATCGCCCAGCCCTAATTAATAGTCCTTGGACATTATATGAGTGTATATCACTAAAGCTGTACAAAATATATTATGCATGCACAATAATCACACTGCTTTTGTCAACCCTGTTTGTCTGTTGACCAAGGACATAGATTTGAGTATGGACAGAAGGGATGAGTACCAACCAATACTGTGGGAGTACCCTGTGTGTTGATTGGATGATTTGGTCCCTATCATTGTTCAACCAAACCAACACCCTTGCTGTTGACATAACTCACAGCAATGCCACCAACTTCATCGGTAGATAATTCTTTTGGTTGTAGTTTGTTTTGGGTAATTTCAGCCTTTTTTCTTTTGTAAATATTGCAGTCTCACTCGTGGAAATTTCACATATCATGATATAATAAGCAGCTGTAATAGTAACTTGTGTCTCAAATAATATCACATCAAAGTGGAAATTTTCTGATCTTTCTTCAATAAAAGAAATGGTAAGCCCCAGGCAAACTTGACTTAGTCCTTGATCTTTTCAATTGCTAGAAATGCCCCTGTTGTGGTGTAAAATAACTCCATACGAAGAAGCTCTTTCTTTCCGCTGGTTCAGTCTCCTGCTCTCAGCCGACTGCACCTTCCACCTCCTGGTGTGGAGTCATAGTTCTAGTCTGGAGCAGAAAGCTAGGTGAAAGCAACACTGTTTCTCAGAACCCACCCCTGTCATTAACCAATGCATGACTGTAGTTCCTATCCAAACACTGACATTTAGGTCCTGATAGTGATTAATGTCATGCTCTCCATAATATAAACATGAAAAAAACTTAAATGCCAGGTAAAATGTTGATATTTTAACGTCTGAACCAATTCTCAGAAATGAACCATTCAGATTGATAATCTGTTTCAGCATCAATCCATGCATCCCTAGCTGTGACTTCTGAACTGAAGTGACTACTGACCATGTATGCTGGTGTTTGCACGAGGAATGGGCTCAATCCTTTGCTGGACGGAATCATGAATTTTATTGAAGAACAGAAGAAATTGCTCACCTGACTCAAAGCACTGCTTAGTTCTCAGCCATGTGACCTGAAATTGCATGCTATTATCTTCCCAAATCTAATTCCCCTCTAATTTAGTTCCTTTAAAAAAATGACCATATCTCAGTATTTCAGTTATCACGACCAGTATGTTTGTTCATTTGGTTCATTCAGGAAAATCAAGTTAATCCATGCTATGGTAATGGGTAGGGATACTCTGATCAGGATACTTGGGGTCAATCAGTGATTGCTGATCACTGGAATCTGAATTGGTCGATACTGATCACCAAAAAAATTAAGAGGTTGCTTTAGGAATGAACCTCAAAACCACAAAAAGGGCTTATAATTTGGTTGTTGGTGATAGGCCTATGCTATTGCAAGAAACATAAGTAGATTTAAAAACATAAATAAATAAATGAATGAATGCTTCTTTGAACTTTTTGGAGAGAATTTTCTTTTCTTCTCATCCAAAATTTGTGCAGCTGTACTATGGGTGTAAATCACAGCTTTCCTCGCATTACGATACAATATCGATTCCTTAAGCCAATGGTTCGACTTTTTTTTTTGATATCTCAGAAATTCCCACGATACGATTCGATTCAATTCGATACTGGGGTTAGTAGTCGAAATAATGAAATTTCACACAATCCTTTACATTTCAATGAATTAAAAAAGGGAAATATAATTAGCATTTTCTCATATTTTATTAGGAACTGTAAACAAAATCTAGTGTAGTGAAGTATTGTCATGTAGTGAGCGGCGAGCAGGCAAGGGAGGCGATATCAGCAGGGTTGACGGAGGAACGGGGTTTATTTGGAGATAACAGACAGGACGGGACGGGTACTGACACGGGGCATTGACAACAATGACAGAACTGGGGGAAACTAACCGAGACGCGGACTAAATACACAAGACAAGCTGAGTTTAATGAGCCACAGGTGAGAACAATCAGGCATAAACACAAGGTAACGAGGTGGGCGTGGCACACAGGAGGATCGTACGGAGCTGGACGTGACAAGTATCCCATAAAACAAGCAAAATAGAGTGCAATACGGTAAAAATGAAAAACATTGCATGGACAGACATGCAGAATGAGGAGGATTAACATGACTGACTTCTGCGGTGAAACAAGTGCATTGTTACACCCCTAAGCTGTACTCTTCACCCTTGTACACGTTGCAAACAGAGCTCAGGCACCCATATTTCTCATACTCCTCTCGGTGAAGACACCAACGTCTAAGTTCATGGTGTTGAATGCTTTAGCAAATGGTCCTCCATCAGCTATTTTTTTTGCAAATTTCAAATCTTTCATCTTAATGAATATCTGATAGAACTGCCCAATTGGAGATGATGGTGACGCCGCTGTGTTTGAAAGTTCATTCACATATAAGTCAACGAACATATTGTACGTGATCTGCAAAATCGGCATCGGAGATTGATCAAATTAAAGGCCAATTGAGTAATTAATGATGGCCTTACACCAGCTTTTCAAATGATTTCACTGATGCAGACAAATTTCTGATATTGGAATAGAATTGTGAGAGTTTTGTTAGTTGTGGCACGCTGCTGTCATCTCGATCGTCTGTGGGCTGGTCAGGATAGCCGTCTTAAGTCAGTTTTTTTCTCATCTTTATGATCCAGTAAAATCAGCTGTGTTTAATTTTAGTCATAGGTGTCTAGTCTTGGCTCATGCAAATAGCAACATGGATATTGTCAAAATCAAATATGTGAGCTCTCTCCAGCACCAAACAGGAAGCAGTATAGCATGTACAAATTATTGCTGTCCAAAAAACAATGAAATACATAATATGTAAAATTATGAAATCCGTTCATGTATCTATGGTCGTGTCCACAATCTGTGGCGTTTTCCTTTTCACTGATTTATTGCATCAAACCATTGCGTACACAAGACCAGCAGCGACTAAAAGCTGCTTTTGTTTCTGCTACATCGTTTTTCTCCTCGTAAATTTCCACCAGGAGCAGATCTGGAAATAATCGTAAAGAAATTCAGCTGCAGTCTTACAAATAGTGACCCTGGACGATCCCCAGTTTTTTGCAGAATCCTAATCTGTGACAAAGAACTTTGTGTCTTTAGATGTGAGGGGGTGTCAAATTTTAGTCTTTAAAAAGTAATTTCAAAGTCTTCTAGTATATGGTTAGTATAAGACTGAAAATCGGTCGATTTCAATCGGCTGTTGATTGACTGAAGCATCTCTAGTAACTCGCAGTACGAAGACTTGCTTCATTAAGTCTAACCGACCAAATAGCCTTGTACTGGTTTTACGTGTAAAAACCTGGAGGTGGTCCCTGCTTGGTAGAAATATCGATGAGATTCCTCCCCTCCTAGTTATGTTTTATACCATTTACCAACACATCAATAGTTTTTAAGCCTTTTGTACACCAATGTGTTGTTTACACTGAGTATCCTTGGCATTTTACAGAATTTGAATCGTAACAGCAGACAGACAGATTCCTGATCACTCAGTGATCCCCAGTTCGTGCTGAACTACTGCTCAATTAAATCCAAATATTTTGGATTCATTTTTAAATGATGGAGGAGGTAAGTTTTCCATTTACACCTTAATATTTCTATTAACTTCTCTGGTTAGAAAACCCATCAAATATATGATATAACAGTGATTAGGGAAGATGAGAGAGTCATCAGGCAGAATTTTTATATATGTTTCCGGAAGGTCGGCAGTAGAAGGTCCGGGAAGAAAGTGGAATCGTAAACGCTGTGGTTCTTCCTGATCTTCAACCTTTCCCTCAAATCACCCTGGTACCCAGCAATGGAGAGACGTCGGGAGGCTTGAAGGATGGAGCCGGAGAGGGTCAACAGGCACGGCATGAAGGAGTGTCAGGAGATGTGCTGCTGTGTCGTGGAACCCAAGCTGCTCTATCCTTCTGGCCGGCCCCAGCCCTACTCGCTCCGTTTGGGCTGCAGGATAAAGCAGCGCCTGTGAGCGGCATCCTCCCGGCCGAAATTTACAGAATTCGCTGGAGAGAAAAATACGATTCAAATGGCGGAGACCTTCATCACCCAGGGGCTGAGGAGCTACGACCCGCAAATTTAGTTTGAGCCTCCAAGGAAAAGAGTGAGATATTAGTCCCTTCTTCATGTATATGGTGTCTATATGTAAATAAATGTGTGTGTTTTTAAAATGAAATGGGTGTGCACCTGTGTTCACATCTTTAAGACTAGACGTTGAAATGAGCTCATTTCAGTCATCCCCGCATGGATATCAATAAATGTTAACCACTGCTTGTTGACATATTTGTTAAATATCACATTTTGCAGATTGTCCCTTGGCAGTTTTTGTTTTTTTTTGTTTTTTTTTAGACTTCAGCCTATCTTAGCAGTAAAAGCAAATTTCCAACAACCCGAATAGATTGGCATTATTGCACAATATTTCTCTTAATGGACACAGGTAATGTTTAAAGCCTGATGGTTAACTCAGAAAGCTGGTGCAGATTTAATTACAGCGGCCCCAATAGTGGATAACTGTGCATTCACATTTTAAATGTGAATGGTTAAAAGGGAAATTTTATGGTGATTTCCATTTGAGTCTAAATTTTCAACTGGAACAATTGCTGAAGTCTCAGTTCCGAATCAGAAAGTCGGAAGAACCTCTACAACCCTGACCTCAGAATTTCAAATGGCTGTGCCCTTCATTTGCAGAAGTGACAGCTGCATTTATATACTGTTTATAAGCACTTGTATCTATTTGTGACTCATTAAATCCATTGTACACACAGTACTGTTTTACCTCTATCTGTGCACGTGTTGCTACCATGTTTGTATGTGCAAAATCCTGTGTAATGCGTCATCACCAACAGGCATTGCTGAAATGAACCTGGCTGGAAGTGGTATTGCTGAATGGCTTTCCGACTGGTCGACTTTACTCAGATGACGTCATTCCTTAACCTCCGACTTAAATGTGACACAGCATTAGTCCGGGGTTCCCCAATTCTGCACCTGGGGGGCAGACTGCAAAACATTTTGCAGGCTTCATTACTCAAGCACAATCTTATTTAGCTACTCAGCTAATTGCCAGGATTAGTAAGTCTGTTTGAGGAGGGAAATCTGCAAACTTTGTTGCAGAGTAACCCTCCAGGACTTGAATTGGGGTCCCTGCTCTTGTCTATAAAAAAAAAAAACACAGAAAGGTGTGCTATATATTTCAATGATTCCCTAAATTCGCCATGAATAGCAGGAAGATACCAGGTAAGAAATCAATAAATTCTTAAACATTCATATTGAAAGAATTGAAATTCTGGTGCCATGCTGAAGGAGCCAACGTTGACATGGTTACCCTACTTAGTCATAGGTTTCGAAGTCACAACCTTTTACAGTCTTTCACAGGTCCCTAACAGCCTGAGCTATGCATCCCCCTACTGTTATGTCAATGTGTAATATAGGTATACTACTTCTTCATTGGTCCTTCTTGGTGGTGACTGCGGTGGTCTCCCCATCTGTGAGTTTTAGGCTTATCATTGCCTGCTCAACGTGGCCTGTTGCACGGCCCCATAACAGAAGTAGACAGCGGTTGGCTGACGGGAAGATGTTTTGAACAGCTGCAAGCAGCAGATGCGATGCACGCTAAGGGATTTCGGGGAATAACTGGTATGGTCAGGTAGGCAAGGGAAGCCTGCTGACCAGCGCAGACGTGCCCGGAGGCACGGATGCGGGCTCAGTATCTCGTCCACTAACCACTTTCCCTCGGAGTCTAAACTGTACCAGAAATATCGATTTGTGATGTTTTCAAACCTACGTCGCCATATCATGAGGTCCTAGCTCCAGTAATGTAATTATAATAGTAGCACATGCACTGAAACAGCAAGGTTACTGTTTTGCCATAGGCCGCAGGCACTTTGTTACACTATCTAGTATTTTCCATAGTTTTATAAAGCCTATTTTAATTATCATTTTAGGTTTTTTTTGCCGCAGATGGTTCACCCCCTCCCCAACACACACGCACGCTCACACGCATACACGCACAGACAAATGCAGAAACCTTCAATTTGACTGGAGACAGCATTCAGTTTTGGGAGTCGCGGAAATGTACATTTGTTAGAAAATCTGCTTTCCAGCATATAGCACGTGCGCTACTGATATCAACGTAAAAGGCGGCAAATCACGATCGATTACCTGTGGGTATATATCCTCCAGCAGTGTGTGTACGCTATCGGCCTTAGAATTAGAAATCAGCTAATACTGCAAAGGTATTCACTTAACATTAGGGATCACTGGAATCACCAGATTTCTACAATCATTATATTAACCCTGTCCCCTGTCCCACCCAACCCCCTCTACACACGTCGAGAAACATCTTTGGAGTCAATATATTTCCGTACAAAATGATATTTGTTGCTGCAAAAGGTCAACCTAAAACATTAAAAAGCAGCTTCAATAAATTAACTGAAAGTGATATTAAATTAAACGGAAGAGAGCTCAAGTGTGTTATAGTACAATAATCTTTAATAGCCTGTGCCTTGGTTGGTTACGCCTACTGCTAAAGGTGATTTTTTTTTTAAACATAATCCTAACAATACTTCTCTGGCTTATAGGCTGCCGTTAATTTATTTCCTTACAAAAAATGGGATAAATATATATTTATATATATATATTACGAATATACAATATTTATGACTTTTTACGAAAATGCAAAAAAGGAGTTAAAAATTTACCTTCATGATGCATTCATAATGCATTCATATAACATTCATAAGCAGCATGTAAGTATAACATAACATCCTAATATGCCATAACAGCTTCAGTATACGTTAATAAGAAACATTATGTTGTTATGCATTTATAATGAGATTGACGTCCATAATGAGATTGACGTTGTAGGGGAGAAGCGTCTGGGCCTCAGCCTCAGCCCTACACTGCACACCTGCTACTCCAAACTGTTTTCTACTCCCCAGTGTTCCTACCGACCCCCCCTCGCTTACCAAGCATTAGATTATTAGCATTGAGCCCGTACCTCCGGCTTTTTGGCTAATGCTTCTGGATTGCTTTAAGGTGATGAAGAGCCTTTTCTTGGCCGGTCTTCATGGTATACAAACCTAGCTCCCAGCACCGGAGCTGATTCTTTGTCTGGTGGTTTGGGGTTTATGTTCATTAGAGCTCACTGACCGACTTTGATTCCCGAGTGGCTTGTGTTTGTGCAAACTTATTCAGCAGGCGTTCAGTTGGCCTTTTCGCTTTGGCTTTGATCTGTCTGATCATTGCTATTGACTCTTTTTAATTACTGAACTAATTGTTTCCTTGTTACTTACTTGTTCCCAATGGTTGTCCGAAGTGAGCATGCCCGCGTGCTGTGGTTGGTCTGAAGACTGACCCGCCTGTGCCCCTTGCCTGGGTTTCTTGTTCTTTAGTGTACCCCTGCACCCTGTATTGTCAGGGTGGGAGAACTTCATTAGACTGTTTCCTCATGTTCTAGCCAGTAGACTTGATTTTCACTGGCGGCCCTATTGATTCTATGAGCACACCTTTGCATTTGCCCTTGTTTCCACATCATTGTGTATCTGCTGTGCACATTTATGTTTGATGCATGCTTTCAGTGCTCTGTAATATTGCCCTCTATAATCCAGATGCGCATGTCTTACAGATTCGTGTAAAGCAACATTGCGTCTCCTGAGTTTTAAGTTTGGGGTTGCTCTATGCGGGAGGGTAGAGAGGCACATCGATGACATGTTGACATTAGCTGGCTTTTCGACGTCCTTTTTGCATCTAATGTAGTTTCTCTCAATTGTTTTGAGTGACATGCTGTATAGGGAGTCTGTATAAAGATGCAATGGTAGTTTTTAAATTCCAAGTTGAAAACTATATCCGGCTGAACAGTTCAAATGTGAAAAGTGTGTGTTTGCCATTGAAAACATAAACAAGCAAAGGCCTTCATGTGCACGAAACGCTGTTTGAGGATTGCGTTTCGGCCAGCCGAAAAATATATTCCGGAGTCATGGGGAAAATGAGAAAGGCGAGGATTGGGATGGACATTTTCCCAAGTTGAGCACAAATTAAAATGGTGAGTTATACTTAGCAACAAATGATAAGGTATTGAGCCGGGAGGATGACGAACGGTCGTTAGAAACTGTTGACAAGTTTCTACTCAGATGGTGTTTGTTTAAAAAAACAGACAGCATCTGCATTTCTGGTAGGTCAACGCCCTAATTTGGAGCACACAGACTGTGCTGCAGCGGACATTCTGGCAGTTTCTGTTCTGGTTACACTCAGGGACTTTTTATGTTTTGATGATCAGGATAAACAGAAACGCTATTTGTGCGTGACAGCCAGTTATTCAGCATCTTGCTGAAACAAGCTTCCGTCGCCACCAGTGTCAGCTGTCAAATCATCTGAAACTTGACGGGGGGTGGAGTGACAGCCAGATGCCCAATTTAAAGTGGTTTATACAGGTATGCATCTTCTTAGAGCTCAGCAAAAAGCTTTAGGACTCTCAAAATTGATTATATGTATCTTTTATAATTATGATTATGATGAATCTGAAAGACGCCTTTTCATGAATGAAATCACTATTTTATTACCTTTTGTTTTTGGCCCGGTTTCTAGAAAATGTGACCTGAGATCCCAGCTGTGTCTCTGCCCTGATTCCAGACTCCTTAATGTCCCCTTCAAGATCCCTCCACCAAGGTCCCCTGCACCGCAGTTGGGTAATCGATCAGAAATCCTTTTCTTTTTCGCTGTATTCTGCTCTTGGAAGACTGAGGTTATGTTCCGGAAGACTGCACGCCCCTGGAGGTGGAGGTGAGGATTTACAGTAAGCTGATTACAGTTCACTGGGCTCCTACACATTGCTGTAAGCTCATTTTATTCACAATCACATGTCTTCTTTATATTTCTCCAGTCTCATCCGTCAGTTTTAGCAGAACAATTAGGCTTTGTCTTTTCAATGAATTATACTCAGAATATCTAAGAAATTACTAGTTCATGGTTGCAGTTTTAGGTATGTCTGCTGGCATTGATGGTTCCACTGAGGTGTTAATATTCGTCTTTTATATGCAGAATGTGGTCCAGGTGGAGTACGGGCGCTGCAGACACCTGAGAGCCGTCGTACCTACAGACAGTTACATATTTGCTGGGCAGGGGTTTGTGGCTGGCTGAGGATACTAGACTAGAAAGTTTGTGAAACCAGTGTGAATACACCATCAGATTTCTGAACTGGCCAGGTGTGGCGAGATACTGGCACTTTCTGGTGATTATCTGGCATGGACTGAGAAATGAAATTGACAGATCCTGGTTCACCAAGAAGGAATTTCCTAAGGTGCTATGCAGTATTATGATATTATTTGGTTTCCTCCGCGGAATCTTTACTGTTTTAACTGGAAATTGTCTTAACCCAGCAAACCAGCCTGTCACTGTAGTTTCCACAGACATTTCCCATATTTTATCTTGTGCAACATTTTGTTTACATTCTGGCAATTATATGTATGTAAGTTATTCCAGATTTATAGACGGAAATTTGTGAGTCCCCTGGATAAAGCTGCTATCATATTTGGTTATATTCACATAAAGCTTTGACTTAATTTTAGCTCATTTTTGAATGTTCAAGTCTTGTTTCTCTGACAATAAGATTTTGCAACAATAGTGACCTTAGCAATAGGCATTCCGTGACTAACAGCATCGGTGAAATATGACTGCATTATGTAAACCATTTTCACAGTTTCATTCCTTATTTTATTGAGAAATTCTAATTTTCATCCAGCCTCCTTCCTACCACTTTCTGGTACATGGTAACTGTGTCAGCCTGGAGCCTAGCTTAGGAAAATAGGGTACAAGGCAGGATAGATGTCTTGGAGAGGAGGCTGGCCCATCGCAGGGCACAAACACACACACACACACGCACACATGCACACAAACAAAGCAATATGAAGTTACTAGTTCATTTTACCTCATGTTTTATGGACTGCAAGAGGAAACCCAAGCAAGACTGGGAGTACACGCAATCCACACACACACACACACACACACACACACACACAGCAAAGGTAGGACAGAGGTGTGAGGCAACTGCTACCCACAGAACTGAAAGTTCACGTGTGCATATTAAAATATGTAAATGACCTTCAGGTATAAAAAGCATCTCTTTATTATACACCAATGACTTAATACATGCAAAAATGAAATGAATTGTTTAATGCAGAAAATGTATATTTATAATAGGCTATAGGATATTTCTATTTTTTGGTTTATTGGGGAGACCAGTAGCATGGTGATTAATAATGCAGACCTGACATCTTGTGGTTTTATTCGTGTACAAGCTGTGCTATTGGGCCACTGAGAAACGTATATCACATAAAGTACTACTGGAAAATACACAGCGTGTCTAAGGTGTCTTGGTAAAGCTCTAAGCTAAGAAATGATAGCTTGTTACTTTATAACCCAAATAAAATGTTTGCTATTCGAGTTGCAAAAATGTCTGTTTTATTTCAATGAGGGTTTAATTAAATGGTGTTGTCTGTGTCATTTTGCATGGTCAGAGAGTGGCTCAGTAGATTGTCTCATCTCCTCACGGTTGAAATCCAACTTCATCTATGCAGGGTTTCTATGTTCCTCCTACAATCCGGAGGCCGATGTCTCCAAAATGCCTTTTTGCCGGAATGGGCGTGCAGTTGTTCCATGAAATAGCTCAAATCTGAATCTGAAAATAAACATACGGGGCCTATCTGCTGTTTTTGGAAATAGTTCAGCTTGTCATTGTATTGGTTGTAAGACTTTGACTAGATCCATGCAGCATGGAACGGGTGCATTATGGTTTGCGGTTCCGACCGGGGGAGGCGAACAAACACAGAAAGCAGCCGTTTCTGTTTGAGAAAATGGGAAACAGGCAGGGAAACCAAGAGGGATGTTGGGTCTACAGATGGGACCGCAAGACATGGACTTGTAGCCTGTCTGCGGGCGACAGGCAAACAGAGGGCTGTTTCATGTTACTGTAGATTGTCAACAGGTGAATGAAGGGTCCTTTTATCTGACTTTCTCCACCCAGGACATTAATTCCTTCCCTTCACCACCGGATCCAAGCTGGGAAGAGTCGCGGTCAGCAGAAAACCTTCCCCTTTCCCCAGTTACGACCCGAGCTATGATTGTTCTGCAGATCTGCCCTGCATTACTGGGTGGGTATGTCTGTGGGTGTGTCTTTGTATTCCTGATCCCACCCACCCTTACATCAGCATTCCTCTCGTTCCCGATTGGCTGATTCTCAGTTTACTACTTCCTTTAAAAGTCCTGCCAAACACTGAAGTGGGAGACGATTCAATTCGACATTGAATTTGTCTCTTTTCTTATGGTAAACTACTTCTTATGCCTGGCCCTTTTAGATTTGGCTGTTTAGATCTTTTCTGCGAATCCCTTGTTTCAGCCATATTAAATATTGTATGCATTGCGGGTAGCTGGGTAGAAGGGAGAGCAGCACCATTAGTTTGTTTTGATTGACTCTCTCTCTGTTTATGTGTAGATAGGGGGTTAGGGATGTTTTATGTGTTTTTATTTCACTTGTTTGGATATACAGTATTAGCAGTGTTTTTCTTTGTTATTTTGGCCTGGTCAGCGCCTAAAGCTTAATCAATAAATCAAAGAGACAAAGCGGTGGTCTCAGTGCACTTTTTTGTTGTTCCTCACGCTAGACTGCAACATAATGCCTGGCAGAGATAGTGTGTACTGGCTGGGTTTATGAAACCCAAATACCGATTGTCTTCCACTGGCCCACAGAATGAAGGAATGTGATATAGTATTGCATCTGTTTTTCAATGTTTAGTGTGAAGTTGACATAAAACCCTACAAACTTGGTTTCTTCCACTGTTATTTTTCACATAAATGTTTGACAGTGTTTCCATCTGTAAGTCTCTTCCCCTTATTTATAAGAAATAGAACCAACATGCTTATACTGTATCCTTGCAAGGCATAAGCTCATCTGTCAGTATTATCGCTAAATGTCAACTATTAAAAATAATTAAGAAGGAGAAATACTGAATGCGTTAATTGAATATGATGGAATGTGGAGAGACTCTAAAATTGCTTGAGGGCTTTTAAATGAATGCAGCTTGATATACCTGCGGTAAACACTAAGAGATGTCTATGATATCTGTCGCAATGAGTATCCTTTATTTTATCTTGTCTGCCATTTTGATAAAGAGGGAAGCCCGAATTCTTCCCCTGTATTAATTTTGCCGTAAAGCATTTTTCAGTACGGCTCGTTGAACTCAGTCACGTCGCTACTTTCCAGAAAAGGCTCAATTTAAATTCCACACAAACTCATGCAAATCCTATGCAGATACCAGAATAGAAATTAAATCAATCCTGGAACTATCTACAAATCACGTGCAATCATTTTTTCCCCCCCCGTGAGCCTTAGTAGAGATGATGTTGTATAAATCTTGCTGCACTTGCAATTGAACGTCTGAATGAGTTTTGTGGATTTTTTTTTGTTTTTTGTTTGATCCCATGTGAAACACAAAACACACACTGATACAGAAGATAAACTTTCTTTGAATTAGAGTTTTCATTTAAAAGGAACACATTTTAGTTTGAGCAGTTAAAAAAATGTATGGGTGGGATCTGTAATATTTAATTAGGAATAATTGAAAACTGCAGTTGAGAGGACACCTGTATATAGGCAATGCGTAGGCGTGTGCCCTTGGTGAACTAACAGGCAGACTCCACTGTGTAGTTCTGATGAATGGTGTCCTTCACCAGCGAACTGGAAAAAATGTAAATATTTTAATTTACAGTTAATACTCGCGGGGGGGGGGGGGGGGGGTG
>JAODKF010000045.1:12733127-12759584 GCA_026779585.1 Mormyrus proboscirostris | reverse complement strand
TATATATAGAGAGAGAGAGAGAGAGAGAGGGAGAGAGGGGGGGGACGACTAATTTTGGCCATTGAGCTGAAACTTTCACGGCATTTCCATGTGAGACAGATTGCTCTCTTGATAAGACAATCCATCTCTGTGTCAGGGGAAGTCATAGGACATCTCGGAAAGTGCAGTCATCCCAGCCCAGCCTGTCAACTGTGCTTGGTGGGGATGTAGAAATGAAAGAAAACAACAGCACCCCCCTTTCTCCTCCCATGGCGCTGTCCAGCCCATCCCGCCACCCGGTTTGTGAGTGGGATCTCGGCGAGGAGCAGCGCATTCGCTCTGCCTCTTCGGGGTAATTAGCTGCTATCTAAAAAATACTGCCGCACTTGTTGTGTTCTGACTGTCGAGCTGTTGATATAAATACAGATGGGAGCCTCTGAATTTGGTGATGCTAATGCAGGTGTAGGTCCTCACGGAAAAGCACTCCAAATGGCTTAATTATCCTAACAGAGCTCATTAACAGGGGGGCTTCAGCAAAACCAATTAACAGAATAAAGGATTGACATATATGAAATGGAACATTAATTTGAAAGGCATGATGGGTAGCTCAGCATTATCAAGATAGTGACAAAACAGGCACCTGACATTCCCATTAAAAAAAAGCATTTCTTTGTGTCCACACACCAGTGGACTCATCTGTCCCCAGACGCAATTCTAGGGACACTGGGAGTCCTAAGCAAAAAATTCCATGGGGCCCACATTGTAGTGCGAAGTCCAAATTAATAATATCTACAAATGCAGTTTAATAAACACAATTTCTTTATCTTCAGTCTACCGTGAAAAACAGAATACACAAATGAAGCCGATTTGTCGTTGCATGTACTGTGTAACTGGTCCAGCTCAAGGGCCCCATGCGATCTCCAGCCCTCCCTGTCCTGTCCCTGCGCCTTTGTCTTGGTCCTGCCCCCAAGTCTTCATGTAGCTTTTTGTAAGCTGTGACTAAATGCGAGGTAAGGAAACAGCGAGTCTCGCCGCACACTTCATGTAACTGTATTCTGCTGCTTACATTACATTCCTACGACGTCAAGCTTCTCCCGTGCCTTTAATTCGATGTTTCTGTCCCCTCTTTATTGTGACAGTAGCCGTCCTGGCATCTATTTCCTATCCCTTACTAAGGACTTATTTATTCAGTTCAGCCTTCACTATGAGGAGACAATTTAAAGAATCAATTTCGTCCAAAAATTCAGCCACGAGTGATGTACATGTCCTTCGTGTAACATCCATTGTGATGTGGCTGCTATACTGTAGAACCTCACCGGCACTTCAATTAATTAAGTGTTTTTTTTTTTCCTGTATAAAACTCAGAGTGCCCTCACATGCTCAGCATAAAGGACGTGAGGACAGGGAGCCTGCTAGCCGTCCGCTAATCACCAAAACAGCTTTAACGGCAGAGTGTGAAAATGCTTTTGTGACTTCATTGCTTCACACAGGCAAATATTAATTCCGCTCTTGGCAGCGGAGAGTGTGCGATGTCACAGTCTCTCCCGTGCTCCCTGGCTTCGCAGGCAGGTGGGGGTGGAGACATAT
Organism: Mormyrus proboscirostris; assembly: GCA_026779585.1. Lineage (NCBI taxonomy): Eukaryota > Metazoa > Chordata > Actinopteri > Osteoglossiformes > Mormyridae > Mormyrus > Mormyrus proboscirostris. The sequence continues at coordinate 12,758,018 of JAODKF010000045.1, read as the reverse complement.
GCCACCCCTTCCTCCTCTTTATGCAAACGACACGCTGAATGTCAAAATTGTTTGCCTCGGTGGTTTTTCAGACGGCCGCATCAAACTGTCACTCAGCAGAGGTGTGCAGCCTCACCCTGTCCGTGAGGTTATGCAAATGGCTTCCCAAAATGTAATTACTTCTGACTTAATCTGTAATTATGAATCTACAGAACCCCAGTCACTTGCTATAAACACCAAGAAGTTTAGTGGCACCTGTTTTCTTTTTTTTTTTCTTCTTTTGTTTGCTCTTTAATCTTTCCCTCTGGGAGCTCAAAGAGGGAAAGTTCTGTTTAATTGCCTACATTGTTTAGAGCTGTTCGAGCTGCTCTTTAAAGAGCGCTATCTCTGGCCGCGCCGTAGAATCCTTACGTCTCCATTGTGACGCAACAAAGACATAATAATCTTTCTCATATTGCGCCTTTGAACCTGGCCGCCAGCGAGCCGTGGGGGTGCGTGTGAGGCATGAGAACGCGGTGGGTGTGTGGAGCGCCCCCCCCCCGCCCCGTCGCCGCCAGGCCAAACAATGAGTCATTTTGGACGACTCCTCCCCTTTAAGGCTTGTTTAAGCCCACCCCCCCGCTTCCTCCCCACCACCCACACATACATGTTTATGTTTGTTAAACTGTTTTCAGGAAACTTTTGAGCATTGTATTGAATAGGGGCAAGTCATTTGTCTAGATTAAACATCCTTGTAGGTCAGCATGGTGGGAGTAACTAGAAAATAAAACAGACCCGACTGTGAAATTAATCCAAAGCCTTTTTTTTTGGAAAATGTTAAATCAAAGTCAATGTTTAGACATTACTGCAGCACGCCTATTTCAGTTTATCTCGCCCCTCCACGGCAGATTGGCATGTTGCTTTGATTAATCAGCCTGCCTGCTTTGTCCTTCCCTATCTCAGCTGTCATGCTGGCTTGTTTTTAAATGATGTTTCATCAACACCGTTTCCTCATATCTACACTAATGCGTATTCTTTTAATTTTTTTCCTTTTTGTCTGAAAAGGGCAAAGTTTCTGCAAATGCCAAAAAAAAAAAAAACACAAAACTTTTGATTGCCTACAGAGAAAACAGAATTTATTATGCATTTTACAAGATTAGTATATATATTAGATTATATTATTATGCATTAGAAAATGAAACAATGTGTATAAATTTACGGTGTCATTCAAAAGAAACATTCATTACAATAAAAATGGGAATTCTTGTCTGTGTTTAATGTAGCTTAGCCTTAGGAAAATGCCTGCCAATGTCTTGTAAAATATTTCATAGGATGGAATATAGAAAACACTTTAATTTTCCATATTAGGAAAACAAAGGCACTTTGACATGGGTCTGCAGCACCAAACACGGTATATGGTTTCTGTGAAGAAGCGTGTCATCTTTGCCATTGATGTCTAGAGACAGCTTTGGACTTGGTTGCTGGTCAACGGGAGAATGAGGAACAGAGGAGGAGGATACAAAAAAAAAAAAACGCACTTTCTAACACTCAGATGATGACTCATCTGGGCTCATTTACCTGAGCCAAGAAGTTCATATGTGAGCGATTAGGGGGGAAAAGTGGATCATTCAGTCATAACAGGGCTCCAATTAGTTTAAAATGGCCACTCTCATCTAGTTCCCCGCAGCAACATAAATAAGGTCTTTGGCTTAAGTTTCAAACAGGCTGATCTGATTTTATATTCAATATGAGATTCCAGTGTGGCCTGCAGTGTGTGTATAGTGAAAAACCTATTTATGAACCTAGATCTGAGAAGTACCATAGGTGTTGATTTGAAAAGCAATAAAACAAAACATTGGTAATGGTAAATTTGTATTAAGTTTTGTTCGGTGAGTATGGTTACCACAAATCTCATATAAAGGACATTCTTTCTCTGTAGTGTAATGTTTTAGGAACATTTATTGTTACTAAAATAAAGCACACAAGGCTTTCTGCATAAATCATTTTTTAGCCTATGATGTGCATCCGTCTGTTTTCAATGACCAATCAGTGTCTCACCTCAGTCAGACTGACCTTGGATTGGGTCCATCGCAGAACACCCACATCCACATGTGCATCGTTTAAAGGCAACTTGGTCAGCTATTCACCTGAAATGCATTCGTTCTCTGCAGGTTCATGCAGACAGGGTTGGAAGTCTTTACGCACAGACTGGGCAGATTCACACACGGATACTTGCAGATCCAAAACCCTCACTAAAGACAGTTTCCTCAAGCTTTTCTGCCCAGACGCGAGACTCATTATTACAGAGTTCATGATCACTGTCTTTGACAAAAACGGGAATCTTTCAGGGTGAGTCTGAAGTGCATATTACCAGGAAATCCTGCTTTAAAAATGCATGGTTTTCAGAACTTTCCCGAAAAGGCTTTTCTGACATTTCGCACGAATGCTCTGTGCAGTAGTCCGAGCATCTGCTTTCATTACGTGGAGTGGACATTTGTAACCTTTAAGGCTTTGCACAAAATGGGGGATAAAGTCTTCGATTTTGACATGTATTTCCTTTCTTCCTTGAAAAAGGCAACAGCGAAAATCATGCATGTTTCTGTGGGACATTATTAACAATAAAATTATGTCACTAACAGAACTTTTTAAGCTGGTTTGTAATTTAATTTTAAATGCCATTTTAATATGCTGGTTTATGTTAATTCCCAATAAGTTTTCCATTTAACATCCAATTGCTCTATTAGAAATAATTTGTTCACTGCCCCTGTACAACCCAGCCAAGCAGTTGGAGGAATTGCATTTAGAAGATGACTGAAGAGGGTATTCAGCTGCACTTCTGAAGAAAAAAACCTTAATTACAAATTATTATTTCACAAACTGTCATTTGTTGGCCTGTAAAAAATAAAATAGCGTAACATTGCTGGTATCTTTTTATTTTGGTTATGATGTAATTAGAACAGCTATGTCCTTGATCTTGTTGAGCTGATGATTAATTCATAAATAGTACATTGACCTTTGAAATATTTACAAGAATTAATTTTGTGACTTTTGCAGCTCATGTACTATCCATTTATAAAAGGTAGAAAATGTTAATAGCCTGGAGCGGGTTTCATATCAGTACATACATACACACAAATCAGCACACACAAGTTTGTCTCGCGCCCACACACAAACTAAATCCAGGGGTGACGGTTGAAAAATCTCCAAAAATGCTGGCATATTGAGGTCAAAAACACTGCAAGTCACCTCCATAAATATGGTCTTTATCTAAGGAAGGGAAAAGAAAAACTTTTTGAAAGCAATTTACATAAAAACAGCGGCCTGCGTTAGCAAGCTGCACAGGTTGTACAATTGGCACCCTATGCTGTGGTGCAATGAGGCAAAATTTAGCTTTCTGGATAAGAACTCTGGAATTTAATTTGGTGGTGGAATAGCAAAGCTTATGATGAAGCTTTCATGCCTGGAGTAAAATATGATGGTGGCCTTTATAGTTTTGTGGTTGTTATGCACCTGTTTGGAAGGACACAGTCAATTACAGCGAGCACCAAGATAATTTGGCCAAACGTCATCCTCCGTCTGCCTCATCTGCTGGACTCGCCCACAAACGAGACTTCCAGCCAGACAATGATCTCAGACATGTGTCAAAATCAACCAAGCAATGGCCAAAAGACTGCAAAATCAGCACTTAATCTCTAGACCCCGATCTAGTGGGACAATGATGATTTGAACTGAAGCAAACAGTTTGCAAATGGGAACCAAAGGTTCTGGTGGGTCTGCAAGAATATACTCCATAAAAGAGTTTTTCCAGAATGTAGGACCTTGTAAAATTCTGTAGAACACAACTCGGGGCAATTACTTTTTTCCAGGGAGACGCATTGAAGAAATACAAAACATTGTGGTATTACAGTACTGTCATGTAGTTTTTATAACAAAATAAATTAAACAGATGGATTGAGACACGCCAGTTGACTTACACACTTTGCACAGAGAGAGCTCTCTCGTCCAGTTTTTGTTTCATAATTCAATTTTTTTCCTATTTCTATGGATATTGCATTAAATTTACTACACTATGGAATTCAGTCGTTTCCAGAGCTGGTCATTTCCGGTGGTTAGTTAAGCAAAATCTAACAATCTAACAAAATCTAACAAATAACCATTAAGCTGCATTTATTTCACTTGTTTTCTTTACCCTTTCCAATATCAATGGAGGGTTTTGAGCCTATACTGTACTGGCACACGTCCACAGATACATACATTCTTGCATATCCTTGATGCTCTGCTGCTCAGTAATGACAATTCAAGGTACACTTTCAGCCTTGAGTCAGTATTTTTCAGGTGGTACAACCTTAAAAAGGTTTGTGGCTTAAAAAAACCTGTGATTCATTCTGGATAAGTGTCTATGAGCTTCGTACAATGCGATGACATCAGCGCAGAGCAACTCAGCCGCTTATGTGTCAGCTGGGGTCCGTCTGTGGATTACAGTCTTCGTTTAGTTGCGTGTTTTCAGGGGGGTTGAGGTCTGGGATTTGGGTGGACAGCTCGAGCACCTTTGTTTCCCTCCTGCTACGGTCTGTCATGTACGCTTCACACTTTGGATTACCATCCCGCTAAAAGGTGAAGCTGCACCCTAGCGACCCTGCTCCTTGGCGGTGGGCCAGCTTTGGTTTCCGGATCCCGTCATATTCTGTGCCATCCATTGCTGTCCTTGCTGCCTCGGGATGGAGTGTCACCAGCAAACCTCACCGACAACACTGGGCCGACGTGCCATATTGCGTTGGGCCAAAGCCATAAACTTTTGCGTCCTTCTCATCCAACCAGAAACTTTGCCAACATGCAAACAGCCTCCATTAATTGTTTCTTCACGGAAGAGCCGCAGCGAGTCCTGCAGCTTCTTTGCAGCAGTGGCCTGCCGCCCTCCCTATATGCAAGCCGTGCTTGTGAAATAATCGTAGAGCAGATTAACAGTCACCATTTTCCTCCAGTCTCAGCCAGAAATCATTGCAGGTCTTTTAAAGTAATCTCAAACATCACAGTGACCGGCTTCGCTGGTGCCAGACTGGTTCTGCTTGAAGATGATGGGCCAGGCAGGTGCCCCAGGGACACTCATTCAAGTTTTCTTATAGCTTTCCTCAGATCTCTACTTTTCAGTACTTCTATCTCAGTGTTCCAGCAGTTCCTTGTTTGGCATGGCCTGTCCTTTGTTTCCAACTTACCTCATACCAACTGTTTGACCCCTCATCTGAGGAATATTGAAATCAGCCGAAGAGTCACGATTGGATTCAGGCGCGGGGAGAGGGAGAACAAGGAGTGTTTGTGTGCATTTTTTTGCTTTTAAAATAAGTTTCAGATATTACATAACCCTTTGGCACTTTTCTAGAGGAATTTGAATAAGTCTGCCAGTGTTGTTTTTGTGTTGCTGTTTTCATAAAGGTGCTCGATGGTGCATTTTCGGTCACGGGTCACCAGTTCATTCCACACTCTGTTCCCACCTCGTCCCTGGAGAACCGGCTGTACCTTCGCTGGGAGCTGCTCTATGATGACTGGAGCTTAACACTCTGCTACTGAAACAGCGTAAAACGATCGCAGGCGACTGAGGTGTCACATATCGGAAATTAAGAGGATATCCGCATAATCCTCTTTCGACGCGGTAAACGGCGTGGCGAGTCGATTGCAGCGTGGGGCTCCACGTCAAACCGCCTGCTACTTCTGAGGTGGCTTCCAGAGAGAACACGAGGGTTCAGGTCCACTCTACCGGCCAGATAAGCTGCAGTGTGCGTGCGTTGGGGGGAGGGGGGGGGGTGATCTCCTTTCTACGCACCCCTGAGAGGATTATTGCCACAGCACCTTTCATTATTGGTATTTCCGACACAGAGGATCAGTTGAATGACTGCTCCAAGTCAGGGGCTCGATAAACAGGCCCACATGACTGCTGACATAATCCCGACGTGTAGCGGTGTCGTTACAGATGACATTGCCCCCGCTCCTCCCGCGCTCACGTCACTGTCACTGCAGGGGGTGAGGGAGGCATGAGGATCCCACCACCCGGGTCAGCAGGAAAACATCTAATCACCTCCCAAAAATGTACCACCTATTAAGTGGTTCACCTGCAGGCTGATGTAACTACCAATGGTCTCCACAGGACCGCATGGGGCTATTTCATGAGGTGCAGTCCTTGCCTGTGGCTACATTATGATGTAATGGTATCTGCACAAGTGGCATCCATTACATTTCCGAGTGCAGTTCAACAAATTTCGTAAAAGGCCTTAATAATGGGTGTTTGATGATGGATATTTTTCGGTGGGATTCAGCTCTGCTGTTACATTTCTCACGATTAATTGAATCTAAAAAAAATTCACGAGCTTAGAAACGCTCGCTGCTGTCTATGAAGGGGGGGGGGGGTTAATATCGCACGATATTGTCTGCAGAAGAGCGGCTGAAGCTTTTAAAAAAATGTCTCCTGTCAGGCCAATTTTAAAAATCCCTTTCGCTGTCGGAAAGTGTTAAACAGAGGGATAAAGGTATGGCTGGGCCGTCGTCTGTGAGGAGATGAGAAATGGAAAAAGCAAAAGGCAAAGAAATCCACGAGACGGATCCGTCATTTTCTGCGGCATTGCTGTGGCCTTAGGTATGCGTGCTTCCAAGCATAAGGCCAGGAAATGTGCGGAATTTGAAAGTGCTCTTTGTGCACCGCGGATGGGGAGAGCGAAAGGGGCTCGATGAATCGCTCATCAGTCACCTACCGGGCCCTGAAAGGCAGGTGCGGGGGCCCCATCTTAAAACGGAGCCGCTGTGGGGAGATGGACTTGCGGCTACACTCAAAAAAAACTATTTTGATGCAGTCGGTGCACTGAAAATTACTGGAGAATCACACGTATGAGCTTTTGTGTCGGATAGTTTAAGTTCCAGCTTGTTTAAGTAGCCCGGAATCTCACACAGACACGCTAACCTGAGTGGTACGGCGCTCCATCTGAAGAGACTGATGACATTTATTTGGCAAAGCAATAATGATTTAAGTGATAAACTATGAAAGATGATTTCAGCTGATGGGACGGTATGGTGACACAGCGGTTTGCACTGTCGCCTCACAGGGCTCGAGTTTCTGCCATGGCTCTGTGTGCGTGGGGTTCGCATGTTTTTTGTGTGTCATTGTGGGGTTTCCTTCGGCTACTCTGGTTTCCCTGCCCCCACAGTCAAAAAACATGCTGAGGTTAATTGGAGTTACCAAATTACTCATAGACGTGAATGGTGTGTGAGTGTGCCCTGCGATAGGTTGGCACCCCATCCTGGGCTGTTCCCTACCTTGTGCCCTGCGATAGGTTGGCACCCCATCCTGGGTTGTTCCCTGCCTTGTGCCCATAGCCTCCAGGATAGGCTCTGTGCCCTCTGTCACCCTCAAAAGGACATGTGGTTACTGAAAATGGATGGATGGATTTTAGTTGAGCTCACAGGCTTTTGCTTTCTCTTTCTGACAGGCCTTTCAGTAACTCACATGAGTACATTTGGCCGTCTTTTGGAAATCAGGATCCAGATGTTCATGGCCTCTTGCCTAATTCGGTCAGGTCTGGTTAAAAGTTTGAGTATCAGAGCTGCCAAACTGTCAGTCAGCAGCTAATGGCCTGCTTAACGTCTGCTTCGTACACTGTAATTTGAACATTTCTATACATATCCTTGTACAGTATGTCTGCAGTAAGACATGCACTTCCTGTTATAGAATTTGTCTGAGGCTTTTCTTAAATCTGGATGCCCTCTGTACAATATACCCATAAGCAGTCTTGCATTTGTACTTCTAGACCTGCAGGAAGCCTATTTTGCTACCACTGCTAAACTAGCTAACAGTGTCCTCAGGCTCTGGTAACACTTAGTCCGGTTAGCTGAGCTGGCCAGCACATGGTTCTACTGCCCTTCCAAGTTTCGTTAGACTTACTTTCGCTTGCCACATGTTCTGTTGCTGCTAAGCTAGTTCCTGCTGGCATTATTCCCGGACCCGTCCGCCAGGTTTCCCCTCTCTTGCCCCACATTTTGTTGCTGCTAAGCTTACTGCTGCTATTGCTAAGTGCTACCCGCCGCAGTATTGGCCTAGAACTGCACCGTAGTGCCCTAAACACGTGGTGCTCTCATCTGTTCCCCGGTGACCTGCCTGAACCCTGCTGGCGGTAGCATAACAGCCTGTTGTCCAGTCATCCCTAGGTGCCAAACATGCTCCCCAGAGACCAGACACAGGGCAGCGCACTCTTACACTGAAAGCAATATAACCAACTAAAAGGGCTTAGTGTGGCCTTGGACTGTACGCATCAACAATTCCTTGGTTTGTGCTCCAACATATTGGACAATCTGGAGCAGACATCACACCAGCTGTACTGTCCTCACATCTCCACCTGAATGCGCAGAGGCGAACAAAATATGGGAAACGGCATGAGAGAACTTTAACCTTGAAGTAACAAAGTCACAATTACAAACGCGGCTACAGAGTCCAGTCATGTTAAGTTGTATGCCAAGTACAAGTCAGCTATAAAAGAGCTCTGACAATCAGCACGTTTGTGAGGAGACAACTAATAGGGTTCCAACAGAGACCAAATAGCCACTGTCAGAACTGCAAATTCTCGGGTCAGGAAAACTGCTAAATTATGTAATAATTCAAGAGGAACAGTCTCAAACATCATGACAGCATATTAAAAACACAGACAAAGAGTAACATCAGCAAAAATGTGAAGCCCATTGATAGAGACTTAGCAGGATAAGCAGTGCAAACATCCAGCCTCATGAATTAGCACCGATCAGAACCGGAACCTCTGTGACCCAATCTGTCCACCCTGAGACTCTCTAAGTTTATTGTACCGCCGCTGTTGAGAAATTACATCCAAGGCCAGTGCACAGTGATGCATGACCTGGTGTAACGAGCAAAAAACCTGAATCCCCGAGAAACGGAATCAAGTATATATAGTCTGGTTGCGTGACCCTTTGTCCTGTTTCCTGTATCTGGATGGACTGACATTTGGGAAAGCCAAAGAATGCCTTCAACCTGCAATGTTGTGATAGTATGGGCAGCCATATTGTAGAAGGTGTTAGGTCTGATGATTGCTCTGCATTTTTGCAAGGGCGTAGGTTTGGGTTCAACATTGGTAGTGACCAAATCAGCCCTAACGCCCCCACTCTATTAGACAAACGTGAAAGACTATTTCATAGAAGCAGGTGCATGGTATGGGGCAACCACTGTTCTCTCCTGATGTTTCTGCATTCTAGCATGATGGTGCCTCCATATGCACTGATAAACAGGTTCATGAGTGGTTTAGTGAATCCCAGGATGAAGTCAAATGCTCCCCCCTTCCTCCCCAATCACCAGATCTAAACATTTACATTTATTTAGCAGGTGCTTTTGACTATAGTAAGCCAAATACTACATAAATGTAGCTGTCAAGGAATCAAACAGAGTGTATGCCGTATTAGTAGAACACGTTTCAAACAGAGTAAGATACTAATGAGACAACTTTCCAAATATCCAGACAGAGTGCAACACTACGACTATTCAGAGAACGTAAGAGGCCAAGGTAGCATAAAGTCATGTAGACCAGTAGAATTGTTCAGGGAACAGAGTTAAATCTCAATCGGAAGTTCTGGAACACAGTTTGCAAACTGCATGTCTACCTCCTTCATTACACAAATCACTAGAAGCTTTTCTTCTTGAAGAACGGTATTGCACTACACACTGACTTTAATGACAGCAGTCCAAGAAGAACTGAAACTTAAGCTACTCATTATTAGGTCCTTGATATGATAATATTTATTTTCTTTATTTTGTCCACCCATGTGTATGTAGGATTAAGCACATTGTCCATACACACACCTCTCTGGCCATCCTTCTGCTATGCCAGCCTCACATGATGCTGATGTTAGCTAACGGCTTCTGCCTCTGTTTTGTGTATTTTAAAAGTTTCAGTAACTTTAATATGTATTTGAGGGAGAACATCCTGTCTTTATGAAATCTATGAGCATGGTAGACAGACAGGGCCCCTTGTTCCTGGGAGAACGCCGCGCTGGCAGTAATAACTCATTGACAGGAAGCATAATGTTAGCCCAACGTTAGCCCTTCACCCACAGAGATCTACAAGGGTCCAAATTTCTGTAGATAGCAAAACACAAATGTGCCGTACATCCTTTCTCAGCACACAAAAGAAAATGAATTGCAAGTGGTCCGGTTCTGCTCGGCTGGAGCTCATCTCAGGATCTCGTGTGTCTGTTTACTGAGGCATCGCCAAGGTTAGCGGCAAAGCGAGGCCATATGAAGTATGTTATAGATAAAACCATCGATCACAATCGTCGGCATGGCCACCACGGGTGGACGGTCTCGCTCGCCTGGTCGCCGTAGTGGGCGTCAGCCCTGTGATGGATAAATGGGGGGCGTTGGGAGGGAGCCACCTTAAGTAATCTGCAGCTTAGAACAGTCACAAATGAGCGGACGTGCCTTAGCATATTGCGCAAGGCTAACATGCAAGGTGAATTGCTTACATGGGGATCACGGTAAAGCCAGCATATACACTTCCTTATCTACTTGCGCTAATGTAGCTAAGCTATCACTTAAACCAGTCGAACTGACAAGTTAGCGACTCCGCTAATGTGGTCCATCCGCTGAAATGTGATTTACCTTTTTGATACGATCACAGCCCAAGCCAGAACAAAAATATAAGCGATATGGGTCAGTCGTTACAAAATAAAATATCTCATCAACAACTGTTTAGAATGACCTGGCATTCAGGCGAAGACACAGACTTCACACAAAAATGTTGCTAATGGCATCCACTTCAATGTTTATAAATAATATATTGAGCTGTACTGTACCATTCAAAGGGCTGTTGTGTTCTGGGCCAGCAGCAAAATCCCAGCCATTTTCCTGAGGGCCATTATTACCTCCCTGCTTTGTCAGTGTTAGATATTATAAGGGACATTGCTGCCTTCTGTTGGCCCATGTATTTGATTAATGCACAGAAAATGCTGTTTTGTGCAAGTTTCTCTTTCGGTATACTTTTGTCACTCTGCATTTCTGTGGCATTTCTCTGTGGGCCTACGTGCGCATGGCCGTCAGAGGGGCACGGATTCCCTGGCAGGATCAGGGGTCTCCTCCATTTGTTGAAATCTATGCCCCCTTCCCCCCCCCCAGCTCAACAAATATTGAAGGTGACATTTTCTCAGGGGGCCCAGAATTTCTAGCAACCCCGCTAGCCTGTGTGATTTTATGATCTGTAAAGGGGGAGATTCTTTTTGATAACGCCAATGTCAGATGACGGCGTAAAAAGAGAAATGGAAAATGCTGTTCATTGAGAACGACTTTAAAAAAGTGCTTATCTAAACCCCTCCCACCCACACCCCCCTACTGTTTTTGATTAATGTGCCTGTACAGGCCACATTGAAAACGTGCCGAACACCTCCTTCTTCTCGCCGCGGCTGTGACTGACCCGTCCATCTGTCCCTCTGTGTATCTGCTGGCGGTGCGATCGCGTGATATTGAGGCTTCAGCTCCCCTCTACCTCTCTCCAAGTAAGCGACGCAGCTGTTTCTCACGCGTGCATAAATTAGGAGGGACCTTTTAGTGACCGACAAAACAAACTCCCAGCATCTGCCAATATGCGAGGAATCCACAGGGGTACCTGGTTCTGCAAGCTCAGGTGTCTTAAGAGAGACACAGTATAGATGACTTTGCCATATACAGTAGCTGTATATTTTTACTACAGCAGTTTACTACAACATCCGGAGCCCTCCTGGGACCTGAACAGGTAATTTTTAGGTCATAGCCTCCCCCCATAGATTCTTCGACTAACACTGGATCTGTTCTGTACTGCCCATTACCCTTCAACGCTATGCTGGGGGTTTCCTGTTGTCTCAGCAGGTTAAAACTCATTGGCTTGGAAGATTGTTGGTTCAAGCCCCTGGGCTGACAAACTGCTCACGGGAGTGTTGCTTACACAGAAATGTTCTGAGGGAAGAAGCAAAAATGATTGGTTCAGATAGATGACCCATCAGTTTGTAAAGCAGGTGGGTCCAAGCATCTGGAGGCGATGGGGCTAACCAATCGAATGTCTTGGTCCTGCCACCTCTAGTTGCTTGGACCCACCTCCTCTACAGTTTTTCTTTCGGCCCTCAGAGCATTTTTGTGTAAGTAAAACTTCCACGAGCTGACAAACTGATACTGCTGTTAGGCCCTTGAGTCCCCAAATGCTTATGAAGTGCTACACATTGCACCGTGACCCTCTCGCCTGTCTGTTTCCTGGAGAGTAGGATGGAATAGGCGAAAATACTACTTCCCCTTGGGAATCACTATTCTATTTGTGTAAAAAATGGAAGGACATCATTTCACCTTTCATTTCATATGTAACTGATGCTGGAGACACAGCAGAGTCATGGCATGGCGAAGTGGAAGACGGATTAAGCGACCCTGAAGCAGTTCTGCTACAGATGGCTTTCCCCGCAGCATCAGGCCGCGCATGCACTTCATTTGGTAAATGCAGCCCCGACCGAGGACGTGTCCCTGTCACAGATGAAGCCTCAAACGATAGGCTGCTAATAGCCGTATGGATCCCTGCTTGAGGAGTGGCGAGCTGATCGATCTCTGTCACCTGCTCCTGCCACGTCCCCTCTCACAGAGTGCACGTGGCGTTTTTGTCATCACTGGTAACCGCAGAGAGCCGGCTCCCGATCATTTCTGTGTCTGCACCTCCGGCTTAATGAGACTATCCAGACGATTTTGACATTTATGTATCAGTATTTGGGAGAACGCAGTGGCAGAGCGCCTGAAGACACTGTTTTACTATAATTCTTTTTTGATTGCAGCAGACCAATGAATTATTTGTCCCAGTAAAACCCAATGTGTTCATTATTGTGTCTTAATATATAAGTCAGAAGCCTAAAACGAATTGAGTTTGCATGGATCCTTTAAAAATTGGGCCTAGAATCAAATATAAGCACTGAAAAGAGACAAACATGAAAAAACACAGTAAATGAAAAGTAGATGTTCCACCTGTATTCTGGAATGTGGATCTTACTTGGATTCACAAAAGACACTGAACACTGCCCAGCATTGTCCACACCGTACATGATTAAGACTGCCCAGCATTGTCCATGATTAAGACCAACCAGCATTGTCCACACCGTACATGATTAAGACTGCCCAGCATTGTCCACATTGTAGATGATCATGACTGCCCAGCATTGTCCACACTGTCCATGATTAAGACTGCCCAGCATTGTCCAAACTGTCTTTATTACTCCAAGTTCCTGCTGTGATGCCCGCACAAGGCTGAAAGAGGGTTGCACGTATGAGGATGAGGAGTTCAGTTATCCCCGTGGATGCTCCGGAATGTGCCGGATCATGTACAGCATTCCCAGGCAGCCATCTGCACGCTTCTCCCCAGCCATCCCATCACAGGCCGCAAATGGCTGTGTTCCATAGCATGGCCTATTAGGTGCTGCGCTCAGATATGCCCATGACAGCTGTGACAACGGTAAACGTATGTTTCGGGGCCTGTAATCGGAGGCTGCGGCAGTGGCCGGCCAAGCTGACAGCCAGAGCCGGGTGTTTAATCTGCGACCCGGCGCGCTCGATTTCTGCTGTGGATAAAGTCCCGTTCCCTTCCCTATTTCTCTTTGTGTGCCCTCCCACGCTTTCAGGAATACCGGAAAGGTAAAGGCAGGCCAGGGAGATACAGTGCAATTGAGTTCGCTGCTGTTTTCAGTGGGATTGTGTTGCTGCTTTCTTAGATTTTTCCTTTATTCAAGTCATCAAGTTTTGGAAGGGTATCTGCACTGCTGCTTGTTTTGCGGGGTCCCTTAAACAAACTGTCAAACAGCTTTTACTGCCAGCTACCAGGTGCAATTGACTTTTCAAACCTAAGAAGATACCTTTGAATGAAGACTAAAGTACAACAAAGGTCTGGTCAATTTGACTTTTGCCAGATCACCTGCTAGACTTTTGTAATTAAAGGCAGAGTAAACCATGGAACTTTGTTCCCGTCGTAACCTGACTGTAGCGTGACATGGAAGCTGCTCAGCAAAGCTACATCATCAAGCACGCAACTTTAACATCAGATATTAGGGCTCCAAGCACCAGCAGTGCAGGATCCCTATTGTTCCATTAATTGTTTTTGGTTGCATTGGAAACGTGTGATTCCATAGAGTTTCAGCAAAGCCAAACTACAGAAACTAAATATTCACCATCTCTCAGTGGTGAGTTGTTTTAATCCAGCATAAGATTTAGGTCTATGCAATGAAATTCATGGAAATGCATTTATTTCAAAATTAAAACCAAGGACTTGATTTAATTTCGTAAAGAACACAGAGTGAATATACAATACTGACGGAAATATTTTCTGGTCATATTACCATTAATTCAGTGAGCTTTTTTTTTAATAGAAAAAAAATGTACCTGTCCTTGGAAAGTGAATGAGTCATTTCCCTTCTGTTGACTATTTAGAGTTGCTGTTAAATTAAAGGGACCTACTGTACAATCAGCCAAAAGCCTGCCAATTGACTGGATGGAATTTTCATGGCAAGCGGCGACCATGAATCAGTAGTTTGTGGAGAATAAGTGCATAGAAACCGGTACAGAAGCTTGACCTCAACCCAAACGGAACAGCTTGGCAGGAATCCATTGTGAGCATGTGAGCAGGATCATCTCTGTCAAAAGATTATTTAAGCTCAAAAGCCAAATGGAAGCACAATGGCACCAGCTCTCTGACAGGAATTAACAAGGAGTCATCCCTGGCACACTGAAGCAGCCACAGATATCCATTTACTCACGATTGTCCCATGACATTTACCGAGTGCCAGCAGGAATCCGCAGACGGGTTACTGACCATAGACACACCAATAAGTAAACAGATGAGCAAAGGCAGGAAGTGCGGACAGTGATTCATTTTCTGTGATACCCGCATTCAAAGCACCAACATTAATCCATGGGCTAAGTGCAGCCAGCGTTCCACGTTTTGTGTTCTCACCCAGCGCAGACAATCACACTTCATCTTAACCTCCAAAAATAGCCTGTCACAGCCCAGCGAGTCCCACGGGCACGGCAAGGAACTAAAGACATCACGAGTCCGGTTCTGCCGCCCGTCTGCCTGACGCTGCCACCCTTAAGATATGTCACCTGGGGAGGTGACTCCAAGACAGCGCTAATGGGGATGTTATTAAATCAATAAAACGGCTTAATGCAGCAATTTAGTGAATTGGGCTAAAATACTTTGTTCATTTAATCCAGTGGCTCCTTGCTACTTCCTGAAAGGGGGTTAAGCTGTGAAAAAAGTCGGGGCACAAAAAAAGCTACTTCTTATAACCCGACGTGCTCCTCTGGGTAGAACATCTGCACACATTTGTCCAATGGTGTCCCCAAAGACAGAGGAAACAATAGCATTAACTTGTATGTACTCTGCATTTTACTGTCCTAGGGATGAATGCACTATGGATCATTTTTGACCCCTGGTCTATGGACTTGTCTAATCTTATAAAGCAGCATGTTGTAAGCATGTCTGAGCTGTTAAAATATCTCTGGAGACCTATGCTGGCAGAGGTCAGCCAATGCTACTGCATTGTTGAGCTCCGGAGAATATTCATCATCACGCACTCATCCCCAGAAGTGTTAAATAAATGGGCTGAAACATTATTGCCATGATGGCCCAGTTCCATATTCATCTGGTGGCATTTTGAAGATGTCAGGATTCTTCTCCGGCACGCTCACATTTTGAAACCCACCCGTGAAGTTCACCTTTAATTTCCCGAAGACGCCCCGCATGAAAACGAACAGCGAGATCAAGCCGTCCATGAAGACCTGCGGCGGGATTCGCGGCTGGCGGAAAAGGTCACGGCCGTGAGCTCAGAAGGGCCACGGCACTGTGCCGGCGAGGAGGTTATTTCCAGGTAACCTGCATTTCTTTACCCGGTTTATCCAGCTGTATAAATAGGATGCTCTATGGATGTCTCTCTGTATAATATCATCGTTTGCCAGACAGCTACTATCTTGCCCTGCATAATCGTACAGCTAGCATCCAAAGTGAAAAGTATCTCCAAATTCACTGGCGGGGCCGCAGGCGCCTTTGAGGGTGCCCTTCCAGCTTGCCGGTAATAAGATGGCCGACGGTCACATGGAGCCAGCTCGTTACTTTCACGCCGCTTAAGGGTGCAGGGCGACACCAAACAGGTGGTGTCTTAATGACTTGGCCTCCAGCTGTATGCTCACAGTGGCCCGCAGTGCACATGCGCAGTGGGGCTTTCTTACTCTCCGTATCAATTAGCATAAGGATGTGAGGTAACCGTATGCGCATGCGGCAGAGAGGGCCTTCTGCACTGGCCCCAGTGTTCCCAGAAGCTGGCTTGCAGTTACCCCTGGCCGGTAAATTCACCACGACAGAACCAAGGTGACTCCAGACATATACCTGAGTCACGTGACTGATGTCTTCCCAGGCCCCTGAGCCCCCTGGGATGGGGACTTGTCAAAGGCTATCAGGCCGTCGCTTTTGGGAAGATGGAGGTAAGCAGGAAATCTTTAAATCGGTCATGCATACAGAGATTAAAGTAGCACCGACGTGGCATCTGGAAACAGCATTCTCATGCATGCTAACGGCACGACAAAGGTCAGGGCAGCCGCTAAATGGCACCTTGACATCTTTCTGGGGGAGCTGAGCGCGGCGTCCTCTGCCTGCTAAAAAACAGCGTAATATCAGCTGATGCTTTGATGAATAGAACAGCAAACCCGGAAAAGCCAGAGTATAAAACCAAAGCATGCAGTTCCATCCAGAAAAGCACTTTCCTTAAATTCTTCAATGCTTGCCTCTGTGAAGCCGGTGACAATTAAGTGTTAATTATTATTATTGTTGTTATTGATGTTCTTGATTTTGTTGTTATTGTTGATGTTATTGTTGTTATTGATGTTATTGTTGCTGATGATGTTCTTGTTGTTGTTGCTGCTGTTATTTTGACTGTACTTACTCTCATACTTTTACTTGACCATCACGATTATCTGAATTTTATGGTACTTAACTGCATGACATTGTATTTTGTAGTATCATTGTTGTTAATACATGTTCTGGTTTTATATTACTGTTATATCGCACTGTCCTTTTTTTTGGAGTTTACACAAACAGAATTATGCACATATGCTCTAGTGTAGCAGCCATGAATCTTGAGGTACATAAAGATTCATAATATTTTACATAAAAATTGCTACACATGCAAGGATGATAATGCATTCTTTGCATTTAAAAGAAAAAGTTTTTTTGAAGCTCACTGACTGTAAGCAGAAGTACAACATATTACTTGAGGTATTTATGATTTGATATAACATTCAGGTTTACTTATTTTGAGAGCATATATAACATGCTGCATAAACACTTGACCTCAAAAGTCAATCTCATTTCTTTCTCTTTTTTTTTTTTTGGGGGGGGGGGGGGTGAATAGCAGAGAATTTCAATTTGCATTTTGAATGTTTTCCTACCGCACTGGTTCTCGCGTTTGATTCCACTGCTTCAAGCTGTCACATAGCAAGGAACTGGAGTGGGGACAGGGACCCAAAATAATGTGACAGTTTCAGCAGGAATGACTTCAAACGAGCTGCAGGCATTGAGCTACACCTCGGCAAACGCCTCGGTCGACGATTGTTTAAAAAAACACGCTGCCCCACCCTTGTTTGCATGACAGCCTCAAACACACATCGCCGGAGACAGACATCGTCTGCATGAGCAGCTTTATAGACTCAGTCTTCGTCCTCCTGCTTGAAACCTTATAATTTCATCACTCGTTCATCAAACGGAAGAAAAAATAAACCACGCATTGCACTTTAAACATATCTCTACGGGAAGGCTTTGCTCTTATTTTCTACTATAATTACATTGAGAGTTTACGGTTCTGTATTGTATGCCAGGCTGATATCTGATTGAAGGATTTTGGACTCATAAGCAAGTCTATTTACACTGATCGGTTCCGGGAAGGTGCTGAGATCTAATCGGGTCGGTGGCTTGTTTTTACAAGCGGTCCTTGCAGCTGAAACCTCATTCACGGGGATTTCGTCAGGCTCCGAGGCGGATGCAACACCACTTCATCCCTGTGTGCCTTGTAACTCCGTATGAGATGTAGGTGACCTTCCCAGAGAAGGCTAAGTGGGAATATCTAATGTCACGGGCTGTAAGCCATAGTCACACAATCTTTAGATCATACAGAGGGACATCAGCAACGCACATGGACACATTTTCTAAAACTTGCAGTGACAACTTCAGGGAAATATTTTTCTGCCGAAACTTTGCGATGTCTTTTTTCTTCCCTCGGTGCGGGTGGTTTGAGGACAGAGATTATTAATTCAATGCCTATGGGACGTTAAATATACAAATGTGTGTGTGTGCGTGTGTGTGTGTGTATTTGTATGGCGCAGGTTGGCAGAGTTTGTTTATTCCCCTAGGAGCATGGTGAAGCCAAAATTACAAACTAAAGTAGTGAAGAAGGAGAGGACAAGGCGACAGGGTGGGATGTACTGGAGATGAACGCCGTCCTCATGTAGGGCGATGCCAGGTTGTCACAGAGATGCATACATACCACAGTCGGGGAACCTGGAGGAGCTGGCTGAGGACAACCTGCTGAAGAGCTTCCCAGTGATAATCCTGGTTTCTAAGACTGCATATGCTGCCACTTCATGTCACACTGACCTTATGGTAGTACGTGCGAATTAAAGCACACATTCAAATGAACCACTTACACGGTCGAATCTTGGATAATTCACGTCCCTACATTCCTACTGAAGGCTGGGAGAGTCGCCAATGCGGGTGACCGTGGAAACGAGAACATCCCCTCAGCTCCGACAGCGTGGCGACATGGCCTGATTTGTGTCAAGGAGGAGGGCCATAGTCCTCTTTATCCCAAAGCATGCTGGGCTTTCTGTGGACCTGGGGCGCTGCGTGGGGGGGGGGTTCAAGAAGGAATAACCTCCAACTGGATTGTAAGAGATTACAGTGCATTATCTAGGAGTGATCAGCGATATCCTGGACCATGACGCCCTATGAAGGCTTCAGTGAGACACCATCACATCTCGATTTCTTTGGCATCGATTTATGTCGCACACAGTTCGTCCAAAAGTACACAGACACCTCTATTGATTACAGGTATCAGCTAATTAAACCGCACCCATTGCTGACACAGGTGTAAAGTTAAGCATAGAGTCATACGATATCCAGCAACGAACAGCAGAACAGGTTGTCTTACAGAAGAGGTTAGCGACTTTCAACTCGACTCCATCGTAGGATACCATCTTCCCAACAAGTCTGATTTCACCAAATTTCTGCCCTGCTAAAGCTGCCCTGGTCAAACGCATGTGACGTGATTGCGAGGCGGAAACGTCAGGGAGGAAGTTCCGCTGTGGAGTGGTGCTCATACAAACTCACAGTAAGTGACCTGATCACCCAACATCAACACCCAACACGAATGACAGCAGATCCCAGCAGAAATGTTCAACATCTAATGGAAAACCACCCCAGAAGAGCAGAGGCTGTAAGAGCGACAAGGGGGAGGCCAACTTCATACAGACGCCTTTTGTTCAGAATGAGATTTTGGCTAAGTTGGTATTCACAAGCTTTTGACCATATATTGTACATTAAAGCGGTCGTTTTTGTATATAACCAAACTGAACGATGAGCTAAATAGTGAACTGTTCAGAAGCTATTAATTCAGTGTTTTATCTAATCTGATATTTCCTGCTGTGGCAATGATTATCTTTGGGCATTTGATTGTGTTTGAATGTAATTATTATACAGCATATTAATCATCATCATATATCAAATATTATTAGGTGGGTATTAGGTGCAGCATATATGTATTTAAATAGACACACAGTATTTCCTTTTTCTCCATTGCTGCTGTAGGGCTACCCTGGTCGAATATAAAGTGACCCGTTCACCAAATGTCCTGCTTAACATTATAAGCAGACATCTAGAAAAAGTGCACCTTTAAACGCGCATGCAAGTATCACACTTTTTTGATTCAACAACCTAAGTGCAACCTTGTCTACGACCTACACGTAATGGATGCTGTATCTGAGTTTCCACGATTACCCTTTCATCAGGATGCTGCGGTGAAAAGGGCGCATGCAGGTGGTGTGCCAAAAAGACGCGTAGATGCCTCAGCTTCCCACAATGCTCTGCTGCAAGCAATAAGTATGTAGTATTACGATAAAGGATCCTATTAATCCTGACTGCACACACCTTTGCCGTTCCTGTGAACACTATCAGCAGAACAGAGCCAGTCTGTATAAAAAAAAAAAATGAAACAGCTAAGGGACCTTACAGAACAAGTTTATGCGCGTGACCGTCCACGTGTGTGTGTGTGCGTGTTCGAGGGGTTCCTTAAAGATTTTCAATCCGCCGCTGAACATCAGGTGGCGCCTTGCCATGCTGAACGCCGGCCAGATCCAATCAGCTCAAAATATGCAATTTTTCTTATGCTATGATTAATGATCAACCTCCACATGCAAGTGGGAACAGGGGTCAATGGCTAACATCAGGGCAAGTACCAGCCTGGATAATGTGCCGCTTATGGGTTATCGTTCATTTTTATTGCCTCAAACCACACATATTTATGTTACAATATTGCTGCAATAATATTAATACTGCATTAGCTGCTAACATATACATTCCAGCGAGTAAACCCAGTATGTTGTAATGTATAGTATTGTTATAGTGCGCTATACAGCATCAATCTTTCGCAGTGACGGCAAAAAGGATAATGAGTGACATTAATGATTGTCTTTCCTGCACTATCACAAGAATAGCAGCGTTAAGACCAAACTCCTCAGACCTAGCTAAATGGCTACATTAATTCACTTAACGTTATTTGAGCCATCTTCTATGTTTAATGTTCTGCATTACTACGCTATTCAGCGGTCGAGATGCATTCACTTAATAGGCATATCAAAGTAATCCATTTCACACCAAAAGCCATTCTATTGTCGCATAAATTCTCACTTTGTCGGGTAAAATGGATGGATTAAATCACGGCTGGAGCGAGATTCTTCAAACGTTGTTTTAGCGGCGGAGAGACCGCGGTTTATCATTCCCTTTGGTAATGTTGCACCCGAAAGGTTAACTGAGAGCAGAATGAAAGGCGTGCGGAGATTTGCGTGGGAACGACATGCTGCTCGCCATACCGAAGCGATCGAGCGGATTGGCTGGCGTTATGGATTCCGTTTCTTTCATTTTTACCATTACTTGCCCACACAGCAGACTACATTTAAAAATAAAAAAGCTGCTGTGCTGAGTATTAATGATATATCATTATGATTGCATATTTAATAGAAACATTATCCAAGGTGACATCGATATGAGTCGTCGGGGAATTTACCACTGCGTGGGATGACTGTCTTTGGCAGAGAAGCTAGTTTGATTCACTCCCCTTAGGCAGTCCCAGCCAGGTGAGATGCCCCCCCCTACTTCCTGTTATGGCTTCCCAGAGTGTTTCTTCCTGCTACTGTTTCTGCAGATGATGCCTGACACTAATTCCCTGCCCAGCCCTTCGCTGCACAGGCCTCTTCGCCGCGTGTAATACCGCTGCCTCACTGTAGAGGGCGTCACTGCCGACCTCCAGGAAGCCTCTGGCGGCGCGCTCCTCGACGGTCTTGCCCCCTTGGCGCCAGCGGCCGCTCATTTCTCCGCCGTGAAACCTGGGGGACGTGCCTCTACCTCATAATGTCAGCTTTCCAGCTGTTGCTGCTATAATCTTCTTGGCTTGATCATTTACGCTGCCATCCTTTGCCGTCGGAGCACTAGCTGATAAACAGCCCTGCGGCACGCTGTGTTTTGACCTCTAAAACTTTTATATGTGTTACCTCCCCTGGAGCTGATGATCTGGGCCGACGGTGTAGAAAGTACTGCTTTGGGGAAGGACGCGGGCCTGAAGGTTGTTGGGACAGGTCCCTCTGTAAAGCTCTTAAGCAGAGCGCTTAATCTGAACTGTGACAGTGACAACACAGTGACACACACACAATTCCAGTGTGAATCTTGCCAGCTTTCCGCACCCATATCCAATCAAAGTGACCAAGATGATTTGAGGGGGAATGAATTACAAAAACGTTTTAATGATCTTTATTGAAATGCAGTCCAAAAGCTTTCCACAATGTAACCTGTCAGTTATGTCAGTCGCACTAAATTATAGTTAACAGACTTAATCAATCTGATTCAGATTGTGATTCAGAGAGAGATTTTCAATAAAAAAAAATGTGTTTTCCTCTGCATTTAACTGCATGGAGCAGAATGTTCCAGACTTGCAGGATGTAAAGGCCGGGCCAATGCATAAATATGACAAAAATGAATCACAAATTGACATACCCCCTGATAAAACAAAATTAAATCACCTACTTGCTGAACATTTGGCCATTATTCATGATTAACAATAGCGGCTTATTCCAGATTTTACTTACTATAATCTATATTTACACTGCGTGCGCTTAATGACTAAGATTTTCTCATCAGTTGCATGAAGGAGGTAACCGGGTACCTAAAGGATAAGCTCCGCCCACACGCAATCCCCACTCCTGCTGTGTCACGGTGCCGCCATAATGCGATTCCATAAGACATCACAGCGGGCACCTAAGCATAGAGCTCTTGAACACGATACATTTTGCAATGCTTTAAACGGGGTCTGCTTTGCTATTACAGGCTTTGCTTTGTTTCACTTTGTCTTACATCGCTCACATTTTTTTTTCATGTGTCTAACGCTATAAAAAAGCAGAAACCTTCCATCTGGCATTAATTTAAATAAGCCGCATTATTAGCGAAGGCTGTATGTGATCCGTCGCTCTGCAGTCACTCCTATATGACTACCTGGGACATCCGAAAAACACCCAATAAAACCATAGCATATGCAGATCATTCCGATCCAGTGGACGGCAATATAATTATGAGCGATGAAGCTCTAGCATTGCGTGAAAGATAATTTACTGCGATTGTGGCACCATAAATGCATGTTTTATTAGTCTTATAAAATATGCACAGACCATATCTGATAGCTCCTGAGCATTTCACGGCGGTCCGGATCCCATGATTTGTGGCAAAATTGGGTAATAAAACGGAAAAAAGACCATATGCTAGATTTGCTTGAACTCAAGATGCCAGCTGTGTAGGACTGGCCATGGAATAAAAGTTACATATTTGATATTCCATTGAGTTTCCCATTGTTGGACACTATCAGACAGTAATGTAAAATGGTATCTTCTTTAGCTGACTTCAGCTGTTTTTTTTCTTTAAAACATAAAATAGCTGTTTCATTTTACCTGTCCTCAGCAGAGGGCTTGGAAAGCAACCTTGAGAAAATAATCACAGGCAATCTTGAAGCAGTGCAGGCCCCCCTGCCCTCATGAGGCCAAGCCGTAAAATGTTTGACGCTGTCACTCTGAGGATTTTTCAGATTTAGAGCTGCCGTTACGATGCACGACGTACGTCATAAGCGGGCGGCTGGAGGGGCAGGGTCCGGGCAACATGGAGGTAAATCTGCCTTGCGCCAAAGATAAGGGAGTTCTTTGATGATGTGTCTTCTCCAACAGCACCCCCTGGATGCGAAGCTTGTGTTTGAAACCAGCCCTCTCCAGTTTAGCCCTGAAACCATGCAAGGGCTCCGGGGGGGGGGGGGGGGGGGGCCCAACTTGAACCTATGCACTGTCATGCTGTTTTTTTTATGTCCTGCATGCCATCAGGCAGTGATCGCGGTTCACCAGACCATTATATACTGTTTTTGCGGCTTTGGGTGACATGCCCTTTGACCCCAGACCGCAATGCGATGGACAGACTGTAGCAAGCGGGCGGGGTGTCAGTTGTCTGGCACCGGAGGTTATGAATGCGCTTAAGAGGTGAGTCCTGACAGAGTAGCGGCATGAATCCCACCAACGACATGCTGTACGTTACGTACCGCCGCTCCTCTGTGATTAATCATGCCTCCAGTACGGAGTCTCCTCTCTGCGCACCGAAAATGATGATTCCTACCGGAACAGCCATACGCTTCAGAAGAGGCCGTGTTTCTGACCTTCATTACGATTTCATCATAATCTGGGACAGAGTTTATGTTTCCAGCATATAATGTGGATGTATTGAGTCTGTCTAATGTATTAGTTTTGGATGCAGTGTGTTTCTGAAAAGCTATGAAAACACAATTAGTTGACATGAGTAAGAGAGTCATTTTCTCATGGATGATTTTACATGTCCGCACATACATAGCCAACGTGACTCTGCGCCGAGTTACAAGTTGCAAAGTTAAATCATCGTTTTCTTTCTCTCTACTCCTCCAGGAGACGGAAGGTCACAAATGTATTTACATAGAATGCATCTGGTACGGTTTCTGTTCCGTTCTCAACTCCTCGGAGGGGCTAGACTGATGAGAGGCAGGAAAATAATGTGCGTGTCTGTGGGGGTCGGGGGTAACTTTTTATTTACGGTGATCACCCCTGTGCTTTTTCTCGCTTGGTCTTTGCACGTGCGCCCTCTCCAGACGAGGTCTAAGGTCACTATCTGTGCATCCGTGTGAAAGGACTCAAATGAGGATGCCTCATTTCGGTGATTAAGGTTATAGATGCATTTGATATTTTAATCTGCATTTGAGATTCTGCTAGATATACAGTCCTGTTATTAACTGCATAATGGGAGACAAATTACTGTTATTTGATTTTATATTTTGCATTCATTATAAGATATAATTTGTTTTAGCAGGGCTATCTGTAGAATAAACTTTAGGCAAAGATTATTTTGGTATAGAATGTAGCAGGAGAAGAAGAAAGCAGTTTGGTAATAACAGGCACACTTATACACTTATAGCTGCATATATTGCCCATGCTGCATAATATTCTGTTTGGTTCCCCCCAAATTGCATTAGGATTAGAGATTGGGGGGGGGGGGGGGGCTATATCGGGTGCCGGATTGACCAGGATTACCCACA
>JAODKF010000045.1:12705760-12733027 GCA_026779585.1 Mormyrus proboscirostris | reverse complement strand
CCCAACACGGAGGTAGCCCGAACATCAAGGAAGGTGCATTTAAATAAATATTTACAAGTATTCTGTCCACCCCACGTGTCTGAGTGAGTGAACAAGCAGGAACGCAAGTGCTGGTCACTCAGCTGGGCCTCAGCCCAGTCATTCAGGGATGCAGAGCGTTAACATAGCCAATCAGAGGCACAATGGCACTCTTTGAGATAGCGTTAGTGAGGGCTGAAATTCATTAATGGGGTGATAACACAGAGTTCTGCTTGTGATTCATTACACCAGGAGGGTCACTGTGGGGTCACCCTTAAGAGTCTTTTGAATCTTGCTCATATGTCTGTGTATGTTGAGCCACAGAGAGAGAAAAACTTCAAAACTTTTTTTTAAAAGAACGATATGGGCAAAAAAAAAAGCAAGGAAAAAAATTAGCTTTGAAATTTTAATTAGGTTACATTTTTAATGACGACTCGTCTCTTATGGCTTTACTAGGTGGAACAAACGTTGCATTATATATAACTTTAGCTGTTAATTATGCAGGGTAATATTTTTACATTTTAATTAATATAAAATTGTTTAAAGATCCGCTCACGCGCTGCTGTCTGACTTCGACCGGCTCCGCGTATCCGGACTCGTCTTCGTGAGACGCCGGTTTCGTCTCCTCAGGCTCGAGCATGGGCCTGGCTCAGCGGCACGCTTTTCCCATGACGTCACGTCATCACGAACGCTGGAGCCTTGCGCAACACCAAACGCGATCTTGTCCTCGCGACGCGTCCGTTCCTAAATCCCTCTGCTCACACGGGAGATGTATGAGGACGCACACAGGCCCATTCTGGTTATTTGTTTTTATTTTATAGACAAATTTAGTCCATACCCACCGCGTTCAAAGTAATTGCTACTTGATTACGTAATTGCTGTTTCTGGCATGGAACTCTGCAGTCCTTTAGTTCGACAAATGGGGCTACGTTCACCGCACAGTTAAACAAAGGTCAACATTTTCTTCTGAAGCATTTAAAAGACATTTTAAAGTATTCTCTAGGGAAAGCAGGAAGCAATTCCTGTCACCTCATGGGTCACCTGCAGCAAACCTGTCTACCTCTCTGTCTCACATTTTCACAGTTTTTCTCCATCCAGACGTTAAATTAAACATTAAATTTTATTCTCCTCATAATTAGACACAGCACCCCAATGTATTTGCTACCCAATTAGCTACGATACTGAGAGGATATGTTACTTTGGAAAAAAAAAACTTACAAACAAAACATGTTTTATGTCTCCCGTAGATTTCAAATGTGCTCTCATTTCATGATATTCATACATAAACTGCTGATATATATATATATATATATATACACACACACACAATTCCTGAGATGTTTGTTTACAGCAACTAAGATAAATATTTGATTTGCAGGCTTTCAAATTAATCTGTTAGTTTCCATGAGACACAGTCCCCTTATTGGAATTTTCTTGTGGACAAGGGATATTTTACCCACTCAGCAAAATCAAGTGTGAATCAGAGTCCTATGTGGGGTTTGTGAGATCACCTCTAGGTGATGTTTTCTGAAGATGTCCAACAGAAGTTAACCATATAAGCAAGAATAGGACAATCTAGACATAAAAAACAAATGTCCTCCATAGAGGACGAAAACAAAAAGTTTTGTGGCTTTAGTATAAATCTTACATAGCAGCTTGAAAAGTTTTACACTCAAAAGTTTCAAAAGTTTATTCAAAAGTTTGCCGCCAATTTCCCAGGGGCTGACGAGCTCAGCACTGTAACTTTGTGTCTGACGGAATAAATGTGAGATGATACATAAAGTTGTACACTTGACCACTGTACAGCTTTGAAGAGCCGACATGGAAAAGCCTCTCATTTTTCATCTGAAGCATCTCTTTGGATGGGAAACTAAGCTGCACATAATGGAGTTTTATAAAATAAATAACGGACATTGACTTTATTCCCTTTGAGGAGCTCTGAAGTTGGACTGCGGTGAAGGTTTTGCAGTTTTCTTCCCGGCCCAAATGACGGGCCGGGCTTCAGGCGTTTCCAGGTCCTTCTCTTTTTAGAGCAAATTCTTGGGTCATGTACAATAAACACCATGCTGGAAAAGGAGCACCCTCCTTCACAGAGCAATTAAAACATTAAAACATTAAATGGAAAGAAGACCAACGGTCTCAGAACGTGCAAATTATTTGGAGGTGTTTTTTTTAAAGTAGTGTCAAGACCAGCAAAGATCAAAAAACATCGTTGTGATCTTCAAGAGCTGTATAAAAGACTTTAAAAGACTATAAAATGACTTTTAAGCCTAATCTAAAATGCATTTTAGTGAATCCACTCAGTGGATCAGGGCATAAAGAATTACATTAAAGTAACACAGGGCCTGGGCATTAAATAAGTGTCATTTCTGATGCCAAAATATTTTCATTTCTCAGAGGAACACCCATTCCCACCGGACAGCGGGGGCTCCTTTTCATGCAATGCCATGCAGGCACCAGGACATCCTGGAAAACCTGGAATGGACCGTGACTCCACTTCCAAGGGCTGCCACACAGAAAGTCGGAAGATCGCACACCTGCAGAAACCATCAAGGCAACCCCCCCTCCCCCCCCCCCGGGGTAAAAGGCAAGACACATGCAGAAGAGCAGGCTGGGGACAAAAGGGGCCACATAATTAAGTAAGGGCATGCTTATTTACCCTGGTCATAAAATACGATAATCAGGAGCTGAGTAGGCTCTAGGTATGAATTCTCTCAAAGAGATACTCGTGAGGATAGGTGAGTTGGATCCCGACCCTGGCACTTGAAATGCCACTCGCTCGCACTAGACTCGATGAAACGGAGGCCATGCCATCTGACTGTGTGACGTACTGGGAAACACCAGCAGGGTAAAGAGAGAAAGAAAAACACAGCAGATGCCCATGCGACTGCGTCACTTTACACGTACCCAACATCAAGAGGCACCTTCAAATTTCACGTTTTTAATTCCTATAACTAAAGTGGCCAGATTTAAAAGCACCAGATCACTTCTCAACAAGCTGAAGAACATTTGTCACCAGACAAACCTTTACAAAACAATTGCTGGTTCCTTACAAAGTCGTACAAATAGATGTCTTATTTATTTACATATTCTTACTCGAGGGAAATTGTCACTGCAGACATATTTTATTACAATCAAACATTAAAAATACATGGCTGGGTTTGCTAGAGTGTATGATTTTAATAACCAGTAAAGTTTTGGTTAGCTTTTCAGCTTATCCCTCCTTAGGAAAATATTTAAGGGGTATTTTCAAATTGCCATGAAATGGATCACATTACGGGGCCCTTGTTTGCTCTGTAGATTTGCTAAAGCAGTAGGCTTTTATGCATTTGTGGCCAAAGAATCTGACAGCCAATTCCAGATGTACTGAACAAACTGTACGCCACAATATAAACAAATAGGGGATCTCTAATCTAAAATACATTTGCCAAAACTGCATACTTTTGAGTGGAAAACAGTTACTTTCACGCTCCCCATTCCCTTTTCTTTACTGCGAAATGTATTACGACCTTTTTTCTGAAATAATAAACAATTTTACAGACGTCAGCATAGATAAAGCAGTTAGCCGGTGAATCCTGACAGATACCGACATTTGCAGAAGATATTGGGAGCTCAAGTATTTCAGGTTACAAGAAACAGCTGTTAGGGGAGCAGGCCATAGACCTCTGGAGGAATTCTACCAGCTTCGACACGCGTGGGGCCGAATCCCTAATGTGACCATCCCCGGGAAATCCCGCTGAGCGCAGAGATTGCTCATTAAAATGTACTAGAACTGCGTAAAATTTAAAGCTCAACATTTTATTGGGTAAGGGGAAAACACTGTTTTAGGTTTAGTGTGTTAAAATAAGAGCATAAAATATTTATGTGGATTGTTCAAACTATTCAAATAATATTACTTTTCACTAAACACTATTGCAAATAAATGAACGCAAAATAAAATACGGCATGATCCAAACACTCTTGGTAAAATGTATAATTACTTTTTTAAAAATGAAGGTTTTCAATTAGTAAAATCTGCTTAATTGCAGGTTTAAATTGGTGATTATATGTAATTGGTGCATCTACTGTACTGTACGCCGCTGCCAACAAATTAAACTATAATGTAGAAAAGTGGAAGAAAACAAAGATTGACTGAAGGGAGCATCTTCTCCGCACCATCCTCAGAGACTTTTTGCAGCGTTGTACGAATATTTATGTTGGCTGTGCAATAATAGCAATGATTTTTCCAGCAATTCGTCCAACCTGTCATTCAGTTCACACCAAGAGACATAATCGTTTCTTGTTTTCCATAAAAGGTGTTTTCGCCTTGCCGTGCGTATGTGTGTCTATGTTTATATAATCTACAAGTGTTATTGTAAACTTCGCTATAATATACGCATGTTTGTATTGCTAATCAACGCGCAAACACCGCACTTAATCAACACACGTATACTCTTTCTTTACGATCATCGCTCCATTTGTCACCAATCTGACAATAGCCCAACATAAAGCATGTACTTAAAAAGTTGTACAACTACTTACCTATTCACTATAGATTGCAAAATGTTCTTAGACAGCATATAACTTCTTGGAACAGGTCATTTACACAGAAACGTATGCCGAACGGAAAAGTGCACACACCACAGTATAAAAAGTTAACATAACCTACCTTCAGATGAGAGTTGCTATCTTCTACATCTGTTGATGGCCTCGACTTGATCCCAGGAAATTCAGGTTTCTCGGAGAGAATTTTGGAGAAAAGGCGGCGTGCGTCCCGCTGGGGGTTAGAGAATTTCCAATAAAGCCCCCTTTTACTTTTCGTGTTGGCACCAAGCTTAGATGCAGATAGAGGACTGCTAGGTTACGCGCAACCTTACTGGATCCTCCTCAGTTACGCTCTCCGCCTTATGGTCTTAGGATCCCGCTCCCTTGAAAACTTTCCCCGGAGTTGGAGGAAAAAAAACCGGCGATGAGTGCAAAAAAATGCGAGCCACATTCGCTAACCGAGTCCCGTAAGTCGAGGTAAGAAGTATGTGCAAAGGACCTCTCTCTTTCTCTCTCCTTCCCTCTCTCTTTCTCAGACTCCGTGGACCACCCCGAAACAGGAAGTTCACTTTTTGTTATTCTAAAAAAAAGCTCTTGCTGCGGCTATGGGACTTCACCGCGCTGCAGACAGCGAGCAATAGTCTTGTAGGAAAGTGTATGGAAAGGGACAAAACATTACATATATTTAACATAAAACAGAAATCATATCAAATATGCCATAGATAATAATATTATTAATACTACTACTAATACTACTACTACTACTACTACTAATAATAATAATAATAATAATAATAGTGATGTGAGACAAGGCTCAGATATTTGTCACCATACTTTTCGACCGCTTGCCATTAATTTTACTAGAAAATTAAAGTTCGGAGCGAAGTTAGGGTTAAATGGCACAGTCTTCGTGTGCAGTAAGGCTGCGTGTGTGGCGAGGGATGCTGAATCTTGCCCTCATCTCAGCACGCGGTCTAGCAAGACGTGGTGATAAACCGCAAAACCCGGAGTGGATTCCCCGCACTGGGGCCGGGAACCGGAGCGCCCTCAGGAATGTGCCCGCAAGCAGCGGACGAGCCTCCCGCGAGGGAGAGAGAGCGCTTCGCAATCCCGGGACGGACGTTTGTTCGTTATGCGCCGTGTCATTGCAAAAACTCTATTCTAAATAAACGTGACATTTTTTTTCCTGACCACAGAACAACAGTTTTAGTTTTGTGCTTCTTGTTTACGTATTGAAAATGACTGCGTACGTTTTCTCAAAACATGCAGGCTTAATTATGTCATTGTGTTTTTTATGTTTAGTGTTAAAGGAAAACACGCCAAAACGGCTGTTTCTGATTTTTGTTTTAAAGCAAACCGCATCACCAGATTTTGATGGTGGTGAGCTACGTGAGTTCACGACCTCATCCTCCATGCTGGACGCCCTGTAGCCTTTCAATTGTATATTTGCTCCAGTTGTCCTTAATATGTAGGCAAATGGGCCTAACTGAGGTTCCCAACATTTTCCGAGAAAATACTAAAAAGGTGTTAGAGCATCACTATGTGAACTGGATATATCGGTTTCGTTTTTATTACCAGTTTCGTCACAATTAAATTATCACGTTTCTGCGTCGAGCAAGTCCGAAAACAAACCTGTGTGCTTTTTCAGAGTACTTGAGAAACATTAGTTAATATTATATTATCGGCTACCCCAACACATATTTTCTCTCCGTGGACTGTTGTGGCAAAACGCTGTCTGTAAATTAAGAAGGTACACGCAGAGACTGACTGTCGCCGTATAAAATGTTCCTGAGAGTCAGTGTCTCTTTTTTGTGGAGCCTGTTTCCACTAATATTAGTTGAACCCGAATGTGCAGGACACTGGACTCGTTGAGTTACAGCTCTAACTTAGTTCGGCCAAACCCGACTGGGTGGAAGTGGGTTCAGAAAGGTAATAAAACGCTAAGGTTAATTCCTTTGGTTATTACCCAACCAAATTTTATTCCTGTTAAATATTTTTAAAGTCTTTATAAACACCGCCGTGTTTTACTCATTCTCTTCTTGGCAGAGCTGATTAATTAAAATGTTGCTCGTGCTGCGTAGCTCACCACACCCGCGCGCCAAATTTGCCGCAGGCTAGGGGGTATACATAATTGAAATATAACACATTTAGTTTCCATTGACTCCAGGAATATAAAAAGCACAAGCACAGACAGGTTATTATTTGGTACTAATTTCACCTCATTCGGTATTGTTTCTCTTCCAATGAACATTAAATTAATGCTACCAGTTCTGCAGGGATAACATCAGTACTAGTGGTTAAAGCCTCAAAGATACACTAGTCGCTCGCCACTGACATTAGATTGTAGTAATCATACCTGGAATGAAAAAAAAAATCAGTCCCCCAAATAATAATAATAATAATAATATCAAACGGTCAATAATGATTGACACTATTAATTTCTGCTTTAATAAACTTTAACATTAAAACATTTACATATATATGCATGTAAAGAACTCTGCAAATCGGGCGGTTGAAACCGTGCTAAATAAATGATTGATTGGTTCTGAAATATAATTCATTAAAAAGGTAAACAGGACTTGTCCATAACTGTCAGATATAAATTAAAAACAGCAGTAATCAAAGGAAAGCAAAACTATTTTCTTTATTCTTAATGTAAGGTTTTCAAATGCATCAGTTTGGTAATAAGTATAATATACATTATAAAACCTCTATTTCTGCTACTGTGAATGTAGATAATGTTCTAATAATAGAGTAAAAGCTGACTTTGTTTTCCGGAAAAGCTATGCTAATATGCTAAGGCCCAGTTGGTGTCCAAGATGACTCCCTGGAACACGGCAAGGGGTCTGTTCACACAAAGAGCATATGTGCAGGCTAGGCTAATCCTAGTCAGATAGGTAGTACAATTAGACTGGATAGCTAAGCTGTACTTTCAGGATCGTTATGAATATGAGCTCACAATATTCCAGTGTGCTCTGTATCTGTATTTTTGCATGGGGGACACAGAACACCAGGCCGTAAATGGAGGCTAGCTGGAGATTATTTTAAAGAAAGACAAAGTGTTGCTTTATAGACAGTGTTTGAAATTATTTTCCTGTTTATAGTGGAGAAGATACAGTGTTCAGATTAAATCAAGTTAAAGTATATATTTTTTGCCATCTCTGCTCTGTGATGCAGGGATTATATAGTGAAGTAATGTTTCTGCTGGTAAAACAATAAGATATAAAATATAAATGTATAAGACATGTAAAATATTGCATATGTTAATTAAGACATAAGACTGTAAAATCCAGTCAAAAAGGTTTCAACATAACAATATCTCACCCAGTCTTGGATACTTAAAACATGAATGAGTGAGTATGAGTTCTCATCCGCGTAAACATATGTCCTGGTGTCATGCGTGTAGGATGGCCCGACTGCGCAGACGGTCACCCCGCCAGCCCCAGCCTCTGCTAGGAACATGCATCCTGTGATTAGGGCAGATTGCGAATGGGAGTCTTAGCTTTGGTCCCAGAATGGCAGAAGAGCCGCTTAGCGACGTCCCTCTGCAGCTGTTGCACACATATGCCACGTCCAGGACCACACTGGGGGGGGGGGTGTCAGGGGTCCTGCAGGGCGACTTTCATTCATGTCAGGTGGGACGGCAGCTTGTCAATGGCGGAGGGATTATGACAGCCTGAGTGAATGGCCCTGGCCAGAATCTCTACCAACATTATCTCATGTGGGTGCTACCAGCTGATGATACCGACCTACCATGCTGAGCGTCACAAGTACCAGGTGAGATCTCACAAAGAGGCCAAAATTAAACGAGAATAGGAATACCACTGCACAATGGTAGATTTTCTGACTGGGCCCTGGCGTTACATTTCTTTGGGGCCCCTATAAACTGTTTGGCCTCCTGAATCTGCCATGATATGCCCTGATGACGTGTGACTCCCTGTGGACTAGCATGCTGTGCCTGTGTTCATAAGGCTGCTGTTTCAAATCTCACCATTGGGGCCCCTGAAGGAGGCCTTTAACCACCAAATGCTCCGGGGACTGTCTAACTGCTCCCTTCTCAAAAATTGATGCAACTTTGGACAGATGTGTCTGCTAAGTAAATTGACATGAAATTGCAATACAAAGCTTTTCAGCCATCAGATAACCATTTATCTAGTACAGGGTCATGGGCAAAATCAAAGCCAACAAATGAAGAGTGATATTGTGCTGAATTAACAGGTATAATGATTTCAGTGCATTATAGTAACATAACAGATTTGCCTCTATTCACTTTTGGTAACCATTTATCCAACACAGGGTCACTATCAGCCCGGAGCCTGTTCCGGGAAACACAGGACACAGGGCAGGGGACGCTTTAGATGGGACGTCAGTCAACCTTAAGCACAGTGTCACGCACACATTCACACACCATGGCAGTTTAGGGTCATCAGTTTACGTAACCACATATTTTGATCTGGGGGCTGGGGGTGAAACCAAAGTATTCACAGCGAAAGCCTGCAAACACAAGGAATATATGCAAACTCCATGCACAAACCTGGGGGACAGAAATGAATCACACAACTTTGGAGGTGTATGACAACTGCACTACCCATTGAGCTGTCATGCAGCCCATATACAACTTTATGGTTAATAAAGAGGGGGCATAGGGTAGCTGCATAGTGGTGGAGGATGGTCGTGGAGAAATTTAAGAGGGTCTATTTAAAACCTGTGAAGCAGCGACTGTTTTACTGGAGCAATGAGGTGTGTAGCAGAGTAGAGGGTCCATTAACCCAGTGTTTCCCAATCCGGTTCTGAAGGACCCACAGCTAGTCCACATTTTTGCTCCATCCCAGCTCAGGAGCAAAAATGTGGACTGTTTGGCGGGGAGCTGGGAGGGAGCAAAAACATGGACCAAATGTTGGTGTCCAAAGACTGGATTGGAAAACACTGCATTGACCCTGTCCTATTCAGCCAATGAAGAGTATTCATTCGTGAATTTGCACTGAAATTCTTGAACACCAATCTCAGATGTTTTTTTCATGAATATGTCTTGCTTAAGCATACCCTGTTACAAAAAAGTCAGTCAGATTTGGTTATCCGTTGTATTATATGTTTTATTAGGATTTTGGCCGTTTTGTCCAGCAGGGAGGTATGATAAGAAAGAAATAAAACTGTAAATATCCGTTAAGCCCCCCCACCCTCGGAATAGCCATACTTGAGTCCGTTCTGTGTCCTGTTGCAGGTGTCCATCCACATAAACACATCAAAGTCAGGCCCATGGAGAGCTTACAGCTCTGGCCTGATTACACCGGGGTGGGGGGGGGGGTGATCTGGTGCCTGATTGACCAGGATTACCCACATCGATTAGTTACACCCATGCTTTGCTCTTAGCAGTTTATAGGTTCTGCTTCAGAACCCAGAACAGGGTGCAGAGGCTGGTCTCAGCACCCACACCTGCTATATTTTGTCCCCCAAACACCAGAGTTTGATTTTTTTTTTTTCCCCCTCCAGCCAGCCAGGCTCCTCGATGTCTCCTCCGTGTCTGCCCTGGAAACAACAGAAGGAGAAACACCCTCCGAATAGAGCTGTTCTGCGGTGACAGGTCACCATATCACCAGGCTCCCCCCACTGCCCCAGACGCCCGGCGCCCTCTCTGTCGCCGGCGTGTGATCGCTGCCGTCCGCCCGTAGAGGTGACAGGTGTCAATCGGTTTCCAGCAGCGCCGGGAGCATCGCGCTGGCACGGCCTTGTCGTCAGGCTGAGGGTGCGCTTCCGCGATCGATGCTCGCTTTACTTATTCATCGCCACCTGCCGTATCGATCTCGGTGCCGCCACCCGGTAATCCGGCACCCCGCCCACTTTCCTTCCCTGACTCCATTCTCACAGACGGGTGTCGAAGAGTCAGCCGGCCCAACCCCTCTGGAGTGGCCCGCTGTGATCTCGCCCGCCAGCTCCACGTCAGAGGTGCTCACAAAAAGAAAAAGTTTTGTGTTGGGATGAAACAGAAATCTTAACGATGAGGAATTACTCACATTTCGGTTCTGCTGTTTGCACTTGCTGGGCCATACTAGTTGGCTTCACCTCCAAGGGCCGCAGTTCAAATTCCGCCCCCAGCTCTGTACACTTGTGGCGTTTGTTAGTTCTCCCCCTGTTCTTCTGGGGCACTTTGGTTTCCTCTCACAGTCTGAAAATATGCTCATTACTCAAAGTATGTGACTGTCCGTGTTTGTTTATGTGTGAGGGTGCCCTAGGAAAGACTGTGTGCGTTCCCCCTGAATAGTTAGGTGGTTATGGAAGATGGATGGATGGATGGATGAGTGGATGGATGGATGGATGGATGAGTGGGCAGTGTAACTGTGCTGCAATCAAACAATGGAAGTAAAAGTGGACAGGTGTGTCTTTCTGAGAATGTGTACTTACCTCGTTATTCTGCTGTACAGCAGGACGCTGCTTAAATATGTCAGCTTCCGGTCATCATTGCAGAATCACGGCCAGAGGGAAAGCTGAATCCCTGCTTAACAGGCCTCTTCAAGGCACACAGGCAGACAAAATAATGCCTGGTGATTACTTTATGACATTCTGGGCTATGAGTGTAATATCATTTTGCCAGATAAATTGGATAATAATGTTCTTGCGCTTCAGTACTTTGAAATCATTGGATATTTACAGTGCCATCTGGATAATTTTATCTTAATGGGGGGGGAGTGTTTTTTTTATTAGGTTCCTTACCCAACTCCGCTACTGTGATGTTTGTAAATGGATAAGCATTGATTGGAATTGGTAATTAGTGTCTGATTCAGCCTACTTTTTATAGATTTCTGCTACATTCATTTTAAAATTTTGTTTTGTTGTTTAATTTATTTTTTCTCCGCCTGGAACACACAAACCATCAGAGGTTAAGAAACTTTCCTATTCTCTGGTCTTCTTTAATCACTTTTACTACTCAGGCAAATGAGCAATTACATAATAGTGCCATATAATCAACAAATCTATTATAAATGAAAACATCTGATCATGCCCTTAATAAGACAAAGAGAGCATTAAAGGGGAAATTAGATGAACAGTTAAAGGAACAGAGTTGTAGTAGTCAAAAGTTTAATAGCTTTAAAATATATGAAAATTTTACAGTTACCAAATTCCTAAGGCTGACTAAAGTACTCATATAATAAGGCACCATGCAATAATTTCACAGTCAATCCATTTCTGACGTATGCCCTTACTTTGACAAATTTCATGCTGCTGTAATTGGGAAGAATTTCATCAAAGTCTATTTAAAGATTTTGTTGGAGATTATCACAGGGGAGAAAAAGCCCTGTCTTTGCCGCACGCCGCATGGCTGCTCCTCACGCCAGTTAATTGGGAGCATGAAACGGTCTCGGCGTCATCAGGTAAAACACGGGAGCGTAATCTGTCTCTTAGGTGAAACAAAAAAAATGAAAGTCGGCAAAGCCAGCACGTGGATTTGGTTGGGGGCGTTATGCTGCATCTCGCCCCGTCCGTTTCTGGAAGCTCATTTGCCGGGCTCCATCTGACAACTGTTTGCTCGGACACAGCGAGATCCTTTGTTAAGTTACTGCGATAAGTGGCACCTGCCCTTTAGGTAACTGGACCGACAGTCTATCGCTTATGACTGCGCCACATGCCTCATCAACCTTAATCACTGCACCACCCAGCTCCTTTACACAGATAGAAGACAACAACATACACAGCTTTTGGTATGATGCCCCCTGTTGGTCCAAGCCTGACAGGTGCAGATGCAGATTTGCGGTGGGGGGCACGCACGTGCTTGCAGGGTCAGACTCTTTACTCTAGTAATCTTCCGGGCAGATACCCCCGGTACATGCCTCCAATCATGCTCCCGTAACAGTGTTTAAAAGGCGTGCCTTTCTGACAGGAGTGATTAAAGTGAACGGAAAGTCCCACTCATTTTTAATATCGCAGCCCACGCGTTTAATTGCCCACTTCATTATTATTTACTCAGTCGGCCATGTCAGCACTCCGCTGCACTCCTTCATTTAAACGAATGGATATTTAGCCAGGCAAACGGCACACCAGGCATTTATGTTAAAGGGGCTCTCTTAAACGTGATAATCAGTTACATATACGTCTTTCATTTTTCATATGCAGTAAAAACTGAAAAAAAAAACAAATTAAAAAAAACTTTTTTTTTTGCATGGAATGGGCAGAAAGACAGCTCGCTGCTGGGTATTCCAAACTATCTGTTTTCTGTTACGCCGTTTAGTCTCTCCCCTCGTACCACAGATGAAAGATGTTTCCCTTTCAGCATCTTGTATTTGCGTTGAACGCAATAGCCAACCAATTACTCCACACTAGGTTTTATAACCCGACCGCTGGTGATTTAAGCATTCCGCGTCTCCTTCGCGAGTGACGGGGAGAATGCGCCGCTGACTTCCGCAGCTTTCCGCGATTCCGATTTATTGTTCTTGAGTGATTCCCCTTAAGTTGCCGCACACTAATGGTTTATTAAACCGCAGTGAGTTTTTAATGTCCCATAATTTTCCCGTAATATATTCAGCAGTCACTGGGGGCAGGCGATGCAAGGATCCTCCTCAATTATCCTTTAAATGGTGTAAAAGTGAGGAGAGAGCATCTTGCTATCATAAGGCACCCCCCTACCCCCACCCCTGTTTTTAATGTTAATAGGAATAACATGGCAGGGCATAGCAGGCAAAGCCAATGAGCCGTATGAGGATCTGGCTTAATGATTCATTCTGTGGTGACTGTAAGAGAAAATGGAACTCAGGTAAAATTAGAAAGGCCAGCCAAGGACAGCCAAACACACTCTTTGCTTGTTACCACCCCCTTCCCTTTCTTTGTCCTTCCTTGGCGAGATTGCCGCACTCGCAGAAGGAGCAGGTGCGGCGGGGGCATGTCGAGCGGGGGCAGGGGGGCACCTGACCAGGGCCCTTCACTTTTGGGCCCTAAAGTTAGCTGTGGGGAGCACAGCCCACAGAGTCACGTTGCATGCCTTTCAGAGGAGGTCTCTCTCTCTCTCTCGCTCTCTCTCTCTCTCTCTCTCTCTCACGCAGAGAGAGATAGCGACAGAACTTGCGCCCCCACTAGTGGAAACCCCAAGCCACGAATATAAATTGCCTCAACTCCATTCAAGTTCCCAATCTATATTAAATCATTAAAGTGTGAAAGACCATTCCACGTCGACTTTCTTTTCCCTGGGAAAAGAGACATCCTGAAGCAGGCTGCTTGCAGCTCTCCTCTGTGTCTGTTTGCTGGATCGGCTCTATGCTGTCAGTCCCGTGGCGGAGGGGGGGGCGCCCTCGCTGGCATCAGCAACGTGCCCCCGAGCGCGTGCTCCCACAGAAGAAAAAAAAAAAGAGAGAGAGATTTTTCACCTCTCCCCCATGCCAAAGAAAACCAACAGACACCTGAGGTGGAGAGATGCAGGAAGCACCAGGACTTACGGACGTATTCCGGTGAGACTGCAACTAACGGTTTCGTGATGCACACCGTCATCATGGGAAACGGGTACCGTAACCGTGGCCATTCAGTGGGATTAGGAACACGTTTAGTTCTTGGAGAAACTGAGAAAGTTGGGCAGAGAGAGAGAGAGAGAGAGAGAGAGAGAGAGAGGGAGACAAAGAGAGACGGCGTCTTCTCCATGTGTACCTGAATTCATTCATCGAAATCCCTGGGCTCTAACAGGCATGTTGAGCCGCGATCCCAAAGCCCTCCGCTGGTTGCTCA
This sequence comes from Mormyrus proboscirostris, assembly GCA_026779585.1. Classification (NCBI taxonomy): domain Eukaryota; kingdom Metazoa; phylum Chordata; class Actinopteri; order Osteoglossiformes; family Mormyridae; genus Mormyrus; species Mormyrus proboscirostris. The sequence continues at coordinate 12,718,783 of JAODKF010000045.1, read as the reverse complement.
GCTAACGCCTGTGCCCGTCCGCCTCTTCATTATTAAACACTTGGCGCGAGCAGCTGTTGCCAAACCCCAGCCAACAGATCAATTAATAATGGATTCTCGGCTCCCGCTTTGAGGTCTTGCCGCAAACTTTGAATAACAGTCACGCCGCTGTACATTATTCTCAGCTTCTTGCACAACAAACTTTCTGAGGGAAGAACACACTGTCATGGGTAATGTAGCAGAGAGCTTCTTTATAAAACATTATATATGGAAATCTATTTAAAAATCTGACCAGGCTTTACGGACTTAATCATCTGTGCACCTGTATATCGACTATAAATAATAGCTGAAGTGCTCAAGGCTACAGAACGAGGCAATGGTACCATTTTGTGTGAAATGACTAAGCATGCTGTATTTATCTGGAAGTATGCGGCAGGTACAGCTTCTCGGTGCCTGAGGGCACACCCCGTTACGAAGTGGTTTAAATCCCAGGCCAGCCTCTTTATCTTTACGCTTGACAGATAAAGGGTGTCTCCTTCAAACTACAGTAGCACCGTGTGTAAATTACGGAAAGACATCCTGACACATAGATGATATCCGTGAATTCATATAATTCGTACTCCCCCTCTTTGTGAAATAAATTCGGGGAATACTCAGCTCTGACACCAAGAGTGGGAATGCAGGTCCGATTTAGTGGTCGGAGTGTCTTCTAAAAAGGAAGGCTTCCCTTTTTTTCGTTTGCATCAGTGTCTCACTCTCTGTGAGGTGTCACCTCTGCTCTCTTGGCCAAAGTCTTTTAGTTTGAGATCCCCTGCATTGAGCTCGAAAGTAAAACTAACTTAATGAATGATGCTGGCTTCCAGCACTGGCTGGTCCCCGTCTCTCCGGATGTCCCGCTTTGCTCCATATGTCGGAATCTCTCCCATGTTACGCTGCTCCTCAAGCAGCCTTCTCAAGATGATGACAGTGATCTGATCTTGGCAGCACTGCTGTGGGTCTCGCGTCGTTGATTTCCTCATAGAAATTCCCTTTCATTTGTTCTCAAAGTCAGTGTTTTATTATCGTTTATTGAAGTGGACGTGAACCAAAATGAATAAATAATTAATATTCGCGCAGTCAGGCTGGGGGAATGCTCAGCCGGACTGTTCTGGATGCAAAATGCAATCTCGAATTTCCAAATGAAGTTTCAGAGGGAGGTATTCCCTAACCACACTTAAGCCTTTTTAATTAAGATCCATCTGCCAGAAGGATAGATAGAGGCACTTTACCATAAGACCACTGTCAACATTTAATCTAGGCATGAGATGTTGCTGGTTTGTGAAACAGAGTTGTCCTCGGACGTGGAACATTCCAGCAACTGGCTCTCTGGAGTCATGCATTGCATCTTTCAATTTATTTCCTAAATGGTGCACAGACAATAAATTATTTTTAAATGTATTTTTAAATTTGAACTGCTTTTAACTTGTGACAGTTGAAAGTTGTATTTCTTTTTTAGCTACAGAAACGAAGGCAGCATTTTTCGCCAGCACGTCTGACCGATTTGACGGAATGGAGAATCAGAGGCAAATCAGAGCTTCCACCTGCTAATCATTGAACAAAATTACGGATATTATAAGTAAGATTTTTGTCCTAAGAAATCCAAACAATTTCTGTGGGGACATCAGAGCGAACAGAGGGCATAGGAGGGGTGTACAGTAGCTGGAAATGATTTTGGAATTGAAGACTTTCAGAGAATTTAAGATGGGAAACTTGAGTAATACCCAGGTGAGGCTGAGGTTGAATCTCTAGACTGAAAAGGTCAGAGAAGGTCAATTGAAGGTCATTCTTAATTTATGTCCTAACTAGGGCTGCATGGATGTAATATTATTATTATTATTATTATTATTATTATTATTATTATTATTATTATATCTTTAGGTAGTGTTCCTTAGAACATGCAGCCAAAGGTAGCTGAATAGAGAAATACTGGCAGAAGGCTTGGATACCCATGAGATTAACAGGACAGATGGAAACAACATTCTCTATCAACAGACCAAGTTGCATTGCATATTTACTAAATATCTGAATATAGTCTGTGCTATTATTCTACTGCTGCTTGGCAGATTTGTGCATCTGCAGTATTATTCCTGGTGAAACAAAATCTCCCCCACCAGAAAATAAATAAATAAATCAAATCAAATAAAGTAAATCTTTGTGCTGAAAGGAGCAAAGGCCTAGAATTGGAACCGGTTGATGCAGGAAAGGTAACGATAAGCTGGAAAGGAACTTGTAGTGTCTAAGATGTGAAAAATGCAGTAGCTGCTGCATTATGAACCTGCTGCAAAAGTGCGGCGTCTAAGGGCCTCACGTCAAGTTCTCCTTTATACTCCTTGCATTACACATTGTAAAGTCAGTCTAAGTACATTCTAAAAATATTCTAAAAGCATTCTGAATATAATGACACCATTCAAACGCCGTTAACTACAATTGCAGACCAATTCCTTCAGCGTTTTGAAATCATTCTAAGGCATGCAGATACCATGACTAAGCATGTGGAAAGTTGTAGAGTCTGTGTCCTGAGGACGGGTCAGATCAGAACTTGTGCCTGTTCTAAACCCACACCCACAAGCGGTCTGCATAGGCCCCAGGCCCTACGAGCTATTCAACTGGTTCTCCACCAGCTGGTCTGATCCGAGTGACAGTGCCAGTGTGGTCTGTCAATGTCGGCGCCACACAGGCGGGCCCAGTGGGGAAGACGGGCTCCTGGCATCCGTCGGGCCTGTTCAACCCCCCCCCCAAATGCCTAGCTGCCATTCGCTCCCATGCCAGTTACTGCAAGAGGGGGGGCTGTAACTCCTCACTCAGAGGCTGCTAGTTCCCCACTACCATTCAGCGTCTCACTGCTAATACTCCTGCATCCTGCTTATCTCACTAAACTTAGCAAACAGAAACCATTTTGCGATTGTGGGTGATTGGGAAGGGTTATACCTAAATTTGAAACTTTGTCCTAAAGGAGATGTCCTAAAGCAGGAACATAAGGTACTGTTCAAAAAAAAAAAAAAAAGCCAATGTTAAAAGCAATTTATCTGGGTAGTAAGTGCATATTTGCTCTGGAAAAAAAAAATATATTGTTTAACATTAGAAAAGGTGCAAGTGAACAGTAACATAATAAAATGTAGCAAGAATTTCTCTGTTCTCCAAAAAGGTATCGAAGTCTTATTGGATCTCTAGAAGAACATAAACTTGGTTCCCAAATTTCTCCTCAGGGGCACTTCAGCTCTGTTTGTTTGTTAAATTTCACCACTAGCTCATTTAATTAATTGACACGATTAGTTAAATAACCTGATGAGGAATTGATTTACCAAGCATGGTGAGCTAGTGGTTGAGTCAACAAATACATGTGTATATTGAATGGTCACTGCAAATACTGGGCTGACTTAAGGGGAGGTTTTGAAATGGGTAAGCTGACACATTTTTGACAGACATAAAATCATAGTTTGAAAGCAGCACAAAGATAATTCAAACATAATTTTCTTTAAGACTTTTTCAGTACTGTATGTTAAGCAATCATAACCCTGAATGGGCATATAAGACTCATTATTATACACGTGTGATTTCAGTTTTGTAATGCTGATTACATAATGCTTATGCACTTGCGCCATCTGAGTTTTTCTGCTTTTGGCAAAGGCAAACTGAAACCTACAGATTTTATATTGCACGTCTCATGCATTGGTGAATATTGATGCGAAAGTCTCCTCCAGCATATCTTCCAGGTTCCCTCCTACATTATTTGAGATTTTCATGCTGCTGCTCTCATTCAGAAACCATTTTTCAGAAGCATGCCACGTTTTGCATTTGGTCTATTTATACAGTCGGGTGTTTATTGAAGTCGTGAACCTTGTTTAGAGTTCAAATCCTTCACGTCTGTGGATTTAAACCTTCAACCTCTGATCAACAAAACCCCATATGCTACATCAGGGTATACATAATACTAATTTAAACAACCTTTACACAACCACAACACAATCGTAACAATAATTTAGACAACCTTATTTTATGTCTTGGCAAACATTGAATCGGAGAATGCATAACAGACAATAGCTGAGATGGCGACATTAAACTGCAATAAAAAAATCATCTGTATTAACTATTATTCAGAAGATGAAAGTGTTGGAAATAGCATGTTAATTTAAGTCAGCATGAAAAAGAAACTCAATAAAGCTCAGGATAAAAGATACCTACATACATATCCTTCAGTAGATACATTTAAGGCGAAGAATCAAATAGAGTGTGACGCTGTGTGGATCATGTTTTCACTTGAGTGGGCTTTAGTTTATGGAAACGGGGCTCACAGAGCCAGAAGTATGAACGTATGGGACACGTCTCATTTTCTTATTATAAATGGCCAAAACATTTATGAAAAGACCAGTGCAGATATAGGCAGCTATTCGAAAGACTTCACCTCCCCGGCTACGCTTCAGTGAACCGCAGTATAAAAACATATTTATGCAGTGACAGTTACAGTTATCTGTGACTGAGGAGACAGACAAATAATCCCCAAAACAGAGTCACTTGGTTCTTTAGTATCTAGCCAATATGGAAGCGTTCCTTCACTTGTTGTCCATGTGTAGTGAATTATTGCCATTTTACAATGCAAGCAATTTGCATTGTAGCTACTGGTTCACCTTTGCTTAACTCTGCATCTTGTGCCAGAGAACCCCCAAAATTAGCACAATGATTAGTAGCAAGCCTTCATTGTACCTTGAGGTTCTGGTTTCACTCTGAACCTGGCCTTGTTTACATTGCTATCCCCTCACAGTCGATTGTTAAGGGCTACAAAGCAGGAAGTTGCTTAGAAAGTGCTCCATTTTAAGGGTAATTGTGTTTGTGTGCTTCTCGACCCCCTCTGTGGGAGGTATACACGTATTGGCCTCCATCCCTCTGCATATTTATCAGCAGAGGGACACACAAACACACCTACATGTTAAACTCCTCTTTCTGAGGCTGTAAAACTAGGTTATTTTTTTTTTTGCATTCCTGCAAATGGATAAATACCCCCCCACCCCCACCCCATACCTGCAGGCATACTGAAATGTTCTAGAAATATATCCCAAATGAGCAGAGGATTTACATAATTATGGCTAATGCATGCACACCGGACAAGGTTTATTAGCTGCAAAACAACACTGAACAACATACAGATTGAGCAAATCTTTGTCCATCTCTACAGTTTTATGCACTTTTGTCAACTTAGGGGCACAAAGACGAATAAATGAATAATCCTCTCCATTCTGTTACTGTTCTGCTTGTGGTTCCAGAGGTGGTCACCCCATTAGCTGACATAGGCAGCTATATTCTAATAGGGTGCAATATTCTGAGGGGGCGCAGATTTAGCAAACCACTAAACCGGGTTCTGTGCACCGTTCAAGACAAAAAAGGTTTGCCGGCGGCCACATGGGCTTCGACTGGCACTGTGTGGGATAATACGTTTGTATGACTACTGCTGCCATGTGACAAGGCCGGCATGCCAAACATACACGGATTTATTTCACTCAGGGAAACCATGGCTCATAAATTCTGTTCTTTTTTCTTTGTTTAGTCGATTCCCACATTGATGCGTAATGTTGCTTCTGTAAGCGCTGTTGAAGTTTAATATTTTAATGTGGTCTAGTTGTGATCAATATTTGAATAGTCACGTTGCTGGAGCTGTGCATGAGTAGGAGGATCATTAGTGTGCACACCTGTCTGATTGGACTAATTAAATATAAGCGGGCGAGGCGTTAACCTGTAGCTGTAATACGAGGCTCATGCCTACACAGCTAGCTTAATCAGCTGTTTGCTCTTCTAATTTTGAATTCCTCCCATGTGAACTTTGTAATGATAAGCAAATGTTGCAAGTTTAAATTAAATATGGAGGCGGTGTTCCCCAGCTACAGATTTTCACCAGTTTGGGGTGTCAGTTGGCTACCACCGCCTCAGTTTCGGTCGGGACTTCACAGCGTGTCGTATCAGCAGACCGTAACCCTCTGTGAACCCGGACATATGGCTCAATGGCTTCGTGATACGAAATAACAGTCGGCGCTGATGACGCTGTTCTGCTGAGGTGAAATTGCCTTCGACGGTTAAGCTAATTTGCGTGCGTAGCAGGGTGAGCTGTCCGGCGAAACAGTCAGGTTTGTCAGTACGGAGTTTCACCAGCATAAAGCCAGCAGAAGTAGAGGCTGTGGTGGTTAGAGTCACAAAAATAGTAAAAAAAAAAAAGAGAGTTTCTACTTTCCCAATTATGGATGCTGGTCTTTCCCAATCTGACTGTTTCCGTGCAAATAGAGAAGCAGCTCTCTAATTAATGCGGTGCTGAATAATATTGTTAACTGCCCATTTTGGTGTTCCCCTTAACATTTAATTGTTAATTGAAATTAAAGAGGGATACAAAAGACTTTTTTTAACACTTGGACTGAAATTATGGGCGTCTTTTCCACCTTATGCTTATATAAATTAACAAAAAACTAATAACAAGATCTTTTAGCATGAGTAGCGCAGGCTGAATGGTGGAATGATCATTCAAAATGAATCTCGACAATTCATGAAGCTCACACTGCATTTAATTGCCTAGCTGACATTTCATGCGTAGATTCTTATCCATTAAAACAACCAGATACTTTACTAAAGCAAATTAGGTTAAGCACCAGACTCGAGGGTCCAAAAGCTGGGTCTCGTCCGGGGACGCTTCAGGCAGGATGCTTTAAGTGAGCATGCCTATTACTGTGGGAGTTATACACAGCACATCACCTAGATCTATATTATAGATCTATATTTTATCACCTGTAACTGTCAAGCTTTAAACAGAGATGAGAACACTGTCTCTTTCACACGATTGCACACTATCAAAATGTATGAACCAGGTCACAAGCTGGGCGTTTTTTTGTTTTGCCTGGCTTATAAAAGAAGGTTAAGTTTTCTTCGGCTGCTGCTCAGCTGAGCGTATATGATATTTGGATAACATTTCTACCCCTCAGTGTGCCCGGGAGGAAACCTGACTGGCACATTGAGAAATAGAGCAAGGACTCACGGGGGAGGGGGGGGAGGGGAGGGTTAAGCCGAAATAAAGGGGAGGGGGCTGTCACTCTCTCTCTGAAAGGCACCGAAGGCTCAGGATCAAACAGTGTGTCCATCCTGAAGAAGTGCAATAATGGGGCTGGTGGTGGGACCCCCCCCCCGCATTGAGGGCTGGCAGACAGAGACGCCAGCATGTCAGACTGCTCCTGACTGCTCCATTATTCAACATGACTTCTGCAAAATGAGTTCTGTGTGCACGTCCGACGCTGTCAAGGCACACGGCTACCCCCTCTGTGCCCCCCCCCCCCATGACGCCTCCCCCCGCGCTCGGCAGTAAGGCCACATGGTTAAGCTAAATGATCCAAGTGGCTAAGCTGATAAAAGACCGTGCCTGTTTGCATTGTGTGACCCACACCACCGGCCAACTTCCCACCCATGGGCTCAGCTTAAGGAATGATCATGAGTATGATTAGGAGACTCGCCCAAGGATGAGAGGCTCATCCAAGGAGACGGCCTTGGCCAATAACATTGACTCAGCAGAGCGCTAGGACCGTTCTGCGTCCAAGCTGACTTTTGTCATGTCCCGTGCCAAGGTCGAGCCGTCACCTGTAGCTAATGGTCTTTTTTGAACACTTCTCATTTTCCCTGGTGACGGGCAGACTAGCGCTGCTTCTAACGTGCTGCGGGGTGAGCGGGCCGGTCTCTTCCCTTGGGGATTTAATAAGGTTGGCTGCTTAGTGTTTAGCGCGCTGAGGGAGCTGAACGGCATCATTACTGCCTCTCCTGCCCACAGCGGCAGCAGGGTTTCCATTTCACCGTGCTTATTACCCACTTTGCCTCACGTGCAGTTTTACGGCACCGCTGTGCTGTCACCTCTCCACGGTCTTCTGGCTTCCGAAAGCCATTCCGGCGTTCCGACGCGGCCCGTCTCGAGCCGCCGGATCCGAAAAAAGACCAAAATGTCGCATGTGCATGTAACTCCTCACTTTAGATGCAACGCGATACAAGCCAACACAAGCCAGCATTATTTATTACAGTATGCAGCCTATACCCGTTAGATGTTAGCTCTTATTCAGTGCAGTGTTGTGGTGATCCCAGAGTCCCAGAAAGTACAGGACATGTAGCAGGAGACAGCTGGGATAAGACGCCAGTCCATCTCAGAGCCTTTAAAATATTAAAACACGAATACATTAAAAGTTCTCATTTCATTACGCATTGTGTTATATCCCATATCACCCTCATATCACTCTCTAATGCAAACTATAACTTATACCATCAAACAGGAGCATGCAACTTCATCACGAATTACTCATTTGTAACTCAAAGGCAAAATTTTAATGAACATGTTTAATTTGCTTTTTATTAGTGCACTCCCTGATGCTTCCCCTCCCTTTGACTCGTGATGGAGAGAAAACACAAGTCCTATGCAAACACATGGAGAGGAAACGTTAAGGGCATCCGTCACCGGCGGAATAGGTGGCGATGGCATTGAGTAAACGATGCCAGAATCAAAGATTGGACTTTAGAGGTATTATATCTCCGCCTCTGCAGGAAAAAAAATACCAGGATGCTTATAAGATACCTACATTCATCACCAGGGAATCGCACAGCGTTTGTGACAACTGTAATCTCAGTGAAACCAATTCGCAGTTTATTTAATAGTGTTCCTATTTATTTGATTCCACTGAACATAAAAGGGCACAATGCATTCTGGGTCGAAACCGAAAATAGCTCTTAGCTCAAGTACAGTAGCTGATGTTAGAAATAAATTGAGCCCCTTCGAGATGAAGTTTGCAGAACGACGTAATCAGCCAAACCCAGGCAGATGCAGAGAACAGTGACTATAATTGCAATATCCAGTCATTCGGTGTGACCCTCCAAGCCAATCAATATACCTGCATGAATACTGTCCCTACTGGAGAGCCACAACACAATTTAGAGAGGCCAAGAGACAATAAAGTCCAGAGCCGCCGAATGAAGCATAAACGGAAGTTATGACAAATTTGCCAATAAGCGCCAGCGGCTGAAACTCGGCAAGGAGAAACGGGGTTTCGGTCGATGGCTGAGAAAGTGAGCTAAGCTGTTGACAGCTCCGGCATGTCCGAGAAGGCAGTTTGGGGAAGATAATGACGCCTGCTCTATAATGAAGCAGCACTGCCATTGCAAGACGGCTGGGCCAACACTAGAGGCCCAAGATAAGAAAACAGCTACGAACAGCAGCTGGAGGTGGCGTCGGAGAAATGGTATAAATAGGTAAGTCTGGGCTTGTTGGATCTTTCGAGCAGTGCTGCCATCTGGGGGGACTTCATAACGCAGAGGAAAGACTTCCCTCGCATGGTCTGTACTTATATGAGAATCCTTGAACCTAGTTTTCAGAGTACTCCCTTTGACCATGGTGAACTGATAATGAGATATTGACTCAACACAAATAAAATATCATAGACATGTTTTATTCAGAGCATATTGACAAATGATGCAAGAGGGTCAGTCCAGACTGAATCAATTGGCAGCTGACCTCCTCTCATTTGAAGCAAACAAAAAATGTTTGTTGTTGGAAATGTTCACTTTGTGGTTTCTGTACTCCATTAACGAGATTGTTTAATACTTAATGGACTGGATGGACTGAATTGGATGCCATGTCAAAATATATCTTTTATTTATTTAGTTTAAGCTTGGTTTTTGGGCACATACACACAAAACTCTTGTTCTCCTCTTGAAATTTGGTTTACGTGTCTTACTTCCTGTACTTCATATCATGATTCATAATGAGCACATTGCATTGCGATTATAGTAGCCACATGTGATAACTGAAATATCTGCAAAGGCAGTAAGCCTCAAAAATGTCACCCCATTGCTGCTAATTGTACATAAAACTGGGGGCACGCGAAAGGGGGAGGAAGATGGGATGATTCCAGCTCAGGGGCCCTAAAAAATTTGGAACATAATTGTATTGGCTGGAAGATGGATGAAGATATTCTGTATATTATAATAAATTAAGGTGGGTTGAATTTTTCAGTGACAAGTTACATCACAGAACAATTCAAAAATAAATGAGACATGCAGCTGTCTGCATTCTGTTATATAAAGAATAATCTATAACCCATAGGGGTATGTACATCCGCTAACCTGTGGTCTGTATGTTAGCTGGAATGGTCTGCGGCATTGAAGTCATGCTCCCCACAATGAGATTTCCCTACCTGCATTTCGATCAGAGAGGACCCTTAGTAATTACTGGATCCTGCCCTCAGAATAACTTATGCTGCATATCTTGTATGAGGCTGAGGACAACAATGCAGTTTTTGCTGACTACAAAGGTTCTCGTGTCTTGATTTCTTTGGATTAATATGTGGCATCTCTTACAGCTCACATCCCTAAAATCTCATATCGCTACAAGCTCATGGCTCTACAGCTCACGTCCCTAAAAACTGACATCCCGACATGCTCACAGCTCTACACTCTACGAGCTCACAGCTTTACGGCTCACATCACTACAAGCTCATGTTACGCGCTTGTAGAGGGCACTTGTGTTTGCTTTTCAGGTGTCTTGTATTGTTCTGATGAAGTGATGAAGATTGGCGTTGCCCTTATCCAATCAGAAGTGGACTGGGGGTGGTGCTTGGCCTACATGAATATTCCGCCATGGCAAGACGGGGACGTTCGTTTTCCACTTTACCTGTAAGTTTTTAAGGGACAGCTAGCTTAGTTAGCTATATTTTGACAGTTAAAGCGGTATAGGGTAAGTATTGTTTGTTTGTTTCTTTGATTTAGCGTCACCTTTTGCTCCTCCCTAAGGTACTCTGGGTATAAACAGAATAAAATATGCATGTGTTACTAATCCCTTTTGGTATTTTTGTGGCATGATTTGGTTGGTTAATGGTTGCCTTTGCACAGTTGGCGAACGGGTCCCGCGTATTCATGTTCGCTTCCCTGCCCTAGACCAGGAGTTGCGTAACACTCACATCAATATAACCTGAAATTTCTATAGCTTTGATCCCTCTAGCTCTACCGCTACTCCTGAAAACCAGATGGATAGACAGTACTGCGTGAAACTTTTAGGCAGTCAAAGAAGATGTGGTGGTGTTATAGTGCGTCAGCTTAGCAGTTTCAAAATATTACGCCAGTATTAGCAGTAAGCAGCCAATACGCCCATGTATTTTTTGACCCGACCATTAGCAAACCTCATATGGCTAATCAATACCTCACTGGCTTTTCAAACTAATTAAGTGACCCGGTGGTGAAATTTGACGAGCAGTTTGGGAACTGACGTGATTTTTTTTCTATGCCATCCAGCTAAATATTAATACCTTTTTGAGAAATGGAAGATTTATTGTGCTAGGATTCATTTGCATATGTTCTAATGTCAAATTGTGGTTTTAATTTCTGATAAAGAATACAATTACTACTCAGACAAATATCTTTTTCCTTTGACTGCCTAACACATTTGCATAGTACTGTACATTTTCATTTGTTCTGGAATGTTCTGAGAGCCTCATATAAGACCAATGTCACACAAAAATATGCACGCGCACATGCACACACACTACCCAGCCCTAGCCTTAGCCATAAGTAACCAAACAAAATATAAGTTTTAGCATTTTTAGTTTCTAAAAAAATTTAGATTTTTATCAAATTTTATAAAATGGTGTTTTCCCTTGTGATCCCCACTATATATATATATATATATATATATATAGCCCCCCCTCCACACACACACACACACACACACTCAGCATGTACTATATACCTACAATGAAGACAATGGTCTGTCTAATAATTAAACAAGGATTCAATTTATTTTATGTGATTTTTATGATTTGTATACCCAGTGAAGCAATGCCATTAGTTTAAGTTAGCAAGGAACAGATGCTGCTTAGCCGGGAGTATTTTTAATGGTCAGGTTGTTCTGTGACAGGATCACACTACAATATTCCTCCAGGAGCCCTTCAGTGGAAGGAGGGGACTTGTCTGAAACGGAACAGAGAACAACAAGACAGAAAAAGAAAATCGCTTATTATTTTATGACCCTGTTCTTTTTATCATAGCGGCAATAACTTGAAATCAAGCTATATCTTTTGGTAATAACTACCGTGCAGTACAGTCAATAGTACAGAGGAGAGACTGATGTTGGGGGGGGGGGGCAGCTTTACCATTTAAACACTGTTCTTTGGGGGTTCATACAGCTCTGATCCTCTAAAATAAAGAGTAGGGGTTCTGAACAACAAAACACAGTGGAGAGAAGAGACAGACTCTGCTATGCACACGCAGCCATTCCTTCTGCCTTCAATATCCCTTCACAAATTCACAACATGTACATTTAATTATGATTGATTACGGTTACCCTCAAACATTGTTTTTTCATTTCAACATGTGGTGTTGAAGACCGTTGGCCTACAGAGAGAAGTGGGCCCCAGGAGTGAGATGCCTGAGCTGCCTATGAATGAGTGAAATATATCATGTTCTTGCCTTGTTTACCAGCTGGTGAACCAGCCTGTGCTGAGCCAGCAGGTGACCTATGACCAAGAAAAGTATTCCATAGTTCCGCTTCCAAAAAGGTAGGCGAACTTGACCCCATCACATTCATACACAAACATTTGAGTTGTAGCCAATAACTAGGTTTTATGATGTCTGTACTGAATATGCATAAATGTCTGGAGCAAAAGGAAAAGTAGAATGAGACGTGGTATTGGCAGGAGAACTTCTAGGATCTCAGGACATCTGGGGCTTAACCCAGAGACCTAAACTGCCTGAGAGCCGCTAAACTGAGAGAATGCTTCTTAAAACATATGAGCTAAACAAAATATTTGGTGCTCCTTTGGATTGATTTGGGGGTTTCAGCCTCAAATGCCCCAGGCTTGTGACGATTCTGGTTAAGGGGTAGAGATGAAAAATCAGTGGGTTCTCAAAAAGCTGTTAATAAAGGTACAGGTACCCGCAAAAAGCTGTTAATAAAGGTACAGGTACCCGCAAGCCTAGTGCTATTCCAGCCTTCTCAGATGTCTCCTTAAAGTC
>JAODKF010000045.1:12678730-12697025 GCA_026779585.1 Mormyrus proboscirostris | reverse complement strand
GTGACTCCACAGTGGAGATCCGCAGCGGAAGTGACTCCACAGTGGAGGTCCGCAGCGGAAGTGACTCCACAGTGGAGACCCGCAGCGGAAGTGACTCCACAGTGGAGGTCTGCAGCCGGGTGCTCTTCAACAAATTGGGACGGCTGAAGCTTTTATCAGAGGCTTATTTTTTCTTATGATTTTTGGGGTAGTCCTGATGTTTTACTCTTAACTTTTCAGCCTCTTGCTGCTGTACAGATTGAGCTGACCAAGAAACACTTCAATGTTCAATGTTACTCAGGGTGAAACAGTTCTTAGGGCCTTAAAGGACTCCTTTTGCCCAGAACTGCTGCTGCAAAGATCTGACAGTCCACATGGATACATAAAGGCCTGGTCTGATGTTCTCCTATGGAGGACTCAGGATCAATTAAACCCACTGCCTACATAAATAGCTACCCCACTATAGAAAATGACTGTTTAGCTGTTTAATGGGCCTTTCATTCTTGTATGTATTATTTATTGGCTTTTTGTTTTTGTTTTGGAGGCTGACTACTGATTTTGGCTGGCTTGGACTCCAATGTTAGAATCACACAGTGATTTTTTTGGTAATTAAGGCCTTTGAATTTTATATTTGTATAATTGTCATCCAGGACATCCAGGATGTCAGCCAGAGTCTGTCAGTGTCACATACTGACCCTTACAACCACGGCATGTTAAGATGCCAGTGAAACACTAACCAGGACATTTACATGTTGTGCACACAATGGACACTGGGGTACCTCCATACTTACCTGTTAGCAGTGCTAACCTTTTGTGGGTGCACCTTAATGCTATGATGATCTGTTAGTTATTGTCAATACACTTTTAAAACTTACAGTTTAGTGGCACTAGGGACACATTTCACGTTGTTTAATATGTCACTATGAGACTGACAGGAGGATTGGTTCAGTCACTGAAGTTTTGCAGGTACATGGGATGTCTATGTTTGTGCAGTGAGAGTTAAGTCATCAGACAATGCTAGCAATGCACCGGTCAATCAATATGCCGGACCTCACCCATGGTGGTGAGTAGGGAACACAAGGTTGCAGGACCCACACTCCTAAACAGGGGGAGGAGCTTGGAAATTCGATGCAATCTCAAAATAAAAGAGCTGCTCCTTCAGATTGCGAGGCGCCAAATGAGGTTGTTTGGAATGTCATAAGGATACTGCTGGGATGGTTCCCAGGAGAGGCTGTTCTAAGCACTTTTCACAGAGTGAAGGTCAGGGGGAAGACCCAGGGCCTGCTGTAAGCATTAATTCTCCCAGCTAGCTTGGGAACATTTGGGAATCTTCCATAATGAGCTGAATATATACAGTATATGAAAATATATGTCCATCATCCAAATGCATATCAAGTATAGGGTAAGAACGAGTCTGGAATCTCTACAAGCAGACTGCACAAGACATTGCGCATCCTGGATTTCATGTCCATTGCATGGTACAGTCACCACTAAGGGCAATTTAGAGACAGCTTCCCCTAACCACATGTTTTTATAGGGCAGAAGCTATCCAGAGTACTTGAGGAAATTTATGCAAATATAGGGAGACCATGCAGGGGCAGCTAGTGAATTAAAATATTGTGGAGGTAAGAAGATTATGCATTTTACAATAATACAATAGATTTTCCAAAAGAAGAGGGAAAATATGTTTTTAAATGACAATGAAATTGTACCAGAGTTACTTGTTTCATAATTTAAAGTCAAAAATAGACAAGGTACTACCCTCTGCTCTACACATATAAAACCTCCATCCCTGAAGGTACAGTATGAGGCAGCAGGGCTATCACCCGAGTCTCCATGCTGCCCTCTTATTTATATTTTAACATTCCCCTTAAATATGTTTATATCAGGTGCCACAGTGGATCTCACAGAGGCCTCACACCCACTTAATCTGTATTATATGCATAAGGTAAATGTAAATTATAATATAGATGACTATTTTAGGAAGAATACCCAACATAAATTTTTTATGTGCTTCAAACACTTGCTCCGAATGGGTTGCTCTGGCCACAGGAGTTAACCAGGAGCGATCAAATCAGGAACAATCTCACTGGGGCTCCAGCGAGAAATGCCAGCTACCTTGCTGACCTCGATTCCAGACCTGAAATGTGCTGATTAATATCAAACACTTACAGAAAAGCACTTCTTTGGCCATGGTGAGTCAGTCTGAGCTGAAGCCAAATTATATTTAATGAGATGACAATTTCTTGTTTCATTTGCTTGTGCTTACTGATCTTATTATTAACGCACTGGTACGTTATTATCATAACCTGGCAGTCGTGGTGCATGTGTGTTTAATATTGTGTTTTCGCTATTTTTTGGGATTTGGCAGGCTTTATAACAAAACCGTGCAGCGTCTCTTCCTCTGACGAGGATGCGGCCCGCTTTAATGCCACAGGGTAATAATTTGTAAATAGCTAGTAGCGTATTTAATAGATTATACAGTTGGCTAAGTATGTCAGCAAATAGCATCATCTCCCTAACATTAGCGAAGATGGCTGCGGATGACACATACCCATCAGAGCAATTTAGCCCTATTCGCGCATTGATCTTCTCCCTTCACATCTCACTGAACCTGTTTTTCTCCTTAGAATTCTTCCCCAAAATATGGAACGTAGCCCTTCATCAAAGCAGAGGCTGATGCACTCTCCCTCTGTTAGATTAGCCAAGAGAATGGATCTTTTCATCTCACACAGCTAACCCTTAAAAAATAAGGAAGGAGCGAAGCAAACTGCCTTCAGTACTGGTCCCTAAGCCTCTTGCGCTATCTTGGCAGGTCGCTCGCTGGCTGATGAATTAGATTAGTGCTAAGGGAGCCAGGTTTTTGAGCATGGGACTGCAAAGCAGAACTCCATGTGACTAATGTAGGATCTCCAAGCAAGGTACTTCACTTTGAGTGGATCAGTAAATATCCTAATTTATAAACTGGCAGTAGGTATAAATGTTAGATCTAAATGGTCCTCCTGAAACAGGGCTCTAATTGGTACTTAAATAAATAAATATACATCAAAGTTCTCTTGCCCTTATTTAATATGGTCATTCTGTGAATCATGAATTATAAACTATGTTTAGAATTCCCTGATGGATGGATCATCCATTAAAGAATTATAGCTTCATGTATTTCTGGAAAAAGATCCAATCGTTGCAGTTTTCTATTTCTTTGCTATTCCTGGCAAACATTAAATATCAGTTGCTTGTCGTGGAGGCTTAACATAAGAAATGTTGGCAAAGCTATGAATGCCATGTCTATAAGAATCTATGAACACATTTATAATACATTATAATGCATTCATAAAACATAAACATGGCTATAATTATTTATAAAAAGGCTTAACGCAGCCGTGTTTATTATGCATTATGAATGCTTTACTTAGCTCTCATCAATAATGCACTACAGATACCTTTATAATGCAGTACAAAGTGTCCTTAACGCTTATGCCAACCATTGTAATGCATTTTGATTGTGTCTATAGTGCATTATAGATGAGAGCTTCATTGGAGCTTATGAAGTATTATTATCAACACTACGTTAAAATGCCTTATGATTCTCAATAGAAGATGCTGAAATGCTTTATTAATTCTTATCCCTGCCTTTATAATGTATCATGAAGGTATCTATAGTATGATATAGATGACAACTTTAAGTAAAATGTTACCCAAAAACTTGTGCAATGAGGGTATAAAGTAAGGGTACACTGTAAGAGTAAGTCTTAACAGAATCTATTTTTATATTGTAGGTTTTCCATCCTCAGAATGGTGTCTTCAAAAAATGCCTTAAAGACTCTGCCCCCGTTGGTTCTTTTTAATGATGCCCCCAAGCCGCTTCTGTGCCGCATGAGAAAGGCGCAGTGATACAGGACATCATGGACACAAACAGGATATTATCTCCAAACTTACTTTGATGAGCTTTCCCAGGTGATTGCTACTGTTTTTTGTCCACAGGTCTGTATTTTTACTTGTTTACATTTTGATAATCACATTCTGCACGTGGATTCTCAAGTTTTGTTTCTTACCTACGTTGACTCGATTTTGTTAAGTATGTGGTTTCCAACCAGAAAACAGCGGTAATAAGATTCTTTTTGGTAGGAAGTGATTCTCCATTGTTTGCCCAGAACAATCACGGTAAACCGAAGTGCATGCGGAACAAATATTTCAGATCCAGCAGCAATGATGCGATTTGATTCATCAGAGGCGACTCTATGAGGATCCTATACCAATAGATGATAAATACTGAGTCAATGTAACTAACAGCGAATGCTTCCTTCACTTGCGCCACCGTTCCGGCTTTGATCTTTCACAGAAGATGTGTAATTCGCCCACTCTGCTCTCTACGAGCTCTGGTAAGTCAGCTTACATAAAGCTGAGTAACAAAGCTTTCCGTCTAGACGTATGCAGACTGACGTTCCAGTCTCCTCATGGTTTTGTCGCGCGGCTTCAGACAAACAGGGGTATTTCTGCTCTAGTAATGAAGATTAATAACGAGGCCCTGAAACGAAACGTCTTGTGAGGGAGATGCAGCCAAATGAACACAGCACCTGCTCCGGGCTCTTACATCATGCCGTATATTTAGAGACCTCATACATGTTTCTACATTCCCTCACATACTCATAATGGTCTGTAGTATGGGCTGGGGGAGTTTTGAAGAAGCGCCTCGCGGGGAGACTGGCAGGTCGCTAATCTGGATAACTGCACACCTACCCGATTGTCTTGCCTGTGATCCCGCGTCCCACAGGGCTGAATCCATAGGATTATCGTCGAAAGAGCCACGTGGATGTGATTTTTGAGGCGCCGCACAGACCACTGCATCACAACACTGTTGTATGTGCAGAAATACTGCCGCACTCCTGTGTAAAAGGACTAGCTAATCTTTTCCTGGTTTTCTGCTGTTATTATCGTGTCATGTCGCTGATTAAATAAGCTGCATTGAAGCGACGTGTCCCCTGATAGCAGAGCTTCTTTATATACTATCCTCTGTCGGCCTTTGAAGCCAGGCTTTGAAGCAGACTGGTAGCCACAGCAGATGGGTGACAGACTCTAAATGCAAAATGTCAGAGGTAACCAAGAAAAGATAATGTTCCCCGGTGCTAGGGCCTCTCGAGAAAGTGCAATGGCGAAATAAATGCTCAGTGTTCAGAGCCGGAATTAAGGTCGGTGCAAATTTCCATCAGTTTGTCACCTGCAATTTTTTTTTTCAAACTTCAGACGCCTTAAAATGTTACATTACAGATTCTAGTCACACGTTAGCTTGAATGATTGAATGATTAAACAGTGCTGACAGTTTCATTAAAAAAAAAGCCTTAAAAATAATCTCTGAAACAGCCATGTGGATGAAGAAAGGTGAAAGAGTTGAAATTTATGAAATAAGTGTTGCATTACATCTAGGATAGCAGGAGGGAAAGTATTAACATTTTATTTCAAAGCAGGCAATAAGCATTTGTGCATGTATAAAATAAGGAGATTAGCACAGATAGACTGGTGGTTAAGGACTGAAGGGCATGATTTCGAGTCTCAGGGCGCGTCCCACTTTCACAGAAAATATACAAAATATAGCTGGTGTTTTATGGTATTATCTGTATTATCAGTCTGCGGGGAAATAGGAAGGGATGGCAAATTCCCAGTGGAATCTCTCCCTCTGTGGTGTTCCACAACGACCTGGCAAAAGCCTTCCTCTAAAGCTGCCAAAACCCTGCCTAGAGGGCCAGACCCGGGAGCGAGGGCTGCCTGAGTGTCGCTCATGGAGGACAACCGAGATCCACAGCTCTCCCATGAGGCACCCAGTGAGTCCAGAGCACGGGAAAGAAGCAAGGTCATTACGACAGGAGTGATTGTTTTCATTGACATCTCTAGATTGTCATAGGATGAACGATTTGTACAGCGAAATATTTATTGCACTCAAGTATTACCCTTTAATGGTATTTAACTACGGAAGCACCATAGTCTTCTTCCTAATTAGTTAGCCGCTACACTGCATGTCCGTTGATGTAGATGAATGTAAAGTACTATTATTTAAGGTAATACAGTGTTATTTCCTGTAACACGCCAGCATTCATAATACAGAGGCTGGTGGCTGGCAGGTTTGGTGTGCCACACGCGGTCTTGCACCTCCAAGGCTCTGGGACCCCCACTGGCTCCCTGTGCGTGCATGTCGTCCCCGTGTTTGTGTGGGTTCGCGCCCAGTGACATGCGTTAGGTCTGTCTCTAAATAGTCCCTATTGTGTGAGCGGCTGCTCTGTGACTGACGGGCAACCAGTGCGGAATACAGAATGTCTCCTGCCCTGCGCCTCCCAGGATACTGTGTTTAAAATTATTTTTCTCTAACTTTATGTCTGTTTAAACACACACACACACACACACACACACACATATACAAGTATGTGTGTTAAATTCATACTGTAACTGCACCTTTAATGAACTTAAGACTCTACCTTTACCATGTTGCATGCTGGATGAACACAAAAAAATGTCCTTTAC
This sequence comes from Mormyrus proboscirostris, assembly GCA_026779585.1. NCBI lineage: Eukaryota > Metazoa > Chordata > Actinopteri > Osteoglossiformes > Mormyridae > Mormyrus > Mormyrus proboscirostris. Next base: position 12,690,536 of record JAODKF010000045.1, on the reverse strand, counting down.
TCGTATCTATAATGTGTAAGCGCTCAATGTGCTGATTTTGTTCTTGCACAGTAAAAATGAAATAAAGCCATAGATGGATAGATTCCCACTATTAATCTGTTTGAGAACGATAATTAAAATGCAAGAAAGTAATAGTCTGGAAATAACGAGAGTGATCACCCTGCAGTTCAAAGGATTCAGCGTAATAGGAATTGCAGAGTCATTTGAATAAATGGACAATAAATTCAGGGTGGTGCATGCAGAATAATTATTATATTATAAATACCCTTATACATTTTATATATGAAGGTATATACATATATGTCTTAGTTGAAGAATAAATCGATGTTGTTGAAGATGATAACGCAGAGTAGCGCAGCAGTTCGTTTTAAAGGAACATCAGTCCCTTTTAATGTTGCGTGTTTTTTTCCTGCAGTGCGACAGGAGAAGTCGCTCGGCCAATGAAATCGCTCATTCGCATCACACACCTGGCACACGTCTCCGTCATCGCCCTGCCCGGGATTTCGAGGCCAGCCAAAGGGGGCTGCTGGGCTGCTGTGTGGCCAGCCCAACCCCGGAACGCGCCAGGTACTTATGAGTCCACGTAGCGGCTGAAGAGGCGCTCCGGCATCCCACACGGCGCCCCCTTTTGACTCACCGTACAAGAAAAGAAAGCCAGACAGCAGGGGTGTGAATTGGAAGAGCAAGGGCCAGCTGCCCCGCGCATCCTGCCACATATGGCATGGAGGCGCTAGACTCAGCCAAGCGCAAGTGGGGCAGAGAAACGACGACTAATGGGCATGAAGATGATAACAGAAACGCACGCAATTAAAAACCACAAGCATGAAACATGGTGTCTTTCACCTGAGATGACATGAAAGCAGAACAGCAACTTAAAAGTCGGCAAATGTTCGAATGGGCGTTAATTCAGGATTCATACGCGAGAGAGAACGACAACAAGAGAGAGAGAAAGATAGAGTGAGAGAGAGAGCGAGCGAGCGAGCGAGTCCTTCAAAAGCTGCTGAATTTTTTACCATTTCGCTTTTTTTCATGGGCTGTTTAAAATAACTATTGAAGTTATTCAAGCCTCATAGGCCGTTAGGAGCAGATTGACACCGGGCCACTTTAAGCTGGGAGAAGATCAAACTACTTTAAACTGAGTGCTCATCTGTCCCCCCTGAATATGTACCTCTCAAAAGCAGACAGGCTGTGACCGAGGCAATCGCAGACAAAAGGGCACGGAGGGAAAAGTGACAGCAAGCCGCTCACTCGCATCAACAGAAAAGTTATATACTTTATGCATTTATATTAGCCTTTATGGAAGCTTTGTGTGGTACCTTCCACCTCATATTCTGACCGAGGAACCCCCCCCCCCCCCAGAGCTAATACTTTGGGCTAACCCGTGAGCTTTCCCTAAGCCGGCCGTATCTCGCAGCAATAAACGCCGTCAGGCTGGAGGAATCTGGGGTGAGTGGTTCTAGTACACGCATGAATTAAACAACCTGCAGCTTGTGAAGAATATGGATGCCGGCGTCAGGTTTACCGGTGCTGCTGTTGAAGTTCTGAAGCTAAGATCAAAGCTTGATGCCATTATAATGTCCAGGAAGAATAAAACATATAATTTACATATTCATATATATGCCTGATAGGAGCCTGTGTCTCACTTTATGCTTCTCTTCTATGACATTATATTCTAGCCTAATTAGCTTAGCCCTGCTTTCTGCAGTCTAAGCTGTTTTTTTTTTACCTCCATCTCTTAGAGAAAGAAACTGAGGTCCAGGAATTTAGAGGAACACTGTAGATGCAATAAGCAGTTTTCCCCACTGCTGGCGTTCTGATAAAATACTGGGGGCAAGGGATTGAGGGGTACCTGGAATTATATCCCCCCCTCACCCCCCAGGAAATGTAATTAAAAGATATGATCTTTATTCTAAGCCCTCATACATTTTTTTTTTCCTGCGGAAAATCTGTAGATTATCCTTAGTGGGCATTTCGGGAACAATAGAGCAGGGCCTGGCTGACATTCTGATAGAATAGAAGCCGAACATTAGAAGTAAGTGACCTGACTGATACGGAGAAGATCAGGCATTAAGGCCTGGACATTTTGCCCCAATTTACATTCAAAAAGAGGCAGGCAAAAGAGGTACATATGTTTACATTACAGCAATATGCACAGCCCCCACCTGCTGTTCAGGATACAGTCCGTGGGCTGCTAACCCTTGTCCCTGTAGACAAATCCATTTAAGGTTATATGGGCCTGTTGTATTTTTCATAGAGTTATTCAGTTTTGATGCAATGACATAGCAGATGCAGTGTTACACTGCACAGGAACGAAAGCAAATCAACAAAAAAAAATAGACATCGTGTCCAAAAGCCGGTGTTATGTAATGACGTATCACAGCTGAGTTCCGCGCCGACATCCGAAGCCGTGCTGCCGTCGACGTGCGATGTCAGCCGCGAAAATGCTCGCACACATGTGTGCGCACGGCGCGCTCTGCCTTGCCTTTGGTGCCGGCGAGCCGCCCGCAGTCGTCTGACGGACAGGAGTGAGTTCTCATGGAAACGCCGGCGTGGTCGCCAGGAGCGCTAAATTTAGCGCGTTCCCCCCTCGGCGTCGCTGCACGGGGAACGACGCGTTGCGCTGTTCACTCGCTGAGGCCGCCATGCTGGGTTCCGCTCTCCCTCACCGCCGCCGAGAGTCACATCAATACACGGCAGGGACCCAGCACACAGACGCATCTGCTGCGCCTTAATCAGCAGGAACCTTTTCAGGGTCGGAAAAAGTGGTTGTTTATGCCCTGTTATGGACAAAACCGAGGTGAGAAACTAGCAGGATGTTTGAAGGAAACGCGCCCGATTCCAGACTTGACACAATTAAAGGAAGCTGGGGAAAAGGACAGTAATGAATGTTTTGTTGAAAACCTGAAAGGAAGTTTTAGCTTTTCAGTAGATTCATTGAACAATGTTTCTTTGCCTGGCTAAGTCTAAAATACGCACAGGCAACGCAATCAGGAGCTTGCATCAAATGAGTTTTCAGTACACGTGGCTTTACAGCTCTCCAGAAGCAGGCAGTTTAGTTTAAGCTCTGGCAATTGAATTTGTGGATAGATTTACGTTTAGCATCACTGAACAGTTTGGTTTCCAAACTGTAAAACTGATGTTTGTCTTTGATTCAGCCCTGTAAATGTAACTGTAAATCTACATCTATCTGGAATGTGCTCTATCCTGCACTGTATCTTATTTTAGTGTTTTTTTTTTAATCAAATGTTCTTTAAAGTGCGATTTGCTTGTCAGGAAAGCAAGTTTAATGGATTGCAAAGGTGAATTGTGTAATTGAATGCTGTCATCCACAATGTATATACTGTGTGTGTGTGTGTGTGTGTGTGTGTGTGTGTGTGTGTGTGTGCGCGCGCACCTGTGCCTGTGTGTATATGTATATACAATATTTGGGTTCAAATTGTGAATAGGGAGCAGTTAATGGTGCTTCATGCAAGTTTCCTTGATTAGCAGCATCTAAACAATTAAAAGTCATCTTGTGACTGCTAGTCATATGCAGCTTTAAGCCATGACACCTCCTCTGTCGAGATGACTTCAGTTCCTGCTCCCCCTCTCCACGTTTCATCTCTCATGCATGTTTCACGCCACACCCCCACCCATACCCTGCTCCCCATCCCTACATGAAAGGCACCTTTTCTTCAGGAGATGAGTTTCCACTGGAGCTTCCACGGGCTGCTCCAGGATCGTTAGGGATACATGAAATGGAGGATGTTGAAACATTCTGATGTTTTTTCATCCTTCTCCTCCTGGTTCCATGCTTTGAAATGTGTTTGGCCATCAGTGTTATACACAATCGATATCTCCGCCATGTTCATCCAGTTATCGCCCGCCAAAGGGCCAGGAGATGAGTCTAGCAGAATATGACTGAATACTGCAGACTACCAACAATATCCGAGAAGGGTGTTTTCTATGTTCCCAACCTTCAAGTGTTTCAGCTGAACAGGAATAAACAACTAGTGCTGGAACTGATAAACAGGAATGCCGGGTTTATTTAATGCAGTGTATGGGGCTTGTCTGCACCTGGCCGTCTGGCCATACCTGCTCAAATGTCATTGGTTATGTGATAAGCTCTTCTAGATTCACTAGGAGAAGTGAACAGAGACTATCACCTTCTAACCAGACAGTGATTAATGGGATTTTTGTGCTAATGAGGCCTTTGCAAGCTTTCTAATATTCACTATACTATTCACTATGTAGAGAGGGGAGCTGTTTGTCCTTAAAATAACAGAACACCAGAGACTTTCAAAGGTTGTGTTATGAAACCCCAGTTGATATTAGACAAAAGTGATCATTTATTCTAAAGTATGTGTTCATGGTTTCCTGTCAGAATCGAGGGGCATGGCCAAACCTGTAATCCGTCATTGCTGACATTTAATGGTGTTAGCTGTCGTACCTCCCTGGGTGTGTCCATGCAAAGGGCCGAAATCCGAACACCTGCAAATGTTTAGTCGTCCAGATACTTTGGGTTTAAAGTACTCTTTGATATTCTATAAATTGTGTTTTGAGGATTTCAGGTACATGAAATTTATATTTTTTTGCACCAGCTGCTTGAGGGGTATAATTCTGACCAAGGAATCATCCATAACTATTGTCCCACCGTGTTTATAATACTTTATGAATGCATTATAATACATTATGAAGGTATTTATAATGCATTATAATCAGTGCTTTAAGTAAAGTATTACCAAATTATTATATAAAAAACTTCAAATATATTTGACTCTGAAAAGGATAAGCAGATACAGGGGATGGATGGATGTATATATTTGATGTTTTGTGCATCACGCAGACATGTTATTTTGTCCCACTTACAAAATATGCTGGCTGGTGGCGTGTTTCCACGTTGCTATGATGCTGTAATACACAGCCCCTGTTTGTGTGGACTTCATCTTTCATCATCCACTCGCACCTTCGCCGTCGTGCAACAGAGACACTACTGTAGCTACACACATTAAGACCGGGACCATCACTCAACGTACAGAAATGTTTCTTGGGGCGAAATGCTGCACTCCATGTCCAGCTGAAAGGATAAACGGAACGTAAGTCGTGGAAAAAAATTCTTGGCAGGTAGATAAAAGCAGGATGAGTTAGACAAATAGTCAAGAAATAGTCAAATAAAATTCCAGTCATTTGGGAAATGGGGAGAGAGTGAAGCTGGGTGTTGCTTTAAAAGCACAGACTTTGCTGTGATGTTCAATCTGTCTATGACTTCTCAAAGGTCTCCGCCTGACCGGATTTGCCGCTGGGCAATGTCACCCCATGTCTCAAAAAGTGCCATTAATTGTGAAAAATGTGGCATTAAATAAGCTGTTGTTTTTACCTTCTGCCCTTCTCGTAAATTTTAATGTTTTTCGAGCAGCTACTGCGTGGTTACACCATCCGTAATTTAGCGAAGGCAAGGTAGAAAAACGGAAATATGTTGGGACAAATTGTCAGACCTGTGGCGGTCCTGTGGCTTAATTTGCTATTCTTCAAGCTCTCACTGAAATCATTAATGCTGTTATTTGCCTGCACATGCTCAGTGGGTCGTGGTACAGCCTCACACCTGCAAGCCTGGGACTGATTCCCCACCCAACTTTCGCTAAGTGTAGGTTGTATGTCCTCGCAGGGATTGCGTGCGTTTTGTCCCACGGTCCAAAGACATGCAGTTTAGCTGAATTGGTGTCTCTAAATCCCTCCATGAGCATCAGTATGATAGATAAGTGTCCCATCCAGGGTTTTGTATCTAAGGCTTTTTTGGGATAGGTTTCAAGCTTGCTGTCGGTAAGTGGTTATGGATAATAGGTGGATATTTGCTCTGATACCTCATAGACCTGAACGCATTTCCTGCAATGTTTAATAACTGCCTGTCCGGCATGTAATTATTTTATTCTGTAATATTATATTGTAATGTAAAGTATTAAAAAAATTAAACTATGTTTCTGTATAGTGGTAAATAAAATGACAGACAGGATGGAAAACTGTTAAATATTTTAATTCCATGCTAAATGCCTAATATAATGTTTACATACTATATTTATTTCCTATTTTAAATAGTCAAAGCAAGTCGATGTGAGATACACAATAGACATTTAGCAACGGGAATTTATAGCTGACGGACACGTCCTTGCTGCTCTGTCTGCGTGACAGCTAAATGAAACGCCGTGGACATAACCTCTTTCTTCCAGTGAGATATTGATGACACGCTGATGAGTTTTTAGAATAGTGACACCAAGCGCACGGCACTTAAACCAAGTACACCACTCAGAAAATAATGAATCTTATTAGCATATTAATTCACACACACAAAAGTCAGACTCTCATTCCTTTATGATTCTTTTTTCAGGGAACAGATTTCAGAAGCCATCTTTGTACACGGGAGAAATTAGCAGTCCAAGTATGGGGGGTGAAAAAAGGGTTTGGGGGGAGTGGAAAGGCTTCTGGCATGTTCTTCACTTGATGGATGTTATTATATGCAAGCAAGGCAATACAATATGATTTAATCAGTAATTTCATTCCCAATGACTTCAGTCCCTCTCTTCAATTTGATCTGTTTCGCACCAGTAGAACAGAGTTAATTATGTGCATTAGTGCTTTATTGACAAGCCAGGGGCTGACCGCCTGGAGGACTGTGTAAATGAGAATGTTTTTGTTGGGATTCTGGTGCCATATATGGTGGAGAATACGTGTGTGGTGGTGTGTATACTGGGTGTTGTTCGGGACAAACCAGAACAGTAGCAATTTCAGGTACCTCTGGTAGAGAATGCTCAGAATGGAGCACACCTGGAGCACCTGTAATGTTAGAAAAGGTCCTATTTGTAACAACAGTACAATGTGTATTAACATTATGTGCATGTTTTGGTGATTAAAGTCAGTTTGGTAACACTTAAAGCAGTCATATAAATGCATTATACATATTTATATTTATAATGCTTTTATATAACTGCTTTAAGAAAGTGTTACTGTCAGTTTTGTTGTGCATCCTTGATTCTGTGCTCCCTGTAGAGACTGTTTTTAGCCCATCTCACAAACGATATTCTGATGGTGCTTTGTACCTGACCTTACTTTAAGCTGGGTCTGGCTGCCTTTGCTTTTTGGATTTTATCCCTGTTAATCCTGGTTTTCCGTCACGGGCCAAAACACACCGGATCTCTGGACTCCGCAGAGTCCGTGGGGTCGGAGTCCTGGGCTGACTGTACCGGCCCGTCACCTGTGACGGCCACGCCGAGCGGAACCATGGATCGTTCCTGGGGCGTAGTCACGGTGGAGTCGTCTGAGGCATCCTTCACCCGTCGTTTAATTGCCTGTTGCGATGACGGAACAGCCCCCAGGAAGACATTCACACACTGAGCGTAAACTGCTTTTTCTTTGCCGCAGATGGCATTGAATCTGTGACAAATGTTGAAGGGCCAGAGGCGCACCTGTGACAGGATGGAGATGGGAGGGTGGCGATGAAGGATTGTAAAAAAAGGAAGCCACCAATCAGAGCAGTGCTGAAAGCTTCTGTCCACAGAACTCCATTGTTTTCCATCCCGTGTATCGAAACCTCTCTGTTCCCCACACATGTAAAACATGAACATCATTCTGACAGCTACGGCGACTGCTAAAATTACCTTATCGCTGCAATAGCGTGAAAACACGGATTATTAAAGATCGAGCAATGTCGCCGAGTTGTCGAATAATAATTCCAGATTGTTTTATTTTAATCAAATGTTGACATCTGCTTGTTACCCTGAGTTGGCTCAAATACACAGAAATAGTTGCATCACCAATCATATATATCCACCCGTTCATTAAAACCAAAAATGAGAAAGGGGTGTCATTATCCAGTGGTGAGACGGGCAAATGTCTTAGAATCAGACAGCCGAGATAATATCTAAAAATATGCAAATAAATGCCAGTATCTGTTTGAAGAGAAATGAGGAAAAAAGGTTTGCAGCCTAATACAATATTGATTAAAAGCTAAATATTCACCCTGAAATTAGACTTATGCTATAAGCCATGGGTTTTGCATTCTATTTAAATAACCTTATTGGAAAAAAAAGTCCCGTCATTGACTAATTCATTTTTTAGGCCATTTCAGATTCTGTTCAAAATGAAAATTGTATTTTTCAGCTCATTTTTCTCTTTGATGACTCTAACAGGAAAGGATTTTATTCCCTTAAAGGACAGAATTGGTACTTTTTATTTCCTTTGTTGATGTGAGAGTCTTCTGCACTTCGGGCGGCGAGGAGAACTCGGCTGCAAAACAAGGCCGTCCCGGCAGCACCCGGTGCCCGTGTCAGCCGTGATCGCCCGTGACAGAATGCGGAATTAAAAACTGGATGGTTGTAAGGAGAGGCCACGCGAAGAATGATCTTGCATAATAAAGAGCAATTATTATACAAGATGACAAAATTCCAATTAGTGTATTGTTTATACATCAAAGGACCCAGATGGTTCTAAGCTACCGTTTGGTACAAAAACTATGAATATAGTAATAGCAAAATTAACAGTGGGAAGAAGAAGAGAAAAAAAAAAGCATGAGAGGACGGTGGACGTTAAATATGCATATATATTAGATGCAGCAAAAGCTTCAGAGGAAACGATAAAAAAGTATTGTTTGGTTTTTCTCATTTAAATGCGGAATTAGCATTTCAAAACCTAAAAGCGGAAATGAAATAACAGCATGGTTTTGCTGCCCTGGTACTGCCACAGCCGCCTGAAATGGGTTCTGACATTGCAAGGGCATATGTGAATAAATGGAGGAAAAAGCTACAGTTAAATATTTATTTTTGGAGAGGTAAATACAGGAATGCAAAACCAGTTAAGTATAAAATGTAATGCTTCAAATGCCACGTCGTCTGATTTTTAGAGTCTACTTTTAATCAGGAAGTGCTATATTGTGCTTTATACATCCACATTATACATATTACATTCCTGTCAGAATGGGACATCTCCATCCGTAGGTCTATAGAATGTCAGCCAGTAGCCAATACAATCTTTATTTGTGTAGAGCACCTGGACGCCTCACAGGAATATCCGTATTCCCTCAACAATCAGATTTTATATGCTTTCATTCTGTAATGTTACAGATGGCACAATGCGATTAAAACATACTTCCCCCAATTTCACAGCTCTTAGGCCCCTAGCCTGGCAGTGTCTCTGGGAGAATCAGGATGCTGTCCCCCTACTAATTGGACTCACTGACTGTTAATAATTATGCGCAGGCACAGGGGATGACGGCATTCCGTTTAACCTTCTTTTTAAGCTTTAGGTAGATCAACATTCTCTTTGGGGCGAACTGGGTTTTGGACTGGAGTCTCACTCCTTTCACGGTGCCTTTTTAGTCGTGCTCTCCAATACTTCCATCTCAGCCAGTGGGTAATGTTTGTGGTTATGGTGGGGAGCAAGTCAGGGAAAAGCTGAAATCTCATGCACGCATAATGTTCTTAAGGTTTCGACCGCATGGCATTTCCTAACATTTTTTGTATTAACCGTTTGGATGCTAACAGGGGAGGTAAACAGACTACATGCTTTCATGAATAATCATGTAGCCAGTAGCATGCTAGCTAGCTAATGGCTTTCATTTATAACTTCAGTCGTCCTAGTTATGTTGTGTTGTTGGGAAGTTGGTGTTGTTGTGTTCCCCTGCCCATTAAGGTGCTCCTAAACTCTACTCTCAAACAGGGACACTGTGGTACTGCCCTGATTCTATCTTACAATTAATTTCAATATGTCCCATTAGGTTCAGACAGGAGTTTTAAGCTGGGAATTGCAGCATTTTAGCCCATTCTCAGAAATACACTTATCTTGAATGTGGGTCAGTTCTTCTGTTTACCAGGAAGTTTACACGATGCACATTTAACCCTGCACCTGCTACATTCTTTATTATGAGCCCAAATAATTTTCCAGTGTTATTCTCTGTTAAGCCTAAAAGTTTAGTAGTTAGTCGTTTTTCCTGAAATCTAGTAATATTCAGGTTGATGTCTTATAATCCAGAGGGTAAGTGGTTTGGCTTCACGCTCTCTCCTATGCCGATGCGGCCCATGTACCAACTTTGATTGATCCACTTTATTTTTTTCTTGGCATTAATGCTCCCAGTATCCAAATATATTCCCGTGGTGAAAGCTTAAAAGCTTGGACATGACTAACTCTCCTTCCCACCCTCCATTGACTTAAGCAATTTCCAGGTCACATACAAGCTGACCTTTCAAAATGTTTGTCCCTCCATAATTCTCTACTTGCCAGCATTTACATTATTGAAAGGAATGTTGTCCAGCGTATACATTTTTCTCAGCACTGCAACCTCGATCCACTGACCAAATACTGAAGAAAAAAAAAAAAAACATTGATCCTTCAGTTTCAACATTTCACGCAGTAAGGTATCCCAGATTCTCCAGCCTGAAATAAGAAGTCAGTAAGAGGCCGGTCTTTACTTAATTTTAAATATTACATTTGGGCATTGGTGATTTGCCTGCTTTGGTATTATGGAGACATATTGAGGTAAATTAAGGATATCTACAAAGGTTAAAAGGTGTTCTCAACTCAACCGTGGCTTTGAAACAATCAGATTTCACTCCCTGCTTTCAAACCACATTCCATTCTCATAAAGTGATGCACTCTGGAGAGTAAAGATCACACTGCATGTAGATGATTTTCTTCCCCTCTAATTTTTCATAGCTGAGTCCTTGTTCCCAGTGGCCTAACCTTTTTTTCTCCCAAAATGGGACTAGAGGGGTTTCACTCTGTGCAACTGCATTTGCAGATGAAGAAGCCCAGGTTAAATATGGCCTCAGATTATGCACAAAAGCTCAATGCAGTTGAAGCTGTACTCTATCCCAGGTAGACTGCACCCCATGGACTACTACTCAGTTGTGGTAGTCTATGAGTACAATATGGTTAAAGATCTCTAGATCACAGCCACACCTGTGACTTCATACTAGCAGGTTCGTACTGCAGAAGTTTACTTAGTTGTGTACAGCATGACTCAGGGAGATAATTGCTTTTCTGTCTATCTTCCATGTTATATTGTATCTTTTAAATCAATATAAAAAGTATTAAAGGAGGAGTCTATTCACTGAAGACTTTATGTCAATGAGTGGAAGTTAAATAAAGGGAAGAGGAAACATGCGCTTGATTTCCTGATGTGGAAAGCAGTCTTTTAATATCCCAAACACCTAAATTTAAAATAGAGAAACCACCTCATTTAATGCAGAGTCTGGTTATGAAAATAAGGCTTCTAATCAAGTAGCTGATTGAAAGCGGCGGCAACTCTCAAAATAACTTTTAATATGTCAATGGCATAAAGTTCTGGTGGTGAGAAGGCTTGTGTAAGTTTTACTTCCACAACAATGTTCTGAGGGCAGAATGAAAAATGATGTTTAGAGAGATTGTAGAAGAGGTGGATGAAAGCTACTAGAGGAGGCAGGACCAAGACATCTGATCGGTTTGTCCCGCCTCCTCTAGTTGCTTGGACCCACCTCCTCTACAATCTGATTGGTTCACTCTCTGAACCATTTTTCATTCTGCCCTCAGAAAATATTTGTGTAAGTAAAACATGAGCAGTGAGGAAGGACTCGCACAATCATTGCTCATTAAAGACCGTATTAAGCAAAGGTAGATGTGAGGGCAAGGCTGATCCAGCTTTCAGGCAAGCTGGTGTGATTATGCAGGAAGCACTTAAAGACTGAAAACTGGATTACGCTGTAAAGTGGGGACAGGAGAAAGCTGTTACAGCAAGGACATGAGTTTATACCCGTGAAACAAACTTTCAAGGAAAGAAAACTCATTAACAATCTACGAACGCGGG
>JAODKF010000045.1:12648545-12660026 GCA_026779585.1 Mormyrus proboscirostris | reverse complement strand
TTGTTTTGGCCTGGGTCACTCCCGAAGTTGTTGCACCTCGTGTTTGTAACTGTGTCTGTGAATAAATATAAAAAAAATACAAAAAAGATCCCTTTGTTTCCTGTGCTCCCCTTTCCGGTCCCCTGCTTGTCCCGTCTTCCCCTTTCACTCTCCTCTACCTTTCTGGCGATCCCCACCCCTAGACTGGGGATCGTAACAATTGATAAAGTTTATTTATTACCCTTATCAAAACTGCTATCTGAACGTCTTTACAGGAGACGGGAGTGATCGTCGGTGCCCAAGAAATGTCTGCTGTTAACACCGACTTTCCGTGGTGACAGCGCATCACATTTATACCCAATCGCTTCTGAAGGGAGAATAGCTAATGAATAGATTGTTTGGAAGCCTTTGCAATAACTTCTAACACAGGAGGGAGCACTGCTGATTCACTTAGCAGGAAATGAAAAGGGGGAAAATTCTAGTTAATGTGCGTGAGTCTAAGTATTGTAATAAATAAAAAGGAACGAAGGACAATCCTTTATATCTGTATCGTGTCAGGTTAAACAGCGCACTCTTTAGTGTTGTCTAGTTTTTTTTTAATTAAAATAATTTGACTCACGCCTCGGCTGATTAAGTATTATTTGCAATAAATGTCAGCTCGCCAGATAAATCACACAAATCACAAAAACAGCACTGCCTTGTTCACTGTAGTGCGCTTTTTTGTGATGCGTGCAAAGGCATCCGTCGGCAGATTATGCGGGGATCACCCCCTACTTATTAAGAGATGGAGATGAAATATTAACAGGTCTCAGCGTCGTGATTTGGATCGGATTGTCCACAAGTGGGAACGTGGACTTTATCAAAGGCAGCGACTCCCACGCTGAATTTCCGTGTTTGCCGTCTTCCTAAAACGCCTCCGTGACTGTGCGTGCCCGGGTCTCCCCCCTCCAGCAATAACCATGATCATACTGCCCTGTGCAATTAATACAGTTAATATAGGTCACCGCAAGCGGAAATCATTCATGTAAAAAGACGAGCAGTTGAGATCGTAAGTGTGAATGGTACATACCGGCTTGTATTAATGTGAGAATTAGCATCCTGAACTCTCGTTATGATAGCTTGTACAATCACAAATTCTGTGTCTGTCGGGTAGGTCTTACATGGAAGTATAAAAATTTGTGGTGTATGCTGCTCTGAAATGTTATGTCCAATTATAAACGTACTGCTGTACGTCCCGTAATTAGATATGTCTGTTTTGATCTGCTCATGCGCTTTCCGGCTGTGAGCTGACGGCACGCGGGATGGGACGTCCTGCAGCTTTCAGGATCCAGTTTACCCTCGCGCTCTTTGTGCATTTCTACGTGCTGCGTAGGCGATTCGCGCTGCTACCTCACGGAGATACTGAGGCTGCATTCCTTAATTTCAGTGCTGTCCTTGCTGCTGGAATGTAAATAGCCTGTCATCTCCTGCATGCTTAACGACCGTTGCAGTTCTGACTTCTATTGATCTTGCAAACAAAACTATTTTTTATCTTTTCTTGCATAAGCCATTTGATAGAGATCTGTCTGAACTTGCTGTGCAGTGTGATGTTCTGCTTAACACTGATTATTGCAAGGATAACCCATTTTTCTGAGACTGGTGTATGGAAATTTAAGTCCCCTTAGGTCTAAAAAAACTAATTTTGGTCATGTAGCTGTAAGACTTGCTCCAGGCAGGATGGTGATCACAACCAAGTGGCAAAGGATGGGGACTTTATTTTGGGTTGGAAGCGTATAGGAGGAGAACCTATAAGGTTATCTGGTGCTCAGAACAGGATAAAACACACATAAAAAAGCAAAATTGTTACTGGGTATCAGGAAGAAGTGCAGAGTCTACCATTAAGTTCTGTGAAAGGAAAAATAACTCAATATTATATGGTGATTAGGAGTAAGGCACATATCAAATGAATAGGTGGGGTTGCCACCCAAACTTATCTCACCCAGAGATAGAAAGAGAGGTTTGCTCCCTACCAGCTGTAGCCTCCCCTGTCCAGGAGAACTGGGTGGAAGATGGATGGATGGATGGATGTTTAGAAGCATACTTCAAATTCTGAAGTCTGAAAATCTATGTGAGGCATAATTGCTCCTAGACTTCAGATTAATTACATTTGTTATAATCTTATTTATAACCTCACTCGGCACAGTACAAAATGTGAAGAATAATGTTAGCAAATAAAAACAGAAACTGGAAAGTGGTGACTAACTGAGGGCTGTGATGAGGTCACAATGCTAACACTGTTCTCATATTAGCTGTGCAGGGTGAACACAGACGTGGCACTTTCCATTTCATCATATAACTTTATTAAATGTAGCATTTTATACACATGAGATTGTCATGGATATTAGTCTCACCTGTGTGGGTAATGAGAGTCACATAGATGAGATGCTCTGGCTTTTGACTGAGGTGAACTACTCACTCCATCCATGCAGGTATCGAAATGTTCTGGTATAGCTGTGCGATGAGCTTCATGGTTTGTAGTGTTTGATGAAATTTAAGGATTTGCATGCAGCCAGTGTGCAGATAACTGGATGGGTATGTCATATCTATTATGCGTGGGAATTAACTGGAGACAAGGTAACAGCTGAACAGTATACTCTGTGAACCTCATTCAACAACAGCTAGGGAAGCATTATCCTGCATTTACAGTTACCAAGAAGACTGCCTTGAGTCCATTACCGTAATAACCTGCATATATGTTGACATGCCTGTGTCACTGGTAGTATGTGTGTTTGGGAAGTGGTGCAGTAGGTGCATGGATACCCTGGCAGGTTCAGGGGCCCTGAGCATTTTACAGGGGCCACGGTAGGGGCATGGATACCTTGGCAGACTCAGGGGCCCCCGCATTTTACAGGAGCCTTGAATTCCTAAAATTATATATAAAACTAGCCCCAAGGTGACATTTGGTCAGGGGGGGCCAGACTTTCTAGCTGTGCCCCTGTGCATGGACCTGCATATACTACAGTGTATGTGTGTGTGTGTGTGTGTGTGTGTGTGTGTGTGTCTGGTCCAGATATACATTGTGGGGATCATTTTCTCAATCCGCTCAAGCAGAAATTCAACTTTACAGAAATCTGTTAGTGCAATCAAAGAACTAAAAACACCAAAAGACGTCCATTTCGTTTAGTTTCTTATCGTTAAGATAAGGGATGGGTAGGGATTAAGGTTGGCATAGGTAGGATTAGGGTTACGTCCATAGAAAAGAATGGAGAGTCCCCACAAAGCTTTAGATACTTAATCGCTCTCTCTGTATTATGTTTATATTACATTGTGGGGATCAAATGTCCCCCACAATGTCATAAAAACCTTTTTTTTTTTTGTTGTGGGAACCATTTTTCAGGTCCCCACAAAGATCTGTGACTGCAATTAAAAAATTAAAAATTCCATAAGATTTATATTTTCTTTGGTTACTTGTGGTTAAGGTTAGGGCTGGGTAGAGGCTCAGGTCGATACGTTGGGATTAGCCTTTGACCCTATTGAAATGAATGGAGAGTCCCCAAAAAAATATACTTACCTGTGGGTGTGTGTGTGGGTGTGTGTGTGTGTGTGTGTGTGTGTGTGTGTTTGTGTGTGAGAGTAAATAGCAGCATTTCAAGGTAATCATTTAAGGTCCTAGCTTAGCTGTATCTTGGTTACGAGAAGATGATGTTTGAAAGTTACACTCAGCAGGACATTGTCTTAACCCCCGCTGAGGGCCACTATCAGTCTTTAGACAATGGATTCCAAAAGTTTCAGCATCTCCTAGCCCTACTACTTTGGTGCAGTTTAAGGTGAGGCATATTTACTGCAACGGCAATGCCCACGAAGAACGCAAACGACACTGTACCCCATGAAAATGTCGACCTCCGACACCCCATTTAAGGTTTCTACACTAAAGTATAATTTGTGAGTATATGGGTCCTTGAGCAAGGCCCTTAACCCCAATGGCTTCAGCAAGGACTGGCTGATTCTGCATTCTTAATTGTATATTCTGAATATGTAAATATAATACATATACAGGGTAAATCAAAGAACTGTCAAATGCTTTCAAAGTTTGACACTGTTTCTGTTCATCAAGAACCATTTAAAGACACGGGAAATGTTCTTTAAATGCCCACAGTGAGAATTATAGCTATTTGATTAAGTATGCTGGGATTTCCAGGTATGGAGCCTATTTCTGGAGACTTTTCAGCACATTTTGTGCACTGATTGTTGTGTAACCTCATCATTAATGGCCTTCGATATAATTTAATAGGTCTTACCATTTTCACGTTTTGTTCTCAAGAATAAACCCTAACTGTATATTTTGCACTGTGATTTACTGCTTTGTCGCAACACTGTGGTAGGTCTGCATACATAATTTCTTATTGATTGGAATAAGGGGAGCAGTTTCTATGTATTTTCGATTTATGATTTTTATATATATTGTTATATAACATTGAAGTTTTTGTAGTCTAAATTTAATAGATTCACTCAAGTGCTGTCTACCTAACAGTGAATTATCCAGTAAGGGAAGAACGTCACGTGACTGGTGCGTGCATTCCCATGTGAATGATTGTGTAGTGGCAGCAGGGGGGCGGGGATAATCTTAATTAGATGACAAAAATAAAAACTCCTCCTGGAGGGACAGGGAATATTTTATTGATTGCTGAGCGATGTCTCGTTAATTTTGCACGGAGTGTGGATCCCTCATAATCAATATCCTGTGAGTGCATCCTCATGCTACCACGTAAAGTATCACTGTCCGAGAAGCGAGAAGTTGTGCTGCAATTAGGGGCTCTAAAGAATTCAGAGATCGATATGATAGATGTATGATCCGTTTGCAGGCACGCGGTGAGCGGTTAAATTTAAAGTACGTATTCTGGGGGCTAAAGGCTAATCCATTTGAATAGCCACACATATTCGTCTTTGGGTTCTCCCATGGAGGTTAATACACTGTGGAATCCGCAGCGGATGGAACAGACGGATTCCATTATTAAATAATGATTTCGATCCTTGTATCACATGACTCATCCAATTATATCTACGCTATCCTTTTCCGTCACAGAGCTAAGCGCAGCTACAATTAAGACTTTAAGATGCGACCCCTGCTAGCATCTGTTGATCTGATTCAGAAGTGTGTCCAGTTCTCTATCCTCCAGTAATTCTACTGGAGGACATTTAGTCCACGGTTTTTGTTTTTTATTATATGTGTGTGTGTGTGTGTGTGTGTGTGTGTGTGAGCAGGTATACCTTTCCTTATGGGGACACAATGTCCCCACAATGTGATGAATACCCTTTATTTTCGTTATGGGGACCAGTTTCCTCAATTTAATAAAAATCAGTGACTGCAATGAAAAAACTAAAAATGCAGAAACTCTTGTTGGTTACTTACGGTTATGGTTAGGGCTGGGTGGGGGTTAAGGTTGTCATAGTTAGCGTTAGCATTTTTCCCATAGAAATGAATAAGTGATCCCCAAAAAAAATTGATTACATGGCTGTGTGTGTGTGTGTGTGTATATAGAATCTTTGCCGTGTTATTATTTTAGAAATCTGCCACTTAGTCAAACTGTTCCAGCTCTCTGCTTCAGTGTCTGCTTAAAAGTAGATAAGATGACCGTAAATAACTTGCTACAGCGCAGATAAATATAATACTTTGCAGCAGACAAAAGCTATAAATCATGGCGGATGTCTGGACGGTGCACTGGGACTCGTTTTTGATATTGTCGTATAATACAGCCACTGACGGCATGGCGGTGACACACTGCCACGTTTTGGGAAGAAGGTAATGAATTGCTCGGCGACAAGCTGAAACGTCAGTTGTGTTTGTAAATATTTTACGCGTGCGCACGCATGTTCGGGCACGTGTGGGTGTGATGTGGAGAGTGGCATTCCCTTCCTGCTCAGTGGAACATCAGCAGCCTGCTTCTTTCTCGGTGCCAAGGACAGGGTCGGTCGGTGTCTAATGTATATTCCCTGTGAATGGTGCTCGCAATTTGCTTTAGTATCGACGGCAGCAATGAGGTCCTTATGTACAGTCGTCTCCATGGCTTTTTTGTCACATTTGATAAGTTGTGCTTCCTCCTGGTGGTTTTTGCAGTATGAAAAGCCATAACTTAGGACTCCTCTCTGCCGCTTTAAGGATGCTCTAGCGATAGCTGGCTGCTCTATATGCAAATATAACGGGGGGATCGCTGCGAGCGATCGTGTCATGACCGCGTAAATGAACAGACGCCTCTCGGAGACAGCATGCGGGAGCCTCGGCGATGCGGGGAGGCCGCTTCCGGTCGGTGGCGTCGCCAAGCAGCTCATTCACATGTGCACCGAGGATGAACTTCTATCCCATCTCAGCTGATAGCTTTTCAAAATTCAAAAACTCAGCGACTGACATCTTTGTCTGCTCGCCTGTGACCTTTTACATCCCTGGCCTTTCTTCACCTTAGAAAATTGGCAAGGAAGAAAATTTTAGACAAGGATATTTTCATTATATATATATATACATACACAAATATGAGATTAAGGTTATATCCATTAAAAAGAATGGAGAGTCCTCACAAAACTGTAAATATTTAATCTGTGTGTGTGGATTAGATTTACTGCATATAACATTGTGGGTACCAATTTTCAGGTCCGCACAAAGATCTGTGAATGCAATTAAAAACTAAAAATATTTTATTTGGTCACTTATGGTTAAGGTTAGGGCCGGGTAGGGGTTAAGATTGCCATGTTAGGATTAAAGTTTTTCCCATAGAAATGAATAGAGAGTCCCCACAAAGATATAATTGCAAACTTGTGTGTGTGTGCTTCCTTTTTTGTGGAAATGCTAAAGTCCAAACCATTCCACAGGCACATGCCTGATGAATAAATAGTTATTACGCAGATATTGCAGGACCTGTGAATCTCTTTTTTTCCTTTCAAAAATATAAAAAAGAAAAATAATGATAAGAGCGGGGCTGCCCTTCGTATTTCTTGTTACGATTTGATATGCTGCGTCCCTGTCCAATCATCAGAGAGCCATTCGCTGCCCATCATCTCCCTGCCACCGTGGCTCATTCCTCCTTCGACATGCACACCGCTTCACTGAGGTGATTTATTCTGAAAAGGCTTCCGAGCTGCCTGTTTGGGGCTGTTGCGGGCAACGCTCAAAGCCTGGCTGAAAGGGAGCGAGAGGTGGCTTTGCGTTAGCAGCTGGGCCCCTCCTCGTTCTGGATGGACAGACATATGTTGCCACACAGAAAAGCATCTGCTAGGACAGTCGAGGATGCTCCAAGATGAATGTACCAGGAGGCTTCGGAATGAGAAGTCACTCATCTCCGAAGGGTTTAAGTTTCTCCAGGAGACAAAAATAAATCACTTTCTCTCCACTTTCCTCAGGCGCACATCAAAACAGGGAATCGGAGCAGATTAAAAATGGGAAACAGACTCTTCTAAAATATCGTGCCCCTATAGCTCGCGAGAGAGGCGTGCACATTGTCATTTGTTGTGCATGCATGTCACACTCTTACATCAGAACCCCGTAGAATCAGTTGATTTATCATTAGTGCGTGTCGGAGGCTGAGCAGAGCGGCACCATGGTGAGGACCTGCGCATATTAAATCTATAGGCATCTGTTAAACTGTTTTCAGTGAGGCGAAATCCGAAGGGTCTCCTTGACATTCACAAGTACTTCGGAAATATTACCTTTCTAGCAAGAAAAGTTCAGAGGTGACGATTTATAGCCTGTGTATAATTAAGGCCGGTGTGCCTGAGAGAGACATTCAACAAGGAGCCGGAAAGGGAATGTTTGAGCCGGTGGAATATAGTGCCAATCAGCCTCCGCACCTCTCTGAAAACCAATAACCGGATAATCAGTCCCCTTAGAACTCTTAGGAGCGACAGCAACATCGGCAGCTCAGATAGTGACAGAAATCAGGCCAGGTCTTGTGGTGGTGTGGGCAGGGGGAGTAATCGTGATGAATAGGGGGTTTGGGGATTTAGCCATCTAGCCAGTGATTAAGGACTTGCAGCCAGCTGGTGGCATTGTCATCTGAGACATTGGCTGGAAATTGGAGTCGCCCAGTTTTAGTCGCAAAAGGGACCGGCTGTTGTACCCTTGAGTCAGGTGCTTAACCCGATTTACTCCAATAAAGGATCCTTCTGTATAAACTGTGAATCACTTAAGTAAATGTGTGACACAATTGGCATGGTGGCTCTGTCATGGCAGGTCCGCAGAGGTAGCCAGGCGTCCCACCTCAGAACCGGCAGAGAAGCCCATTTCAGAAAGGACCATATCCTGCTTCACGATGGCCCGCCTGGGGCTCAGAGCTCAGTGGGTTTGGGCTCCTGTCATGCATTTTGATGACCACATTGGCACACAGCTGGAGACGTGGCTGAAAATATCGTCAGCGACGAAGCTGAATGCAGCGGGCTGAGCTGGTCTCCCAGATTCCCCTTTGACGGTGCGATAGGTGTTTCTGCTGGCGAGCAACGGGCCAGAGCTGCCAACTCCGGGACAGATTAGCCAGGACTAACATCTTCCGACATACGACTCGCAGCATTTCAAACTTCAAGATCACCATCCATTCGAGATTCGTGATCAGAGTCGAGTTTTACTGCTGCGGAACGTGCTGCTGTTTTCAGGGCTGCGTCAGCTCTGACTTATTGTATTAACAAGGATATTTTTTTCATTTTTATTTAATATATAAGATCAGTTGAATTCCCTCCCATGTGTATGTTAACATTACTGATGCCTCTACTTGTACACAGGGAATTATTGCTAGAAAGGAATTGCAATCACCTAAATACATATAGTTCTTAAATAATTAATCTCATCATTTATTCCCGCAAAGCATTAATGCAGAGAGCTGGCAGTCTTTGCATGCTTCAATTTCGACACCATTTATGCAAACTTTATGTTCCCAGGTTCACGTGATTGCATCAGTGGGATTTGCACTTCAGGCTAATTAAAGTGCCATGTATTTAAATCAGACTGGAATATCTTTGTGGGCGGGGTAGTGGCTCAGTGGGTAGCTCTTGTACTCCCGGCTCTGTGGGCCTCGCTGGCTCTGTGTCTTTTGGGGTTTTTGTGCTCTCGAGAAAGCCCAAAAACATGCGCTTTGGCTGAATCGGTGTCGCTAAATTTCCCTTGGCGCGAGATTGCGTGTGTGCGTGTGTGCATGTGTGCGTGTGTGCGTGTGTACCCCCAAAGGTGTCAAATCCCATCCAGGCAGGCCCCCACCCCTCTTCACCTGTGCTTCCTGACAATTCATCTACTGCCACCCTGGATGCCGGATGGATGGGTGACATATCTCAGTGATCTCAATTGCGTAACATGACTGTAGCGAGTGTTCCTGTACATGCAGCATGTGTGCAAACACATGTGTACTATGATGTTTGCTTGAAGCAGTTAGTCAGGTAAGCATAGGTTTCCCACAGCTGTAAGCATTTCTGTTTACCGGGTATTATAACGCTATACATTTCACAGGGACTGAAAACATACCCAAACATCTTAAATCATGGCTCTGGGCAATATCTCCTAGGAATATCAGTTATGCAGTATAAGAATGTATATTTGTAATTTCTTAGGAAATTGTTTTTATGAAAGACAAATGTATCAGAGGCTTACAGTATTCCTCTTTTTCAGATGTCGGCTTGAATGCATTTGAAACTGGTGTATACTAAACATTTATCGACATACATGGCTTTCAGTTTTGATTATGTTTTATGTTTATTATGTTTTTTGCATCAAGAATTTTAATAAATACGTAATAATAGATGTTCATTCTGGACTCGGCAAAATGCTTGCAGAGGGATGCTGAGAGGAGAACATTTGAATTGGCTAGATAATGGAATTCATTTTTTACTTCTGCTAATAGGGCGAACTCATCTTTCTGGCAAATAATTGTACATTTTGCAAGGAAAAAGTCTTAAAAGAAATAACTTTTCACTGAAGAAGGCTATTTTTTTTCCCCTGCAGAGTATTGCATCAGAAGAATTTATTGTTGTTTTCCTTGGGGACGATAAATGACATTAAGGATTCATACAGATAAGTGTTGCTAATAGGAAGTGCTCTTTCCATGTCAATAGAGTCCCTCAGTTTACCTATTTCGACATTTTACCATTAATGTATGGGGAGCAATGTACAGTGTGCCTTGTGGTATTATCATCCCAGTCTCGTCTACGGTTGCCTTATAAGGGGAACAAAAGAGAACACAGACGGATCCAGACGTGCAGATGTGTCTGAGTTGCATAATTTTTTCTACCGTACAAGTTGCTGAGAAAGACTTGAATCTTGAAGGTGCTACTTCAGTTTATCTCTAGGAAATGTAGCTGCTGTTGCCGCCTTGAGCAAGGTGGTGTCAGTTTTACTGGGAATATCCAGGTGTACAAGCGGATAAAGGTTGTAAGCTAGGTACGGATACCTGGATAGGGACATCTACTTGCCAAATAAATAACACAGGCAAAGTATATGTTATATCCTTGGGGATTTTGGGATTAATATGGCTCACAACCTGTCTAAGAAAATATTTCCGTTGAAGGAGAGTCTGTTAAAGCATAAGTATTTATAATTTGATGTGGTACAGGTTTATTTGGGTCAGAGTAGTGTCCAATTCACTTAGACAACATGTATTGCAGAATGTTACAGCTAAACACCAGGCAAGGTATATTTCTTGGTTATTTTTGACCTTATGCATGTTCCTGTTCATGTGCAGGTCGTTATGTGATGCTTCAGCATATCTTCCGAGCTGTCAGATTGAGGATGTCCCTCTTGATAAATAGCGGGGCAGTCACTTGTGATGTTTCCAGCGAGCATGTGTCAACACGCATGTAGACATAAAGATCCGTGTAGTGCTAGGGTCTCCTGTGACCATGGAAACACCTACCAGACCTTAATGAGAGCGTACACTCCAGGGGAGGTAGCTTGACTGCGAAGTGGAGAGATGACTGCGTGTAGATCATACTCAATACAAGCAGGAAAAAAAAAAGCTTGCGATAACCAGGATTTTTATGAATCTTGTACATAAATTTCAATATCCAGGATGTCAACACCCACAAATATGGAAATAAGTCATTTGTGTTCTGCACTCTGCTTGGTTTCCAATGCAGGGCATCAGTGACGCTCGGCTCAATGCACAGGAAGAGCTGAAGTGCTGGAATAATCCTGAAATGAAAATGCTCCACTCGAGGATTCATTGAGTCTAATGAATAGTGTGGCCAATCAGAACCTGGGAAACATTTCTCGGTATCACATGACAAGCATAAACACGAATAAAGCGACACGTTAATAATGGCCCGTGCTTGATGCTGCCCCTCCTGCACCTATCACCTGCTGCATGTCTCTCATCCTTTTTTAACGGGTGAATGGAAACGGCTCCTCGGGATTTTAGCTCTGCTGCTGAGTTTAAGTCGGTCTGTGGCAAGAAGCTGATTTTGTGAGAATGTTAAATCTCCCCTCCTCAGCTTATTTCTTCTGCTCACTACTAGGAATCAGATCTTTTCCCCAGTGATACATGTATCTACCAACTCTTA
>JAODKF010000045.1:12599237-12623136 GCA_026779585.1 Mormyrus proboscirostris | reverse complement strand
GGGGGGGGGGTGTGGCACTGGCCGTTCACAGCTGCCACCTTGTCCTTCGCGAGAGGGAGGTGTCACTCCTCTCTGGGGCCAGGCAGACACAGCCTGTCATCGGGGTGCCGGATCTGTCACAGGACAGGGGCTGCTCTGTTGTGGAGCACGTGGGTGCTGTACTGCAGGCGGGGAAGTGAATCGGCATGGAAATATCAGAAAGGACCATACTACACCCAACAAATAAGCACCTCGCGATCGGGGCGTGGGTGAAAGATTCCTGCCGCATTCCTGGTTTACTGCCCCGGCGCTGCATGCCGCATTCCTGCGCTGCAAGGCACTCGTTCAGTAGGAAATGTGCTATGTGTATTTGTGCGTTTTAAATCACTACTTTAATAAGCAAAATTTAGAATCAATATAAAGTGCAGCTCAGCGTTCTGAGCTTTTACTATGATTACGTTTCTCTTGCTGCTCTCTTAATATCTGAATGTCAAAGAGAAAAAGCCTCGGTGTGCAGCCATCTAGCTAACATTTTACAGCTATTCACCTTTCCTGTCCCCACACGAGCCATATTAGCACCTGTGGCCTGAGGAATGCGTCCACTTCCAGACGTTAATCAGGATGAAATTCTTCTGCGCTGTGGGTCTCTCCATCAAGTGGCCCCATTCCCTTAATCCCAAACTCTATATGGATTTAGCAAAAGACGAAAACAATGTCAGGCTGATGGAAGGATTTCGGGGAATGGATTCCGGTCTGTCCCAATCTCATTGCGCCGTGTGAACCTAACTAGATCTGAGCGTTACCTGAGGGACCAGCCAGTTGAGAAGGACAGGGATTCTATTGTGACAATCGTAAGGGAGGAAAAGAAGCTGATGGGTGCGAGAGAGGCTCCTGGATTAGCAGACGCCGTCCTCCTGTTTGGCGCTTGCCCTTTCCTCCTCTCCGCATTGTGCTCCGAGACCAGCTGTGGTGCCCCCACTCTTAGCAAATGTCACACTGCTGCTCTCTGCTGAATGTCAGAACCGCGTGAGCTAAATATCATTTTTAATAACGGCCGACGCAGGGCACACTGCTTATTTGCTACCTTATACCCATTTTTCTTTTTTTTTTCTGCGACTCTCTGCAACTAAGACGCTAGAATTATGTGCTGAATAGAGGAGAGTCAGGCCAGCATTTATACTGAAGGCTGATTAACAAGTTAGGAATTACTTTTGCAAGAACGCGTTCTACTGATTATTTTTTAAGTATATAGGACACAAAACGTTTTGCGTCACTGTGACCTCATTATTGTCAGAGAAGATGGTTCTTTCTGCCTCTTTGGGAATGGGTGGCTTACAGGCTGTTTGTTTATGATGAGCAGATATGGGAAGTATGAGTGTATGATATGGGGAGTTTTTTTTTCTCCAAAAAGACATACAAATGGGAAGGTTGAGTCAACAGGCCCCTGGAGCAGCTGGAGATTAAGGGCCTTGCTCAACCAACCACAGTATTTGAACCAGCAACCTTCTGGTCAGAGATATAAGGCTCTGATATGGAGAATATGAGCTTGAATGACACTCAGAAATCAGTACCGAAGTAGTTTATGTGAGGATTAATATGTATGCATGCATATTATTATTATTATATTATTATTTGTAATGAGGAAATGATACAATGATTGCTGACGACTTACTGAATCTCAATCGGTGACCTATATCCATTCAGAGCAAATTGTGTTAATAATAAATAACATATCTGTTATGGAAACTGTTACTAATAAGGTGCTAGTTTAAAATAGCATAAGCAGTGCTTCTTAAGAATTAAATTAAATCCTGTTAATCCATTTATGATGATCCATTTGCTAAAACAGCAATTAAACTAATTACTTTTTCCTTGCCATTTATCAGCCGGCGCTAACGGGCTGCATCTCGAGATGGTAGATGAGCATATGGATTAAAGCTGCTGCAGAAGCTCCAGCCTCTGCCGTCCGCGGCTTTCCTGTGAAATGTCATGCCTCAAGTTTCCACAGTCATACTCCGTATCAGTTTAATACTTTGCAGGGACTCCGACAGAGAGATTTTGGTACCAAAAGCCAGACTGCACTTACTGACCGTCTTTAAGCCCCATAAGCGCTGTCCTTCAGCAGGACGGGAGCGTGGGGGGGGGGGCGATCCTCAGAAGTGCCGAGCCTCCGGTGACCTATCAAGCGGAATTAAACGGACCGGATGAGTCGTGCGGCCTCCCCTTTGGACATCAGGCGGAAGATACGCTAAGAGGCTCATGAAAAATTTGTCGGAGGATCTGTCCCCTGCCTGATATCTGCTGGGCGAGACCCTCATCGCCCCGCCGCGCCTTTTCCTTCAAAGCTCGACGATCCTGGCAGCTGACGGCTAAAGAGACGTTAAGACGGATGCTTCATACCTCAGTCGCGATGCATTAGCTCAGGATGGATTTTGATATGTGGATTTATGAACTTACAGTTTACCTTTCTACTCTGGAACCTTGATTAAGGCTGAGGACTTTTCAAAGTTTGTATGAGTGCAAAACAACATATACAAAAAAAAGACACAAAGTGAAGTATTGTTAGTAATTAACTGAAAAACAATTGTGCAACAGCCAAACAGTTAAAGAAGGTTATGTTTGCATGGGTGCCTGGGTGTGCGTGACCCCTAAACACGGGACATATCCTAAGCTGATCTTTACTTAATCTTCTACAAACACAGAACTCTAAAGCAATGCTTCACTATTTATGGGTTCTTGGCTGTGACAGTATAAAATCTGTACTATTTCACTTAAAAAGGGGATGTTGTGTGAAAAGACAGGAAGCAGGATGGCGGGGGGGGGAGGGGGGGCGTGGAGCCTGTGTTAAAAATGTTGTGCTGAAAAAGGAAATTAAACTGCGTCCACTGGAGAAGAACAGCTTGACCTTTTCTCCTGCTTCCCTTCCCCTTAAGTGCGTCTTTGTACTGAGAGTCACCCCATCAGAATTCCAGCGTCCTTTAATCTGCAGCGCTGTGATGTCACACTATCTCATGGGTCAGCAGACTTCGCCATAACCACACACAAGTCATATTTGCCCCTGCATGTTCCCTTAACTGGGTTTACTTTCATGATATTGGCAGATACACTCTATGTGGAGGTGATGTCCCACGCAGAGTCACTCCTGGGCCCCAGTGGCTCCGTGGGCCGCCTCGTGTCTAGGGCTGGACAGAGGAGTGGATGGATCCAACATAAAAACCACGATGATAAGCATCGGAAGCGGTGCTGCTTAGTCCTACTCCCTGCCGGACACAGAAACTGAACCAAGTTAAATGAAAAAGCAAATAAGAGAAATATTTTTAAAGCATAGAAATTCATGGTGCGATATTGTTCACTTTCAGAGGTCCAGGTGTGCCTTGGACGTCGTAGAATGCTTTCTTTCAAGACAGAGGTCTGCTTATCCTATATCACGGCACCATAAACTCCTTTTCTGGGGCTGAGATTCCATTTCTCTCTCTCCCTTAGCACTTTCCCAGTGTTTGTGACAACCATGTCTGTGTTGGTCTAACTGACTAGAACTGGCATCTGATTTCCATTGACCTCTGGGATGAGAACACAGAGGGGGGATGTCCTTTCCTGAAGAACCGTTTTATTCTGGTGTATGCATGTCTGCCAAATGGATTTTTAATGGGCTTTTAGGGTCAGTGGTGCCATCAGACCGTGATATGATCAGTCCTGTTAAGTTTCCAAAGGGAGAGGGGAAAGCTTAGTGAGGAGAGAGATGATTGTCCGAGAATGACACCTATCAACAATAAGATCTCGGTTGAATGCAAATAATTTTGGTGACCTTCATGATATTTATTGGGACACTTATCTCTTATTATTGTGGCAAGTGAGAGTTTCCTTTAATGTTTCTTGCAGATCAGTGGTGCAAATCTCCAAGCGAACAAACAAATAAATAAATAAACATAAAAAAAAACTATTTATTTTCAAGACCACTAATCCACTTGGGATTCTAGTTTTTAGAGGCTGTTATCTGGCCGTTCCAACTATTGCGGAGCAAAGCTGCATTGAATTTTATGAGGTGTTACCCTGTTATCACACTGGCGTGGAGTCTTAACATTTGGGGAGATACATTATTTTTCTCTTTCCAAGAAATTGTAGGCGAGGCGTTTGTGGGAATCGATTGTGTCGAACTCACTGCATATAAACACAGCCCAGACAATTTAACATGCAAGTCACCCTGCTGGCCTCTTCAAATGATTCCATCCTATTAAAAAATAATAAGTTGGTTTTCATACCAAAGTTCAGCTCAACATAAACATAATGTTTAATAGATGAAAAGCTTCAGTAAAGCAGCGGCATTCAAATTTGAAATATAAAGTACAGTAAAAAATAATCACCATGCCTACAGCGTAAGATTTTTGGTGCTTTAAGGGAAGTTGTTTCTGAATAAGACCTTACAATTTTCTTAATCTCCTCTAGACAAGCACTATTGCCTCTGATCTGGAAGTTTTGGTGTATTCATAACAACAATTTGTACTTTAAAAATATCAGTTCATCTCTTTACAGTGTTATTTTGTTCTAGAATAAAGGGGGTTATTCTGTGTTTGGCGATAAATCCTGTTATTTTGGACATCAGTGTTATTCTGTATCATATCTATTTAAACCAACAGTGAAAAGAGTAATATGTTCAGATTCATTATAAGATATTCACTGTGGTATTGTTTTCTGTTGAAATGGTACTTCAGTTTAACTATAGGTAAATCACCAAGGCGGTGATTGACTGACTTATGCAACACCGTGTAGAGTGGCTGGCCTATGATGATGGCTAATAAGAAAACTCTCACAGTAATTTACAGAGGATATTCTCCTGGCAGGCCCTGCGTAGCTGAAATAAGTTTTGAGAATCACAAAGCATCCTAATTAGACTGAACATGACATGAATTGCCGAAATGCCGGGACATTAGATACCAAACCCGCAAAGGCTGCTCTTTTGCCGAGGCAGTTTGTTTAAATGTGTGCAAAACGTTAGCC
Source organism: Mormyrus proboscirostris (assembly GCA_026779585.1). Lineage (NCBI taxonomy): Eukaryota > Metazoa > Chordata > Actinopteri > Osteoglossiformes > Mormyridae > Mormyrus > Mormyrus proboscirostris. Next base: position 12,618,162 of record JAODKF010000045.1, on the reverse strand, counting down.
GTACCTAAGTGAGTAATTTCCTCGGACTCTTACGGAATGGCTTTGAAAGCTACATCTTTGGAAAATGCCTTTCTATCAATAACAGGTGAATGAAGCAGAAAATTAAGCCTTTCAGTTGTTCTGTAAGCTGTAACTTGGGGAAAAGGGGAAAAAAAGAGGCTTCGGTGTCAAAGAAAAGGAAGGCCGTGTCCTGAATGTATTATGCGTTGTGTAAATCTGACGTTTATAAATGGCTGCCAGTAGTACTAGTCTTCTTAAAGCTTTTTTTTTTATCTCTGCATAGAATTAACTGTAAGTATTTGATTTATTTTGTATTGACAGAAACTGTGTTTAGATCCTCGCAAACGGTTTAACGGCAGCTTGCACCCATTGACAGCGCGGTTCAGTAGACGTCTGCGTATTGCCGTGGCGGGCTGCCTGACGCTGTTGTTATCAGTGCTGTTCCTTTGCCCCCGGGGAATGAACGTGAGTCGACAGAGACATCATTTCTGAGCTCGTATAGAGAGTATGAAAGTCCCAGGGTGTTATCTGTAGGCTCAGAGGAGCTGCGTTCTTGCGATGTACATAAGCGGGGCCGTAAGCTTACACACAGGCCTCGTTAAAATGCATATCCCGCTAGCAGAATGATATGGGGGCTGTGCAGGCTCTGATGGGGGGGTGGGGGGTGCGTGAGAGGCGGCGGCGTCCCCTCTTGATATTGACGATGCTAAAAGCTAACATGAGAAGCACTTGCCATGATAGTGCGACTCTTTGGCGTGGCTGCATATTCTGGCGACCATACAGGAAATCCTCACTTCTTAAGATCAAAGAGCTTGTTTCTGCTGAATTTTACATTTGAATTATTCTGCATTCTTCTCACTCGTCTCAGTGCTCTCCCAACTGTCTGATTCAGCTGAGTAGTCACACCTAGAGGAAAAAAAAAAATTACTCAGATGAACTACCTACATTCAGCAATCATAAATATCACAGTTACTGACTCATTTCATTTATTTTCTGAATATTATGCAAGACTATGACAGAAGAAACATTTTATAGGTGAAATTTAACCTATGACCCACTTACAATTTTTTCTGATTCACTGTTGAATTTCAGCATTTCTTTTCAAGTCCAGTTCGCCTCAGTGAACTTGCTTTTTCTCAGCTTAAAAATGAATGTGTATTTAATGAATAACATTTCTTTATACAACTCCCAGGATGAGATTTTTTTTTTTTTTTGGATGAATGATTTGTTAATGGTGTGATTAGTGTGTTGCTTAGCAACACCTGATGTGTTTTAGATATTGAATACTGCATTGCATATTAATTCAAATGGCAAGAAAGTGAAGTTATGTCTCCCTGAAAGTTGTGTAAATATAATTTGGTGCACAAAAAATGAGGATGTGCTTGAATGGTGTATTTGTGCCGTATATCAGTGACAACACATTTGCATATGACAACATTTGCAAATTTATCAGTGTATTTAAATGACTAAGTCATTCATATGTATGCTAGCATTACTGTTTCATAAGAATTACCTATAAATAATATTTTAAATCAAATCAGATCACTTTTATTGTCACATCACAGCAGAATGAGTGAACTTGTGAGCGAATACCGTGGTTTGCGAGTTCCTATACATTAAAGAAATGCAAGCTGTACATAAAAGCAATTGTACAACAGTACCGTACATTAAGACTGTACACAAAACAACTGTACAGCAATATACAACTTTGTGTGCACAAATGAAACAGTATATTTCACAGTACAATACAGCACACATACAGTATGTATACTGTATTACAGTTGGGCATTTTTTCAGAAGCAATTTACACCAACTGAGAGTTTACATTCAACTTTTCAGGGAATGGAAAAAAAAACAACAAAAAACCAAAATTGGAGAATACAGGAAGAAAAAAGCAGAAAAAAGAAAATATGAAAATCCATTTCCTAACTCATTCCCTGACTCCTTTGAATGGGTGATTGAGTAATATTCCTGGAAAATAGTGTGGGTAAACATACAAATCTCAAATGCAATCGTAAATGACACACACGCTTTCTGGGTTTGGCATTAGAAGAGATTGAAAAATGCTTATATTCAGGTGGGATGGATGGGGATCATGGACGGCTAATCACAGCAGCAGGGCAGCCTGACAATGAGTCTAAGAATTGGAAGAAGCCTTCATTCAGCACAGAGCCCTCCTTAAAGAATGTGAAATCACCCTTATCTGAATTATGAACTTGCAAGATGATTAGATCATAAAAGCTTTTGCATTTGATTTGTATGGATGGCGGTTCTGCACTGTGGCCTGTAAGGATACAGGCACTAATCCCAGTATTTTACTTCCCTAATTTCCACAGCGCCACCTGCCCTGGGCTGTAGCTCTCAACAAGAGCCAATTTATGTTTTTAATTTGTTTACTTTTAATGCATGGCATGACCTCAGCTGCGCATTACAGCTGTGTGAAAGGCGCACCTGATCCCTCGAGGCTTATTTAACCACGCCGAAGGTTACTTTTCAATAACGACGTTCCTATTTTGCAGTCTGGCCAGGAGTCCCGTGTCACACTCTCTTCGCACAACCTCTGATCTCGCTTCCTTAAATTGCTTCATGCCTCTGCTCTCTGGACATCACAGACGGAATGTGTTCGGAGACGAGCCATAAGTCCTTTTGAGGGCTGATCTCAATTTAAGTCCCCGAATTCATTTCCAACGCGATGCCGGCTAGAATATGTGCCCGACGTAATTGGAATTTCCCCCAGACTCAGCGGCCGCCTTGGCCCATTGATCAGAGCAAAATTGGAAATGCGACCGTCTTTGTTTACATTTCGCTGAGAGGCCTTCGCGAGATCAAGGGTGTAACGATGATCTCAGTATCAACGGTAATGATATCTCATACACAACCCCCTCGTGCTCAGCTCCCTCTTAGACAATCAATATCATTACATCTATTTATTAATTTATAAAGTTGCAGTGAATCGTAAAGTTACTTTATACGATGACAAATATATTTATGATCGGAATATTAGAAGTGCTACGATGATTGTGGATGGATGGATGGATGGATGGATGGATGGACGGACGGAGGCACCTAAAATAGTAATAAAGCAACAGATTTGAAACCTCCATCCTTCTACTCCCTGGAATTTGTTTTCCACTGATCACCAAGTAGGTACCCAGGTAATAAAGATAGGAGTTTGAACCCCTCTCCAAATGAGCTCCTGCCACCCCCACAAGAGGGACCTTCTGGTTGGGTTTCCAAACCCCCCAGATTTTTTTTTCTGGCTACAGGCCTGTATGGGGATACAGAATATGGCCTTAAAATGTTTGTCTCCACTGTTGTGGTCCTGCTATGTATCATGACCAGTTTAACGTCTGTAACACGTCGCTGAAAGCGGGATGTAGCAGCTTTCTCCTATGTTAATGCCATGAAAATGATTGGAGAAAAAAAGAACGTTTCCACTCACGGGCATTTTTGTTTTTTTCCTTTGATTTTCTATGACACTAACCCCTTGAAAACTGTTGAGTCTCTAGAGAATGTAAAGAGTGTTAATTCTCTTTCTCTCAAGGACGGGCACCCGCAGATCTATAAAGCAGACTGGGGGCTTTTATATATTTCTCTGTAAATGCATTATTCAGCTCCCTACTCACAGACGTCTCTTTTGTTGAAAGACATGTCCTCAGCATGTTCACGTTTTTCCTGGCCCCATGATAGTGGCCGATTCCGGGACACGCTGTCTGCGGTGTAAACTGTGCTATTTCGTATCGGGGAGGGGTTCCTTCTCGCCGCCATGTTTATAGGAAATTTGCAAGCATGGCGAACTCGGCATCGACAAAGCAGACTACTCCTGTGCCCCCCTCCTCCACCCCCCCCACAAGCGTGAACTATCCCAGACTTTCTACCCAGACGCATACAGACCCTTGTCTGTACCCCTACATCCGAATCAGTGCCAGGTATGGGAAAGCAGCACAGCCATTTCTGTGTGCCTCGCAAATCGTGTTCTGGGCCTGAATTGGGACCATGTGGGTTCAGATAATGCGGAAAAATCATGAAGAAATCACGTCCATGAGTGTTACTGCGAGGGGCAGAAATCGCGCCGCTTTTCCGAAGAGCGTAAACGCAAGATGGGCAATTTGAAGCCTTTGGGCCGCATCTGCGATGCTAATGTGATTTATTATGACAGCTAATATGCTAATATGGCCGGTGCGTGCATGCTGGGCCAGGTCCTGTGCGGCGCAGCATCAGTGGGCTGGAAGGAACTGATTGCGTTACTTTCTCTCGAGTTTCAGCTCTTCGTCCGCATCTGTTGCGTCCTCTGGAGTGTGATTTGACGAGCCAGACTTTGAATTATGCCAGTCAAAGCATGCCTTATGTAAGAGGATCACTGAGGAGCGACCGTGGAAGTGCTGGGGTTATGGTTTAAGTGATTCCTCTGGACTTGCCGCATTGCTGTCCAGTGCACGGCTGATTGTACGCCGTATCGGTGTAGGCCTCCGTGCAAGTAGCTGTCCATCTCATGTCCGTAGACCGGTCTTGTTTTCTCTAGACATGTTGGTGGTCACCCGATTTCCTTGACGTGTCTTTAGTTTCCCGACTCGGTGGGGATGACGGCTATCCCAGCCTCCCTGCACGACGGCGGAGCCACGCCGTTAAAATTAGACAGACAGGGAGACATCTTTCTTATGTAGCTGTCATATCCTTTCCCTTTTTTTTCCCTCCTTTTCCTTATTATTACTTCAATTATTTCCTCAGTCCCACTTCTGATACCACTTCAAATTGACTCTTATCTGAAAAAAAGAATTTTAAAAAATCCAGCTGCATTTTAAGTTTAAACACCACTTTTATGAGGGCAAAAGGCTAGCGATGACGACGGCGATAACTGCCACGAACGGCTACCGCTAATTGCCTTTCCAGTGATACATTTAATGCGAATCCGTAATACGAAATTGCTTCAGTCCTCCTCACATGCAGCCTCTTTATCGCTCTTTTGAAAAGGGGGTCCGTTTGCCTGAAATTCCATCACTCGTTGTTTTGTCTGTCTAATTTACCCAATGAAATTTAGTTTATTTTTAAGCCCCGTGGTGATGAAGAGCCACATCGTTATACGTCTGTGTTTTTAACGTAGCAATAACCTCCTGATTGATTGATAGGGGCCTGGTTCCTCTTAGCATTTTTGCACATTTCACATAATGAACTCCCGGACGAATACTGGCAGCAGGCCCCAATAGTGGCAATGAGCTTTTATTAAGAATACATGTTGCTAATCTACTGGGCGGCTTCTTCCCAGATGACTCTGAGGAAGGATTGGCGAAATATGTATGAAACATAAGCTGACAGCTGCAAAAACAAATCGGCTCATAGTGAATTATAGCGACCGAGTCACAAAAGACTAATGGTGAAGGATATAAACAGAGGGAGTGTAGGGGGGAAAAAAAAAAAAAAAAGAGTGATTTAGCTGCATTGCTAATCGCCCGTCTGGAAACGGAGAAGTTAGCTCTGCCGGGCCAATATGAGAGGTACTTAAGTGATTGAACAGGGAGGTGCAATTTATGACATCACAATATTCACAACAATATTCTTTAATGTGTTTGCTCTGTTTCTCTAGTCACTGTAAACATCAGATGATGCGTTGGTCCAGTGCCCAGGATGACCTGAGCAAACCCAGCAGGAATGGAACACGGAAGCATGAATACCTTTTTAGTAGGAAGGATTTACACATCCCCTGATGCTGGCACGTGACCCGTGTTTGTTTGCGATGCCTCTCCTGGGATGTGTTTTTGTCTTTCTGTTTCTCTCCCTCCCCTCCCTCAGACACGGAGGACATCAGCCCCCCCCCGATGAGGCCCCATTGGCCTCTGGGCCTGAGAAACAGCCCCGCGTTACAGATGAGCTGAATAGCTGAAGCAGTACAATGGGTGTGATTTACGCACAGGCCCGCAGCGGTGACGATCGGATGGAACACTTTCATTACGGTAAATCTGCTCCGCTGTTCGCTCCTTCCATTCAACCGCTTTAATTTCCCTCGAACGAATCCCACGAGTTGCCAGAATTCCGAGGCTCTGTTTTCCACACGCTCGTTTCCCACGTCAACTGTATCTTGTCTGGGTGTCAATTTCCAACTATAATTTGCACAGTATCTCGCAGGAAACCAATTACACATAAATGGGAATGGTAATTATATCAAAGTTTTTCTGTTTGTCTTTGTAGTCTAAGGAAATGAAGCAAAGTGCTGTATATCACTACATATAGAACTTTTTTCCAGTACTGACACAATGTACACCATATTTTGCAGACAATCTTCTTAATGGTCTGTATGCAAAGAATGGAAAGGTCATTCGTCAAAGTTAGGAACACCACAGGGTTGGAGCTGAGCTAGCTGTGTCGTCCAGAATAAGACATGGCACATTTAAAGAATCGGGACTTCTGAAGTTCTGCCAAAAATGAAAAGGAAAAAAGCACACGAGTTGGGCCACCATCTCGCCTTGGAGGGCGTCTCCCATCAATCAGCGGAAATTAAAACAGCTACACTGGAATCATGGGGTGCGAGTGCTCGGTTACAGGGGAAAGCAGCCTACGGTAGGTGTCCTTGCTGCTCTGTTCCCGGCTGAGAGATGACCTGAGAGTGGAAAGTTCCCTATAACCAAATATTGATTTTCCTTAAAAAGAGTTTGTTAAATGATCCAGGCTGGAATTTCAGTTCACACTGGATTTCAGGGAGGTCAGCATATAAACGTCTGGCCGCACTGCATTCCTGTGGAACATAAATATTTTGTTTGATGAGGGAAAATATAATAATAGAAATAAGACGGCAGAAATAATAGGGTAAGAATCCTCTTCTATTTAAATAATTGAAGCACTCTTGAAAAATATTGCTATTTTAAAATTATAATGCTTTCATTGATTATCTGGCAATTGGATGTCGGTTTACAATGACTTACCCTAAGAAAGAGGCAATTCAGCACAGTATATGGGTAATTTAATTTTCCATCTTCTTGCACTTTTCTACCTTGTAACTTTTCCATCACATATGGGGTGTCCGCTGGCCCAGATATTGAAATATGGCTTCTGCGGAAATGCGGTATTTTTTTATGGCCATGTTAGAATTTTACTTCTGCTGTCAATAAATAAGACTTACAGGCACTGTCATGAAGGGATCGACATCCCGGTGAATGTGTCTGCTGCCCTCCTTATAGCGTCAACATGACGTATGTCTTTAGGCGACAGGGTGATATGGAGAGCTGGGGCGTGTAAGGTTCATGGGGACCTGCTGGTGGTCTTAACAGGTACCTGACCTGAAACAAATGATCCAGGCGTATCAATAGCTAATGTTTATTTTTTTTTGTAAGTCGATATAAACGTAACGCCGGTCGTACTCGATGTTCAATGAGGCATTCCCAGCTATTTCGTTCACACCCTTGGATCTTAACCAGATGGCATCTGAGGTCTACGTTGCTTCGCATTGAGTTTTTTTCCCACCTTTCGCGGGCCTATAGATTGTAGGCATATTGTGGTATCTTCTTGACAGAATAACATGCTGGGTCTTTAGGGTCATTTCTGATCTTTGACATGCCCCGAAATAGCTAAGTGAGGCCCAAGAGTTCATTTTCATGGTGAGAGACGCTCCCTCGCACTGCGATTTGGGTGGTCTTTGAATAAATAACGAAATCCTCACCAACGTACATGCTACGCCGCTTAGTGCCGCCACTTTCTGAAGCTTCGCTCGCCTCCGTGGGGTTTGCTCGTCCCCAGCAGTCCGGATTCTTCTGACAGGGGGAAGGAAATGTGTTTGAATAAAGAATGTCGTAAATATATTGGCTCAAGGAAGGGGATAATACTGAATCCTGCAGTTCAAGTGCCGTGAGTATTTTGTTTATTTTGCTCAAGAGTCGAGTCGTCGGCGTGTGCAGGAATGGCGCGCCGCTGAAGATGGTGTTGACGTTTCTGAGCTTCAGGGGTGTGGGATCAATTCGGAATCTGGGAGAGGTTAATGGCTGTTTTTATAGGCAATAAAAGCCATATTTTTCCTCTCTTTTTGTGATAGAAGCCTCTGTGTTTATTTCCCCTGTCGAGATATTTCAGATGAATGTCAGTAAGAAACAGAGACTCAGGTTACAGGCACGCACACACACACACACACACACACACACACACACACACACACTCATACACCTATAGATACACCTCCACTTCTGCTGAACCAAATTCACTGCCGCCCTCAAATTATTATTTATTTTTTTTAAATATGTTTTTGAACATTTCAGCCCATCAGATGCACACATACCGAAATGTATGATTTTCATCATGACACCGGCGTGTGATTTTCTCTTTTAAACTGTCCTCTCGTTTAGCACATGTCAGCTGTCTAAAGCTTTGCTTATTATTTCTTTATATCGGGGGAAGGGGCACTTGCTGTTCCCCGGGGCACAGGGCGGATCACACCCAGCTAAGTGGATTGACGTGGCTTTTGTGGGCCGATCAGGGCTCGCAACGTTGAGGTTCCGCAGAGGATCCCCACACCTCTTACCCTTGAAGACGCAGAAAATAACTTGTGCCGGAGAAGCCAGTGACAGCTTAGCATTAATGCGGCATGACACCAACAAGCTCTGCCTGGGAGAACAGGCTGCATTGTATAAACAAGGTAAGCTACTGCAAACCCAATTTGCGGAATAAGCACACGGCAATGCGCCATGACAGGCCTGTCAGTCAGTGCCCGTGTCCCTCCTCCAGAGAACAAGCTGTTATACACTGAAATATGTGTTAAAGAGTAGATGTCACCATGGAAATGACGTAGACAGGCCCACTGCCTGGCCTCACCTCACCTTCCCTCGTCTCTTCTCCTTGGCATTCATGACAGTCGGAGGCCTGGCTAAAGTTAATCACAGCACACACTGATGTTGTCTTTGACCGCATGCGAGTTATAATTTATACACCCGTTTGGGGTGGCGATGGCAGCTACATGCATCCTTCAGGATGGGCTGATATCAGCTCTATTAGATGGCCAATCCGCCGTTGTCACATGTGTGACGTGTGTTTACTTATCAGCCAATGCGTGCCATTGAAATGGTCTCTGAAGGACGACTCTTAATTCTTAATGCTGATTGGCTAAACTTCTACCCAGGCATCCGGATGGAATCATAACAAATGTCACATACACACACACACATGCACACACACACACACACACACGCACAGTGCTGGGAAGTGCACTTCATAAAAATAAATTGAATTAAATATTCTGCCCAGTCCCAGCTGAGTTTGCAAAATCAAGATGATTTTATATATACAAATGGATAATGTGGCCTAAATACTGTTAATAATTTGCTTTCTTTGTATAATTTATATCATATTTATTAAAATTGTATGGAATTTATGTGGGCATTTGTACAATATAAACTCTTTTATTGAAATATCCTGTTACTCATACTCACTAAACTGTGGACAGGCAAAAATAATCCTTTCCTTTTTTGGAAGGTTGGAGAGCTGGGGGTGGTGATGTAAATAGTTTCATCTTGCAGAAAACTTGATCAATGGAAACACGTGTGACTTTTCGGGTAAATAAGGTAAGTATGACAAACTGAAGCCTTAAACCCTCTTCTTTGGATATGTCATTTCTTGGCATTATATAAAAACTCAGAGGGAGTAGAAATCTATGCAAAGCTTTCCGGCGCCTTTTATCAAAAAAGGTGTTATTTTCAGAAACCCTTTAACTGAGATAAAAATACCAATGCCAATCTTCCCCTGTGACGTTTAAAAGGCGGAAAAATCAGCTTAATCCATTTGGAAACTTTCACAAACACAGTCTTTTACTTTGATGCGGGAGGAATACAAAGCGGACCAGCCTCCAAGCTTGACTGTCAAGGCTGTTTTTTGATTAATCGGAGATCCTGTAATTTTTGACAGCATTTCGGAGAATTGTACAACAGCAGTCACCTCGCTGCTAAAAACGCCTCTCTGCATCTACTGAAGAAATGACAGCTGTAACCTCCTGGTACGCCGAATCTTAAAACACCAAGATTGCTGTTAAGAAGGATGCAGGCCAGTTACTAGGCAAGTTTTGCTTTAAAAGTGAATTCCTTCTGCTTTTATTCTCAAATATGTCTGCAAACATTATTCTCAGTGTGGGAAAAAAATGATGTCTCTTCAATTATTTTAATTTTAATACATTTACTGCTGCCACTGAAATGGGAACCAGCCGAATGGGACGTTGGGTAAAATAAGTTTGTATCTGACAGTGTATAATAATCCTGCCCACTGTAATTTTCAAATCCCAATTCCGCCACCCCTGGTGTCTCTTGGTGATTAAAACAGGTCACGACCCAGGAGGATTTGTGCATTTACGTGGGGATTAATGTCCTCTCTAGCACTTCTCCGCAGCTTTTTGTTAATGGCCCTGTCAAATTGTCCAGCTCTATTGCGCGGTATTGGCTGGGTGGAATGGCTGAGTCAAGACATTCAGATTTATTGTGCAATATTGTTGGGATGAAACAGGCATGGATGGTTACAGTAGTACCGTGATATATCATGATTAATGGCAGTCATCTATTCCCTATCTCTTCCCGGTGAGACAGATAGGTTGGCAGGAGGGAAGAAGATTCAGGTATAAATGTGACTGTAGAAAAACTTTTTTTTCCCTCATCTTGATAATTATGAAAAGGGATAATTATGATCCACAGACTTCAAGCTGATATTTCTCCCCAGGTACTCCATGGAGATGAAGAGCCAGGTGATTCCCCTTCTTCTCCATGTAACTGACTTCTGCTTAGTTCTGTTTTTCTTCCAGAACCTGAAACCAAAGCCCCGACACCATGAGTGTAAATTATGGGGGAGATGGGGGTTGAAACACCTGCATAATCAAAACCAATACAACCGCCTGGACCCGGTTAAATGGGTGCAGTCTCCCCAACACTCAACCCAAAGTTACACCCTTACCTGACACCGCCCTCCAGAACCACCCCATTTGACGTCTTGTCACCATGTCACGCATGTCAGTTTCGTTGTGCTCATTCATCTCCACAGAGCTTTTATTACCAGTGCTTACTTATGTCAGTCCCCATACCAAATCCCTGTCGCCCCTGATAAAAGTATTCTGTCCCCAGTACCCCTGTTAATTACTGCCCATTTACCAGGTCACATGCTTCCGTCTGATACCCCTTCAGTAAAGACGACAGCATGCGCACCTGCAGCATGCGCACCTGCAGCAGGCGCACATCGCTCATGGTATGTCACTAAGTCTTGTTCACTAGGATTATGGATCCACTCCACCTAACCATGTGCCGGACTGTGATGGGTTTGGAATGAAGTTGGTGTGCGGCTGTTGGGGAATACTCAAATACAGAACAGGCCCTTGTTTCAGGGCTATGCTTTGGACTGGAATCCACACTACACCTGTGTTACCTCAAGACCACCCAGCCATACCTGCTTATCCAGTACCAGGCCACTATAGGTTTGGAGCCCATTCCAGGAAACGCAGACAACAAAGTAAGGAATATACCGGATGGGATAAAAGCCCATTGCTGGACAAACACTCACGACATGCAATTCAAAGACACTGATTCACATAACTGCATGATTCTGGACTACAGCAGGAAACTGTAAACACAGAAGGAACATATGCATGGGGGAAGATGAACAGCAAGCAGAAGAGCTAACCACTGCGGCCGCAAACCACCACATCCAAGGCAGATAGATATTGAATATTTAAATGTTGCACCACGGAAGCTTGTATAGAGGTCGCTGTGATAGAAATTAAATCCGGCGTGTTCCCCCAAAACCAAATGACTAATTTACGCCTCTGTTTATTTCTTTTATTGGTCAGTTAATTGTCACGATTTATCACGGGCTTCAGTTTTAAAGCAGTGTCAATTGCATTTTGCAGATTAAATTAAGCAATTAACTTAATAATTAAACAAATTCAGTGTGGCGTCAGTGAGCGAGTGCGCTGAGCTGTTTTGCCACATTTAAAGCATTTTTTAAAAAACAGCCGCAGATGTGAAAAGAGTGCCACATATTCACACTCAAAGCTTTCATTGAATCCTTTATTTTGGCAATAAATGTGCAATGTTTTACTATGATAATTCAGCAGAACAATGAAATCTATTAGGTGGTGCAGCTGTGTGATACAGAAGCACCCTGGTAGGCTGTCAACACAATTGGTAAATATTAATGCCATTCATTCTAGTTACAGTGTTCTGCTGTCAGTTTTGTTTCCTGTTTAAAAATAATAATAACAGCAATGCATATTTGAAAATCCATTAATCTGCCAGAGAAGACAAAATCACATGATGTGAAGTCAGCTTTCCTGCTCCTACATGCACTTTGCATAGTTCTACAGTAGTATTCTTGCTCCCGTTTATGTTTTTCTCTGCCCGTGTTTTGCATGAGCGCGGACTGCGACCTGCGCCTCTTTGCAGCAGCCTAAAATCATTGGTCTAAGTGGCCCTCCCCTGCTCCACTATGAAATAATCCCTGCCCTCTCTGGAAACTTTTCAGGAGGGATTAATGCCACAGCACAAAGGCCACGCTGTCTCCTCACTCCGCACCTGTTTCTCATCCTCTGTCCTGCACCGCAAAGCATGCTGGTCCGTCGCTTCCTGCGCACTGGTCTCCCCTCGCACTGGATTCGGGAAGAGCGTCTCCTCCAGCACAAACCCCCACTTCTTTTGTCACTTTCGATGAATCCCCTCTGCTGTGCTTCAGGCTACATTTCAGAGCTCGCCGTCCTGATTACCTAATTCTGGTCGTCCTATCACCCGCCGCGGTTTTAATAAGCATTTCATTTGTTCGATTCATATATTCAGAAGACATGAATTATGTACTATATTCTTCATCCATCCATCCATCCATCCATCCATCCATCCATCCATCCATCCATCCAACAATCCATGCACCCAGTCAGGGTCACTGCTCCTGACATGCATTGTTATTTACTTGTCTAGCTGACTGCTCTATCTGACAACACCTACAAACTGCCAAATGGTTAGTGGACACACATTTTCCCAACTTCTTGATGAAACACCTAAAGTAAATTGTCTGCCAATGGGGTACAATAGCTGACTTTGGATTTCATCCAGCACTCTCACACGCCAGAGTCCACCGCCCTAACAATTTATCCGTCAATGTCTCCAGCGCCCACAAAAACATCCCAGTATGAAAGCATCTTAATGAACCTCAATTATGGACACATTCCACAGCTCCAGAAACGCGCTGGGATATTTTTCCAGGGCAGAATGTTTTCAGAAAGGAATTAATTGTGAGAGAAATCAATTTGGGACCGCGTTTGTCGTCGAATCTGTAATCACGCTGTTTACCCAAACGCCTGCCGTACCAGGTAGTGTTCTGGATCCAGACGACCTTTCTGGCAAGAGCCATTTCGGCTCCTTCCCCCATCAGATGGGCTATGAGTGCCACGCTCTCCTGTTGCCAGGGCATGCCAGTTATTTATTTATTTAGTTCCGATCTGCCGTTGGCATCGCCTTCCCTCTGAAGCTTTTGTTTAGCTTACAATATACTAAGGTCTGGCATTCAGCCTCTGCTCTGTCTGTGTGTGTCCAATCATTAGCAATGATTACATTGCAGTGGCTATTACAGTCTTTCCCCTTCCTCTCTCTCTCTCTCTCTCTCCCCCTGCCTCTTCATCAGGACCCCGGGGCCTGCTCTGCATTTAAGTCACATCTCCCCCCTCTCAGATTAATCCTCACCAGACAGTTTGAAGGTCCATTGCTTCAATCAATATCCATCATTTAAATTAATCCCCAGCTTTTTAAACTCAGTACAGTTGTGGGATTTGATGGATTTAGGGCAATCATTAAACTCCCCGGCAAACAGACTCGCACGGGACCCTCCGCGCTGCCCGAAACCAGGGCTAGTAACGCAGCAGGCATCGACGTCCGTAAACAGGATGTCTGTGCATGAAGCTGAACAAACCTGCCTTTTTAGTCTTTGTTAGGGTCATTGCTGACTCAATCTTAGTATATGACTCAGTATATGTCTGGAGGCCATTTTATTTACCATAAAGAAAAAAATCAACCGCATGTAGGGACTGCTTAACAACATATCATCATTCTATCCACGGTGGCTTGGCCCTGTCGCCTTACACCTCTGTCGGGTAGTCTGGTTTCCCCCACAGTTCAAAAACATGCTAATATGAATTGATGTTGGCAAATGGCGTGTGTGCCCTGTGATGGGTTGGTGCCTTTGGGGTTATTCCCTGCTTTGCATGTGTTGCTTCTGGGATCCTGCGTAAAACTGTGTTCAGAACAATGTTTCCCAATCAGGTTCTCAAGGACCCACAGACAGTCAAAAAAAAATGTAAACTGTCTGGTAGGGAGCAAAAACATGGGCCGAGTGAGGTTCCCTGAGGACCGGATTGGGGAACACTGGTTTAGAACATGAGAGAGTGGATCACAGTGAGCCCTACAATGCAAAAGAGGCAGAAAATGGCAGTCGATTGGGTCAGTCCACTTACACATGAAGGGCAGCTTGGGGAGTTACTTGATGTCTGCATATTTTTGGAAACTGGAGGAGCATGCAAGCTCCACCAAGTGATCACCCCAACTTCCAACCCTCTTACCCACCGAACCATAAGTAAAATCACATATACCACTTTTATTTTTTCATTAAATTGGCACTCTCTGTTCCTATATATTTCATCCCGGGTAGCAGTTCATTAATCCATCACATGAGCGCGCCCTTAATCATTCCGTGTGTGACCTTTAAGAGAGGAATTGTAACTGATGTATGATCACGGACAGACATTTCAGCGCGTTAAGGCAGCAGCGGCCATGGGACTTGGTCTACTTCCAAAACCCAATATCAGGTGGGAAATTTAAAAGAGAATGAGAACGGGCCAGCTGGTGAAGAAAGGTTCATTTGGTATGGGAGAAGCAGCCGTGAGAAACTCAAGAAGGCCACCTTCCTACAGAAGATGCAGTTTTATTTGTATATTTATGCCTAGGAAAAAAAATAGCCAATGTCAAGACTGCTCGAAGGGAGAATATGTCTTTAAAATATTTGTTAAAGGCCATTGAAACTCTAGTGCTGAGTGATTGTTCAAGGTCTCCGCATTGGATCTCAGCATAATGCGTTCTGGGTGTCTTTATAACCAAACCTTGCTCTCGAATGTCTCTCTATTAGAAAGATGTGCAATGACTGCACTGCGATATATTTTTTCCTTCCCTGAGGCATTTGTCTTTTTCATGCTATTCTTATTATCTATTTACCCCTCAGACTTTTTGCTGTCTGGCATGTCAGGCATTAATTTAGTGGATACCAGTTGCGAATAAATAAGATTTTATGCACTGCATTGCAAAAACAGGTAGATTTGTCTGAGTAAGTGAAACCTCTTTGGCCTGAGCAGAGGGCTTCTTACTCTCTGATTGTCAGCCAGAATAATAATGTGCAGATTTAGTTATGTTCCTTTTGCAAAAAAAAAAAATAATAATGGCCATTCCATCCATCTGTCCTTAAAGAGCCACTTAACCAGTGCAGGGTTATGGCCAGCCTGCAGGCTATACCAGTTCATCACAGGGTACGCAAACGTGCACCCAACCACGCAGGAAAAGGGCAGCTTGGAGAGACTAAGATACCTAGGCCATGTGTTGGGACTGTGGGACGAAAATGGAACCTGTGATCTCAGCCAGGACAAGCGAAATTCCAGACAGAGAGACGCAGGAGAGATATTGAACTCGCAGTGCTGGAGGGGACGAGGCCACAGTGGAACCTACTGTGCTGCCCTACATAGGAGTTAAAACTAGGGCACCGTTATAACAAGAAGTCTCATTAGAAAATGATTAACCTGTGAGATTAGCTATAAAACAGTAAACATGCGACCTACTGAAGAAAGTTGGAGTTTGAGGCAAAGAAAAGGCCCAGAATGTTGTCTGCAGTGCTAAGATAAAGCTATTATATACATCTGGTGAGCAGCAACGAATATCACACGGATTGGGGAATTTTCTTCACTGGTGACTCTTCCAGCGATATGGCCAAAACAAGCATTCAAATGGGGACTGTATGTTAGGTCCTTTCCGGAAGGTTCTGCCCCAATAGATAACCACTATACCATTTCCAGAAAGTTGAGCATCAATATCAGCATCACACCCTACATTACAATAGGCAGAGTGAGGGCGAGATAAAAATAGAATCGATACAGTGGCCCAGGAGTGAGCATAGCCTATTTCAATGTAGTCCGTGTCAATGAGGTGTCAAGTATCCTGAGCTGTTTTAAGCTGATGTTCAGGGATAATTTGTTCATTTTTATTTCTCACCCCCCTCCCTTATATTTCACTTGCAGAGATCTCGTACGGTAAAGGAACCAAAATGAAATTTTCCAGCCGTCCCTGATTGACCCCACTCACATGGGAGTGAATTTGAATTAATACAATTACAGCAATAAATCAATGTAGCAGGTTGTTATACATTCTTAAAAAATTGTTTTCCAGCTATACAGACTGCATACAGGTTCCTCTTGGGTGCGTCTCACCCTGTCCTTTTAGCTGACGGCTGTAGCGCACGTGCGCCCACGGCGTTGAAGCGCAACAATTTACCACCTCGGAGTGACATGCTGTAAAGAGACCACGGGTAAAGATGCATAAAACAGTCAAATAAAAGTCACGCTGGCCACAAAGGCGAGGCCGTTTCATGCTAGCGGATACTTTACAGCTTAACAAATACCTCCCAATTCTCTGGGGCTTTTCTCTTTTTACATCCCATTCTAAACTGTACTACAAATCATTGTAATTTAATTTTAATGCCCATCCCTTCCTCTGTTTATTTTAAATAATCGCCGGCTTTTCCTGCCGCCGCTTATTTGATCCCTCACGCAGTCATTTTCACGGGCCTGACCGCTCTCTACGGTGTCAGAACAGCGCTAATGTAATTTAGCGACGGCGCACATATGCATCCCGTCTTAGTAATTATGAGATAAAGTGTCTTTGTGGCCTGTGCGTTAACCTTCCTCGCCAAGCTGATGAGGACATTTAAATAGCTGTAACCCAAGGCCCTGTAGTCTCCTGTTTTCCCCAGGTAAACAAAGAACGCAAACTGGATCGTGCCGAGATGAGAGTTTGTAAACTGTCAAACGGATTCCGTGAGATATCGAATCAGCATTTCAGAGGCGAAGTCGTGCCCCGCAAAGGCATCGGGAAGATTTAGTGTCCCAGGCAGGAATATGTCCGATACCAATCCAAAGATTCACTGTCTGAGAGATTCAGCTACGTATCTGTCAGCGGCATCTGTTCCAATGGCAGCTATGTGCTGTGATTCGCATATTAAATAGTGGATCGATTGAAAAATGGTAGCAATTAATTTCAGGGATATCGGGGCCAACAACTAACGAATGTGTTTTGCATAATATGCGTGTGTCGCACAATCATGGCTGGTATTAAACGCTATATTTGTTTTGGTCTCAAAACCAAAGTCTGTTTCTAGAGTATATTTTGAGTTGTCATGTTCTGACTCTTCGGGTCAAGCTACCCTTCAGGATGATGTAGTTGGACTTTTCAGATTTTAGGGGGTAAATGAGCTGTCATATCTGTGTGACTCGGGATCACGTCGAGCAAATGCTCTCATTTTGCCAAGACAAACTTCGACTTTCTGAAGATGTTGTTTGGCATGTGATGTTTGGGTTTTGATAATCTGGCATTCTCTCCAAGATGTCGTTTGCCCCTGTCCTTCCTGGGATGGACTCCAGACTCAGAGTAACCCTGTGCTTTGGGAGGAGGGATAGTCCATCTCGGTCCTGGTTTGAAATTCATGACTGGGGAGGCTCCCATACCAAGAAAATTAATGATCATTCTTCTTACTCCACAACACAGGTAATTCAGTGGCACTAGGCCGGGGGGGGTGTGTGCAGCCCAGTATGGGGCCTTAGCATAATTCATTTGAAAAGTGTAGAGATAATTACGAAATATTAATTAAATTAATGAATTAATTGCGAAAAAAGCTAGGGGTGAGCGTGTATTGCATTAAATTAATATCGATATATTTCCAAAACTAGACATAGGGTGATGCTATACATTTAACATGGATATACTTAGACGCGCATTTAAATTAGGACTTTATTAAAGGTTATTCATAGAAATCAATAATATTCCTTCCTGATTGTAAGCAGCACGGGAGCTTCGGTCATGACATCACACAGAATCCCAGAATTTACAGCTAAAATTAAACAATTCTGTTAGTGTCTCACAGAGATGTGGACGGAGGGGAAAGGCGAGGAATTGTAGTTACTTGGTTCATTTCATTTGAAAACATTGTAAAAAAATATCGTAATTTGCAATGTTTGTTTTCTTTTGTTGGAGGATAATACCTTATTAAGCATTCTTTTAGTGCTTTTCAGCCTTCTGTTATTAGACCCCTCTGCCAAATAGGTTTCAGATTTAGATTTTTGTTCATAAACATTTACCTTCCGTAAGGGTTGGCGGACATAGTGGAGCTAAACCTTTCAGTCGCATTTAAAAGAAATTACACTGTTGCCAAATTAAAACGTTTAAACGTCGACAATCCTTGTCATTGATGCAGAACGCATACGTGAGAAACAATTTCATAACCTGTGTAGGGGGGCCCAAACTTGTTTTCCTGGACTCAGGGGGTCATTAAAAAAAGAACCACTGCTCAAGGCAACTGCCCACTTTGCCTATAGCTAGAGCCACCTTCCAGCTGCATAACCCGCGGCGTTAATGGTCGACTGTAGCAACGTGTTTGAGTCACGTTGTAAAAATGTAACTTGTCTGCCGTGACTTCTAACTGAAGATGCTGCTAATGCATGTGCTCGCTTTTTTTTTTTTATTCATCTGTTTCTTTAAATATTCCTCCCAATGATCATTAATTTAGTGATTGAGTAAGGGCATAATTAAAGATCTGTTATTTGGAAAGCAGCCAATCCCTCCTGAGTGGGGGGGGGGGGGGGGGGGGGGGGGGGGGGGGGGGGGGGGGGGGGGGGGGGGGGGGGGGG
>JAODKF010000045.1:12555113-12599137 GCA_026779585.1 Mormyrus proboscirostris | reverse complement strand
GCAAAATCATCCCACTGCTAACCTTTCACACTCACAGAGAGTCGCACACAAACACCACCCTGCTAACGATGAGCGACTCCTCACCGTGGGAGTCGATTAAATTAAACCGCCTCACGGGCAATTATAGCAAGGTCAGAGTGATCGGGAGCTGGTGCCTTCCTCCGGCATGGAAATAAGACTGCGCTCGCAGATGTACGTCGTTGCGGCTCCTCCGGGACGAACCCGGCTGTGATCGTGAAATGGGGAAAATTGAGTTGTCAGTATTGATTTGGATATTTGCATATTGAGATGGGAATGAGCATTTTAACAACAGACATCAGGGCTGGAGGTCAAACCTCATATTATACTGAGCAGAAATAGGGGCTGGATGGTAACGCTGATCATCGCTGCTTCATGTCCTTAGAATGCAATACGGTGTCTGTTTATATTTAAGAACGTGTCACCGTTATAAACGACGTCAGTTAGGAATTTCCAATGTATCACCAGTCTCGCTGAATACTTAGAACTAATTTCAACACTCATCCATAAGGCAGGGCAATTCTTCTCAAGCCTCCAACCTCAACTTGCCCGTTATTCATATATGTGCAGCTACATCTCATTACATCGATGTTGAAGCTTCGGATTGTCTTTGTTCTCAAGTTATTTGTGTCTTTGGGCTTGCACAGCCATAATGATGAACATAAACAGAATGCTATTATGAGCCAGTCACGGTGGATTAGTGGGTCGCATTGATGCCTCACACGCCCTAGGGTGGGGGTCCAAATCTGCCTCCAGCTCGGCATGTTTCCTGCCTTTGTGGTTGCTCGGAGATTTTTGTTCAGGTTCTCCGGTCACTTGCACAGCCCAAAGCCATGCAGGTCACGGAGATGGTGACCGCCACCACATCTAGTTCTTAGCTGCCTTGTGTTATATATTTCCTGCTACAGACTCAAGCTCTCGCAACCTTCGCCTGTTTTTAATAATGTAACATGATTTTTAAGCAAATTAAATAAATGCACAGCAAAAATATAAAACACACTCTCCCTGTAAGCTGCCTAAAAACACATGCGCTGATAATGAGGGCTAATGCTTAATGAACTTTCCGGAAAGACGGCAGTGTGTGGGTCATGTGGAAGTATCTGTTCTACAATCTGTCAGTTTCTTTGCCAAGACTCCCCTGCCAGTTTGCATTTCGGTCAGGTTCTGAAATATGTGGAGATGCTGTCGCAACTTAACACATCCTTTTGAGTTGTTAGAAGCTGCTCATTGGCTGCTTCTAAATTTCTCAAAGAATAAGTGCTTCTCATACATGTTTTACGGTTACCCTCTCGTTCCCCAAAGGACAAATTGCATCATTAGCTGAGCAGTGCTGGGGCTCTGAGAACTGGCTGAAAACTGTCATCTGTCCTTATCTCGCTTTCATCCAACGTCTAAATCCAAGCTGAAACCCAACCCAGATTCCACCCTGTCACACTAAATTACATTTGGTATGCAGCCATTTTATCTGGTTCTATACAATAATGAGGTCTCTTGTCCTTTGCCCTGTGAAGTTGTTTCCCATTAAAACATAAGAGAACAAAACAGAAGTCTTAACAAAAATCCTGAAAATGAAATGCTGTTTATCGAATTAAAACCAAAATACAGATTATAACGTTTCCCCCTCTCATCACCAGACGCCTGTCAGTAAACGACTGGGCTGATGGGTGCAGAGAGATGTAGAACAGCATTTCGCAATCCAGTCCTCGGGACCCTCAGTCGGTCCATGTTTTTGCTCCCTCCCAGCTCCCTGCCAGACAGTTCACATTTTTGCTTCCTCCCAGCTCAACGGGAGCAAAAATGTGGACTGTCTGCAGGTCTCTAAGGACCGGATTGGGAAACAATGATGTAGAAAGTAGTCTCTCTGAGTGTGCTGGGAGATGGTGCTCCCAAACACTGATCCCGTGATCACACTGGGCTACGGGCCCCAAAGACACTGCTGGTGGTAACGTTAATGAAGTACATCTGGAACTCTGAGGAAGCGAGGCCCTCGCGGCTAAACTGGGAATGCATCAAAAGTTAATACGCAACGAGCAGAAGCATCTGCGCCATATCCTTAATTAGCACTTTGTTTCTTTGCCGTGCTCTCCAGATTCCGAAGGCTCCATCATATTAAATGAGTCTTGGAGCAGGAGGCTAAGTTTATACTCTCATTTGCAATGGAGCTCTGCTTTAAGTCCCGCATCTCCGTTATCTCCACAGAACACGAATCGTTTTAGGAAGCAGAATTTGGGGCCCAGCCACCTTAACTCTTCTGTTGCTCTCGGGCCTAAGGGGGAAAGACTTCCGGGCACGTACACGCTTTATGCACCTGACTGGAAGAAAAATGTATGAAGAAGCCAGTGGGTGTGTCTACTTTAAATACCTGGAAGGGTGACTCGCACTCATTTGTGTTCCTGCTTCCTACAAAGCCGGGGGAGAAAAATTGGAAAATGTGACATATTGGTTTTGGCACTTATTTGGGGAATAGTCTTGGTGCCTTTCTCAGGGACACCAGCCATGTGAAACTCGGGGCTGTCTCTGACTATCTATGCGTCAAGAGCGCTTAATGGCGCTCCTCAGGAAGCTGCGCTAACAATTCCAGGCTGCAAACAGTCTCAGAATCTGGCCTCAGTTCCTTAGCAGGTGGTGTTTTAATCATTTAAATTGTTCTTTCATACTGGGTTTTGGAGGGGTTGACTTTGTAAACTGAATTTCTGAGGAAAAGACCAACTAAGCTGCAAATTAGTTCTTTACATATAACATAACTGTCAGGGGGAAAAAAAATTAAAAAAAAGTCATAGTCCTGTTTTTTTGATCATGTTTGATAAATAAAATTAGTCCTTGTGCTCTTCATTTTATTGCAAAGCGACCTTAAATTAGATGCAGTTAGAAAAGGGGAATGTTTTTTTTATACACAAAAAAAATCAGGTTACTACTGTCTGTCTTTTTACCATGTTCAGGAAATATCACCTGTGCCAGACTGTCCCGACATAATCTGTATTTAAACAGAATTTTTTTGTATTTAAATTGAACATGCATACTTAAAAAAATGCCCATTTCTTTTTTACCACTATAAAAGTATAGGCTGCTATTGAAAATAGAACAGTTTAGGAACAGTGCACAGCATTAGAATTTCATAAAAATTGCATGTTACTTTAATGGCTTCCTTTTCGGATGATTATGCTGTTTTGGGCTCCAGGTTTGTGAAGCATTAGGAGTCTCATAGATGCAATTACCCAAGTTCGACTACTCCTCTACCAGAAGAAATTTACTATTGTTAGATCCATACATTAAAGGATGTTCCTTCCAAATGAATCTCTCAATTTTTAATTTTTAAATTTTTTTTAAATCTTCAAATGCCTCTATTCTAATTCAAAGTCCTGCGGAGGCAGCAGATGAAAGTTTCCTTTGATGCGCGAAGCTAGAAATGAATAGAAGTAGTTCCAGTGTCACACGCAGTGTTAGTGTGAAGTGTACGCGAGGCTTTCATGTGATACGTTCGCATTTATTAGCTGGAACGCATTAATGGTATTCTTATAAAGGACTTTGGAATGGCAGAGGTCAGGATGAATGCAGTAACTACAAAGTTGAACAAGCTTCAGTCTCACAGCACAGCAAGACTAGGACTTTTTCAATAGCCAAGGCCTTTAAACAGATTTTAAATAAGTATCTGTATAAACACACATTAAATACAAACATTGTCTACTTGCATCTATCTAATTGGCTGTAATTAGTGAGCTTATCGCCTATTGTTTGCATTACCTTGTAATACTTGAATGACCATTATTAATATTCTTAGTGCTACTACTACTGCTACTTACACCTACAACAATACTAGAATAACATAACAAAAAAACAGAGTCATCTAAAGGATTATCTAATGTGATCTGAATCACCACTATTTACGGCTGAAGTCCATCCTTTATATTTGGCTCATAAAATATGTCGCAGGAATGACAGTATGTAGAAATGGGCTTTGTTTAGTCTTATTGAAAATTCAGATGTGTTGGGGGCTTTGAAGGTTACGCAATCTATTTTCTTTATAGTGCGTCAAAGAACAAATAGCTTTGTTGTTCAAAGTGTTCAGAAGTAGTAAGCTGTGAGCAGACTTGGGATTTTTTTCTTGTTTGTTATTGCACTACCCAGCACTCCGTGGGAATCCTCTCCCGTTCTGGGCTATCGCAGAAGACGGGGAGGCGGGCACCTCGCTCACAGGAGCCGGTGCGGGTCCCGTGGCTCCCTCGCCGCACGCGCTGCCTTCATCTCCCTGGGCTGTCAGGCGGCTTTGCGTAAAGCCGCAATTTCAAAACAACCGGCAGACGACGAATCCGCCGTTTCATGTTTCCAGGCACCAGAGCTAAAAAAAAAAATAAAAATCTTCCATATCATTACTGCCCCCGTAACTGTTGAGTATAATTTAAAATGCGTAGGTCTCACCAACCATAATGCCTTGTTTTTATTTTTTATTATAAAGTTTAGATGCACGTTTGATGACTCAAACTAAGGAGGCGTCCAAGGTCTCTGACAATGCACAGCGAGGGTGAATAGCAGGAAGCAGGGAACTTTTTGGAAAAGGGTCGACGTGCGGTCCATCTGGTCCCCGGGAAAATTCCTCTGGATTGCCTTGCATTGTTTATCCCTCAGCCTTTGGTGAGCAGGCAACAGGAAAGTCTCAACCAGAAGGGTAAAAGATCTGATGGTTTGCTTGATAAACATCAGGGGGCTGCTGAACTGAATGTGATCTCCAGAAAACTGGGGATTTTATAGACTAATTTTCTTCCAGTCTAAACAACAGTAGATAGGAACTAAGCAATCCTAAAGTCAAAATACCAGCCCTCAGATTTTAAGCCTTCTTTTTATTCTCAATTCAGCAGAATCTTACCTTGAACACCAGAACACCCAGGGGCGAGCCTCCTTCTTTTTTTTTAACCCGTGTGTTTGACCTTTGGGGTTAGCATGGTGGCCTCACATCTCTGGGACTAGGGTTCAAGTCTCCACCAGGGTTCCATGTGTGTGGAGTTTACATGTTCTCCCTGTGTCATCATGGTGTCTCCTCCAGGTACTCTGGTTTCCCTCCACAGTCCAAAAACGTGTTGGGGTAAATTGGAATTGCCTGTACAGTAGGTGTGAATGGTGTGTGAGTGTGCACTGTGATGGGATTTTGCCCCAACCTAGGTGGTTCCTGCATTCTGCCCAAAGGCCCCAGACCTCCTGCGACCCTGACTAGGGCAAATAGTTACGGAAAATGTAAAGGTGGGTGGGTGGGTTTACTGTTTGCTGTGAGGGAACACTTGTAATGTACACCTACTCGTTCATGCAAATATCTAAATATCTATGTGCTATGCATGGTTGTTGGTCAAAATCACTTATATTCCAAACCTCAGAGCGGTTTGAGTATTTCAGGAACTTCTGATTTCCTGGGAGTTTCAGACACTAGAGTCTCTACAGTTTACATAGATTTCTGCGAGTGGAAGAGAGAGGTCTGAGGAGAATGGGCAGACTGTTTCGAGCTGACGGGAAGACTGCACATAACCGCTCTGTACAACAGGGGTGAACAGAAAATCATCTCTGAGCACACAACACGTCAAACGCTGAGGTGGATGGGTTACATCAACAGAAGACAACATCGAGTACTGAGGCTGCCGTGAGCACAGACTCACTGGAGTGTTGAATACTGGAAAAATGTTGCCTAGTTTGATGAATCTTGATTTCTGCTGTGACATGCAGAATTGCAAACGGCATGAATCCATGGGCCCAACCAATCATGTGTCAACCCTCAATAATGGTTGTAATGTGTTGTTGGTCCACACAAATACCAACAGAACATCATCTTACAAACCGTAGTCTGTATGGGTGTTCTTACTAACCATGCACATCCCCCTATGGCCACAATTTACCAATCTCCTTATGGGCCAGTAGGATTATCTGCAGATGTCACAAAGCATGAGTCATTCCAGACTGCTTCTATGAACATGACAATGATATCAGTTACTTCTCTGGTTTTTATAGTCCATGAGAGTACTATTGAGGTGCAGTGGAACAGGAGATTGCAGCCTACAATTCTGTGATGCAATCATGTCAACATGGACTAGAATGTGTCAGGGATGCCTCCAGCACACCCTGATGAGGCCATGCAATGGAGAATTTGGACTGTTCAGACGGGCCCTGCAACATATTAAAATGGTGTTCCTCATAAAGTTGTCAGTGACCGTACATTCTTGCATGAATGCATGCGACATGCAGAGCTGTGAGGAAACTGCAGCAGGGTAACACTTCTAGCTGTATTAAATAAATATCAAATGTCCTATTTCCAGTGAAACGAAATGCAGCAAATGAAAAAAGCAAAACAAACATTTAGTTTTGCCAACATCACTAAGACCCATATGTTTCCTTGATGATTAAGCACTGAGAGTTTTCGCTGTGTGAGATTTTTGGGCTTAGGCAAACCACTGGTGTGCTTACGTGTTACAAAAACTCAATTAACCAAATAAATATTAACATTAGGAAAAAAGACTATGCATAGATCATGGCATATGCAAAAATTGTAGATGTTTTCTAGTGTTTCCTTTTTAATGGGCTTTCTGGCAATAAGGTAATTACTAAGCCTAAACAAGCCAATTGGGATAATAGGAGGGTCGGAAATATACATAACATGGACAGAGTGTGCTCATATGATGTTGTTGTAGGAAAGTATTGATTTTATGTTAACGAGATGAGAGTTTGCTAAATCCTGCACCATTTTTCAAGGATAAGGTGAATCCAGTGCCTAATTTTCCTCCAGAGCCCTAAGATTATAAACATGGCCGATGAGAGTCTGTGGAAGCTTCTGGAATAAGGGTGGCCGAGAAATGGAGTGGGGGCATTAAGCTGAGATCTGGAGGGAAAATAAATTCGAAGCAGCTATTTTGGAGGTACATCAAGAAGGACTGAGTGAAAGAGGAAATGAATTAAATGAATGAAGGGTTGACATGGCCCTAGGGGGGTGGCAGGGCGACATCTGGCTTAATTTAGTCCTCCTGCTGCGTCTGTGTGTGTGTGTTTGTCACAAATGTCCCCACAATGTGATAAAAGTCTGTTGATTTGATGAAGGACCATTTTTTCAATCCCCAGAAGGAGAAATTCAGTTTAATAAAAATCCATGACTGCAATCAAAAAACTAAAATCTTGTGTTTTGTTTGGTTACTTCTGGTTAAGGTTAGAGCTGGGTAGAGGTTAAGCTAGAAATGAATGGACTGTCCCCACAAAGTGCAGGTCTGTGCTTGTGTGTGTGTTTGGATGAACTTTTTCCCCTTATACTTCATTCTCATTTTTTCCCAACCTCAGACATATACTTTTGGATTTTTGGTTTATATATTCAGAATTGAGCCACCGCCCTTATATAGTGTTTGTTTAGTGATTGTCCCGTCCTTGCCCCATCTACTCCCCTATTAAGCTGCTGGTCTCGTGCCAAATCCCTGGCTCCCTGTGCGCGACACACTCACATGGCGTAACGGGAGTGCACTGACATGTTGTCGCGGATTATCTACAAGGTCCGCCGGTTACCAGGGGAATCCTGGGCTGGTGGTGATGAGATATGCTTGTGTGTTCGCTTAATAGGGGAACAGGCAAGTGTCTGCTGTGTGCGTGTGTATATACGCACACACACTTATCTGCACACACATATATATGTTTTGGGCACACTCACACACCATTTATTTTTGGCATTAACTTTTCCCTATTGAAATCAATGTATGGTTCCTGCAAGGATATAAGTACAAATGTGTGTGTGTATCTGTGTCAGGAGAGCAGAAAGCATCAAATCAACTTCCATGTACTTGGTGAATAAATTCGACTCTGATATGGGTTTTTTTTCTGCAAACATATGTACTTTTTTTACATCGATGCACCATTTTTTTGGAATAATTTAATGCTTTGAGATGTTTCTCTCTTGCTCTTTTTAATGGGTTGCAGCTGGTTTGAAGAGGAAAATGTATAATAATCTTATTTTATATATATAACAGAGTGCCACTACACGCACATGCACATATAGAAAAATCCTGAGTTATATTCCTACCAGAACAGACTGGTGCCCTGGCCTGTCACCCAGACCAAGAGAGGGTGAGGTCAGTGCTGCTCATTGTGCCTGAATGCCCCCCCCTCACACACACATCACCGTGGCAGAGAGATTGACTCCCCAGGCTTCTCCCAGCTTTACAGAACTCACCAGCAGGCACTTGGCACCGCACGCGCTGATCTCAGGCCTGTTTTCGGCTGCTCTCCCGTGGAAAGCTGCGCTGCGAGGCCCCTGAGGAGCAGTGCTGACGTCCTTCCAGAGACAGCCTGCAAGCTCGGCAGTGAGTGTTCCAGCCGAGGACGTGTGATTTTTACGTGCTGCACGCTTCAGCGTGCATTTTCTCCCAGTCTGCATGGCCCTAGCACTCTGCCGCTGTGCTCTCTGTCGCTCCCAAACGTTTCCACTTCACAATCACTTCACTTACGGTTGACCAGGGCAGCTCTAGCAGGGCAGAAATTTTATGAACTGACTTTGGGAAGATGGTGTCTTATGATGGGGCCACGGTGAGAGTAACTGAGCTCTTCAGCACTACTGCCGCTGTGTTCTTCTGGAGTTTGTATGGGTGACTTAATGATACACCTGTGTTAGCAAAGGTTAGTCCTAAATAACCTATCCCCTAATTTGAATAGCTGCCTGGATACTTCGGGCCATGCAGTATACCTGTATAATACTTAAAGTATATATACTCAGAAGCCACTTTATTAGGGACACCTAAGTAGGACTTGCTTTATTTGTGCAACTAGCTAGTACTGGGTAGGACCCACTGTATTGAGTACCCCTACCTAACACATTAGCCTCCAGAACTACTTCAAGCAAAGATGACTTCTGTGTTGTACTGCGCTGTTATTCTTGTATTTGTAACTTTTCTTTTAGCTTTAATGAGTCTGGCCATTCTCCCCTAACTTCTCCTATTAACAAGGTGTTTTTGGCCATAGAAATACCACAGCATTCTTTGTAAACTCCAGACACTGCAGTGTGTAAAAATCCCATGAGGGCGGCTCTTTCTGAGAGCTGGAACCGCAATTCTGGCACCGACACTCACACCGACTTTAAAACCACTTGGATCAGGTGTCTTAGCCATTATAATGCTGCAGAGTGACTGAACCTCTTGACCCTGCCTGCATGCTGTGTATTTAAAGTTCAAGTCCCCATGGTTTGTAGGATCTGGAGGAGCAGGCTGCCTGTGTTAACAAACGGGTGTGGCCACTCAGCGTCTACTGGCCATACAAATAACGATGCATATCCTGAGCTGAAGTAAAGGCTATTATTTTAAAATGCCCTTGAACAATATAGAACAAATATAGAAAAAAAAACAAATAAAACAGTTATAATCCTAATGCTTGTTATTTTGCATATTCTGCATTCTGATCCTTCACTACCGACTGTCCGTCCGTCCGTCCATCCACCCATTAATCTGGTACAATTTTTTTTTTTTTTGGGGGGGTGCTTATCCCAGGTAAACCAGGGAATAATGCAAAATGTGGGCAGTGGTGGCTTAATGGTTAAGGGTGTGCACTTGTAATTGAAAAATTGCTGGTTCGAATACCGTGAGCAAGGCACTGCTCCCTGGGTGCTGAATTAGCTGTCCCCTGCTATGTCACGTATGGGTTAAATGCAGAGGACACGTTTTGTTGTATGTGCTGTGGTGCGTCAACACTGATCACCAAATTCTAAAAAAAGATATCTAAATTCTAAAAGCACATACATGGTGTGCCTTGTAGAAGCATTCAGACTCCTCCACAAATTCCACATTTTGCAGCTTTTGATGACACTTTCAGTGAGACAATAAAAATTTAACTCAAATGCTCAGGCAGCTGAAAAGACCAATGGCCATTATGTCAGCCCCAAAGAATTAACCAGCATTTTTGCAGATATTCTCAGTCATTTTAGGGATTTAAGCATCATGGACCTTAAATTGAACGTGGAAGAGCAGCAGATGCTAGAGTCAAAATGATACAATTGCTTCAGAATAAAAAGGTCAATGTCTCTGACTTGCCCAAGATCTCAGTC
Source organism: Mormyrus proboscirostris (assembly GCA_026779585.1). Classification (NCBI taxonomy): domain Eukaryota; kingdom Metazoa; phylum Chordata; class Actinopteri; order Osteoglossiformes; family Mormyridae; genus Mormyrus; species Mormyrus proboscirostris. Next base: position 12,589,077 of record JAODKF010000045.1, on the reverse strand, counting down.
ACATTTTAGGTAACAAATACTGTACCTCGATCAAAACTTGATTAATCTGGATGAAGAAAAAAAAAAATATTTTTGGGGGTAGGTAATATCAGGGCAATAAAAATACTGAATGGAATAGTATTATTCGGAATCCAGTCTGAAACTTTTAGTGGGTGAATACTATTGCAAGGCACCGGAAATAAAATAAAACATGCAATATACTTTATATGGAAAAGTACGGATGGATGTAAGTTGTTTTATGTCTGTAAAGAACCTCTATGTCAGCCACACAGGACAACTAAGAAATAACAAAGCTTCCCGCAATTTGGATTAAGATTCCATAGTGAAAAGCTGGCAGTGTCTGAAAACAAGGAGATTTGATCTTTTGCCTGCTTTTGTTGTGGTTTAATGATAAGCTGGTGCTCCTTCCATCTGCAGATGGACACTAATAAACTCAATTCGGGTCTCTGAAACGGGACTTGCCATCACCCCCTGGTCCCTGATGGGTGTTTATTAGAATGGAAAGAACCCATCAGTTCCGGGATGTGGTCTCACACATGGGAGGCTTAGTAAATAACTCTGAATAAGACTGGGGAAATCAGGCTGCATGACCCTAAGGGCTCTCTGAATTAAGCCGGCTGAACCGGCCCCCCCGGTCTCACTGCGGCCGTTATAGCGCCGGGGGCTAGCTACTGGCAGCAGGCTGACGCGGTGCTGGCAGCGGTGTGGACTCCGGCCGCAGCTGCCGGTCACCAGAGCACGCCGGGCCTAGATGTCCCCGAACGGAGGTCGGGAATAACAAACGGTGTGAGATCATGGAAAATCGGGGTTCGCCGAGAAAAAGAAAGTGGTGAAGTTAATAAAGAGGTTTTATTCTTCTTTTATACGAGCGCCTTGTCGCTCGAGTCCTCAGCTGATTGATTCACGTCCCCCATTAATGAGCGCCAGCAGAGTTTGCTCCAGCCCCCAGAGTGCACTTGGTGAATTTGTCTCCTGATATCAGTTTATCTACTGTGCAGAACCCTGTTCCATATAAATTACAGATGCAGCTGTGCGTGAATATCCCTCCTCAGAGACACGCGTGGATCGTTCAGGGTCACACTGAAACAGTTCAGCCATTCTGGGGCTGTACATGCAAACAGGAGTCATCCGCCCCATTGACAGTGTTCATCAAAGGTTCAACACGCCGTAAACACCTATTACAGACCCTAAGGTGAATCTGCAGAACCCAATATTTACAACGTCATCGTATTTACAACTGTAACAGAATATGTTAAAATGAACAGAGATATTTGTAACGTAAATGGCACATTTATACTGTGAAATTAAGACTTTAATGGATGAAAGAAAATTTTCAAAAGTGTTGGGGGAAAAAAAACTTCATCTTGGCGAGGTCAAAATATTATGGGTTGTAAGGAGGATTTGTAAGAACTGGGAGAAATGTTTGGTTTGTAATTCAAAAAGATTGAATAAGAGTATAAATAAATTTAAAATAAAATTAAACCATGGCTTTTTTATTTCCAAAAAGCTTCACTTTTGTATTTACATTTTGTGCAAAAAACATTTAAAGGTTTCAAAGATTTTACACTGTAAGTTAAATTCAAGGCACATACATCATACAACAACAATATTTTCTAAGAGAAAAAAGTAAACTTTGGTTCCTAAAGAGGGTAACAGATTTAGATGTCGACTGAAAATGCAAACAGAATGTAAAGCATAGAACTGGCAAAAAGAGCAGTAATGAGATAAAAGGTACTATTACCTATTGTCACAGTAAACACAACATACCGGGATATACTACTGTTTGGAAAATGGCTGCTTCACAAAAATCAATGCAGTCTTTGAATCTAATTTTTATATATCTGGAAGAGAACCTTTGCTTAGGTCAATATAAATCTGATCCAAAAATATTCCACACACAGTAATAATAATAATAATAATAATAATAATAATAATAATAATAATTTACTGCCTAGTAATTACTGAGAATCGTTAAATCAAAAAAAGATTTTAGGTAGCATAAAAATCCAATTTCTGGGTATGTATAGAGCTGACCTTAAATATATTTTTGTATTTGTCTGCGTTCTGACTCAATTTATTTGAATTTTTTTGTCTATGTAATCCACAAAACCGGCATTTATACTGCGTAATAATCACTCTATATTATTTCTGAACTATTTTGTCTATTGTGATTACTCATTGAACTTGTTTGAAGAGACTCGATAATAATAATAATAAATAAGGTGAACAGATTTGGCTCACTTTAAAAGATCATTGTTTGATAAGCATCTTCCATTTTATGAAGCCACACAGGGCTCTAAAGTGTGACCCTATCTTCATCTTGCCACCAAATAGCATAATATGCTGTTAATGGGACTTTGTCCCGCACAGCTAACAAATAAAACTAATGTGAGCCTTCTGAGATAGATGGCACAGAAAGCAGATGCCGATGTGATCTTTGTAGCACTTGCTGAACGTACAAAACAATCTATTACTGGTGTTATTGATGATAATCACATTCGAAACACATTGGTGTTCGCAAACAACACTATCATCGCTTCTGCCTGGATTACCTCCTGTTTACTCTTGAACGAATAATGATATTGTGCTGTTCAAAGTAAATCAATAAACATTTTTTTTCCCCCCGCAAAAGGACAAATCTAAAGACACATTCACACATCTATGTTTCCCTTCTTTATTTTCTGCTTCTTTCCATCCTGAAATGAGTGAAAGACTCACTCCTCTCTCATAGGGATTACTGAAGCACAGTGGGGCTGGAGCCAGCAGACTTTCTTTGAAAAGGGCCCGAAACAACATCTTGCCAGGGAAGATCATGTCTTTGACTAGGAGGACGAAAGGAACTTTCAGGCTTTATATATTTAAACTACGGGTGGTTTCACTGACCATGAAAGAAGAAGAAGAAAAAAGTTACATTTTTGGTGAAACATCTCATCATTATCTTCTAATTTAAGTCATCCTGATGATGTAAGTATTTTCCTCTTCTGATGAATCAGCATTGGTTATTTATAAATTAATTTATCCATCCATCCATCTTCCAACTGTTTATCTGGTAGAGCGCTGAGGCGGGGGGGGTCTGCAGCCAGTCCCAGGCAGCGCATAGCAGAGACCCCTAGCATGATCCTAGCCGATCTTTTGGATTGTATTGAAAGCAAGATAAACAAATAAATAAACATTCATTTACTGACACAATGGTTATTAATCAATGCTAAACCCAAGATATTTCACAGGCCATAATGGATGGCATAATTATTCTAATTCCACACTAATTCATCACAGTAAACAAAAACAGCTATTTCTTGTTGCCTTGGTGTTTTATCTGTATGTGCAGTTTGTATTGTGTATTGTTCGAATACAGCATTCATCCTACTGATTAATATAAGGAATCAAAAACATATAATTTAGTCCCACATTCAAAGTTCCCGTTTTAATGTAGCATTTTAAACTGTTCCGGATAATCGAATGTCTGGAAGCTGCATATCTGTGTTAGTTATTTGTTAAAGACAAGAGTATTGCAGCATAAATTAATAAGCAAAGTTAAAGAACACTGGCATGTGCAGAGATTAGAGATCGTCTCATGTCTGCGGTACTGTGTACTGTGTATCTCCTGTTGAGGGTGAGAGCAGCTCCACCTGGTGGCCAGCACTTCCATATCAGCCTGAGCCAACAACTGAGTCAAATCTTCACATATCGCTAAAAACATTCACGGGGCTATTTTCAACAGTCTACTTTCAGCCTACACAGAGCTAGAGGGTGCTGAAATTCACTCTCTTCTTCCGAGTAACTGCATTTCCAAAAAAGTTCATTTCCTGAATGGATGGTCATACGATCGATTGCATTAAAAGGGCCTCCCCAGTTTTCTTTAAAACTACGAGACCTATATTTCGGTGACGATTATATCTCTCAGCCAGTATGCTGTTCTAGTGGTCTTGCAGTGAACACGCCTGCGCACCTCGATAAACAGCACGTTCCACCACGCTGGCTAGCAGATCACCAAGGTTCTATCGGCATTCAAAAATAAAACCAAACACCTTCTGTAAGAAGTAAGAAGAGGACCTTGATTGTACAAATGAATCTGTACAGCACTTGAGTAATTTCCACTCAAAAGCCAACAAATTATAAACCAATTTGTATTTTGTTTTTTTTTTTTTACTAAGGAATAGAAAAGATAGCAGAATTCCACGTTATCGTCCACAGTATAAATTACATCGTAGACAGGTCTTGGAAATGTATATAGTTTTGTACAGATGTATTGTATTTAACTAGGTTCTTATTACAAAGGCTCGACATCCAACCAAAAAGCATCATGTGTGGCAGCAGTCCGCGTTTGGAACATTGCTCTTGCAGTACGCTGTGCTATTGTTACTGAGGTGGCAGTCTCTGAAGCCAATGCCCCCATTTGGAGTGTAAATAGGCTGTATTCTGAAATCCCCTTTGAGCAGTTGTTCATTGTTCAGGGGGACTATCTGGAAACTAGTTTCTGTCATTTCCAGGATGGAGTTGTCCTTCTTCGTGCCCGCCTCACAGTAGTCGTCTTTTCTCCTGCCCCGGTTGTATTTCCATTTTGAGGAGGAAGAGGAGGATCCTGCCTTTTTGTGCATGTGCCAGCAGAAGACGCTGAGGAGCACCACCAAGACGACGAAAACGGCGCCGCCGATCAGGCCGGCCAGCAGCAGTGGGGAGCTGGCGTCCTGCTGTGTGGCCTGCTCGGGGCCGCCGAAGGAAGCCGAGCCTGTGGTGGCCTCAGCGCACACGCTGTCATCTCCGGGCCGATAGGCGTTGAAGGCGTCCAGCACATGGACGCAGACGCGGTACATGGACCTGGGCTCCAGGTCAGTCAAGTCGTACTTCTGGTGCTCCCCGCTGACCGTGCGCTCCTGCGCAATGCCCCCGCTCAGGCTCTGGCCCAGCTTGACCCAGGACACCTTGAAGGCCGTGACAGGAAAGGTGGACTCCCAACTCACCTGGATGCAGGTGCCGTTGACGACGTGGAAGGCAACCTGGAGGGGATCCGGGAATGGGGGCATGGGGAGATCCGTCCTCTGGGTGTCATCCTCAGGTGTGGGTTCCGGGAGGAAGGGGGCTGGGGATGTGGTTAAGGGGAGCCCCGGGGAAGGCAAGGTGGTGCTGACAGCAGCAGTGGTATTAGGCCAGTGTGGGAGCATAGGGGGTCCCAGAGTGGGCGGCCCAGCACCATCCGGGCACTGGATAGCATCCAGACTAAGCTCCCGAATCACCATTCCACGCAACCTCTCCGGTTTGTGGCACATGAACCCACGCACGTTGAGCGTCGGTGGCAGGGCCTTCAGCCAAGTGATGACCCAGCCAATGGCGCAGTCGCAGTGCCACAAGTTGTTCCTAACGGTCAGCTGCCGAAGACTGACAAGGCCATCAAAGACCCCCTGTGTCAGCGACTGCAGCTGGTTGCTGGAGATGTCCAGTCTCTCGAGCTGCCGGAGGTTGGAGAAGGCCGTCACAGGGATCTCATTCATCTGATTGTCCTGCAAAGAGAGCTTGACCAGGACCGCCCCCGGTAGGAGAGGGGGAGGGGTGGTCAAGGAATTGCGGGCCAGGGATAGCTCCCGGAGATTGCCTAAATCCTGGAAGGTTCCTACGGCTATGTCTTCATCGGTGAGCAGGTTCCCATCCAGGAGAAGGCGCTCTATCCGGGTGACGTTGCGGAAGGCTTCCTCAGCGACGGACGCGATGCGGTTCTCATCTAAGCGCAGCTCGCGCAGGTCCTCTGGCAGCCCTATCGGCACGCTGCTCAGGTGGTTCTTAGTCAGGAAGAGCATCTGCAGGCTGACGGCCTCGCGGAAGGCTCCCTCCTCCACGCCCACGGTAGAGATGGAGTTATCGTCCAGGTGGAGCTCCACAAGGCGGCTGAGCTGCGCCAAAGCGGCACGCGAGATGGTCTGAATGTTGTTCTCCTGCAAGTGCAGCACGCGCACGTTCCGAGGCAGGTTGAGGGGGAACTCGTCCAGCTGGTTCCCGTACAAGTAGACGGTCTCCACCGAGGATACGTGGTGCAGCTCAAGTGGGAAGCCTGCATTGTTGATTTGGTTGTTGTGGAGGAAGAGGATCTTGTAGCCCTCCTGTATTCCCAGAGGCACCGAAGTCAGACTACGGTCGTTGCAATAAAGAAACGTCCTGTCGCAGCGGCACTCCTGCGGGCAGCCCGCGGCCTGGTAGAACTGCAGATGAAGGCTCAGCAGAATAGTTATCCAAGATTTGAGGAAGCTCGGCCAGTCCTTATTCCACAACGCCACCTGTAACTCCATAGTGCCAGGTGGGTGGAGCCCAGAGACAGCCAATGAGATGTCAAGTTGGAATGGAAAATTACCAAAAAAAAAAAAAAAAAAAAAAAAACAATATCCACCAGGGAGGAGTTCTTTGGAAGGCCCCCCACCGACACTCACTCTGTTGAAGGGTGCGCTATGGCGACGCGGACGGGGGTAATCCTCTTATAATTGCTTGTCCTAAGTGCAAGGGGCCGAGTCTCATTAACTAGTGCTGCTTTGCGGCTAGCCTCGTCCATGCTCCGCAGTCAGATGGCGGTGGGGCTCTTCACGGCTCGCTCGCCGCCTGGCGAGGGCCAATTTAGTAGCGTGCGGCGGCACGGAGGCACTGTCAGGCTCCTCTCACAGCCGGCCGCCTGCCTGCCCGCCCGCTCGTCACACGCGGCTGATCCCGCACCAGGGTGGGCTCCCTGCCTCTTGACATTTGGATCCGGAGACCTATCGCAACAAAATAAACATGCGATTAGGAATTTCCGCCACAGCCTCGAGATAATCGCTCGCACGCTCGTGCACGCACAATTCACATCTAAACGCAAAACAGGCTGTGCCAAACGCAAGGCCGCGAGGTATTTTGCATACTGGATGGGTGGGGGGGGGGGGTAGCATAAAAGGGACATTCATTCCCCCCCTCAAAGTCGACAGAAAGAACACTGTATTCATTTTTAAAGTTTCTTCCCCTGGTACGTAAGCTAGCTTTGCACGTATGCTTCTCTGGCAGCAAAATCTTTCATAATTCGGTTAAATCAGATTAAGCCTGTCTATGTACAGAAAGTATAACCGAAGCCGGCATAATCAGATCACGTTCGAGACGTGCGTCTGTTCAGTAATTTCCAAAGCCCCCAGTCAATACAATCCCTCCGTCAATTTAACTCCCCCCCCCCGTCCATCCTCCGCGCTCCCCAAGTGATAAGTGCGGAAACAGCAATCAGAGTCAAAAAAATGGCACCGTCTGGATTGTGATATTTCATCCCCGACTTTATGTTTTCCCCCAGAAGCATTTCATCTGCGAAGATAAAATATACTGCTGTCACATTCCCAGGTGGTTAGATTGTGGCATGAGTGTTGGGGACTGACAGCGACAGAAATGAGATGAAGGGATGGAAAGGCTGTGAAGATGGAGAAAGGGAAAAAATGAAGTTTGGGGGAAAAAGGTCGTCATTATACGTTGAATAAAGGCCCGTCTTGACGAGATCGCAGCCTCTCTTCAGTCCAGTAAAAGAGGACACTAAAAAACAGTAGATGGCCTGAGAAGGGACCGTGATTGACAGGCCCGCCGTTCAGGCCTCCGCTTTCGAAATGCAACCTTTTCACGGTAATAATTCAAAGAAAAGCGTTTCATGCTGCTATAAAAAAATCCAGCTCACTGCGTCCATGAGGGCTGTAATGTTATCTGTAGTGTTTCCAAAGACGTGGCAACTTAAAACACAAAATAGGGTAAAAGTTTATAAAAAGAGACAAGAAATAAAAATGCTCATACGACGAACATGGGCTGCCAGACGAAATGTGATTGGAAAATAATTTAGCTGCCCTACAAGGGATGTATGATCGATCGTGGCTATTTTCTCAGTGGAAAGGTTTAGAGCGAGCACAAGGTCACAGGATTACACTGAGTGTGACACCCAGTCTACCTGTTTTATAGTGCTTTGGATTAAAAAGCACCACCAATGCTGCATTAGGGAGCACAGACATAACTTAAGGCCATTATTGTGTAAATGGGTCTGGAGGAGGTACGAGTTTCCCTTCACAAAAAGCAAAATGAAGACATAATTAAAGCAGCTAAGCTGTCAATCACAGGAAAAGCCCGGTGCCAGTTTATTTTAGGATATATGCCAGCCGAATAATCATGACGTGCTGACGTTACGGCCGGTGCGGCCCGCCCGGCTGGCTGGGGATGCGTCTGCTAAGCGCAGGAAAGACAAGTAAACGGAAGGGTATTTCAGCCTCGGGGGAGCCAATGAAAAAGAATTATAAAAAAAATTAAAACCGGCAGCAGTACTGGCATGTTTGCTCTGCTGTATTGCCGCATTAAAAATAAATAAATAAATAAATTATAATAATAATAAAAATAATTATTTTATTGAGTCTGTTATAGACATATGTGCTAGATTTAGGAAAATTCACACAAAAAATAAATATATAAGGACTACGATGCATCAGTGAATCAGTAGACAGTGAGGTCAGACATAAGCCAGAAAATAAAACTGTCAATAAATAAATGGCTGGAGAGGAGAGCAGCGCGTCTGTAAATCAGGTGTTCTGCAGCCGCCGTTTCGTCTCCCGCGAGGGCACCACGTCCTTCCAGGGCTGCCGTTCAGCTGGGGGGGGGCGGCGAGGAGGTTATCTTCTGACTAACAGGGCTCTGTGACTCCCAGAGCCAGCTGCACCGGCGGATTTCGACGGCCCGGAGTGCGAGTGAGTGTGTGGGGAGGGGGTGCGTCAGAGGCTATGCGCTCGGAGCGGGGGCGCCTTTAACGCCATTAAAAGTTGAAGAGGGTTATTACGGAAATGGCGGGCCGGGGATCAGGTGAACTTCAAAGGCGGCTTGGTGAGGGCCGATCGTCTCGCCGCGGCATGACAGAAGGGGGGGGGGGATCGGGGACAGCGGGCACGGCGCGCACTCGGCCCCCACGCTGCACAGCGCACAGCTGGGGGCTGGGGGGCGGCTGTAGCTCATTGATCCTCACCATAATGAAAATGTAATTAATGAATAAATTAACAAATAATAGTACGTGAGAGACATCAGTCTGCTCCTTAATACTCATAATTTAAATCAAGACTTTCCTAAGCATCGAAAATAGAATAATGTATTTCAGAAGCAACACTGAGTTACACTATTTTAATATGCTGAATTATTATTATTATTATTATTATTATTATTATTATTATTATTCAATCTTGCCATTAATCATGAAGTAGTTGCATGCAGAAAACTAGGCAAGTTCACAGCAATCGTCTAGGGGATTCATTAATAATGAATTAATAAAACTGAATAAAGGAATAAATGAAGAAACAGGCAAACAAACAAGCGGGATGTGATGTCATTTTAGTTTTTACCTTCTGGGGAAAGTCTCTTGCCCTTTTCATAGTAAATCCTCTCAGTACGCACAGCACTCCTGCTCTCCGTCCTTCATGCAGGCTGGCGATGCAACAGAGTCCGCCGCTCCGGGTGGCTTCAGGCTGGCGTGGACGGGTCGGTGGTGCGCTCCCCCCGGCTGCATGCTGCCCGTGTCCCGAGGCGAGTCTGCCGCGACCGCTCGCCGCTCTGCTCCGCTCCGCTCCCCCCGTCCGCCCCCTGACGGCTCAGCCTGGCGATGTGAGCTGCGCTGCTCCCTTGGAGAGATCAGTGGATTACATTAGGCGCTGGGAGCGCTGGCAGGGACGCGAGGCTGTCTCTTCCCCGTGCATCTCCCCGAAACAGCGAGCCACTTTCCCCGGCACTGCCCCAGCCATAGTGCCTCCACTCTCACTGTTTGCAGCTCATGTAGGACTTGCCTGCTCCCCTCAAGACCCCTGGGAAATGTTTACAGTAATGAATTCTGTTGATAGCGATCTTTTTACACTCCTCTCTCTCTCCTTCCTCTCCTGTTCTCTCGCTCTCTCCTCCTGCTTTCGCTTCCTCTCGCCTCCTGTCCGCACTCCCTCCCTCCCTCTCTCTCTCTCTCCCTCTCTCACTCTCTCTCTTTCTCTCTCCCTCTCTTTTCTTTCCTGCTCACTCAGTGTTTCTCACTCTCTGTCCCTCCTACCCTCCTGGAATGAAAAATGCCTCCCCGAGAGCCAGCAGAAGCAGCTGTAAATGGCCTACAGCCACCCTCTTCCTCTCCGTTCACCTCATTTGTTATATTTTCCATAGTTCTGAAACGGATTTGATACATGCTATTTATTTTTCGTACCCCGAAATATATGGGAGGTAAATATCCTGTTTTATGGTTCTACGAATACTTTAATATAAAAACATAAATTATAATTACATTGTGTATTTTTGTTCTTTGAGCTTTTTATTATTTATTTTTAGTTTTTTCTTTCTTTTTTGTTTTTTTCTTGGCCCGAAATAAGGTTCGGTACATTATACTGCAAAACTGGATTTAATTTGTCACTGAACTCTGAGGTCGAAATGAATAAGGGAAAACATTAGCTTTGGCGAGGTGACCGGTTTGCGCTTGCATGTAAACGTCGGCACGCAGCGTACCCGCTGGCTCTTCCACAGCAGACCTGAGCTGTTTTTCTGTGCAAACCGCCCATGGCGGCTTTAGTTCTGATAAACGGATCGACTGGCTGCTTTTTCCTTCCCCTTTGCTGTGAGAGAGGGGTGACGGCTGTACGGTTTCCCTCACACTAATCCCGGCTGGTTTGCCCAACACTGTGATACTCAGAAGTGAACTGTCCTGGATCTCCTGTAGCTGGGGGAACGCTCCTCTCCCAAATCGCACTCGAATCAACGGCTCCCATCACTACTTTTAGATCCATCATGTGACAGGGCTGGGGGGACAGGAATGGATGTTAGTCCATCTTACGCAATTTAGAGACTTTAATTATTCTAACTGTATGCTTTGGACTATAGGAGGAAACAAGATAACCTGGAGGACACTCATGTGACATGGAGAGAACATGTAAAAATGTACAGGCAGAGCGGAGACAGGAATCAAAACACAGGGATGGAGGCGTGAGGTGACAGTGCTGCCCACAGAGCCACTGTCACCCTGCTATCGTGTCACCCCGCTACTGTGTCACCCTGATACCATGTCACCCTGATACCATGTCACCCCGCCACTGCTTATGTAGGACTCGCTCTCGCGGACAAGGAGTGACTGCGGTACTCATACGAAAATGGCTGACTGTTTCGCACAGCAGTAAAAAAATCTCAGTAAGAAAATAAAGCAGCATTTATTTTGCGGTTTTTGATATCTGTTTATTTATATTGTTAAATTACATTAGTACTTTTTATTACAAATATTTAAACAAATGTGTACTTTACAAGCATGATTTTCATAATACATTAATTTATATAAGATGTAAAATGACTCTGCACACAACCCCCAATTCATCCAAAGTACAGTAAGACTAAGACGACCAGGAAACTAAATATTCCCTTGAGTATTTAACCTCACCTATATACGTGGATGCACAGAGTATTTTACATGTAGCTAATTCTCGTATTTTCTGATGCACCGCGGCAATCTGAGAGCAAGGCAGCACATGTGGTTTTGTGGGACGGCGACATGCCGACCTGCACTCAGCCTGCAACACTGTGGCCACTCTGAAACATCCCAGGGTGCGTTCCAGCTCCCCCCCCCCCCCCACCACCACCAAATGTCCTCCTCCTTCAGGTGGCATTTATTTGTGCCGCCATGACCGAAAGTGTTGATATGCATTCAGTTGCAACTGGAGTAATCTGTACTGACCATCTTAGCCCTAATCCAAAGAGCGATTCAGCATCTGTTCTGCATAGCTTGCAGGACTGGGGTTTGACACAGCGGGTGTCCACACACACACACACACACACACACACACACACACACACACACACAGCGTATGTGCACTGGGACTCACACAAGCAGGCACACACACATACACATACAGACACCCCATCCGCTAAAAATGATCCTATTATGTCAGAGATAAAAATTTGGCTGCTGTACCTTGACCAAGACCCGAGGCGTCTGCATACCGCACAGACCCACGGCCAGAGAAAGACGGGCGTGTGTCAGGCGCCTAACACCTTCTCAGGAAGGACCTAGGCACTCAGGCATGCCGGAAGGGGAGGATACCGTGATATTAGTCATTAGAGTACATGAGGAGACCTGGTCCAAGGACACTCTTAAGATGGTTATATCCATGCGACCTCTGTGCTGCATCGACGGCCTCCTGGAACCCCCCCTCGATGCCCCCCCAATGTGCCGTCTGCCCTCTGTCGTTCAATTACCGCTAACATCTCAGCTATTAGTGCGGGTGTCCGGGTGACGCCCTGCGGACAGCAGCGGGGTGCCATAATGGATGGCCTGAGTGTGGGAACAGGACGCGCTGGCTGCGTCACGCCCCGCAGATCAATCGCTCCCCAGTCATTAGTAGGGACTGACTGGGGGAGGGGGGTTTGGACACTTCACTGGCAGTGAGACACGTCTCTCAGAGGCCTTTGTTCTCTGAACTCTCCCCAGATTCATTCTTGCTAAGTCGTGTCCCACAGCATCGCCACACTCTATTTCCGCATGACATTCTCGCCGTCTTTTGGGTTTAATTTCCTACGGTAAATGCTACAGCTGTCAAACCCTCCCCTGCGGCCTCCCCCTCTGGACAGACGTGCCCGTCTCCATCCACGGAATTAAATTCCGTAAAAATTTGCCAGTTGGACGTTAATTAATTACGAGGCGTGTCCGACTAGGGGGTCTACCATATTGAGAGGTCGTGCGCGGTTAAATAAACACTGACAGAGATGTCAACCAAAATGGCAGGAAGCATGTGGCTTGTACACAGGTTCCACTTCCTGTTGCATCGCTACACTCTTCAACCCATAATGGACCCATGCTGAGATGCAGCTCCGGCCCAAAGCGAGTGAGACCTAGACATGGCAACCCAGACAGTGCCCCAATCCTGTGAGTGACGCCAACCAGAATGAGCTTAGCGGGGGTGCCGGTGTCACACCTGCTGACGAGGGTGGCCAGATGTCCTGGCACGCGTCCCTCAGGCGGCATCGATGGGAGGCTCTCTCCTCACCTGAAGTGCCCAGAAAGGAAGCACCTTCTCAGAGCTGCAACGATCATCTGGTGCCAGCCTTTCCTGCTCCCTCTCAGGCATTCAGTCGACTCCCCTGAGGCGTCATTAGCTTTGCGCGTCATCTGAATTTTACACATATGTCTCGACTCGCTTCCAAGCTACTCCTCTCCACCAAACAAATAAACACCCCACCAATAACGCTAACGGCAGGGAAGGAACGTTCCTGGGTTTCACCGTCATGATTCCCTCGTCACTGTCTTCCCGAACTGTGGGCGATTTCACAAGAGCTGCATTAACGTGTCTGCGTCTTAGGGAACTTCTAGAATCACTCTGTTTCTGCATTAGCGCGCTCGATGGACTCCGTCTATCCACAGCGCCGGAAAATGGTCACGCAGAGCAAATTCACGGTAGATCGCACGCCGCTACTAACTCGGCAAAAAGCATTTTTAACACACCCAGCCCTGCAGCAAATCTATAGTGTCATTAAGCCTTCATTACATATAAAAATGCTGAGCATTGGTAGAATTGCCCATGGATATTTTTTTCCATCCGAGCATTTAATTACATTATTAGATAAGTTATTAAGTATAATTAACATGTTTGAGTATGTGCTTATCATTCTCAATGCTTTATTTTTCATTTTGGTGTCACAACACCCAAAGATTAACGCTACCCTTTCTCTGAAAATTTATTTTAGACCAAGAGGCAATCGATAGGTTGCTGTTTCACAGTCTGTGCATCGTAATAAGGTGGCAGCAGTGCACAGGAATTCATTAATTACTAACCAAATACGAGGAAGACTGTGATGGGAAATAGTCAAGTGTTTTTCCATTGAGTGTTTTCCATGATGTTTTTTTTCTCCTCCAACAGCATTTCGTTAACTGGATCCACTGATTTTGTTTCTTCATGACTAGAATGAATATACATATGTATCCAACACTAAAACACAAAACCATAGCCCAGTACCAAGTATATCTGGCAAAATAAGTTCATTTGAGTTTAGGGTGATTACACGTAGCCCTTATTCGTCTAATGAAAGTCCATTTATATATTTTGCCACTTTGCAAAAACATGCAGTAGCTCATTGTAGATAAAAAAAAATCTACTATATAATTCAATAAACGGACAGGTCTCCATGACAACCTCTCTCACTCTTCTTCTGTATCTAAACTTTACAGTATATGAATTTCATAGAATAAATTTCAGAATTAATTCTGTAGCCTTGACACTTAATTACTTGCAGCGCATGAAGGTCATCGCAGGCGTCTGTGTAATGGAACAGAGTTGTGTACATCTACTTCACACAGTTGGAACGCAGTGTGCCCATTTATGCACTGCAAATCATTAGAGGATATACGCGTTCAACAGATGTTATCACGCTACACTGTATCAACTTTAAGATTTCACTCAAAGGTTACGTAATTTAATGTCGGTGTTTGTTTGTCGAAAAGTCCATTCACACTAAATGACTTGTAAACACAAATGATTCGTGTAATCCAGAGCTTGTGAATGGCAGATTCCACTACACTTACATGCACACACCCACACGTATCCCAATACTCAGCCTGAGGAGTGTAAAACATCACCGAACTCATATTCAGACAGATTTCCACACCACCTCCAATATTTACATACCCGTGCCAATAGACTGATTTGAATTTTAGTGAGATTAACTAATCGGTCTGAGAAAATGAGTGAGAAGATTTGATTCAAAATTGAAAGCAACATTTTCTTAATTAATGGTGCACAAAGATGGAGGTTAGAGGGAATTAATGCAAGAAGTAATTATACAAGGCTAACTTTATGGTATGTTTACAACGGCCAGTCAAAATTAAGTATAGTCACTGTTTAGATTAAAGTAGCCATATTTCACAATGACAATGTGCAAACTAAGGAACAATTCATCTTAGCCTTTATCAATTACATATCCATGAAGAAAGCAAAGTACCATTAAAACAGGGAAATGCAAACCAGACGACCGCCAAAGAAACATGAGACGGTGAGAAGTTGAGAACAGAGAAACGAACAGAATTATATTCACGATGGAGTTCGATCGACGGCGCTCCGGCTCTGAGGCGATCCAGGGGTGCAGGGGGAGGCTGCAAACCCATAGGCCCCAGCCCGTCAGCGGACAGCGACCGTCATGGGGGGGGGGGGTTCGCCGGGCATGGCCCCCTTTACCCTATATTCTGATCCTTTCAGGTCACATCTGCTTTTAATATCCAATCTCCATCTTCTCCCCCAGCCAAATCGTCATTGAGAACCATGAGAACGTCCAGGTAGTCGGGGAGTATTTTTGGATCCGATTCCCTCCTCTTTCGAGCGTCTGCTGTAGCTACAAACTGTCTGACCCAACAACTGCCACCGCATCCAAACCTAAAGACCGTGGTACCGTTTTGCTTCCAGGCCGGCCTGCCACGGGATTCTGTGGTGTCCGTGTTCAGCCATCTGCGCTGGCCACCGTGGAGCCAGCATAAATCGGTGTTTGGTGACACGAGATCGAGCGAGTCGGGCCCTCGTTACACACACGTCATCCCCATCTCATCAGCATCACTCCACTGAGTGATCATTCCTCCTGTTTTCTCTGGGGGGTAAATAAGCAAGTAAGTCAATAAATAAGCAGACAAACCGCGACTACAGCTTAGCGGGTGTTTAGGGGCCCGGTGCTGCTAATGAAGTGGGTAAATACGACACCTCGGGGACACACTGCCGGACAGATGTGTGCTCCCAACCCGGGCCCTGCGGCGCCGTCGCCGGCACACCGCCGTTCTGGATATTAATCTGCCTCGCCACCACTCGCCGGTAAATGGGCCCCGAAGGCACCGCGAGCCGGGCTCGTATCTGTTAACATCTCGTACCGCGGGCCGACAGGTGCCCTCCGCAGAGAGCCGGCCCGCCGCGCCGACCTCACATCCCCACCTCGGGGACCGGCATCATCTCAAACGGGAAGCAGATGCCGGGAACGCAGGGGAGATGGACCACCTGTCAGCGGCAAGTGGCGGAGGAGATGGAGAACGAGGGGCGGCGGACGCGTCAGAAGGTGTCGCTGTCACGTCGGGATGTTTTACGTTGGGTGTCAGGAGGCCTCCCGAGCCAGACGCTCAGGGTTCCATCTTCCGAGCCGCATTGTGCTGCCTGTGGCATCACCGTGCTCCCAGATGGCGAGACCCATTCCGCATCGGCTCAGCACCCCCCCCCAATGCCACCCATTAAATTTTAGTTTTAACACGCCTTAGAGCCTCATTAGTGCGACACAGATGCGGGGGAGGGAATCTGCTTCCATTTCACACAGTGGAGGCCATATTAACAATGGCCCCTCTCTGCCAAGAGACTTTTCTAGAAACAACATACCGTTTCTATGTTTTTGCTTATCAACACACCGAGCAGTGACTTAAATGCATAGCTTATTTATTTTTTTATTTATTTATTTACACACGAAGAATGACCGAAAACACTGAAGATTAACTTTTTTTGTAACAACATGTGATTGAATGAGTGAATTTCAGGAACAAAGGTGAAAAAAAAAGCCAGGATGACAGTGTGGCACCACTTACAGGTCCCTCACGTCCGTGGTCAATAATTTTGGATCCCTCACCCTTTGACTCGCGCTTTTGCTCTTCTCGTTTTGGGTTCAGTCAGTCGCTCGGCGTCGTGAGATCACTACTGATCAAGTCATTTGTCAGAGGATCATCTGTGATGCCCTAATTCAGTGGTGAGAGTGTTATCTGCCTGTCCACCTTCACGCGCCGCTATGAGAAGCCGTCCAAGAGACAGGGGCATTTTTCAGACATCCAAAGCTTAACCATGCAGAACCTTGTCCAAGCTGTCAGATAACAAACTCGGAGATCCTCTTAGTGACACGCAGGGGCAGCGATCTACACATAATTCCAGATTAAATCAATCCACTAATATGTGACTGGGTTATACAGCTATACTTGGATTGTTCAGGAAACAGATATTGTGTTATAACTAAATTACCATCCAGTCCACATCTATCTCAGCTCTGGACAGAAGAACTAAATTATAAAATGATGTAGTCAAACAACTGTCAAATACGTTTGAGCTCTGGTGTTTTAAAATGTCAGTGAAGATAAAAATATATCCGTCATGTTATGATTCAATATTCGGATTTACATGGCTACGGCGACACTGACCAGTGACACCATAATTACCACTAGTTTTACAACAACAGAGAACAAACAGAAGATGACGGTGAGAAAAAAAGCATCTTTTTTACACTAAAATTGAATTAAAACTCTCCTAGTCTCTTCTTTGGCAGTGCTGATTATCTCAGAGCTGAGCAGAACAGTCAGAGGGAGCTGTTTGTAACTTCTTTATTCTTTCCATATGGCGTCGCTGAAACCATAAACCCACTATCTGAAGGTCCATCTGGTGCTTCCAGCGAACGCTTTTTTCGGTACGTTTGAACTTTCCCATTCCTGCACGTTCCCGAACTGTCAGATAAAAAGGCACCGTCGGACTAATTAAAGTATACTTTAAGAATCGACCACACTGATAGGAATTTTAAGGAAAGCAAACAAACAAACCAGACAAATCATAGGCTTGTGATAAATACAGGGTGTTACAGGTTCCCGCGGTGAGTGATGATATCGTGTCTGTATCAATGAGAAGGATCGGTTTGTGCTCTAATTAATCACAGCAATACCTGGTGTGGCGCTGGTCCGAGTCCCGGCCTTTGCTACCCTGGGCAGATTAATTGAAGCATGGTGCCATAAATGAATCACACATGGCTACTATACCTCAGCTCTGTGCAGAAAGAGAAAAAAAAAAACAAAATAAAACAGGAAGTGTTTATTTCTCATTTTACAAACTTCCTTAACGATATTTCAGTTTATACACCAAGTCAGAACTTCCGTCTCTTGGCACCGTGAAATCCACACGTCCCCTCGCTGTCCCTCCCCACCACGCACATGCCACGCTCAAATTGATCGCCGAGGTCCGGTGGAGCGAAAGACGGCACACCTGTCCGCCTCCCCGTCACACGTCGCGATTGGGAAAGCACAACCCCCGCGCCCGTTAATTGGTGGGGGCCACGGAACGCACAGCCGGCCCGGAAGACGGGGGCCGCTGCCTAAGGCCGTCCCATCAGCGCCAGAACCGGGAAGTTGGTATCACTCTTTGTGTGAATGTAGCTGCGCGGCAGTAACAGCTGTGCAAATACACATTCTAACGCAACTTTTATTAATACAAAAGGGGCTTGTGGTTAGACTTTAATGATGGCTTAGACGAGGTTAGGTTTGCTGTGTAACTGTGCTGCTTATCTGATTACAGTGTGATTACAGCGGCACATGTAGAAAATCATTTAATATAACAGCACAGTATATAATTTCCTTACTATTCAATTTATTTCACGGCAGACTGCCTTGTCTATAGAAAAACTCACGCCTCATCTATAATTTGATCTGTTCCTTAGCAGTATGCATTGTGTACAGTCCACTCCTACGCAGGGGTAAACTCATAATTCTAACACTTAATTAAGTCATCAGCCGGTCAACTTTCTACTTGTTGCCCAATCAGATAAGCATTTCCCTGGTCTGAGAAAATCATCACCGCCAAGATAAATTGAGCTGTTTGCCTTTGTAGGGCTTCTAAAAACGCACAAAGAAGAGGAAAAAAAACATAAACCAGTAGTTAGAAATACTAGTGCTTTAGCCCCAAGAGGCTGTGGAGATTGTTTCATCGATTCAACTTCTTCTAATTCCTCTCTAAGCCCAAACGTGGGGTAGAACACACACTGCGCGCATGAAACAAATTTAAGGACCAAACAAAAACTGACTAAATTGCAGAAATGAGGCCCTATAGTTTATGGTACCGTGTGTTTTACTGGACCTACAGATTCTGTGCCTGCTGACTGAAGTTCTACTGTACTTTTAAGCTCCATTTGATAAAACTATCCACAATGCTAATAAATGTAAATGTAAAATCGGTCCTTCTGCAAGGATTGGATTAGGAGGATTTATTTCAGTGAACTTTTATTAGGAGAATTTCCTTTTAAATTAAATGTGCACAAATCTTTGGATAAAAATGGATTTGAAGTGTAATTTTACCATCATTAAATGCAAGTTTTTTATTTGACTTCCACAAAAGGGTATATGGGAATATTTGCTTTAAAAATATATGTTTGATTTAAG
Organism: Mormyrus proboscirostris; assembly: GCA_026779585.1. Taxonomy (NCBI): domain Eukaryota; kingdom Metazoa; phylum Chordata; class Actinopteri; order Osteoglossiformes; family Mormyridae; genus Mormyrus; species Mormyrus proboscirostris. The sequence goes on along the minus strand of JAODKF010000045.1, from coordinate 12,569,921 downwards.
TCAAAGAATAAAAAAAAAAACAATTAAAAGATAGACATTTTATATTTGAACAAATTCAAGAAGTCTTGAAAAATAAATCATTTTGTCCGATAAACAGAAATGTAGTACATACTGTTATTCTGTGTCTTTAGCTTTGCTATTTATTTCAAAGCCCTGTATGAAGTAATTTATATGTTTTTATATTTCATATGTCGTCGAATAAAAATGAGTAAACAAATAATCTGTACATGTACCCACTGCCCATGAACATGCATCAAGGCTACTGACTTATTAAGGCTCTCTGGGATCAGTTGCTGGTTCTATGGGAACCAGATGCAGTCGTCTCACCGCTGAACAGCGCAACACGCTACCACGCGTCTTACGTCACCTGTGCCATGGGAAAAAAATGCCAAGATGCAAAAAGGTTCCTTAGACACCGACGAGGTGACTTTTTAAACAACAAAGGCATTGTTCCTGCTGCACATTCCTCTGTTTACTGCAAGAAAAGCATAGAGATAATGTGCCCCAGTGCATGGCCAGCCGTTTGCGTCAAGATGTCCATTCACACGCACACGCACATCCGATCTCTGTCACCTCACCTACCGACGTAACCTTTCCTCCTATCTTCTGAAGAGATTTTCTCATGAGTATCTTGTTGTTCCTGGCTGAAACATGGAATCAGTTATTACCATTGTCAAGGCATGTCGGGGGAACTACGGAGCCAGAAATGCAGGCCGACGCTGATCTTCCGCCAAACGTGAGCGGACTCGCGGCTAAGACCCAATGACGGACTGGACAGGGAGGGATGCCTTGCAAATGGGACCGGTGATTAGCGACCGATGAAAAGGCAAATACGCCGCTGTCACATTTTCCGTAGGCTTAGCGGCCGTGCGCTATGCAGGAACATGCCTCTGGGGTTTCGGCCTGGCCCACATCCAGTCGAACTGATAGGTTAACAAGAAGAACTTGTTTTTCTTTTTTATCAATAGGCTCTTTATGCTTTCTGTGGTGACATGGGGAGCTCACATATACAGCTTGTGTTCATGTCCCGCAGCCATCAAAAGATCCCACCACATTAGCTTGGCTTTCCCTTACCCCGGAGTACACATCGCATACGTACTGAGTTTTTGTTATCATTATTTATTTATTTATATTTTTTTTTAAGATCTTTAGTGTACAGAGATCTGATGAGCACAGGTCTGTCTGCGTGACAATAGAAACATGTTTTGTTTTTTGTCCTCCAAAGAAACACCCGAAAAGCCATTTTGTCACTGAAACTTTTATTTTTCTTTGACGGTTTATTTGGCCGTTAGGTGAGAGACGCCTCGAAATAAGCTGACCGTGGCGATGGTGTCAGCGAGAGACGGCGGTAAACCGGTTTTTAACGGCGTTTAATTACTATCTGTCATCCGGAATGATCACATTTCAGCCCGCTGCACTTTCATTGTTCCCCAAATATTTTCTCTCAAGTAGCCAGAAGACAACTGGCCTGCCCATCCTGGTACCGCGCTCAATGGAGACGCGTGTTTAAAGTTACATGCCGCATCTTGCCTTTCGAAAGGTGACACGATGCTGAATGAATGAATACTTCATTTTTTTTTTTTTGGGTTTTTTTTTTTGCCTTGGGTTTCTTTTACATATACTTATTTTTGTTGGCTGAGCTGATTTGTTTATTTAATCTCCCTTAGTAAAACTCCCCTTAGCTAACTGCTAATTTTTATCGAGACAAGGCGGTGAGACCTTTCAAGAACGGAGGGAAAAAAAGGTTGACTGAAAAATAGCAAAGAAACAAATAAAACTCAGACTCTGGGGCAAACTTCTAATAAATAATCTACAATCGCTCAAAGTGGAAAGCTTTAAAAACGATAATACCAGACATTTTCCATATGATATAAATACATCTGGCATTTGAATTAAGAAGTGTTTATTTTGACTACAGAGGTTATTAAAATGATCATCTCTGAGACTCGCGTTTTGCGTTTTGTAGTAAGTATTTCCTCAGATGATTCATATCAAAATGCATTGTTTGGCATTTAAAGGCCAACATTTCTGCAAGAGATAGCTATCCAAATAACACTAATATGCTAATGTTGTCTAAATGTCTCTCCAGTCTAATTGCATTGAAATAATTCATTAGTAATTTTTTTTTTTATTATTATTATTACAAATTGTTAATTTTGTAAAAATAAAAAGAAACAGCCTTTCATTTCTGCTACTTGTCGATTGAGTCATTTTGCTCAAAATCCAGGATCGCAAGGCGTGTGCAAGACGCGTCCCCTCTGGGCAGACGGCTGGTCATCGCAGTCGCTCAAAATGTCACGAGGCAGAGCTGCGGTTTGACCCCAGCGGCACGGCACCAGGCCGCGCGGCCCCCGGAACGGCTGGGCGTGAGAATTATGTACTGAGACTAGGGAATGATGTAAACCCGCATCACTAAAACTGAGAGTATGAAAAACCCTACCCACAGCGCACTTACAGCGCACTGCCCAGACAAGAATATCTCTTTATCTGAGAGCCAGGTAGGTGGTTTAGGTACAGCGAGAACAGTAACGGTATTAACAAATTAGCTTCGCTTTCAGCTGAAAATGGTCTCCCTTTTTAACGCTTACTGAGTGCTGCTTTGTACCTGCAGTACTCCATTATTCCACTACTATAACAATAGTGCGACAAAGCGTGCGAGCACGCTCCGTTTCGTGGCCTTTCCCTGCACTTTTCCGAAGCCTCACTTGCTTGTCAGGAATGCAGCTGAATCTAAATGTGTGTTCTTGCCGAGATTTCTCCTGCGGAGCACTCCGCAACTGATAGCCAGCTAGGCATCACATATATATATATATATATATAATTATTATTATTCCACAACCTTTCATAAAAACAGACACCAGTGAAAGCATGAGGGAAAGTGAAAGGGCTTCTCAGAATATTCCGGAGACGGAATGGAACATTAATGGCCCTGACATTCCATCACAATACATCAGTGTTCCGAAACAATAACCTTAACAACAATAAACAAAGGAGAGTAATGGATTTGTGAACTTCAGTATAAATAAGCAGCTTGAAAAAGGTTAAAAAGCCTTACTTACTATCACTCGTGCTATGAAGCCTATTCATTACAATGCATGAAAGCATATTTGAAGTTATTCTGGTTGATCTCAGCAGGAGCAGCACTGCGTGGAGCTCCTGGAGGTGAGGCCTACCATAATCCAGTGAAACACTTGTGAAATCTCTCACTGCGGTGACAATGTGAGCCACCACCGTTAAATGTAGTCACAAACTGCCCAAACTAGCTAGACGTTTCCATTGTGCTGTAGCAGCTGTTAATGGGCTCATTCCAGTATTTACATAGACACAGACAGGCAGCACACTTTACAGAGAGATAGCACTGCAGAGGAGAGAGTGAGTTTGCAAAATAAGGAATTTACCCCCCCTGCTCAGGACAGGTTTCTACCCCTCAGGTCACCCTCATGAGCTTCATTTTTTTCCTTCCTTGTCCTCTGGGGGGTATCTGACATTCAACCCTGTGCTGTCTTCTCTCCTTCAATCAGAGGCCAGGTCCTCCCCCCGCCCTAATATTTCAAATTAAAAATTGAAATAAGTGTCCCAAATGTGACTATGTCAGCTGGATGTCATAATGAAGCAAAGCTTACATCCATTTGACGCCGAGCTTCTGTTTAACAAACTGCTGCACTAATGTGACACGAGTCCTGTCGATACTTTCTGGGAGCACGTTGTCTTTCATGCCCCCGCGTGTGGGATCCCATCACAGCGACTATGCATGACACGCAATGCTTTTCGCTCAATGTACACCCCGCCCCACGCATTTCTAATGTTCATTTTTACCTAGCTTACGTCGTATTTTATTTAAAAACAACAATGCCAGTGAAGGTACGTGCTCCTCCAGTGCGCTCTCCTCACACGACAGGAAATGACGTGGCGAGACGCTGGTCTGCACACAGCAGATTTACAGTCAGATAGTGTCATAAGGTCTGGCCTCATCCCAAATATTACACCTCATTTTATTGACAAACAGCCTGGTTGAAAAGCTGCAGTGCAGTTCCTTGGAAACATCATGCTACTCTGACGTGCCGGAGGACAGATGCTTCGTAGAGATCTGAAGCTCAGGAGCAGCGGCACAGTACAATAAAAAGTAAATAATCACTATAATTTAGTTCACGTCAACGGAAGCCGGGCCCCATCAAAGGGGGGCCTCTGCAGTTTTACTGAACCGTAAAGACTTTAGTGGCCTGGTGAGCAGAAGCGGCCCTGGGCCCAAACAGCCAGGGCAGGCGGTCGCTTCAATACCATTACGCAGATAAGCACTGGCGCTGGTGCCAGCCATACAGCGAGACGACGACTGGGAGCCGCTAACTCCGCGGCTGAACGCCGACGGACGTCCGAGAGGTAAACAGCTTCCTGTCACTGCCTGCCTGTCCCATACCCCAATATGAAACAGTCAAACCGTCGTCACATAACTCTCAACCAAAATGTATTTTCAGAGTGGGAGCAAGATTTTAAGTACTAGCAGATGGAAAATAAATGCCTGCGATTTAAAGAAAAAAAAAGTATCATATTGCCAACAGTTCATGAGACTATTACGGTGCTTTCTGTGGGGGCGTTTTATATTTCATAGCATCGCACATCCATGTTTTGTTTCATTTTTTATTAGAAATATACATTACATATTAATGTATTCGCGCATTAATGAATTAAAGCATTTCGTTTCCTAATTGGAACCAGTGATTCCATAAAAAGCACAAGTTTTGCGACGTGATTATGATGGTTTGCATACAAAAGACCTAAAGGTTAGGGCCGTCTCTGACTGCGAAAGGCCCAGAAACGCAACAAACACGTCATTCTCTCATAAAATATGGATGCCAGAAGGTGTTACGCACCTGATTTTTTGGCTTTGACAGTTTCTCAAGGGATAATAACATGTGCAAGCTTACTAAACTTATAGAAGACATATCACGTGGCTGAACTTGAATAAAGTGACATATTTTCAGTAATGAATGTGAATTTGCATCCTAATTTAATTCATGATTTTCAGGTGGCTTTCTGGTGCTGCACAACGCTGTCAGAACATCTCCCTTTCTCACAAACCAGCCCTTTCAGTGAGTTTATAGCCAACATTGAAGTTCCTGAGATAAACGTACCAGGAGTATAGAGAATCACATTCCTGTTAATAGATGTGCCTATTCAAGGAAACATTAAATTATCATAAAGACGAGATATATTTTGAGTAAGCCAGTCCTTCAGAAACACTGAAGGCTGTCATGGATAACGTTATCCTCTGTCGAGAGATCTGCCATCACGAAAGTGGGGCTATGATCAAATACCCTTACTTCCGTCGATTTCCACAGCAGTGTTTTAACAAAGTTACTCTCTCCGAATTCTGATCCTACCTCGACGTCTTGACACCAGGAGCTGCCGTCCGTCTGTCTGTCTGTCAGCCAGCTTAAGGCCTCATTTCTCTGAGTGTACATTACTCGTATATAAATGGAAAGTGCTTGACCCCCCCGAGTCATAATTTACTGCGCAGCCTTAGTCTCTCTCTAATGGTTGCTTTCCCCTAAAAGTGCAAGCCTGAAGAAACGCCAATATTTTATGTCAAACGGACTCTGGCTTGTACGCCGTGGCAGGCCGATGGATGAGTGGTCGCATGGGGTGGGGGTGGGGGGGGGGGAGTGCAGCGGTATTACCGAAATAAAAGCGTGTTGTGAAAAACCGCTGTGGTGTTACACGCGCTGCCCCACTGCTTTGCAGTGTTTCTGACTATGACTCTTTGATTGGCGTCAGCTTGTAACAAAGTATCAGCACGATGCCTCTATCATGCCTGCAGTGAAATGCTGTGAAAACTAAAAAACCATCACTTTAAGCACTGCAAAAAAGTCTACGATTTAATTATTAATATATTAAATCCTGTCATCTGGTTTCAGGGAAGTGTCTAACGAGCCCTTCATCCGAGTCTCCTGCAGTAATACACGCATTTTTATCGTTCTGTTTTTTTTTTTTCTATGTTGTCACTCAGATGGAAGCTATTGTTTCTTAAATAGCTTTAACTACTTTTTTATTAGCGTTTACTATTGTAATACAGTTACTGGAGGCGATTATATTTGTGTTCTCATTCATAATTCACTTTCACGTCAATTAAACAGGTTCATTAAGCAGCTGTAATTTAACAATGTAACACAAGTAGTCAAGACTTCACTTTTTGGTTAATGTCCTGAATACAGTGCCTTGTACTAGCCTTTGGGTATTGAAAAGGACCCATATGGGATAATCTGGCAAATATTTCAGACAGAAATATGTCTGGACTTGCCGCGTAACATCATCGCAATCTATCAGGTGCACATCTTCTCTCTGTTTGATTTTGAAGTCGCATGAAGATACACTTGGGAGGCTTTGGGAAGTCGGCGTGACGGGCCGCCATCTATGATTTGATATTTTTTATAAGAGTGATAGTGGCCTTTGGGAAAAAGGCAGTGTACAAAAGGGGGGGGGGGGCTTTTTGTTCAACATGTTGACGGTAAATGACCCACTCTGCACTGCGCCAACGCAAACTGACTCACTTCTTGGAATCTTTCAATTTGCCGTAATAAATCACGGTAGGAAGTGGTGGGGGGGGCCTTTCTGCTGAGGGTCTGAAATTGAAGCCGTTGCCGTGCTGGGTCACCGCTGGGGGGGAGGGGGGGGGCACACTCACAGAGGACCCCCTCCCCAAGGGTTTCTCTGACATGTGATCCCAGCTGAACAAATCGGGTGGATGTTGCTCACAATTGTGAGTCCCTCTGCTCAAGCGGACATGAGAGAGGGGGACAGAGACATGGAACCGATGTCACAGATGTCATTAGAGGTGTGATGGACGTACCATCTTCCCCTATCATTTACTGTGTTCATGTTAAACAGAAGCTAAGATATCCCACTGGCAGCGGCAGTCAGTATCTATACCAAACAATGAGGCTTTTCTCAAACACCAGGTGCCGGTCGGAGAGCCGTTCGGCTGTCGTTCGTAAAAACTTAACCCGAGCCTAACGTAGTTTTCCTAAAACGTAACACGATAAAAGTTATTTGAGACTTCTCGGTCCGTACCGCAACTGGAAACACAGACGAAATCGAGTGTGTCACCTCGCTGTGATGCAGACAGAATGAAAACAACCAGCCCGGAAATTTATCTCACAGGTGTTGTGGCATCTCGCAGGTGTTGCCGTTTGTTCATAGACCATAAACATTCTTAAAAATGTTATGGTTTAAATGGAAGCATTACTGGGTACCTTTATGTGAAGTTAAATGCAGCTAAAAAATAATTATACAGACAACTGCTTTCAATTTGCTGAATTGTTTTACGTGTACGTCGCTTAGAATGTAAAAAGTAGCGTCAGTCTGTATCATATTGTCAGTTTTGGGTGAATCAGATGATCCTCCGGAATGTCAGCAACAGCATACAACTGAGCCATATGTAAATAACAATGTGACAAGCAGTCTGGAGGGAGAAAAAAACGCTGTGACTGGTTCCACCTGCATGAAAGTTGTGTCTGCTACACATATCTAAGGATCAGTGATTATCCCGATGGCGTGAATGTGTTTTAAAAACACGCTGTTTTGTTTAAATTTTTTGACCTTGATGTGTTGTTTTCTTTTGACGGCCGGGTTACATCGGCATCCCGGACGACGGCGGCGGACATAACACCGATGCGACCGCATGCCTGTTTGCACCCACCAAAGTGCCCTAAATTAGCACCGAGTTCAGGATTGATCATCACCGATTAGCTTTTAACAACAAAACAAAAGCACAAGTAAAAGGAGGCCCTAACACATTATTCCCTTTTTAAACTATTGTTCATTTGATCCTGTTGCGTTGAGGGTGATTTTTCTTTTAGCGAATTTCCATTGGGCAGACAGAGAGGGGTACCGTCCACCAAGCGCCCCCATCTCCCACCTTGGGACAGCAGTACTCACTAGCGCCCCCATCTTCTACCCTGGGTAGTAGTAGTACTGCGGCACCCTCACCACATATCCCACCAGGCTGTCGGTGGCACCAAACCGCCTCCTGCCCGGGAGGTGAGATCAGGATCTCTGCTTGCCCAGCGGCTCGGTTACGGCCAGCTAATCAACTGAGCGTGGTGTCGTAATTCGACCCAACACCCCACTCTCCCCGTTAAAAGCCAGTAGTGGTGGGTGTGCCGTTCCAGATAAGCGGTGGGGAGTAGGCAGGCGTAAGATCCACACACAGCACTTTATGTTTTAACGACATAATAACATGACCGGCCGTGGCTGCACTGCTAAGAGGAGAGGAAGTCAGCAACATGCAACATTTGCGTTCACTCTACGCGCCGAGCGGGACGTGTGAACGACGGGACGGCTCGCGGTCAGCCTGGGCCCTGGTGAACGAGCGAAAGCCTTTGGCCCGGGAATGCGATTCAATTTAAATTAGCCAACTGAGACCTAAACAGAATGCAGAGACGGAACACTAAGTCGGCCCCTTTGCCAGGCCAGAATTCTGCTCCAGGGTTTCCTGACTGCACTATTAAAGAATACAAAACAAATAACTGCTGCCGGCCAGACCTTACACAGGCCCATAAAATCTCAATCAAAATTAATTCAGTCACATGTTCCCTGACTTTGGAATTATTTTCCTGCCAAGAAGAAAACAAAACTCGACACATTCATTAATAGCGGCAAAGGCTGGAACACTTTCTGAACGCGTTCCCTTGGCTAATGGAAAACACCAGGTTTCTATAACGATAAGCATAACTCGGCCCGTGATTTTTTATGAAGCGGCTTCGTGAAAATTAGCGTATTCTGCTCGCTGACGCAGCAACAAACCGAATATATAGATCAAATGCACAAAAGTGAACTTAGGAAATAAAATATTTGCTCTGAATCTAGTTACTGATGCTGAAGCAGTGTTAATATCCTGCATTTGTAACATATAAAGTTCAGGAAATAAACAGCCTAAAAGTACAGCATAATTTATCCGGTTTGTCATAAGCTGTACATATATAAATATCTATATATTTAATGCTATGACTTATTATAAAGTATGTGATTTGCATGGTTTTGGACCTTATTTACTATACGGCTGAATGTAACTGCTGCCCGTATATAAAATAACTGAAATGTCCAGTCCATGTTCATATTTGACTATAAATTAAGTGCTTTTAGGAATATGAAATAATTTAATGATTTAAATAATTTAATAATTTAAAATGTTTCAGTGAAACCCAGGCCAGATTGTGATGAAATACCAAACACACTCATTCGCCCCGAACTGGCAGTTCATTTAGTCACAATGTGTTCTTTCTACATATTTCATAGACACCTTCAGGCCAAGTCCTACTTTAGATAACTTCTAATTCACTGAAGTGTCTCAGTTTTGGTGGAAGAGAGAGTAAAGTTTGAGGCACTATATAATTTCTAAACTGTTCCAGTAGCTTCAGTACAAAATGAAGGCCACGCAAGCATCTCATTGTACGACAGAACCGCTGTATTAGTATCACAGATTGAGAAATGGGCATCTTCCACAGATACAGTCAAGTTATATGATGAGGCATTGTCAGTTTCTGGTTTTAGATAGTTTGTTTAAAGTGAAATTATTTTATTTTTATTTTGACGACTGTATGCGAATTTGCCTTTTTTAATTATAGGATGATTACGGAATTACAGACAAATTACACTATTACATTTCAACAGTATTGATTTCATAAACAGAATAAAAAACTTTGGGATGGGCTTCCCTCCGTGAGTTAGTAAAACAGAATCGCAATAAGCCCTGCAAAGATTTCCAAATGTGCACATTTCATATGTGCAGTTTCGGTTACACCTTCTTTTGTTTATAGTGCTGTAGTCACTCCAGCATTTTTCAGGTACTAAAATTAGTGCCGGTTGCCTACAGAGATAACGTGGTTAATAAGATAAAACCGCCAAACTCCATAAATTCTCCGTGTAACAAACAACAAACAACAAACGCCAATGTTGGATCGGTACTTGGCTGTCACTCTGTTTCGCCTCCCGTGGTGAATTATTTCTAAATTTTTTTTTTTTTAGGATGGATGAGAATCAAATCTTTCCATTATTTGCCCCTAATGTTTTCTACAGTTTAGAGATGTCCGGCAGCCTGCCTTTCCCATCCCATAGATTTCTTTTAGCGCTGGATGGTCTGAGACGCGTAGCGGCCACTCATCACGTTTATTTCACTCAATAAAACGGCCCTGTACTTATTATTGTTACAGTTAGATCAATTTAACTGACTTGGGGATTTACTGCTGAGTACACAAAGCACAACTCCGGTAGGGTTTTAAGTGCGTGTGCAAATAAAATAAAAATGAACAGTGGATCACCATCAAAGTGCCAGGAAAACAAGACACCATCTCAATAATTCACAAAAGCAAATCCTATCATTTTACCGTACCAATTAAACCTTAAAAAGTACCTCTAAAAGTTTAAGCTTTAGTTACTTCTCAACGTGATCAACTTCAGACCGCCAGCCGACAGTGTCAAGTTTGATTTTGCAGCGACTTCTTTAATTATCATTACACTGATTATATTTGCTTCTCCCGACTGTCATTATAGTTCTTGTTTAAATAAGCCGAAACAATTAAACGGCCGCTTAATTCCGCAGCAGCGGAGCACCCCGATCGTATCCCAGCTCGGTTACTGGGTCTCTTAGGTACCCGGCGAAGCGGCGCTTACCTTAAACGGGCCGATGGCAGCAAACCGCCTCTGGTGCGGTTTAGTCCTTGGGTGCGATGGACCCGACGTGCTTCTTCGCTCAGGAGCGCAACTTGACAACTTAGATGCAGCTTGGGAGAGGATCAGCGGCACGGCGAAACTGCGGACTGAGCTCGGAGACAGAGACGCCCACTTCTCCGCTTCCTCTCCCCTGGAGAGCCTTAACCCTTCGCCAGCCGGTTAAGGATGTGCCGGTACAAGTACAACCTGCTTCAAAACATTTTTCCCCCTTTTCTTTTCCGTTCTCGCTATCTGTTAAGCCCACAGATGCGGCCAGCTCACTGAGTGTCAAGCCCTCAGGAATGCGTGAGCATGAGTCAGGGGAGCAGCAGCAGGACAGGCGAGGTGAAGGAGACTTCAGTGTTGTAGGGACTGTGATCTCCTACTCGGATGGGATTTTCCTGCTGTAAAAAGCAAGCAAGCAAACAAATAAAGTAGTAGCCTAATAATAATAATAATAATAATAATAGTAATAATAATAATAATACATTATTATTGCATCAATTGAAGTGTGTGTGAAGTTAAAGCTCTTAAGCAGGATAAGAAACAAGACCTTCTCTCTGAGTGACAGCATACAAAATGACCCAAATTCACATTAATTATTGAAAATATGTTAGTTTATTCAAGTTCAGCTACAGACTGTGCCTTTTATAACTTTAATGAGCTTGCACGTGTAATAATGAGAAACTTTAAAGGACAAAAAACTCAGGCAGGGAAATGTATATAATAATAATAATAATGACATTGACGATATTTACAATAGATTTAATATTTCACTATACTTTTTCTTCTGAAACATGCAAACTAGTGAATATTTTTAATATAAAAGAATTGACTAAATTAATCGTCGTTAGTTAGACTCTGGCCTCGGGCGCCAGGACACCCAGGGGTGGCCCAGATGTATGGTACACTGCTCACAAATGTACACCACAAGTCACCATACAATGATAATGATGTTTCTAAGCTTTGAACAGGTCCCCTTATTTAAGATAATCAGGGCCTTGAGAGACAACACAACAGCAGCCCTTCCCATGAGTCTCTTCAAGCAGAACTGGTAGACTAGTAATACAGAGGTTACTACGGCAACTTTGGAAGTTTGGTGCTGTGTTTGCACATTTGTGTAATGCATCTGGTATCCATATATAGTAACAAGACAGAATTAATTTGCATATCGTACAAGGTATGAGATGAATGGGTATGAGATGAGATAAGCGGTACTCTTTCTGCATGCAGGTTCCTGGTTCAGTTTGTGACAGCGTAATGTCAATGCTGTTATTTTTATTGCCTGCCCAGACGGAAGGCCAGGGTATTCGCTCCAGTGACACTGACTAGCAAGGGAGTGGATTTGTGGAGCCGGTGGTGTTTTATAGCTCACATCCACAGGAGGTTGCACTGGGTCTCGGGGGAATGTGTCTCAAAGCCAGATGTGCTCTTCTTCCCCGGTCCTCAGCGCTCAGTTTATCTGGAGTCACACTGTGGCGGAGGTCTGTCACCTGGCCGGCGGATAGCGAGCCACAGCCAATAGCAAGCCGCGGCTCAGCGAAACATGCAGCATCTTCTATGTTTTGGAGAAAAAATACAAATGTTTATACGGTGCCACGCTGTCTTTGCGGGGCTCTTAATGAAAAGCATATCTGTAGTATCTATAAAATGCTGAAGAACCAAAAATAAAAAACAACTTTTGAAGCTGCTCTTTTCCTGCTGTTTAGTCATGCGGCTTTCGTTTGTGCATCTTCTGCTCAGCTGCGTGCCCGCCACCCTCACCACCCGGACCCTTTGGTGGGGGGGGGTGGGGCACTTCCGGAAGCCCCCTTGCCCACCCTCCCCCCATGATCTCCGGCTCTGTACGCTTCATTTGCCTACAGCGCACACCTTGCTGAGTAGCCTTTTGCCGCCGGGATTAGCCATGGATTTCCATCCAGGCCCGGAACACCACACAACTTCTGCCCGAGTGTTTTTGCAGATGAGTTTCTATGCAGACACACCCTTTTGTGGTTGTTAGTAAGACGCCTGGTATTTTTTATCTGTTTTTTTAAATGTTTATCTGTTTATGTTTGTCCCTAAATGGTTGTTACACTGAAATGGCTCCAGATGGAATATCCTGTACTCCCTGAAACAAGCCTGCAGGACCTTGTGTTCATTTGTTAAAGTTTTTTTTTTTTCCTCCAATAACTTTTATGTGCAGATTAATTAAAATACCAGCCAGCAAATTAATTCAGAGTAAGAATGACTTATTTAAAAAAAATCACTATTATATAACTCATGGGAAATTAACAGAAAATCTGTGAAATTTAGAATGTGAATGTTAGAATAAAAATGTCTTTAATGCGTTCTAAATTACATGTGTAATTTACACATAAGCATCACCCATCAAAAGTTAATTTTAGCAATTGTACAGTAGGGTTTAAAAGGAGAGGAAAAATATATTACAACCTGTAAAAATTTTAAAATAGCTCTGTACATGTTGTTGCTCCCACTGAGGGGCGAGAGACCATTTTTCGACATAGAAAAGTAAATATATGGAAGTAAATATAGCTATTAAACTCCACCAGCAACAAACTCAAGTTCATTAACTGCTAAATCCCACCTTTCCTGTTTCTAAATTTGTCATAGAGTTCTAACATTTGTGATGTCATGACATAACATTTTCTAGTTACTATGGATGTAAAAAAAAACACACGCACACACCGCCACAGACGGAAAAAACATTATTAAGGAAAAAATATTACTTTCCAGTTGATTACAACACCACTTATTTGCATAGTCAGAGCTGAATCACTCCTGTTCCAAGCATGATGGGAGGAGAAGACAGATGGTTGCTATTGTGATAAGTTAACAGACGTGCACTTTACCTTATTAAAAATACACCGATTTGCAAAGCTGACACAGGGATGAAAACAATTGCTTTAATGCCGCTTAAAAATACTCCAAATTTTTTTGTCAGTAAACACATTTTTTGCTACTTACTTCAAGCATCTTGTATTATAGGAGAATATTTAATGTAATCTCGTTAAATAATTACATAAGTAAACATGGAAGGCATAAAGTTTAGGCTCATTACTGTGTATTAGGGTAATGGGGAATAAATACTATTTACTGACAAAAAAGCTTAATTTCTCAGACTTAATTACTTGCTGTTGTACTATGCATTCATGAAATCCATTTTGGTGTGATGCATTTTATGATTATTTCTCCTCATTGTTTACCTACAACAGTCAACACAAACCTAGCAGAGGCGTTAAGAGCGAACCAGACAAAACTGAATATCAAACATTGATTCTACATACCAAATCAATCAATACCACACAATTATAAATAGCACAACAAGTAGAAATAATGTGCTCTCATCCATCTCCCAAGCAGACCTCGGGAAAGTTTGAAGAAAATGTATGTGTGTATTATGTGAAAAAATCTGTGAGACAGCTAGTGTTCTGTTAGATCTCGGGAGTCATGACTGGCCGTGCAGTATTCCAAGGCAAATACGCCTCACCTTGGGGACAGAACCCACCTGGAAAATGTCAAGGAGATCAGATAGAGGGTTGTAGGAATATGACAGATACACATAAAAAAAAAAAATTAAAAAAAAACACAAATACGAGAATCTACAGTCTTCACTGGGCCCGGCTGAAGCAGTGGTCCAGTTTTAACACTAAGTGCCACATGCTTGTTTAACCAAAATACCTACAGTCTTTTAAAACCAAAACAGAAGCTACAAACCCAATAGGAAACAAAGTACCTTTCCGCAAGGTACAAAATTATCCAGTTAAAACAGATTATCCATTTCTGCGTTCAGCTAAAAGAATACAGATACACCAATGAAAGACACATGCAGTGATAAAGTGAGACACAAATAAAACTGACATACTTCTGATACCTTTACGCATTAAAATTTGCAGCGTAATAGAGATGATAAATTATAAATTCGTCTAAATGATTTTAAGGTCTCCAGGAGTCAAGCCAGGGTGAGAAACGTGGGTTTAAAGTGTTTAACGGTTCTGTTTCTTGTAGGCATCACACTTATGACCATGACACAATAAAAACTTCCAAAGTAAATTTCAACACAAGTTTACTGAGTACAGGAATGCCCCACCCCCCTCCCCCGCC
>JAODKF010000045.1:12521484-12555013 GCA_026779585.1 Mormyrus proboscirostris | reverse complement strand
CCCCATCTTCCCATCCTGGGCCCCCTGTAGCATAATGAGACCCGAATGAAAAGCAAATTCGAAATCTCTCAGCAGTGTCCTTCTGACGTGAGACTTTCAAGCGCCGGACAGGGGCGTGTGCCTGGTTAATTGAACCATTTGCAAGTCGGATGGAAACATTTCATGGGTAGTGAGCCACTGAAATGCTTTATTTCTGGAGGAAGTGACAATGAAACACAGCACCTGGAGACCGGTCACTGAGTCATAAACCTTGGGACGTGTTTAAACTTTTGATTTGCTTTCTCTCTCTTTTTCATAGTTTATTAGAATTAAATGATCATTGTTAACACACAACAACGAAATGTGTCCTCTGCATTTAACCTATATGTGACTTTCGTGACATAGCAGGGGGCAGCTAATTCACCACCCGGGGAACAGTGCTTGGAGACGGTACCTTGCTCCGGGTACCTCAGTGGTGACTTGCTGGTGGGGGAATCGAACCTGCAATCTTTCAATTACAAGTGCGATTCCCTAACCATCAAGCCACCACTGCCCATTAGGTATAGCTTCTGACTGTATGTTGACCATTATTTACTTTTTGACATTGCTTGACATCCAAAATCTGTTTATTTTAGTCTATGGCAGCGGCAAATGTCAGTTTATTCAGCAAATGCTACTGAAAGAGGAAACTTCTCCGAAGACATCCAGGGCCAGAGCTGAAAAAAGAGCATATTGCCATTACCATTGAAACGACTGCAGGGTGTTTTAATTGAGTTTCAAATTGCATTTAACGTACGGACCAGCGTTTGTTGATAAAACGTTGGCAAGTTTGCCGCGCACACCCCAGCTGTTTTTCTGTATGAGTGAAATGTCAAGGCTCGAAACAGAAGTCAGACACACTGTGAAACGATGATGAATTCACAGTGTGCAGTAAAACAAAGAAAGGTTTATTCTGGAATGAGTTAACCGACGGCGATGGGTTAATAATTGTGAAACAAACCGTTTTCAGAGCCCAGCAGAGTCTTGCTTCTTTCTCGATTTTTAGCGTGCTGTGAAATGTATGTCATTTCAATCACTTCACTTGTTGATGTGTCTTCATTTGTATTATTTTTATACGCCTGTATCTTTACCGGTGACTCAGGAATAGTAGCTCATAACGACAGAACATTACGGATGTCTTTCTTCCTTAGGTTATGTGCTCGGGAAGTTCAGCGCCTACGCTCACGTCAAATCTTAAGCCTTCTGCCTTTCTTCTCCTCGCAGTCCTTCAGAATGTTTACTGCTTTATGTTCAGAGTATTTCAGGAAACCAAGAGCCCTGTATTATTTAAAAATGATGCTCTCGTTTTAACATCATTGGGTGAATGGATTCACTCTTCTTCCCAATGTCTTATTTCAAAGGCAAAGCCCTGATTCATGTACAGAGTAGATGAAGCATTTTATTCTGAACTTGATGTGTCCGTCTAGTGGGAAGTCCAGCGTGCTTAACGCACATGAAACCGGCCTGTTTGATCATGCATTGTCTGCTGCCAGACACCCGACCACTAGAATGCATGTGATAGCCGTTTGATACACTAAAATATTAATAGATGCAACCAGACCAAGGGAGATGGCATTGTGTGTCTAAAAGGCTGTAACGTGGCTGCTGTTTTGTCTCTTATAAACCAGGAGCCTACAGCATGGGATTATGTAACATCTCATCCATGAATAATCTGTGATGAAATACAAAAACGAGTGAAGATGAAAAGATGATAACTTTTGGATTTTTTTATTGTTTTTTTTTGCCAAATGAAAATTGCGTATTCGTCAATATGTTAAGTTTAATAACATTATACTATACGAGATTTGTTTTATGATTAATTAAACCCCAGTATAAAGCGGAACAGCATTTGTAACAAGGTGCCCCTTAACATTGCCTGGCTGTAAAAACACGTTCATATTTCTTGGCTGTTTTTCTTGAAGGTATAATTGCTTATAAAACCACCAGCTTTCATTTTAGCCTGTATGTGGTCTTATCATTTGCAATAATGATTATAATGATCAACTTTGGGTATTCATACACTAACAGATACAGATTCAGCCAGTAAAACACTTTTCCAAGGTCCTATCTTCTGCTTCTTTCTGCATTATTCTGAACGTAACGAAGATGGAGGATCGTTAAACCTAAATGCCGCAACTACGGAGTATCCTTCTCACTTCAGATGCCAAGCACAACAGAAGGACGACGCAAATGAAGAAAAATACAGCTCAGGACTAAAGTCAGACATTAATCAGACATAAGTACTTATATTTGATTTATGTGACAAAGTCTAGAAAAGCACAACTGCAGTTGGAGCAGTTAGGGAAAGGAGTTGAGCATGTGAGATGTGTCTACCTCAGATGAACCTTCTTCTCTCTGTCCGCTCTCAACGTCGGCTTCATACCACAAGCAGCCCAACGGTGCCGCGGAGTTTCTTTTCCAGACATGGCCGCAGAGACTGATTTACATTTTTTAAATATTTCCCAAGAATGAGCCCTTTATCCAGCCTGCTTACTTTCATGTGACCAATTTGCTCATTATCACTGGACACAGCCAGACCTTTGTCATTATAAATACATCGCAGTCAAAGTTAATTTGCACCGAATGAAAAGGAGCTAAAGGTCAGTTGTCTTCCATCTATCGATCTATAAACAAAGATTATTACTTGTACTGAAATAGATCTGCATTTTGCTGCCTAAAATGGCAGGGACTTGCTAATATTTCATATGGCAAAAAAATAGGTAAACCAAAGCATAGTTTCATATATTCTGCAAAATGATAGACTTACAAATGCCAGAAAGTACAGCGCTAAAAACAAGCAGTACGGTAAAATGATTGGGTTTGAGGTGGCATTTGCTTTATTGTAGAGTGTGCATTCATACAAAGCTGGGTGCACTGATTAGCTCTCTCTCTCTCTCTCTCTCTCTCTCTCTCTCGTACTGTGTTTATGGAGCAGGGAATGTGGTTCTCATAAAATGTAATGGAATTAATAGCATTTGCATTACGCACAAACACTTTAAAGTATTGTCTAGGCCCACTTTACTGTTGGGCCTACTTCCCCGTTTATGGAAACGAATTCTGTAATTAGGTTCTAATTTGCAGATCTAAGACTGCCCCCCCCCCCCCCCACCCCCACCCCAGCTCATTAATGGACCTGCCTGTTGCTCCCCTTAGTCTTATGACCAAGTGGTGAGATAGCCCTTCCCAAAACTTCCACTCGTCTGCCGTGGTCTTGCAGCCATCCCGCCTGTCATCTGTGGGTCACCTAGATGAGCTTATTACACCCATGAAAGAAGTGCTCTAGGGCACATTGTGTAATTTAACAGAATTTAGCCCATTACTGGATTTCAGGCAGGAATCAGAAGGAGGGGTTTCTGTGTCGTGGCAGTGAATCATAAATCGGTATGTGTTGTTCATGACGTAGGTGACATATGTTTTGCCTCAGATGACGGTGTTATAGAAGCTCTCTCTGCTGTGATACCACCACTCGGTACATGAGTAACTCTGCACTACACACAAAGGCATGCACACACCCACACAGACCCACACACCTTTTACAAATCACCTCCTTCCATTAAATCTCTTAAAAAATGTGTCAGTTTGGAAACCAGACAGGTGTTGCAATGGTTGTTTTTCTGTTCTGAGCATTCTTTACTTTATTTGGTCATAACTAAGATTTTGTCTCACTTATTTGGGGTATGGCCGGTGAGCCCTGGAACCAACAGAACTCTATTTGGGGAGAGGTAACGTCTCAGGTAGGTCCAGCTTCAGGCTGTTTCACATCTTAATCACAGATTGCATGGCTGACTCACCTCGCAGGCCAGATACAACAAAGGCTCTTCTGTGCGGACTTATGAAGTGAACTAGGTTTGGCTAAACGCTACACTGGGATCGACAGGTCAGTTTTTCATTCAGTGGGTTTTAAGCTTGTCATTCTAGTGTCAAAACAGAGATGTATAGTGCAGTGATTTTGTAAGACTTATGACATAGGTAGCCATCACTCGACCAATTCAGCTGTACCTAAGCATATAAACAGTACATGAGAAGTTCATAAATGTAACAAAATATACTGTTACATGAGACTATGATGTAATGCATATGAAATGTGTTATGACTCTTTCTTGACACTTGATGTTATCAATGTACAGATATAAATATAAAGACTTTTTCACCTATACACACACACACACACACACACACACACACAGCCGTGTAATCATATCTTTATGGGGACCGCTCATTCATTTCTATGGGAAAAATGCTAACGCTAACTATGACAACCTTAACCCCTACCCAGCCCTAACCATAACCGTTGGTAACCAACAAGAGTTTCTGCATTTTTAGCTTTTTTCATTGCAGTCACAGATTTTTATTAAGAACTAGGAAACTGGTTCGCATAAGGCCAAAAAAATGGGTATTCGTCACGTTGTGGGGACTTTGTGTCCCCATCAGGTAAGGTATACTGTACATGCTCACACACACACACAAACACCAATCAGTCATAACATTAAAACCTCTGACAGGTGAAGTGAATAGCATTGATTATCTCATTACATGGCATATGTTGAGGGTGCTGTCATGGGCAGTGAGGGTGCTTGCTCCTTGAGCAAGGCCCTTAATTATTATATATTAGGCAAGTGAACAGTGTGGGAAGCAGGTAAAATGGTCAAGCAAGGATCTGAATGACTTTGCATTTGGCCAAATTGTGATGGCTGGATGACTGAGTCAGAGCATCCCCAAAACCACAGGTGTTGCGGGGTGTTCCTAGTATACTCTGGTCAGTACCTACCAAAAGGGGTGCAAGGAACCGGTGAACCAGCGATGGGGTCATGGGTGACCAAGGCTCATTAATGCGCAGGGGGAGCAAAGGCTGGCCTCTCTGGTCTGATCTCACAGGAGAGCTACTGTAGCACAGTTCGCCAAAAATCTTAATGCTGGCTATGATAGAAAGGTGTCAGAACATACAGTGCATCATAGAAAAAGGGTCAATTCTGGGCATGTGACCATCAGAACTGGACTATGGAGCAATGGAAGAAGGTGGCCTGGTCTGATGAGTCACGCTTTCTGTTATATTTAGTGGGTGAGGGTGCATGGCTTACCTGGGGAAAATACAGCACCAGGATGCACTATGGGAGGAAGACGAGCTGATGTGATGCTCTGGAAAATGTTCTGCTGGGAAACCTTGAATCGTGGCATTTGTGTGGATGTTACTTTGAGGTATACCACCTACCTAAACACTGCGACAGACCAAGTACATGACTAATGGCAACGGTATTCCCTGATGCCAGTAGCCTCGTTCAGCAGGATCATGTGCCCTGTCACCATGCGAAAAAATGTTCAGGAAAGGTTTGAGGAACATGAAAGAGTTCAAGGTGTTGACTTGGCCTCCAAATTCCCCAGATCTCAATCCAATCAAGCATCTGTGGGATGTGCCGGACTAACAAATCCGATCCACCTCGCAACTAACAGGACTTATAGGATCTGCAGCTAATGTCTTGGTGCCAGATACCACAGGAAGCCTTCAGAGGTCTTGTGGAGCCCATGACTTGATAGGTCAGAGTGGTTGTGGCTGCAGCAGGGGGGCCAACACAGTAGGGGACGATGAGAGGCTCAGCCTCTGCGCCTGTGATCAGACCCATTTCAAGTCTCAGCAGAACGGCCACATGTCCATGCGCACTTGAGCAAGGCCCTCAACTCACTCCCAGCTCCAAGGGCGCTGCAGGCCGGCTGGCCCTGCACTGAGACCCCAAAGCTCACTCTCACCTCTGCATGTGTCTGTGTGTCTCAGGGACAGCATGATGGGGCAGGAAAAGAAAAAGAATTTCCCCACAGGGAATATTAAATTATCACTCTTCTATTGTGTTAGACAGGTAGTTTTAATGACACAGACACACACACACATACACACGCACACACACACACACATATATATATATATATATATATAGTGTGGTACAAAGTAAAGGCCTTTGATCTGGTACAAACCAATATCGACGAGCTTGTACCCATACACACAGAGCACCTCACTGACTAACCTTGATTAACAATGTACATTGCATCTGGTGGTCTGTAGATCAGACAAAACATTTTAACAACTAGTCAAAACATCCGGATGTAACGCTCTGCTGTGTCTTCAGCCAGGTACTAAATGTGCCTTACTTCTTGATGAAAGTGATCTTTTTAGTTCTAATGCTGCGTTGTTATCCCACCACTCATTCACATAATAATTTTAATACAAGATGAAAACCTATAAATTATATTTATTGACCAAGGCTGGGAAGATCAGGACCGACTTATTATGGTTCTAGTGCCCTTTTATCTTTGAGTCATAATTCCCTTTATGGATTGCTAATCTTTTGATCTTTGTGTCTTCAATCTCTTTGAATTCTGTTCAATTCTTCTGATGTTACTAATCATGCATATGTTTATTTGTCTTTAATATAAATTGAACAATCCAAAGAGAAGGCAAAAAATATACTAGGTGAAAATTTTCATGAGAATTGTTTAATAGTATATAAATGTATATAAATATATTTGTATTCTTGAATGGTCATCTACAATTCCTGTGCTCTAGTTACATTGTTTCCTTAATATTAACAATGAAAAACAATAATTGTATGTTCCTACATACTCTATGTTCACATATCTGTCCACTCTCTCTATAGGTTAATGCACATGACTCTTCACCAAGAGACCTATGTGGAGAATACCCTGCCTTATACCCTGCTAGTCTCACAATGATCCAGAGTGGAAAAGTGAGTACCGAAATGGATATAAGGGAAAATAAAGTTTTAACTTCATGCAATGTGATGAGTACATTCCAGTTTAAGAATTCCTCTCCTCTTTCTAGATATGAGTTCTACAGAGAAATAATTCTGGATCTCAAAACTAAATGTATAATTTAAAATAGCAAAACAAAACAGCTCTTGATCATTTATTTTCATGACGGTACTTTTCCTGATGTGATATATTATGTAATAAAATAAAGTAACCTTGCTTTTGCTAGTCGAAGTATATGTGTCACGTCATTTTCTTCACATGATCAGCCTCTGTAAGAAAAGTGTTTAAACTATAAAGTCTTTGTGCATGAGAAGCCTCAACAAAGACTTTTCAGTAGGATTGCTTTCACATAGACGGTCAAATAAAACTATCACCCCATGAATAAATTCAAAATTAAAATGACCCGGCTAGCTACTTCTTCCGTGCAGTGCTTCGACAACTGCAGTGCACAAATTCTTCTGTAAACGGATACTACTTCATTTGTAAGCTCTCTGTGTTGTGTGGATGCAAAACTCCTTTTAAAATTTCCCAAATTCCATTGCCCCCATGCCACCATAATTAAATTCAGCAGCTACAATAGAGTGATAGGATTATTAATGCAGTGCTTATGCATTCAGGGCTGGAACTCGTGATTCTGATACAGCTGAATCAATACATTTCGTCCCTATCTTCACCACAGTGGGAGTCCCTGTATTGGGTAATTACCCCATGGACCACAGAAAATCCCACTGCTAACAAAGCTCTCTATTAGCAGAAATCTCTGCAGGCAGTTGCAGACTGATGGAAGGTTTCCTCCTATGCTTCCTGTGTATATTCTGCACTCCAAGCAAACATATTGATCTAGCATCTAGGCAAAAAAACGTCATCAGTCACTAGTGCTGAACACTATTACACAATGTGCCCGTTTGAATTTTTATTTTAATGAACGGTTTGTTTTTTGGAGTAACTTGTTATTTAGGTCCAGTATTTCTGCATGAGTTATTAAAGCGGAAAGGATCTGCCTCGTGTTATATATTTTACGTTAAGTCTGCTATAGGCGGAGCCTGTGGTACATTCAGCCTATCACGTGCCTCGGAAGGCACAGCCAATCAGATTTCTTCAGTTGTCTGTTTTCCTGGCACGAGGTTATCTACAGTACTGCCCGCCAAAGCTTTTGTTAGCACTTTTCGCTTTTTCTCCTCATCCCTGCCAGCCTGACCCCCGGCCAGGATTTCTGCGAGTGTGCCACAGCTGGCCCTCGTTTTGTTAGATGGAGCTGCTGGGGATGAGGGGGCCAGCTGTGTTTCCTGACGAGGGGAGACGGGAAATGCTAGGCGAGCTGAAGATGAAGGAGTGCAGCTTGTCAGAGCGATGGCCCATCGCCTCCTTTTCTCAGGTCTTGGCTTTGTGCTGACTTGTTCCAAGGTCCTTTGGAGCTGGGTCTTTCCCTGTACCTGACCACTCAGTACGGACCACATGTGGAGAAAAGGGGCAAGTCTCGTGGACTTTTTTACTGTTTACCCAGCAATTTTCATGCTATGAAAGACATTTCAAAGTGATTCACCTACAAACTTCAAATCGTGAGCTGTAATAGTAAACGCAGAAGAACGGTTGGCATCTTGTATATTAATAGCCAGCGTGACATTTATTAAAAAGTATTATACATTTTATTTAGAAATATTTATCCATGACACTGAGCAGAATAAGAACATGGACAGCGGGATGGATGGAAATATGGGTGGATATTTCTTAAGAAGTGCATCGTTCCACTTGTCAATTGCATGCGGTGCATTTCGTTATTTAACAGAAGAAGAATGTGTCTCTGGCTCTGTGTAAAGGCAGTCGTCGCTGGCAGGGACAGGAACACAAAATGGAGAGTGACAGTCCAGTGAAACCAAAGTCATTCCAGCGCATCATAAACCCAGCCTGGTGTTATCTTTCCGTATGCTTTACGACAAATCGCCGTGAACATCTCCGGGTTATGGATGTGTTTAATAATACCCCAGTACGCCTCAGTAAGCCAAAGCCAAAAAAATGATGGAGTATTATATTCCTAAGACAATATATAGTATATTTACCACATTTAAACAAACCTTATGTTTCTGGTTAGCAATATGGTATGTGGAGAATTTTTATAGGGGACGAAATGTCATTTGCGCTGTCTGTGTAGGCCTGTGTGTTCTTATGCAGAATAAACTGAGTAACAGTATCTCCGTGGCTGAGTCTACAGTTTCAGTTTTTGTGATTTTAGATACGAAAAGCCAAGAGGTTGTGACTCTGCTGGAAAGCACAGTGTGTTTGCCAACATTCCCGCAGACACTAGCAGCCCCCCGTATCACTTTCCCTGTTCCGCTGACGGACCTGAAACCGAACACAAAAATTTAACACCGCTCCTTTCAGTCTTCGTAACCGCGGCGGTGTTCTCGGTGCTGACGCTCAAATTTGTCGCCCAATTAGGCAGCTTGGAAACCACTGCTACTCAAATTATTTAGCGGTCATGTAAGATTTAAAGTAAACAAATAAATATCTTGCTACATGCACTTGACTATGCATTTCTGTGACGCGGCAACGCATATATTTATGTAATTAAAATGTGTATATGCCACACAGCCCGGAAATGTGGCCCTTAGCCAGGTTATTATATTTTGACACAAAAGTGATCGTAGCCCCTGTAATAAGGCGCACAAACACTAAAACCTTTGTGCAGCATAATGAAAAAGATTGATGGAGACTTGGTTTCCATCAAAAGGAAGTAACTAAGTGAGAGAGGGTGATACCCACTGAGAGGAAAAATATTCTCTCGAACTCCACTGCCCCAGCTCCACCCCCCCATGCGAGTGTGCACACACAGATACGCTTCCCTGTCAGCTTGGTGGGGATTTAATCGCCGCGTCTCCCGCTGACAGAGGAGTATCACTCAGGAGATGCTGGCGGCCAGAGCGGTGCAGGTGGTTTTGGCCTTACCGCGGGGGGGGAGCGGGGCGTACTCGTCAGACTCAGCGCCTCCTGTGAGACAGGCGGGGGAATTCACCTCCCCCTTGGGGTTTGAGGAGTCAGCCCTTCACGCTCCCCAGTTGGCGTGAAAACTTAAACAAAAGGTGCGTAACGGAACGTTCCTGAGGATTTAATGTCCGATCCTCCCTAAAATGTTGACACGTGGACAAGTGTGGGAATTAAGCGTGAGCAAACGCAGAACGGGGGAAGCTGACAGCGGAGAGAGCTTTTGTGTATAAATACGAGATACGTGGAAATAAGCACTTATGTTACAGCAATAAATAGAGAGGAAAGGCTTTACAATTAGGCAGATAAAAATGAGTGTTGAAGTATTCTCGAATTTTTGCATCATAGGATTAGAGATAAGAGGTAGATAAAATGAGGCTTATTCTGTCATGCTGTCCTCTGAATGCCCTCCAACTTTTCAATCTCCAGACCGAATGAAAGCAAAATAAAAGCTTATCAGGAACTGGGAATGTTATCAAACTTTACATGTCATCACACCTCACATTAATGGAATAATAACCTGTGATATTCTTAGAGTAACTGGCTAGATACTCACAGATAAACTTGGGTATTTGCTAATCTTTTTTACGTCAAAAAAAAAAAAAAAGTATTTAAGAAAAGTGTCTGTTTTGCCTTTTTCAAAGGTGACTCTGATGTCGGGGCTTTAAGTCAAACATAAACAAACGGCACTTTCGCTTCTCTTTGCCTCCGACTCACCCAGGGAACGCTGTCAGGCAGACATCAGACAGCATCGCAGGCTGCTGAAGCTCGGCAAGGCGACAAAGGAAGACGGGCTTCAAAACGGCGAGCGCTTGAGTGGAGAGAGAGCACCGTCGTATGTCTGAGAGCCGCGGGAACGACAGCGAGGAAATGGACCGGCCCGAGTCCTACAGAGCCTGGCCTTTTATGTGGGAATGGAACTGCGGGCCCCGTCTGATTGGACAAGTCTCCTATGGGACTCACTGCACGGATGGTCCGATAAGGTACGGCCCTGTCTGTTTACCTCCCCACTCAGAGTTCTCAGCATCCAAAAACAGTTACAAACACCATGCTTGTGCGTCTCACCTTCTGCATAAAAGGATTAACAATGAGCAGTGTGACAATAAGCATTGTGCAAATGGTTTGTACTAAGGTAGATTACCAACTACGGCTGAAACATCTTTGCCCCGCCTCTTTTGTGTATTTGTTATTACTGCAGTGTGTATAAGGAGGGCAGTTTAGCGTCATTTGAGCATGTGCCCTGTGGTGGGGCTCTGCTTGCTCTGGTCGCTTGTCTGGCGTCCATCTCTGTAAAATTGTAAGATTGTTCCCTGTGCCATCTGCCCCAGGGACGGGTGGTCACGTTCTCCACCTGGTTACCTATGCCCCTTATTTGTTGCTGTATTAGTATAATTTATAGTATGTGTGCCACGCAGTCCAGTTTGAGGTGCCGTTTTGTGCAGTTTATAAGCTTTTTGAGGTGCCACTGCACGTCTTGCTGCTTTTCTAGGAAAACCTTACGGATTTAGAGGTTAAGACGGCCCACTGCCGTTTTGCTCTTGCCTGTCTCTACTCTCCTGCTTGCCGCGGCTTCAGCTTCCGCACGTGGTCACCTCCATCTTTGTTTCCTTGTTTGCTCGTTCGTTTGCTGTTTATGTTATCAGTATTTGCCCGATTTCATTGTGTTAATTTTGTATTTGGTTTTGATTATTGTTTAACTCGTGTCCTGAGCCGTACCATTCGAGGCTGAAGCCTTGTGTTTAATTTCATCTTGGCCACCAGCTGTTTTCTAGCGGGGCTGCGAGGTTGAGAGGGGAAGGTCAGCCTCCGTTGTACCGTAGTTTAGTGTTTTTTGTAATGTTAACCCTCTTGCCCTGATGCATGGATCAGTACAAGCTGTCGAGGGCAAGTTTTTGTTTTATTTGATTGTTTTTTTATAGTATCACTCTGCATTAATACATTATATTTGGTACTTGGAGACACATCTGTGTCTTCTGTGTGATCTACTGGGTCAGGTTAATGGTGAATATGTCCTTGGGTGACATTCCCAGGGTGAACTACAGACGTGCTTATGCATCTGCAAGGCTTTTCAGTCTGGCGTAGTCCGCGGGATCTACTCTGTAACAGCATTCTCGTTGCCACGTGTTGATATACAGTGATTTTTTTCTGCCTCGTGAGAATTTTTACAAAATCATGATTTAGCAGTAAACCTATATAACTCATGAACGCTTTGTTTTTTTCTTTTCTTTTATTTGAATCTGAGCTTGGATGCAGTGTGAGGTCTCCACCTTCCAATAAGATGCTGCCGGTAAATAAAGCAGTGATTGTTTTACGGGTCGGGTGCCAGTTTGAATAACGTCCCAAGCCCATGGTGCTGTTACCTCAGACGACTGCTACGGAGATGAAAAGGAAACGTTTCAAGGATGGACTCAAGGGGTCTGCATGACGCAAGTCCTACAACCACTCCACCTAATTGCTGTAATTCTTGCTTTCTTTGTTCATAAGGGCCTCTTTGAAAAGCATCTAGTTAGTAAATTGCCCTGTATTGATTTTGGCTGGGAAGTGATGAAACGGCGTGACAAACAGCTGACAGACATTAGACATAACATTGTCTCCTTTTCAACGTTTAGCCATGGATTTAGCCACAATAGCTTATGCCAAGGCCATTGTACCTAATACCACAATAAAAGCTATCCAGTCTTTCTAATCTATTTAGGACCTGGCTTGTGGAATTCATTAATGAAAACTATTCATGTCTGAATTCTCCTGAAAGCACATATGGCCTATTAATATGTTGCTCTTGTACCGATTGCACCGATACCGATTCCAGGCCTCAGAAGAGGTGCTGCTGTAGCAGCCCTGTGGCTTGAGTCACTCCGGTAAGTTATCCAGTCACGGAGGAAGAGGAGAGCGTTAGCTAAGCAGCGTAAATGTCAAATAGTGCACGCCGCATCCCAGACAATGCTGTTTCATAAGTGGAGCACAGAACCAAGGAATCATCACTAATGTGTTCTGGGTCTCATGAATCCGAAATCTAAATCACGATAAACCCCCAAACGCTGATATAAAGCCCGTAAAACCCGCTGGCTGCTCACACATGGCCGGCTGCAATTTTGTGCTTTTCGCTGCCAGTAGCTCCAATATAATTGGTGACTCGGAAAATGTGGGTTGGTATTACGCTGTTTTCCAGGTCAAGAATGAATTAGGCCTTTGTCTCTGTGCCGAGTCGACAAGAGCCCGGTGCGCCATCACGATCCAGAACTGCTTTTGTCCTTTTAATTTATCGCCGGGGATTTTTATGTCACAAACCACTGCACGCAACCCCCCTTTCCCCCCGCCTCACGGTACCCCCAGCAGATTCGGGGAAATTGACCTTTTCCACGGAGCACAGTGACGGCCGCTTTCGGCAGGACTCCCTCAGGCCCGAACACTGCATCTCCCACTCATCGACCATGTTTATTGAAACTTAATTCTATATTTACTCTGAATTTAATATTCCAGGGGAAATATGTTTAATCAATAAGCTTTTGCTTTTGCAGAATTGTCTAAATGTCATGTGGTATGAAACTAGAGCCACTTAGCCATTGTGGTAGCTATGGGGGGACCAAAACGATTGTATTGACAATGATACTCAAAAGGAGGGGTACGTCTCTATCAGATGGAGGTTTTGATTTATATGTGTTTAGTGTGGGGTATTTTTTCTGAAATGATCCTCAGATGTCATTCTCAAGGTTTCAAAAGATGTTGTCAAAGTATTAGCGAATGAACCTGAAATAAAAATTCGGGTAAGACTACAACAAGCAGCAAAAAATATACCGAAAAGGTACATTTTATATACCTATTTATATACATTTTATATACTGTATGTATGTGTGTGATTAGGTTTATGTTACACTGTGGGGACCAACACAATGTAACAATGTTTTTATGACATTCTGAGGACCATTTTTCAGGATTTTTTATGCAGTCAAAAAACTAAAAATGCCTGAAGTTTTGTACTTACTTTGGTTACTTATGGTTCAGGTTAGGGTTGGGTAGGGCTTAGGGTCATTATGTTGGGATTAGACTTTTCCCCATAGAAATGAATGGAGAGTCCTTACTAAGATATAATTACAAACCTGTGTGTGTGTGTGAGTATATACACATATATAATAAAAACAAAATAATTTTGTTGATTTTTATTAGTATTTTCAGGGTTTGTAAATGTCACACATTATTTTGATAGATCACTGATGACAATGTCTAATTCATAAAATTCTTAGGAGTAGGGAAATATCTTTACCGCAGTAATGAATTGCCTCCCCTGACCTGCCTCTGTCTATCACTGGAGTGCAAGTGAGTGTGTTAGCTGTGGAAATTAATAAAATGTCACTTGTCCATCACTGCCTTTCTTTGAAAGTTTTCATTATCACGTCGTCAATTCTGAATGGAATTCCCTTTCATCAAATACAACCCTCAGACTGACTGAGGTTATCTCGTTCTTTCTCTGCCATACGGCACACGCTACCTGGCGAAAGAAAACGCAAAGACCCGAAACATTCCTACACTTCTGTTACAATCCCGTTGAAACACAGCACCAGAATTGCTCATCTTTTTGATTTGATCCAGCGATATCTTTTGATTAATTTAATACCTAACTGTATATACATGCATTTGCGAGTAGGTACTGAGCGCACATAAGAGCACGATTCCCACATCGTACCCCACCCTTTGTACTTTTTGAAAGCAGGTCCAGACTGTGTGGATGGTTGCAACATCATACCCTTGTTGGATCCTGCTGGCCTTTGACAGTCTGTGCCCAGAATAAATAACAGTGTCTAAGGATGGATGTAATAGAGGTACTGACTGATCTAATCATGTCAGAGGGAGGTGATTGCGGCCCCTTTGCCGCTTACTCACACAAGGCCGCTGACCACATATCCGTCGGCCTTTATTGTGGCATCCTGCTACGTTCCGACGGACAGAAATGCGGCCCGACATGTGGTGTCCTGAGCGGGGCGGTGACGCTTCCTATCGGGCCCTCTCTTTGTCCTGCCTCCAGCGGAGCCTGGTGTCTTTAACCGACAGAAAAGGGTCAGAGGAAACCTGGCTGAGACGGAGGAATGCTGATGACCAGCCAGCCCTTGGGATGCTCAGTTGAACCATGTACACGGATTAAAAGGTAGCTTTGGGAGCGACGTTCATTCCCAAAGTAGTGCTGGAAAGTCACCTGTGTCTGTTACCATGTTGTTTGGTTCACCGCGCCAACGAAAGTTACCATGTTGTTTGGTTCACCGCGCCAACGAAAGTTACCATGTTGTTTGGTTCACCACTTCAAAACTTTCTTCTGCTGTGCTAAGTGAGCATCCCGCCATATGTTTCTCGGCAAGGCCGAGGCTAAATTTTACTCAGAGATGAAGGAACGTTCTGGGGGCTGACCCCACGCGGGGGCGTCCATTAAGGTCCAGATAAACAAGCTGTCCATGAGCCTTTCAAGGGCCTGTGCTTGTCGGGGATCATGTTTCATTTGTTTCTTGCACTCACGCTCCAATCCCCGCTCACATATTCACTCAGGCACACACTCAGGAGCCCTCACGCGCACACTCACGCGCACACAGCGCACACTCACTCTGTCTGCGGCACCGTTCACGCAGCGTCTTTCATGGGAAGCGCAAAAAAAGGCGCCAAAGTGCCCCTTTATCGGTTCCTGCCATGCACCATATTATAGGCTCTGTTTGTGCGATATAGTTCTGTATGGTTTCGTACGATGCAAAGCCACTGGAGTGTTGGGGCGTCGTTGCATCAGTCCTGCTTAAATGCTTAAAATTAGCCGAATAGCAGAGCCACGGTATCAGGCCTCGCACCTGTTTTTTGCCGCGGTGCCTGATATCCGGCGATGCTTTTATTTCTCGCACACTGCCTGACAGGCCCCTCCCAGGAGAAGTGAGTTATGGTCCTGCAGACGTGCGCGGACGCCGATCGAAATGTTTGTCTTCCTGCGGGGTAATAAACAGGCGGCGTGTGACTGCCACGGACACCGGGAGCCCCCGCCGACACCGGGCCTCAGCTCAGCACCCGAGCAGCCTCAGGTCTCCCACCGGGGGCCATGTTGTGTGAACAGCAGCCTCCGCAGGCTGGCAAACACACAGTCATTTGTCATCACGCGTGGTCTTTTACACACGGGATGTCCGTGGGTGAATAATGGAGACACATTACTCAGATTGAAGGCGTCACATACTGTACGATCGATAATAAATGAGCTCCATTATGGAAACCTGCTTTTCTCCGGCCAGTGTCTGCCAGACTGCACCTTAACTTACATCTACAACTGTATTTTCTGGAGCACCAAGCAGAACACCTTTAATAATTCAGAGTTTATACCCAATAGACAGTCGAACACCATTTCAGGGCTCTTTCACTACACGGCGCGCAGCGAACAGTCACGTGATTCCACATGAATCGCTCGGAGCAGGAAATTGTAAATGTGTAACGCATTCATACTGTGATCATTGTGATCAGTTTTGGGAGGAGAGCTTTAATCAAACCGCAATTCACACAGATAGATGATAAATAATCGTTTAATGGTATAATTATTTATTAAACGTTTCAGTTGATTACCATTAAGGAATTTGAAAGCTACCTAGCACCATCTGATTTTAGCTGTTTGCGAAGAGCACTTGATAACTCTTAATTTACTAATCAGCTAATGTTAGATTATTTTAATTAGCTTTGCCTCCCCCACTTGATTTCTATCGTTTGTGAAGTTTATGTGCACATTCATTTGTTGTCCTATGGAGTAATTACTGTATCAGTTCTTATAATTACGAAGGAAGGCCTTGCCATGAGACTAATTAATTTGTTTCAACTAATTAAATGCATTCCATTCCAAGTGCTACTCTTAAACCGAATATTCATAATTGTCATTCAGACTTGGGTAATTGCTTATAATATTAGTAATATTTGATAAGTTTTCTATTTAAAAGTTGTTCTGAATAAAGTAGAAGCTTACGTTACATATCGAATTGATTTCTGAGTATAATTTGTTAAACAACCTCCTACTCTTGTATACAATTTACATCTCTAGTACTTGTTAAATGATATTTGCATTGGTTTAAAATGTTATTGTATCTTATTACATATGTAGAACATTAGTACCCTGTGTTAAAATCCAGAATGCGAGCATTACCTGCTGATGCACATTACCGTCTGGCACTTAAGGCATTCATGCAAATGTTATTTAGCTTAATAACAGCTAAGGATGTTTTAGACTCACACTGCTGTTAATTGCTGCTGTACTGACCCTGAGTGTTGTTATGCATGAAAGCATCAAAGAAAAGAAAAAGGTGTGAATGGTATTTTGACAAAAAAAATGCACATAAAATGTTTCATTCAAGGGGCTGAACAAAATGCTGAAATACACCTGAATGCTGAAAGTTTCATTATTAAAAAAAAAAAAAAGAAAAACAATCTGGAAAAAAAACTTTCCAATACTTCCTGTGTAGTATCTGATTTCATCTGAGGACGTTCCTCCTGTTCACCTGGAAACCACCGTCTAACATGCGGTAAATAAATAAACCTACAGTCGCCGGCCTTCTCATTGGTTTTTGAATTAGCTAACCCATGTGGCATATGAGAGATATTGATTTGTTCTCCTCACTGGATAGAGTCGTTTCCTGTGTTTCTGAGTGATTTATACAGTATATTGCACATCTGGTGAGTGCAGACACTACTGACAGCGGAGCAGACGCTAAGCAGTAAGAGCAGGAAGCGTGCAGGCCACCGTAATGAATCACCGTTAACCTGTGAACCCTTAAAACAATCAGGGCTCCTATTAGCCGCAGATGTGCTGTTTGTTTAAAATGAGGGGAAAAGGAAAAACATTTTGTAGCGTCAGATCATAATTGCAAGAGCAAAGGACTTTGTGTGAGGCCTTACTCTCCGGTAGGATGTATGGCTGTCAAGAGGCCTGGTTAGCCGGTTAGCAAGGCCCCTGATCTCATCCCAGCTCCGTCAATGGGAGTCAACAGGGCATCGCTGAAATGGCACTTTGTATCAGACATTAGCTGCGTCCAATGAAAGCTGGGAGTTTTCACGTGACTCCGAGACGACTGCAGGTCAAATTAAAGGCCCGTGGCATTAAATGAACAGTTCCACACTTATTACGGAGTATTAAAGCATTATTAGGTATTGAAAAGTATGGGATATCGAAACCCACTCATAATAATAATACATGGTATTATTATGGATTCTGAAAGGAATCAAAACACTCAAAGACTGCAAGGGAACGGAACCATGTCTGAACTTTGTACAAAGAGGATAACAGACTCCTCCTGTGGCATTTTAGTCAAAAACTATGGAAACGAAATATGATCCCTTGGCTGACCCGTGACTTTTCATGAAAACTCCATAGAATAAAAAATATATTTAGCAGAATATGAAGCCATGCCAGCATTCGCTATTGTATTTAGCAGATTATGAAGTCTTCCAAACGTTTGCTGACATTACATCTTGAAACACTATTTTTGAGTTACCGTGGCAGTGAAATATGCGAGGGCGGGGGGGAGGGCGATTAATAAATCACACGATGCTGGACAAAGAGGATCTTCAGCTCTCCAGGTTTTAAAGCTACGCGTTACCGGTTTCCTGTGTCTGTGCAGCAAATGCAACGCCACAGAGAAATCGGGGGAAAAAGCACATAAAAAGAGAAAAGCGATACCTCTGGAAATGGATTAACGATCAAAGCCATCAGCACCGTATTTCCTTTCAAACGATGGATGCTCCCAGCATTGCTGTATATTTTCCAGCATTTTCTCTGATGAACCCTTATTCTTAAATTAACATTCTGGTGCAGGTTGTAACTTTTGTGGGCTTTCCTCTGACATTTTCAAGATGAAGCGATAAGAGAGAAAGAGACTGAGCTATACAGCCATATATAACCAGTATTGCATGTGCTTGCAGTCAAATACCAGACAAACAGCAGTTAAGGACACAATCTCATGGGCAAACAGCCTTAGCAAAAAATGTATGTGTGTGTGTTTTTGTGTCTGATATATATATATATATATATAAACACACACACACACACACATAATATTTTGGATGGCCTGCACAATGGACAATGCTTGTATTATTTCACAGAGACATCCTGTCGCATGGAGACATCCCTAATGCAGTAGGCCCGGTGTACTTCCTGTACCGTGCCTGTTTCCATTCCATAAGATTCAATTTAAAATACATAATCGCGTTTGGCACTCAAAGACTGCCATAGATTTGGTATTATTTAAAATTTTAACAAAAAAGGAAAGCTTTAAAATACCGCACATTGCATTATTTGGTTTCTATGTGAATGGAAGCCAAATGGGAACTTAATGTTGTATCTCCGATATGCAGAATGGCTTAACTAGGCAGCCATTCAAAAAACATTTCTGTTTTTTTTTTTTTTGTCATTTCCCCGTCATGAGCTTAACCCGCCAGCCCAGAGAACAGCGATGTAAAGGCCCTGAGCTTTGTCACAGAAGTAGCACAACTTTCCACGGGTAACGTGGAGAGCCGCCTACCCACGCCTGTTTCTGTCACGACGTGACGGATGGTGCGGATCGCAGTTCAATGACACGCCACCGTCGGAGTTTACTGGGCCATCATTCATCCATTGCTCTGGCCTGCCGTGAGGCTCACATCACCACCGCCACACACCGCAGGGGGGATGGCAAAATCTCTTCATCAGTTTGCATTCACGAACCATTTAGTATAAACGAACTAATAATGTATTGCCACACACTCTCGTTAAGTGCTTTGGGGCACCTGTGTTGTGAAAGGCACTATATAAAAATAAATTCCAGTGAATTCTTAGTTCATTTGTTTTTTGTTCCCATTGTAATGGACTTGCACCTCGTGTATGCTGTCCCCCACCTCATTGTATCCCAGCCTGGTCCTCAGGGACCCTCAGAAGGTCCATGTATTCGCTCTCTCCCAGCTCCCTGCCAGCCAGTCCACATTTTTGCTTGGAAGCTGGGAGGGAGAGAAAACGTGGACCGTCTAGGGGTCTCCAAGGACCGGACTGGGAAACCCTTAGCTACCTCATTCCTGGTGCCTCCTCTGACAGACGTCCAGATTCATCGCGACCTATAAGCAGTTATGGAAGATGGATGGACGAATGAAACTTATTAATAAGAGAGAGGCATTTATTTATTCATTAAGCAGCTCGCGCTGCAGGGACGCGAGCGGGTGCAGGAGCGCAGTGCGTTTTTACTTTGCCGCTCCTCCATTTGTGAAATTGTTTAAGTACAATTAGCAGCGGGTAGCATTAATGCTAATGATTGTAACCGGGAGCGGGAGAGCTGCTTTTCTCCCACACCCACTGCATCCGGCTTTGCACATTAGCACCTTCCAAGCACACGATGGGTTGCATTAAGCCATCAACAGTGACAACTAACCAATCAGATGCAAAGATGCCTCAGCCGGAAAGGATGGCATAGAGCATTGTTCCATGTGATGTGTTTTTGTAAATTACCTTCCGTGCACTGCAGGGAGCATAACCGCACAGGCCTACATGTACACTGCATTGTGAGTACAGAGCTGCTATCATACCAGAGATTACACTGCCTTTTTCTCATGGGCCCAACAGCCGCGGGCTCCTTCCTGCAAACGTTGAGCTGGATCAGGGATGTTCGTCCCCAGGCACTGCCTGTCCCCAGAGGTAAAGTGCCTGCCCACGGAATGACGAGTAGCCGTAGCCTCAGGACAGCTTTTACATTCTTATCCTGACCAGCGTGACCTTTATAGGGGAACTTGTTGGGATTTCCATATAAGGACGCAGCCTGAAATTTTTGTACATTTTTTTTTTAAAAGCCGGGCACTATTAATCACTGCTACTGTCGTCAAAGCAGGTCTGCCTTCCCCGTGAACCTGGGACTTTCCAGAACAATTATCGTATTGTCACGCACATTTGCAGCACGTAAGATGAATCAACACAATGTAGCCTCCACCAGCACTGTGTCCCACTGACATCAGTGCTGTCGAATGCCTCTCCATCGCACTGACCCTGCACGACCTGCACCACCTGCACTGGAAGCCCGACCCGCCCGGTCACCGTGCCCAAGATGGTGAGGTAATGCTTAAATCGATGTGATCACCTGGAGAAGCTGCTGAGACCCAGTTGGTGACCCAAATTCGACCAGAATGTCACAGCTAGAAAACCCTAAATAATAAGTACTACTCTGCCTGCACCATGTCGAGACACAGAGGCGAAAGTGTAGCCGGTGCTGCCGATGCTTTTAATGTTTTCATTTTCTTTAATTTCATCGTGTTTAAAAGATTTAGTCATACTCTGTTTGAAAAGCCTTACCTTCCTTTGGCTGAAAAGATAATTTAACAAACTTTCAAACATTTCGTAACAGTATGACAAGCATTTACTTTCTGGCCTGGCTGAGGTGCTTTTCAGCTTGCTGTACGTTTTCCATACTTTATTTATTTTACATATTCAGGGGCTGATTAATGTCGTCTTCTGCGTAAGACCGGAGCTGCTCCGTCAGGGTTTCTGCTTTGAGTGACGCGTTTATATAGCAATGCGTGGCGCCCCCTGCCTGGCCCCTGTGCCTCAGAAGGTGCAGCTGGTCTCCTTCAGTCCGCGTCTCACTTAGGAAAAAGCGAGACAAAGCCTCGCAAGGCTGTCAGTCATGCTCCCGAAGCTCCTCGGGGCTCTGACGGGCGCTGTATGCGGACAAGCCCCCCGACCATAACCATTCCCGGCATTCCGCTGTGGATGTGCTCGCCGCGAGCTACCGTAGCCTGAGAGATGCTTTATTACATCATCTGTTACATCATCCATTTGCTTCGGGGATCCTTCAGTCTAAAGCTCACACGGACCACGCCTTTCCTTTCACATTCACATATAGCGAGTGATACTAGAGTAGGCCGCGTCTGCAGAGAGCAGGCCGGGTCAGCAGAGAGCAGGCCGGTGACCACGTACCCCCTGTCCTACATCATGTCAGGGTTCAGAGAACAGGAGACACTAAGGCCATAGACATTTGAAAGCGATAGCTATTTCTAGGAAATGCAGTCAGCATGTGAATAGAGAATATACAGCACTAGCTTTTTTTTAATGTAGTATCTATGTGACATCCAACTGTCTTACTAATGCTTACCCTGGACAGAATGAATTATTATTATTATATATATTTTAATACTGATGTTTTTGAGATTTGTTTGCTTTTTAACAGCGGGTCTTATTCATTGCTGTTGGATATGTAAGATTGGGGCCAACCAGTCATCAGTATTTAAATGATCTCACATCTGAGTAGAGAAAGACAGAGCAACCCATGCCATTAAGCCAAATGTAGAGGGGCTTCTTTCCACATAGGATTACAGCCATA
Source organism: Mormyrus proboscirostris (assembly GCA_026779585.1). Lineage (NCBI taxonomy): Eukaryota > Metazoa > Chordata > Actinopteri > Osteoglossiformes > Mormyridae > Mormyrus > Mormyrus proboscirostris. The sequence goes on along the minus strand of JAODKF010000045.1, from coordinate 12,532,928 downwards.
TTCGTGGCCAGTGTCTTCCCAACTCGTGCAAATTAAATGTGCGCACTTGTGCTGGCTTTTTATAAAGAGGAAAACACTGCGCTTACATTTATGTATGAGTTTTGCATGATATAAAATTATTCCATGGAAACTTTCGTTGGTTTAACAAATCCCAAGCAACTTTCATTTGATTTTGGAAAGGGAAATCATCTCTAATTCCTGTTTTCACCGCAAAGCCTAATGTCGATATTCATATCCAAGTCATTTTCAGAGGTGCTTCTTACTAATTTTGTCGCATCTCCTATGAAATATTTATTCGTTCCCATGGAGATTTATCTCAGCTTCAGCCTTGTTTACATCCCTGTCCACGTGTCCTCTTAGCCTTGCCCTAAAATGCTTTTGTTCTTCTGATTACGGAGCAGAGCCCCGTTCATAGCAGAGATCCAGGAGAGAAAGCTTTCTGCTTATGAATAGGAGGACAGAAAATCAGGCCATAATTACATGTACGTCTGCCAGGTTGCATTAACTAATGTGCTTTGACGTGCTTTGCTTTTTATTTTGTATAAGCATTAATGCAGCGCATTCAGCGTGTGGCGTCAGGGGCCGCCGTGAACCAGCACCACGCGCCCCCCAAGATCGCCACGCTTGACACTTGCCTCCGAGGTGCCGGAGTCCATTGAGACAAAGTGAAAATTGGCAAATTGGCACGCACCTGTCATTCTTTCATGGTTGCACAGCCCCAGGAAAAACATCCCTGTGGGCATCTCAAATATGCGGGGGACTGGGAGGCATGGGTGGAGGGGGGTGACAGGTGTGAACAGAATACAAGTTTTGCATCTCAGTGCCACTTAGAGACACAGGTGCGAAAGGCGGTGAAAATCCCTACGGAGGTAACGGAGGATGTTCGTTGGGGGGTTGTGTTAAGTCAATGTGGGGGTTGTGTTAAGTTGTTGGGGGGTAGTGTTAAGTCATTAGGGGGTTGTGTCAGGTTGTTTGGAGGTTGCGTTAATGCTGCGTTTCATTTACCTCAGAGGTAGGAACTGGGAGAATTGGGAATGACGTCACACAGGTTAATCGTGTTCCAGTTCCAAGTTGGAAAGCCATCTAGCAAAACCAAGGACCTGTTTCTGAAAGCAAGATTTCTTGCTTAGCAAGATAACTTGTTGCATTTAATTGTTGGCCGTTGTTAGCAATATCAGTTGATAGCAACACATTACACAGTATTTTGCACATAAAAACACTGTAGCAACACGTCCACTGACAGCGGTTAGACAGTACTGTGTGTACGACTAATTTAACGAGCTACAGATGAGACGTAAGTGCTAATAAACAGTACAAAACTACAGCTTTAAATTCTGTTTATAAAGGACGCAGCCATTTTGAACTCTGAGCTCATGCTTGTGTCGATGAGTCCGGGGGCTTTCCAGTTGAGACTTTCGACTAGGAACTCGGAATTTCCAAGCTACGAGTTCAAATGGAACACGGCATAAGTCTTTTGGTGGGTGGTGTTAGGTTGTTCGGGGGTTGTGTTACGTCATTCACAGGTTGTGTTAAGTTGTTCAGGGATTGCGTTAAGTCTTTTGGGGGGTTATGTTAAGTCGCCCGCAGGAAGGCAAGCTTCAGAAGCAGCGTTCAGGGAAGAATCCCCGTGTCTACGAGGAGATGCCCCCTGCTCCTCTATCTCTCACTCTTGTTTCTACTCATAAGCACTGAAGTTCAGGCTCAGTTCAGCGTGGATTCACCGCGCTCCCATTATAAATGAAGCTGAGGCAGGAGACCTGGTGGAGCACCCGCGAGTGCCTAATTCCACACCTTCTCCTGTGAGAGCGCGCTAAGATTAATGCCGGCAGATAACGTGGCTGGCTCGCCTCACATCAATATTTAATTCCCCGCTTTTATCTCCCCTCCAGAGGTTGAGGAGCAAACTGGTGCAAGCATGCCGGCGCTCTAGCCTCAGACGCAGACCTGGGAGCGAGTGTTGGACGGGGAGGGTGGACGAGGCACGGCATGGGGAAGTAACAAATTACCAACTCTCTGGGCTGACAGCTGAGGAGCGATCAATGGGACTGCATGCCTGATGATTGCTCATATTATCTTGCCCCGGATCGCTCGAGTGTTTAGCCCTGCGACTGCCTGCGCGACCACCCCCCATATTACCCTCCAGATCATTTCAAGTGTGGCGTCTGCAATCACTTAGATGCTACTTGTTTGATTACTGTTAACACTTCATCCCCGGTCTCCTTCGTGCTGGCGCAATATGCCCTGTTAACACCTGCCCAGGTCAGCCCACAACACTTCAATTACTTGCAGCCATTTACTACATTAATAATATATTTTAATTGCTCGCTTTGTCCATTAATAATATAGTAATTATGAAAATATTTCTGCTTAAAATACTCCCAGTCTGTGTAGTGGTTTGGGGGGGTTGTTGCTTTGTGTGATAAGTCATTAGGGGCTTTTTGGCCCTTTCTTCCCGTCCCGTTTCATTCCAGAAGAGCTTAGTGGGATGTCTGCATTCCTAAGTCGATCGCACCGTCACTCCTGAGAATGAGCACAACCTCTGGCCCGTCGGCACCAGAAAATTCCTTCTCTCCGCTGATGTCTTTCAAGGCACCAAAGAAACGCTCTTGATTATAAGCGCAAACATTTAGTGGAGGTGCCTAAGAAAACAAAGGAGTTGAGGAATAATTAAAATGCCTTTTTATTTCAGGAAAGAGTTCTCTGTTTATTGCATGCATAATTAACGAGTCCAGTTATTATGGCAATAATAGAACTAAAAATATGAAGCAGGTATTTCAATCTCTGTCCATGAAATGCCGAGTCTATGGGTGTAAATTATGTGTGTGGAGGGGGGGGGGGGGGTTGTAACCCCCCCACCACGCAAAACCACCCAATGCACCCCCCCGGACCCCCTAAAATGGGTGCAGACCTCAACTCCCCCAGTATTCAACCCAAAGTTATGCCCTTGATTCTATGTGACCGTCCAAACCATTCCTTTTTATCTTCTTCCGTACAGTGATTGTGTTTGTGTGTTTTTGTGTACTACACTGTGTTATACCTCCCAAAAACCTCCCTAAAAATTGCTGTAGCAAATATGATTTGCGAAACAGCTGAACAACCTCGGCTGTCTGGAAGAGAGGATCACATTCTTTCCCTCTCTTGCACCCTCATACGATTCTCTCTGCCAAACACTAAAAAATAAATACGAGGGACCTCATCTCACTGCTATAACACAACATTTTAGTGTCTTCTATGGATGTTATTCTGCATGGTGCCTGGTATTTTATCTGTATTGTTCATCTGTTATTTGAACATCTAATTATTCCGGGGGCACCTAATAAAGTTGCTGTAACGTGCTCTATAATCACATTTCAATACTTAAGAATACTTAAGAATGAGTTGCACCCATGGCCTACTGCAGCACTATACAGACTAGTGACATCATCCATACAGATCTTTCAGCACACACTCGGGTGCCTTGTGTGAGGAGTGAAGTGATATTTTAATATTTCATGTGCAATACTGTGGACGGCACGCTGACTCAGTGGCTTGCACTGCTGCCTCGTGCATTAATGTGACTGGCATCTCACCCAGGGCATACTAACCCCGGCCTCTTCACTGGAAGAGATACACTCCAGGCCCCCCAGTGCTATAGTGGATAAGCTTCCGAAGAGGGACAGATAGACAGATACTGGACCCTTGTGTGACTCGACTAACTATTATTTCAGTTTTATGTTTCAAAACCTAGGTTAGAGACGTTTATGATAAATAATGTCTTGCAATTTAATTCGATCAAATTCAATTCAACTGGTTAATGATTTTTAGAAAACTCCCTTCCTGGAGAGCTTCGCATATACTTATAAAAACACGGAGCACACAGTGTAAGCAGAAAAATGGAGCAGAAAAGAAATGAACAAAAACACCATAGTTTGGACAAGTCAGGAATGAATGTCATAATAAAGTTACAATAAGATGCCTAATGATTTAGGCAGGAATGAAATGTTTAGATCTGCTGTCCCAGAGCTGGGAAAGGCAGCTTGGTGAAAACCAATGGACACGACACCAGATCTGGCATCCAGGGGTGGTTTCGTGGAGGGCGAGGATCTCATTCCTGGTTGCCCGCTCATACCCGCTCAACCCCATCACTCACAGAGGCGCTTCACTGCAGCAGTCAGTCAGAATCACCTCAGCTGGTCACAACTGCTGGCATCTGTGGGATTGTTTCAGGCTCTTCTTCCCGGGGCTCCCTTCCGAAAGACCAGAGGATCTGTCTTCACCCTGTGGTCATATGTTTATGGTTATTGAACCGCATCAAATATGTGAATGCTGACTGAATACGTAATGAAGTGATTTAATATGTGAACAGAAGTGGTAAGGATTCATGCAGTTCATAGCAATGCCAGATTCATCTTTTCTGCACAATTATGGATTGACATTGCTCTAAGAGCAATTAGGTCTCTTTAAAATCCATGATTGGCAGATTTTGTGCCCCAAGGGCAGGAGTTAGGAGCAAAGAAGCAAAGCATTTTCACCCTGCCTCTCACCTTTCATGCAAAGGCAATCTCATCTCCTAGGATAATGGCTGACAGGTCCGTGGCCTGTTGAGATTAAGATCACCTTGAATTATTAATCTTTCCTCTTTTCAGTGGACCGAGGGCAGGATGCAGAGCCAGCTCCTCAGTTTCGGGTTGGTGTGTTTGGTCTGTCAGGAGCCTTTGTCAACAGGAAAGCCATCTCCCTGATATGAAGACATGCGAGTCTCCAGTGTTTAGTGGGTCTTTGTCTTGGCGAGGAGCAATATTTCCTGGTTGATTGGTCATTGTCTTGAAAAAGAGTTATGTTTGGTTGGGTGTATGAAACCAACGCTCAGGATTTCCTGACCAAAGGGACTGTTATTCTGAATTAAACATCAATTATCTGCTTCACACACAATATAAGCTTTGGAAAGAAAAATAGAAGTCTATAGATAGAAAGGCATTAACTGCAAAGGGCATACGTGCAGAGATTCAGGGTGTTTAGCCTATGTCATTGGCAGGCCCGATTCCCAAACAATCATTTTATTCAGCTTAATAATTGATAATATCTGCTATTGCTAAACCCTGAAATATGTGCATAGTACCGCCGTAACTGAAACTTAGGGACATTATGGGTTCTGTTCTTCGTCGTAATGGACACAGATCCAGTTAACGGCCTGCTTTTGACAGAGGAAGCCCGTCTAAATTAGACACCTCCGAGATTCCAGCAGCAGCCAAGTCAATGTTATTAAGCACAAGGTTACCCAGCAGCACGCTGCCTCATTTTGCGGTGTGACAGAATGCTGCGATATCATTTCAGAATAAAATCACTTCACTTACACTATACACCTGCTTATGAATATCAACTGCATTCACTTTTCGAAGAACATTGCTATAATACTGCCCTATCACTGGATAAGAGGCACCTGGGGAATTAAAATGAGCAAAGAACCACAGCTGCCACCTAAAAGAGTCTATTGTCATAATCATTAAATACGCAGCAATTTAAACAACTTGCATGGAAAATCATTTTTGCTCATGCAAACTGTATAAATCCATTCCTGAGTGTCTGTACTTTGACACCAGACCTCCGAGGTATCTGCTCAGTCTGATCCAGTGAGGGTTTGGCCACTCGTGATTCTGCCCTTGATTTATGTTTTTTGCATCAAATGATTGATGATTGTATCATTTATTTAATGCTTCATTTGAATATTCATTCGTTTGTTGATTGCATATTGGAATTTAATTAATTGGACTGATTATCAGGCGATCAGTAAGATTTATTGCATTCCGAAATGCTGTAATTGCTGCTGTGATTGATTCTTGATTTTAATTAATTATATGAAATTAGCTTGCATCATCACAGCCCTATGGTTCCTGTAGCTATTGATTTCCTGTAGTAATAAATGCCATATTACAATGTAGCACAAGTCTTGTTTGACAAGCGGAGGCCAAAGGTGAGAAGGGGGGGGGGGGATTGGGTTAAAAATCAACAAGCCCCGGTAACAGAATCAAGCTCCCTTTAGTGAGAAAGAAACGTGACTGCCAAGCGGGATGAAGATTGGAGGGCAGATGGCAGAAAGAGCCCCAGAGGTGATGAGGAGGAGGTTCGTCATCCATAACCCCGGGAGACAAAGGATGGAGGAGCATTTAAGTAGCTATGGAGACAGACCTAATCTTTAAGGGACACCAAGAGCGATCCAGTCAAGACAGTCTGCAGGTAAGCAACAGGGATGAGGAGCAGCAGATGCAGAAGCGATCAGTGAACTGAACCTGGGTCAGATGTGCAGGGGTTCAAAGCCCAGTGGGTGGGGGTTGGGGGGCTGCTACAATGGCTAAAATGGTGATAAAAAGGGCACTTAGACTAAATTAGTTTGGTGAACATCCAGCGGGGTTGGAGGCTCTAAGGTGCTAAATTGTTTCGACCAAGAGTCTCGGTACCAAATAAATTACACTGTAAAAAAACACAGACGGTAGAGGACTGTTACATTGTGGGGATGATGATTACAAGCATCAGTCAGTATTACTTAAACAGAAAGAGAAATGTACTAAATCCATTGACATTTTATTGAGTAATTACATGTTAGCTGTTTATCATTATTGTTAATTGTGCATAATTTTACTGATAAATTTAATAATTGACCGATACATCTGCTGCAACATAGAGTAACCCTTTAAGTTAACCAACTAAATTTTTTTAAGCAAATCAACTAAAGTGTGAAAATTCTCCAGAAACTGCTTTATTTGAACTTTGCCTTCTCTTTCCTTTCCCCTTTACTCTTAAAATGATGTCTTTTCGTAAAAAAACAACAAACTTTGAAGAAAAATCCTTAGCTCATGTGAAAAGCAAAATCCGCTCAGGAGAAATACAGTACTTGGAGCAATTCACCTATCGATCATTTAGGATATTAGTACAACTTCTTCTGGCTCCATCGACAAAGTATAGCGAGAAGCTTTAAAGGAACGTCGATTTATTTTCTCTTCCGCCAGGTTTGGTATTTGGCTGGGTCCAGAGCAGTAGGACCTTGATACATCTTGCATGTTTCTCCCTAATCCAAGGCCGTCACGTTAAACTATCCATTTCCTACGCAGTCCAACAGAGAAGACGTCACAGAAAATGGCAGCTTAGGGAAGCCAATCTTAGAAATTTAGCAGAAGTTCATAGAATAATTTCATCGTTTCCTAAAAAAAAATAAAAAGTAAAATCAATATCTTTGTTGTCTTTTTGACAAAAATCAATCTAATTCCAAATAAAAATAAATGTTCCACAACTCATAAAAATATGTTTTGGTAGTTTGAAGTGTGAGACTGACACATCAGCACAAGGCTCAGAGAAAAACAGGAATGCTGTATCATAGCAAAATACATTTGGTACAATTTAATAAAGGAGCAAAATAAAGGTTTTTGAATTTTGAATTTTTATGCATTTCCATGTTTAGGGGATGAAATAAGTTTCTTGGGGGCTAAAAATACAATATTTTTTTCAGAAACATGTTTATTTTAATTATTATTACATGGGCATATTAAGTAAGGGATAAAGCACAATGAGATGTATGGTTGTATGGAAATGATAATCGACAACATGGTGTGATGCGGCCAACGTAAGGCGGAGGTCCGCTAACCATTTTGGGGTTGATTATTTGAGCCTAACTGCAAACCTCAATGTGATTTATCCCACTTATACCATGGTTATTAACGAATAATAATACAATAGGTACGGTCAATTGTTCAGAAGAAAATTATTTTAATTAGCATTTAATAATGTTCCAATGTGCTCTTAAAAATATAGTCCCTATAAGGACAGACTGCCTGGTCAGGCTTCTTATTGGAAGCAGCAAGTCCTTTAGATCACCATAGAAACTGTCAATAAACAGGCAGTTGTGTTTTAAAATCCATGGAAAATTATGTTGATTAAAGTGATTTATGAGTAAAAAAGTCACACAGATTTTTATATTGACATGCTTAATAAAACATTAAAATGCATTGATATAGAACTATCATTAGGTTGCCGGAACTACCTGTGTGGTTATATGAAAATAATCAACGCCAACATGACATCTCTGGCCCAAAAAGAAGACAGTGTTTACCAAAGTTGTGGCATGATTTATATATTGGTATTTGTGTTGTGTGAAAACTTTTTTAACAGGATGACCTAGATGTTTTATTGAAATGAAATCTTCAGTCTATTTTAAGCATAAAAAGATTTAACTGCAGTAATGGCATAAAATTTCTTCTGTTTCTAGTAATACTTTTTACATTTGTAGCATCTATTATAAGATTTCTTTCTGCAGCCTATTCTGCATCTCGAAGCACGTGGGATGTTTACTGTTTCCCGCACATGCAAGGCACCATACTTTCCCAGCTTTGGGTGTGGCTGTCACATAAGGAACCACTTACTCTCCATGACTTGAAGCAGCCATTTTACCTACGCCAGCTTTAGCTTGTGCAATCAGCTGTACTTCCAGCAGCAGTTCAAACTTTGTGGCTCTCCACATTTCCTGCTGATAATTTCAAAATCAATTGCTTGGTCATTCTTGAAATTTTCTTGAAACTGCACATTCATATCAACCCATGTTGGTGTTGCACTCTGCTGTGATAGCCAGTCTTGCAATCTGGATGCAGAGGCGGACATTTCAGGTCCAGAAAGTAAAAATCCAAACCAGAATTTTGTTTCAACCAACCAATTGAACATAAAGAGTCACAGTCACAGAGAACTCAACTGGTTGGTTGAAACAAAATCCTGGTCTGGATTTTTACTTTCTGGACCTAAAATGTCCACCTCTGTCTGGATGTACCTTCTTTCTTTGTCTGACCATCTAAAGCAGTTATCTTCAAGAGTCTTGAAGGATAACATTTTTTCCTATTGCTAACATTACCCCATTAGACGAAATCAAACAATAAATCTCATCTACTTTCCTACTAGCTGCCTTATCCTAATCCATCAACATGCTAAATTTATAGTATTAAGTTTAGAATACCTTTCATGCATTTTCATATTACGACATATTTGTCCCATAGTAGATGGCAATATATGGAATCATCCGTGGGTGAACTGGCTGCATCATTATCTGAAATGTCTGTTTCTTCCCTTGCCTCATCCATATCCTCTGGATCCCCTCTCATCATATCAGTCTACTGTCGTCTTTCACCACACAGATATCTTTCATCACCACTAGGGGGCAATTCGAGTATCTGGTCATGCCTTACAGATTAGCTAACAGTCCTTCGATATTTTTCAGGGGTTCGTGAACAGGATTGTCTCTGTTATTCATGATTGATTACATTGATGACATCCTGGTTTACTCCCAAAGACTATGTCCACCATACACGAAGGCTGTTGCAGTTTGTTAAAGGTAAGAAATGCAAGTTGTACCAGACTAAGACTAGATTTCTGAGATACAAGATTTACCCCAGGGGTGTAAGCATGGAAGAAGAGAAAGTGAAGGAGGAACATTTTTTTGGGGTTTGCCATTTTCTATCACTGGTTTTTCTGAGGGTTTAGCGCAGTAGCTTCCCCTCTCACTGCCCTGCTGCACAGCCAGCGAGCCGCCCTCAGCTGGAACCTGAAAGCTAGAGGTGCCCTCAAATACCTCAAAGACCTTTTTTGCTCTGCATTGTCTTGTACCAACTAAATTTCTCACTGCCATTTATCGTAGAAATAGGTGCCTCCGAGATAACCAAGAGGGATTTGGAAAGTTGCATCCTTGTGCATTCGTTTCCAGGAAGCTGACCCCTCGCAGAGTGGAACTATGACATCAGCAAGCAGGAGTTGCTAGCCATCAAGTTGGCATTGGAGGAGTGGCGTAACTAGCTGGAGGGTTCCATCCACCCGTTTGACATACTCACTGATCATCGCAACCTCGGTTGCAAACTCAAGTCGGCTAAACATCTCACCCCCAGGCAGGCTTGGTGGGCCCTCTTCTTCACTTGCTTTCACTTCAAAGTGCTGTGCCTCCCCAGGATGAAGAACACCAAGGCCGATGCCCTCTCGCCAGTTCACCCCTCCAGTGAAGAAGAAACTGAAGAAACTGTCTCCATTTTACTGGCCTCTTGCTTTCTCAGGCCTGTAACTTGGGATCTAGATGACTCAATTCGAGAAGCCCAGCACCATGAGCCCACTCAAGCCGGCTGCCCCACCGGAAAGGTCTATGTTCCCCCTGCCCTCCGGTCAACCAACATGCAATGGGAATATTCCTCACTCAGCTCAAGGCCCTCAAGGGTTTCAACCTACTATACGTTTCTTAGCTCGATGATACTGGTGGCCAGATTAGAGCAGGGATGTGGAAGAATTTGCATTCTCTTATCTGATATACGCCCTGCCGCTCCTGCCCATATCTTAACATCCCTGGTCTCATCTGGCCTTAGACTTCATCACCAACCTACCTTCATCTTAGGGCGATACATACCATAGTTGACTCGATCAAAGATTTGCTGGTTAATACCCACACTCAAGCTACTGACCAGCGCGGAACTCTATGTGACCTGGTTCTTTAGGTTATTCAGGATTCTGGAAGACATTGTGTCTGACAGTGGGCCACAGTACGTCACGAGGATCATTTGTACTTTCTGCTCACACCTTCTTGCATCTCTCTTAGTCTGTCCTCCAGCAATCATCCGCAGATCAATGGTCTGACGAAGAGGACAAACTAAGAAGTGACTAAGACCCTCCAATTGCTGTGTGCAGACCTCCCTGCTCATTGGGCCTGTTATTTACTGTGAGTAGAATATGCTGAAAACCTTTGTCCCCAGTCAGACATTAGCCTGTCTCCTTTTCAGTGTATTCTGAGCTATTAGCCCCTCTTGTTCCCTTGAGGTTCTGAGCCCAGCTCTGTCCTGGCTGTGGAGGACTGGTATCAAAAAAGCCGCAGAGTGTGGAGTCGGGCTCAGCAAATCTTGAAGGAGCAGGCCTGGAGGCAGAAACTGGAGGCAGGCTAACCATCATCATCGACTCCCGGGGCCCATTCTCCATTCTCAGTGGCTTTAGTTATCCACCTGGAATCTCTGCCTCCAAGGCTGCTGCAAACTGGCCCCCAGACACATCGGCCCATTCCATGTGATCCAGCAAATGGGGCCAGTAACCTTATGCTTACAACTTCTCTGCATCTCCCCATATTTCTCACCCATATTTCATGTTTCCCTGCTGAAATACTTCATACAGCATCGCTCATCCCTCCGGTACCTCCAAAGATCCCCCTACATTCATGTTTCTTGATGACAGTGAGGCCTACGCTGTCTTCTGTGCACTTCACGATTCCTGGTGTCGATGAGGAAACCCCAAGTACCTGGTGGACTGGGAGGCTTACAGGCCTGAGGAATGGGCCTGGGTGCCAAGACCCGATCGCTGCCTTCCTGTGCCTTCTGGTGGCGGTCATTGGGGGCTGGGGGGGGGGGGGGGCTTGTGAGAATGCCGACTCACCCAAACAACCGCACCTTGCCCGGCCTCTTTGAAAG
>JAODKF010000045.1:12481100-12494028 GCA_026779585.1 Mormyrus proboscirostris | reverse complement strand
CACACCCCCCCCCCCCCCCCACACACACACACACACACACACACACTTAATGTAAGCCACTTAAACACTGAGTGCATATTAAAATGTGTTTCCAGGGTCAATAAGTGCTTTCTTAATGTTTAAACAAGCGTTTCCCAAAAAAAGGATAATAAGCATAAAAACATAATTTTGCATTACTTTTAGGTGCTAAATATGTAGCAGGCAAAAGGATGCAACATCGGCATTGTTTTATTACTTTATTTGGTGGATTTTTTTTTCCACAGCAGCGTACGAGTGCGGATCAGAGAGCAGGTCAGACGGTGTCCCTGAAGCAGCTGGGCTTAAGGGCCTCGCTCATGGGCGCAACGGTGATGCGATTACCCTGCCAGCCATAGGATTTTAATCTACGACCCTCCAGACATGTGCACGGCTCTTTAACCTACTGGGCTACGCACCATCCCATGCCGATTTTCATCTTATCTTCATTTCCCTCAGCTTTTAAGTTTTTCCTCCTTCAAGCAGGGAGCCAGCTGCACATGTCCCAAACACCGGACTGGCTGCTAAGTGCAGCTCCCATAACAGCCCAGCAACCTGAGAACCTCCAACTGACCTCAGTGTTTTATCTCACGGAATTCAGGCTGAAGGCCTTGATGCAACGGGCAACCACATAAATGTCACTTCAATGTAAACGTTACCAATCCTAGCAGTATTTTTGACTTGCAATGTAAAAGCTCAGTGCAAGGATTCCGAAACATAACAGAATAATCAGCTTGCAAAGTCCTTCAAAGTACTCCAGAGTTTATTCTTGCAATTAATTAAGGTCAGGTTGGAAGGAATGTTAAAGTTATATGAATTGCCTGCAAAATTGAATGAAACACAGACAACTTAAATAAAAGAGCAGGTTCCCTCTAGGACTACGTGCCACAGAGACCATACATTTGATTAATTTTACCTAAATTCCAGGCCAAATTAGTCCTTTCCGTCTGGGTTTAATGGCCTTTGTGGCCCTCATATGTGGCTTAAGCCGTCACAAATGGCAGCGTGTGGATTTGTGTTGTCGACGGAATGTTCCGCAGTGCACAGAGAGGTCATTTACTGTGCATTGGTTTATTATAACTGAAATGGGTTGGGACATTAATGAAATATCTTATCTTCAAGTAAAAGGGTAGCGTTGGGTAAATGGAAGCTGCAGGTGTCAAGAAGCATTTCAAGAGCAGTAATGAGAGAGCACTCACAGAGCTACTCTGTACTTCTTGAATAAGTTTAGCAAAGTTCTTTTAAGCTTCAGCCATCTTCAGTGGTCCTCGAGGTAATCTTAAGATACATTCAGGTGGCCGGCCGCTCCACAAGCCGCTTTGTGCCTGTGTACATCAAGGCCGCATCTGCGTTCTACCTTAGACGGAGTACCGAGGCCCTACACACAGAACCGGGTCCCTGAGGCTGATGCAGTTCGTCTCACCATTGATTTTCCCTTCGCTGATATTCTGGTGGCTCTTCTCTGTGCTCAGGCTTCTTTATATGTCTCTAGAAACCTCTGGGAAAACAAAAATGAAAGCAGGCAGGGTGAGATGAAATTGGCACCTGGACTCTTGGTGTCACGACTTCTGCTTTAGAAAATGTTTCATTTCTGCCTGTTTGTAACTATCCCTGCGCTTTTGTAATTGAAATGCCTCTGTATTCAATCAATGATATCAGTCTCCAAAGGGATTGTCATATATCTAGTAGCAAGGCATTAACCGGTATCTTAAAGACACATTGCTTGCATCATCTTACAGTAAATCATCAGCGATATTTTGAAATGTGTAAGACCTTCATATGCATGCAGTTTCCGAAAAAAAGGAAACACCTGTGTAAATTAGATATGAAGTGTATTAAGAAGAGGCGCACTTACTGTGGCACTGCTACCAAGTTATTCGACTTTGCATTGTGCTGGAGTCAACCGCAAATTATTTTAGCAGCTATGGCTAGATGAAGAGACCTCAGTGACAATGTGGAAAGGTGGTTATTCGGGAACAATTAGCAAGAAACACCACAATAAAGACTTGAATTGCAGTGCTTGAATTTGCACTGACTACTGTATACTTGTACAAACATTTCCACCGGCCTTGGTCATGTGGCAATAAACATTCTGATCCTAATTACACACGTTAGTGACCCTTCACAGGGAAAAATGGCTGACATTATGTTAGCATGGGAACCCAAGGAGACGACAGATTGCATATATCAGAGGTAGCTGTGGATAGGGGGCATATGACTGCAGTGTCTGAGCAATAGTTCAGGATCTAAGGTAAAACAGCTGAGCAGCTCTGAATCAGCTGACTGCAAATGTCGATTCACGGTTCATGCAAGCAGTTCCTTCCAGGTGAATGCATCCGGAACTTTTTAGGGAGTGTTACCATGGTTGGGTTGCAATGCATAAACCCCTTATTGCATCTAAAATCAACCTTTCCTGAAAAAATAGCTCAACGAACATAGCTCATATGCTCAATATCAGTCACCCTTCAGCCAGTACTCAACAAGCAGGCGAGCCCGTGTGTATAAACGGAGAAAGTCTGTGAAATTCTAGTGCGAGATGAATTTTAGGTCCCCTCAGCCTCTTAAATGACAATGGGAGCAAAGCTTTCCTGAATGACTACTCTTTTGGTGAAGCATGGCTTTCCCCAAGGGTCCAGAACCTTCCATGACAGTGGCCCGGTCCACAGGGTACGGCATTTCACTGAAGGGTTTATCGCAGTTGCAAAGCCAGAAATTCTGATCCGGTTCCTCAAACGGCAATTCTGACCTCTATCCAGTCATTATGAAATATGTTATATTGAGTGTTGTGCAAAAGTCTTAGCCAGTCAGAGAAAATGATGTTTAAATGATTTTCATGTGAGTCGGCACTCTGTCTTTGGTTATTTCCTGCCTCATCCCTCTGGCTTCTGGGATATGCTCCAAATTCCCGTGACCCTGTATAGGACAAACCTGCAAAGAAGATAGATGGATGGATGGATGGATGGACGGACGGACGGACGGAGTTGCTTCATGTTGGTGTAAATTATGATATTCTGTTTGTCACATCCAATACACCCATGCATTTTTCAAGTTGACCACTAGTACACCTTATTGATATAGTTAATATCTCACTGAGTTATTTCACTAAATAAGTTAAATAATTAGTTGAGCTGGTGGAGAACTTTAATAAATACATGGGATGACTGCGGTGTCCATAAGGACAGGTTTGGTTTAATAAATACATGGGATGACTGCGGTGTCCATAAGGACAGGTTTGGTTTAATAAATACATGGGATGACTGCGGTGCCCATAAGGACAGGTTTGGTTTAATAAATACATGGGATGACTGCGGTGTCCATAAGGACAGGTTTGGGAACCAGAGCACTTGTGTAATACACATGCTCATCTAGCCATCTAACAAGTTTTGAGCAACTTTTTGGACAACAGAAGAAATTCTTGTTCATTTTTTATTTCAACTGGCTTACTGTATGTTCCAATGTTATGTTGTGCTTCTTTGTGAGCAAAGGCATACCCAAACAAACGGCCCTAAACATTTCCTTTGACTGTCTAAGACTTTTGCAAAGGACTGAATAATATATCTATCCATCTTATATAAGCTAAAGTCCCAGGACATGGTGGTCTGGAGCTTGTCAAAAGCACCAGGAGACATAATTCAAGTGACATGGATTGGATACCAAGCCAGTGCGTGAAATATTTTATATCAAATATAACTCTAAATGTCTTAAATCACACTTCTGGCTGAAAATACATTAACGTGGTTTCTTAAAAATCTAAACGGTTTTTGGGGGACGTTGAAAAGAAAAGGCATGATTACAGGTGTGTCCTTTTATGAACTAAATTTAATATAAGCGTGACCTTTCTGAATCATTTTAGATGCTCGGGCGCTTTTACCCGCACAAAATAATCTGATTTTCCAGGCTACAGCAGGGTAGTTCATTTGTAGCTCTTATATCCACGAGCATGTTGGCGTTAGCATCAAAGAAGTTTACAGGGCAAAGTTTCATAACAACAAACAGTTGATTAAAAAGGACGCATTCTCTCGGCAAAGAAGAAAAATAAACATTGGTAAATTCACCCAGAACACCAATTGTTTTAAATACAACTTACTGTCAACTGACAATATTGTCCTCATCTAACAACCTCTAGCCCGGTTGATGAAATTAAGTGAAATACTGAGATATGGATGCCAAAACTGAAGAGAGCTCTGGGAAATGTATCCTCTCTTCACATTGGGCTGGGATGTCAACATTGTGTTTTACTGTCAAAAATAAATTCACCTCGAAATCTCTTAAGTAGTTTTTAAAAGAAGTAAAAGGTGAACAACACGGACCTGATATCCCACTGATGCTGAAACATGACAGGTCATTTTCTGGGGAGTCTTTGAAGTGGAAATACTTTAACTGTACTTTGAAAGGGGAACGATATGGTACAGGCGGGTCAGGCAGGCCTAACATCTGTCTCGAATCAGGGAAATAATGGCCTCCTGTATGGAAAAGCATTGCACGTCACATGGGAAACTGGTAAATGAACTGGTTTGTTTGCCTGCTGGTCTTTTAATAGGTGAGTTTCTCTTTATGTGTCAATATGGGCGAGAACACAATTGGTTCTGTCAGCAGAATTTACTTTTTTTTTATCAGATGCCTTTATCCAAAGTGATATAGAGTTGAGAAAGCAGGGTTAGCCGGTTTTTAGAGCAATTGGGGTTAAGGGCCTCGCTCAAGGGCCCAACGGTGAAATCCGCCTACAGGCCATGGGATTTGAACTGGCGACATTCCGGTTATGGCACCAAGTCCCATCCAGCAGAGCCACACGCCATGGCGAAATTTGCAAATATGCCATCCCTTACCGTGGCGGAAAATTGCTGCTCGATAAAATGCGAGAGGCCAGGGTTCCAAAACCTCGCCAGCGCTGGGGGGGCGTTGGCTCACCCGCGGCCCAGTAGCTTTATTCCTACACCTCCGCGGTTACGCTGATTACTCTGCCTGTCTTCAGGTATGTTCAGTTTTCTGTGTTGCCTTGAAGAATTGCAGGAGATCTTACGTGTTCTTTTCTAGTTGTACCTTATAGACAGTCTGGGGAAAATACCAGCAAACATACACAACTTAAAGAAATCATAAAAAATCTACAAACCACTGTGCAAAAGAAATACAGAGATCAGTAAATTCTCTGAAATAAAAAAAGAACCCCCCTCACCCCATTTCCCTACTGAAAGCACTAGCATACGTTAGCGCGCTTGCTACCAGGCAGAGATGCATTTTACATTAATCCCTTAAAATGGCACAGGGTGTTTCTCTGAAACTGTGCATAACTTTGGCACGGTGTAAAGCCATTTCATAAACAAGCTGAATGTCACCAGCCCAATGGGGATGGACCCAAAGCCAGAGAAAAAAGGTTATGTACACGTTTCCTCGTTCTTTGGGAGCGCGGTTGCCAGGTCTTAAGAAATATGGCACAATCTGGGCACCCTGGGGGGAAGAAGCCCCGCAGTCAGCTGGAAAAGAACACGCTGTTCAGGTGGCAGGACCCGTTCCAATGGGCCGGGCTGCCCCAGTGCCCACAGGCTGGAGTCAGGGCACCTTGGCACGGGGTGCTGGTCTTTACCAGCTTTCTGTGTAATTATAACGGCGCCCAGCCCGTACCCCTTATTAAAATGAGATAAATCATTATTCATATTATTAACTGTGGACTGACAAAGTAGCAGTTAAAATTCAGTCTCATCCATAAATGAATGGCTGGCCAGCTGACTTACGGTCCGTCCATCCATCCATCTCCCTTGTCCTATGTACGGTCACAGGGGTCTGGAACCTATCCCAGAGGCTACAAGTGCACGACAGGGGACCCATTGCAAGGCGTAATCAACAGCATTGATTAAAAATTGTAATAATAATAATAACATACTTGTGTCTCTTATACTTATGTTCCCTGTTCACATTTCACTGCACGTCGTAAAATTTTGTATTTCACGAACAAAACTTTGAAACCTGAAACTAATAATAATACAAACAAACAAAAAAAAATTACTGTTGAAAAAGATCAAACACCTGTTTTACACAAGTATATGCCTCTACTACCCACGTTAGGAGCAAACAATAGGTTTTTGTAATGGCACATCAGGTAAATGACACTTCACATGCACAGCGTACATTTAGGGCATATCACTTGTCTGAAAGCAGAAATACAAGACCAGCGGCCCCAGTGTGTAATCAGCTGGCTGCAGTAAAATAGGTTTTATGAAATTTTAAACACGGCTTGTTAAGATGATTTCGTGAACGGCATTAATAGTTTTTCGCTGCTTGCAGCGGATTGAGGATTTTCCTGTTAATTAAGCAGTGTCCTCGGTGCTTCTGAGGCAAGCTTTACTCGCTTGTGCTCTGGCTCTGGGCAGTAATTATTTCTGGAATGTCTCCATCTCCACCCATCATGGCTCACCGTCAGCTCCTCACCTCTTCTGCTGTCACGGTGTTACAAAGACAATGGATCAAAAGGCATTTCGGAGTGACTCCATGACTTGGGCTGCTGTGTCCTGTGACAGGGATGTCACCGTATGGATAATCCGAATTTACACAGGAATCCCACCCACGGAGGTCCGACCTGCTATAAAGGTGTCAGAGCGAAGCTCCGATGACGCATTTGTCCCCGCAGCCAATGGTCCTTAGGGCTTCCATACATGGTTACATATCGTCTTTCTAAGTTGATGTTTTAATTAACTCTGTTTAGAGTAGTATGTTATTGCAGCTTAATTTGTACAAAACGAATTACATAATGCTATTTTTTCCCCTCTCAGAAATCAGGAATAGGCATGGCTGGGAAAAAAAGCGTGCTCATTTATTTATTTTTATTATATTGATTGTTTATGTGATCGTTTAAACTAATCAGGGTCAATTCGTCACTTCCACTATCCCTCTGTCAACCATGTTGTATGCGATTTCTTTCATTTTTGTCATACCGGCTTATTTAAAAAGTCGTCTAAATGCAAAGGCACGCTGTTTGAGTTTTGCTCTGCGCAGAAGACCGAACAGCTTCATATATAGGTAATGATAAATGCGCCATCTACATGGCAACTGCGAGGTATAAACAAAATCATAAATTACAAACTATTGCAATAATAATACGCAGATTATATTATCCGTAGACCTCCATTAGATTAATCCTGCGGATTCCTTCAGTAAATTTCTTATCATCACTCATTAGTTTCATGTAAGAATCACATGAAACGATACCCTTTCTAAACTGAAAGAGATGCCGTGTAAATAAACTACATTTTTGCCTTTCCCCACATCTTGAAATGGAATACATTAACTGAGACCTCTAATCAAAACAAGTGAAGGAATGTAAGTGTATAATTTATGGCATGTTAAATTGGGTACTTTTTAAATATACCCTTTAACATATTACTCTTAACGCGTGTTCCAGATCACGAATATGCCGGATGAGTTAGTTAGACAGATAAGTAGTACAGAAAATTAGTGATTTATAATTTTTTTTGTCAGTTTTTAAAGCACTGTCGAGTACCCCAAGGATGTAAGCTTCAAAAATAATCATAAAAACACCCACAATCCACTCTATACTGACGTTTCATAACTGGAAGAAAACTAAAATCGAACACCTTTTATTTCAGCATTTTAGCATCCAAGCTATATTGTTCAAAAAATGTGTTTATATATTTTAAGTGTATTTATTTTTTACAGTGGACCTAGTCTTTTTTGTATTCTAGTAGTTATCCAGTAACAGTTAGCAGTAGCTAAGCCATTTAACTACCATAAAAGGCATTATTCCCACCCAACTGTTGTGTGCTTTAGATTTGTGGTATTATTTCTGTTTGTGAGTCCCTGTAATGGAAGCCAATCAACAGACAACATAATGCTCCTTGTTTTAACTAAATGTAACAGTATTGTATTAAAAAATGAATAAAAAATGGAATACAGCAATGACTTCACACTGGGATAAATTTGTTTTTATCCCTGACCATTATTTATGCTTGCATGGTGAGTCAGTATTTAGTGCCTCGACTGCATTTTCATTTTATGAATGATTATGTATTTGTCAGCTGTAAAGTGCAATACCTTTAGCGTTTACGTTTATTCACTGTAGGAATAGTGTATGACTACCCTGTGAGCAACATTATGGGTAGAGTTGAGCAATTCTCTCCGCGGAACAGGTCAGAAACCAGGCCGCAGCGACAGTGATGACACGGGCGCCGTGTGACAAAGTCCGATCGGAAAGCCAGAGGCCATGACAGGGTCTAAATGCGAACGGCACATTAAAAATGTAGAGCCCTGCAGAAAGGGTCATGGTGCAGGCATGTCGGAGGACCTAAAATAAACAGGATACACCTCTCCAGGTGCACCTCTGCCCCGCTAATCCAGCTGACACAACAGCTGCTGACAGGCGAGAAAGGAACATGGCAGCAGAGCCGGCCAGCACAATGCCCCTAATCTGGCAGATGGTCACTGCGCCGCAGCCGCCGCTGAGCCGCCGCTGAGCCGGAGACGCCGCCGCCGCGCGGGATGTGCGCTTCAGGCAAGCTCACCACCATTGGCCCCATCACAGCCGTCTTCCGCTGATTTAATAGAAAGCCGTAAATAAGGTCAGGAAATAATAAAAGGCCTTAAACTGGGCCGCGCGAGGGGGGATGCTCGGCCGTGTCTGGGGCCGCACAGAAGCCGCCAGATTAGTGGGGAGGGAAAAAAATTGAGGAGAGGGCCGTGTTTAAATGAGTCTCCATGTTGCAGGCCTGTGGGAGAGTCAGGGCTCGCTGGGACTTGATCTCATCATTCGGCGATGCACCTCTGTAAGGGTCTCGGTCGTCACGACGATGGAAACGGGATTCAGTCAACGAGGGTCCCAGTCTGTCACCCCAAAAGAAATGGATTACGGACTGAACTAAGTGTCAGAGAAATGGAAGCTAATCCAATACACCAGCTTTCAGCTGGGGGCCCCTTTAGTTCAGATCAATTTGCATGGATTTGTTTCAGGTAATGCAGTAATCATCAGCTTGCAGATCTCCCCTCCCATGCTATAAACACTTATTTTGCTATCTATCTATCTATCTATCTATCTATCTATCTATCTATCTATCTATCTATCTAAATATCATGGTTTCCATATATTGCAGTCACGTGATCCTGCCGTCAAAGCGCAGTCACGTGATCCCGCCGTCAAAGCGCAGTCACGTGATCCCGCCGTCAAAGTGCAGTCATATCAAAATACAGCATCAAAACAAGGCTCATCTCTTATTACTTGGAAAGTGAAATCTAACCTTGCTGTTATTGGCTTGAAGGTGGCGTTATTGTAATGCACCGTCCTCCCAAGATTCTTGCAAGGAAAGTTCACCTTGCATGACAGTCTGCAGTGTAATTAATACATCAAGACAATGATTATTCTGTTCCCGCCCTTAAGAAGTACTAAGGAAATAGTAAAACATGCACAGCACAAAGAAAAAGAAAAAAAAAAACCTTTCAACTGACTCTTTCATTCAGGATAAAACCAACTGGGATCCGGTTATCTAAAAGACAATAATTAGGGGCCTTCCAAGGAACTGCTATCACTGCCTTGTCACAATGCAGTATCTTCTCAATATATCACAAGCTTGATTTGGCACCGAGTTCATAGTGTTTGGAGCTTGGATGAAAGGCACCGATGCCAAGAGCCTCCAGAATATTTTTTTTAAAGATACAGATCGCTGCCGAATACATTTTTATGTGGTGAAAAATGAATGAGAAGTGACATTTCGGGGCACTCAGTCATTCAGAGCTTACAGAGATACACAACTTTAATTTGGTAAAGTGTAATAAATAAAAAGAATAAATTTGTGGATTCGTTGACATTTGTCTTTGTTTGATAGGAAGACCCATGTTGGTTAAAGGGAAGCCAATCATCATCAGAGAGTTATGAATTGTTCTATAAGCCGTAGGAGCTTAACAGCATGTACAAGGTATAACGGTGATGCTGTCAGTATAGTGAACATCCCGACTTGCCGAGTTCAGCACTTTTTCAACACAGACTGTCTCGTAAACTTAGATCACATAGGTGATGCCACCCCCCCCGCCCACCATAGTACTGAAAAGAATGGTCGGATTTTGTTACCGAAGTGAGTTTCTCCACATTCCTGAAGCTGCCCTAGAAGGAATGTCACGGCTCATCCAGACGGGAATAGGGTCTTCAAGTCATTCCCATTTTCTCGCTGTAACAGAAGATGGGGTAAAAATAATTCTTGAGATGTTTCGCATTGCTTCTGTCTGGTGGGACAGAAAACCAGCAAAGAGGGAGAGTTTTGGGAAAAATCCAGATCCATCATATCCAGCACGAGTCAAACTATTTGAAAAATGGAGTCAAGTGGAATAACGGTCATTTTTTTTTTCTATAGGTTTGAAACAATGATGCCTAGAGGCTGTGTGTGAAGTTTTAATGTACTTTTTGTTCCCTCGCGCGCGTGTGTGTGTGTGCGTGCGTGTGTGTGTGCGTGTGTGTGTGTGTGTGTGAGAGAGAGAGACAGACAGTCAGATATTCCCAGGTACCTTTTTCAGAAAACAGACCCCAGGGGGGCCCAAGTGATCCAATCCCAGGCAGCACTGGGCATGACTCCGGGAGGCAGCCTGGACGGGATTCCAGTTCATCATGAGATCGAATGCCTTTGGCATGTGGTAGGAAACCGGTGTAAAACTGGAAAGACATTTAAAATGCGGCCTCCTGCTGTAGTGAAAAACAAATAACCCCTGCAGAACATTCTGGCCATCCTGTATGAATGCATTGGTAACGTTTTACTATAATGCACCACAGATACCTTCATAATGCATTATAAGGGTCGACATAAGCACTAAGGATGCCTTGTATTGCATTATGAAGGTATTTATAGTGTTTTTCAGATGCAAGAATCATAAAGCATTCATAATACATAAGTAACATAGCTATAATGTATGTCTCTTTATAAGTAATTACAGCCATGTTTATAATGCTTTATGACTGCATTGTAATGTGTTATGAATGTGTTTGTGGATTCTTATAGACATGCCCTAGTGGCAGGTAGTGAATCAGGAGTGGACAGGATGTAGAAGATTTAAATAGATGATGCAGGAATCAAGGGAAGCTCTGTAATAAGATGCACTCAGTCAGCTAAGGGTCATTTTCTAATATCAAATTAGAAGTGGGATAGAAGGTGTATGGGCGAATGGAATTGTTAAATAAGTGCAGAAGTACTTAAAGTAAATGATATGTTTAAAGCAGACCTCTGGTAAATAGTCATATTTGATTTTGATTATCTTTCGTTGATTATGTTTCACCCATTTTCTGTGATTGTATTAAAATCATGTGGCGGTTTTTATCAAGGAAAACGAACTTAAATTGCAGACTGCTTGCATATAAATAGTTTGTTTAAGTGCTCTCAGAATTTTTGTTTGTTTTTTTATGTGAGTTTTAAGTGGGTTATTACAAATATGACTCTACTTTTTGATACATATTTGTTACACAATGGATTCGGTGCTGCTTTCCAGACACCAATGTTGAATTTTTGCCCCAGTTTTGTTTATCAGACTGGAATAAGTTTTCCTTTAGGATTCTCCTGTTGTTTGTCCCACAGTCCCTTTGATTCTTAACATTGTTAATTAACACACAGGTGGGGCTGCCACTGGCCCCCTTAACCATAGGGTTGCTGCTGACAGGTTAGACCATCTGACCGCCGCTATGATTATAAGGTGAAGACATCGGGGCCGAAATGTCCCTGAGGGCAGCAGCCCAGCCTGGGCTCCGTCACACGGTCTTATGGAGGATCTGTGATATTTGGTTTGGTGACGCTTTGGCACGAAGCCGCACTCAGCCTCGGTCACGGTGCAGTGGCGCTGATTCACAAAATGCCCTGCCAACAGACACTAGAATTAATGAAGCCCAGCAGGCCCCGAGAGGACCGATGGCAACAGCAGGTGGAAACGGGGCCAGCTGGGCGCAGCCGGGACTCAGGACATTCGCCGCCCGCGGACGGCGTGGCTCGCCGCCGGCACATTCGCCGCGCTCGTTTGAGCCGCGCTCGTTTGAGCCGCTTGTCAGGCGCCGTTTCATGTTTGTTTCACTTCATTCTACCTGATTCCAGCCTTGGCACAGAAGCATTGGCGTTTGCATCTCTGCGGTCCCGCCTGACATGCGTGGCAGGGCAGACGAGCTAGCAAAGATGAAGGGGGGGGGGGGGAGCCCCACCCGGAAAGGAGCCAGCGTGGTGTGAGATGGGGAACCTGCCCAAAGTGGCTATGAGCAAATCTCACCAAGCTGCTGTATAAAAAGGCTCAAATAAAGTGCCTGACCAGATTTAGGAGTATATTATTATTATTATCATTATTATTATTATTGTTGTTGTTGTTTATGATGATGATGATGATGACAAGAGCACAAGGCACTTCCACAGCATATTCAAAGGTCTGTGTACTTTGTGCAAGTATGACTGTATGTATGATTGTATTTATTTATGATTGTATGTGCTTCTTTATTCTCCTTTGATAAGTGGTACCTTAGAGAGCTTTATTTTGACCCTGCAGGTTGTATATGAAATATTACATGAATAATGTTTGTATTTCAGGAGTAATTTATTGGACTCTGGAAACAGAAGTTTAAATGGCCCAAGTAAAGATTTTTCTTACCGTTCGCTGGGAATTTCCCAAAGGCATATATGTCATGCTCTCTTTCCCGCCAGATCCCCCTGACTCCATTTCGGCACGTATCATTATGTGCAGATTATTCCCACCGAAATATTGTCTTTTAAGGTGAGGCCAAAACTTCAGGTTTGGACCTGGATGTGCAGAAGCCAAGCTGCAGAATTAATGGCTCCCTGGTAGAGAAATGGGGCGATGCGGGACGGCGCCTGGCGTTCCTGGGGAGTGCACACACTCTCCACGGAGGCCGGCCGCCGAAAGCTCGCCGCCGCTGCCGTATGGGGGGGGGGGGGGGGGG
>JAODKF010000045.1:12419319-12481035 GCA_026779585.1 Mormyrus proboscirostris | reverse complement strand
GCTTTAACCTTTATCTTCCTCACTGACGTTCATGCTGGGCACTGAGCAGTTTTATACATGAAATATCTTGCCGGCCTGCAAGGTAATGCAGACTGAACAGATGAATTAGCGATTCATCTGCAACACCGTCGATATATTATCTGTAACAGAAAATAATGTCATGAACACGCTGTAAGACCTACCTGGAATTTCCATTTCTCCATGAAGGGCGTAGGTGTGGTTTGAACATCGAGAGGGACCAGATGAGCCCAGAACACCCTGCCCCCACACATAGTACAGCCACAGCATTGGCAGGGACTCTTTCCTATCAGACATACTCAGATTTGCCTCCTTATCCGGAATTCATTCAAAATGTCCACAGCTCCATCACATTTTATGCATACCTAGTAGTTTATGCATAGCTTGCTAATTAAAAATGCTAATATTATCCTTCCATTAATTTAATGTAAATGCTTTCCCTGTTCAGGATGGCGGGGGGCTGGAGTCCACCCCGGAAGTCATGGGCACAAGGCAGGGACCAACCCAGGATGGGGCAGCAACCCATCGCAAGCCAATATTAATGTTTGTATTTTAATACATTTTTTCCAACACAATCCTATACTGGATAAGTGGCTGTGGAAAATGTATGGATACTTTTTCATTTGTGAATTTGAATTTAGTGATATTGTCGTCTTATATGTTATGAACAACAGTATAGCTATTACTGTTTTTTAATCTACGTGACCTTTTAGAGAAGCTGTTCGATTAAGTGTTTTTGCTCGTAATGGGCCTTGAGGTGAGGATTGTGTTTCCAGAGTAATAGAAGTCAGGCAGAAATACATGAGGGTAATGTAAGAGGAAAGATGCGATAATTGCGAATAGTCAGTGAAATTGATTAGCACCACAGGAGAAAACGCAGAGCAACTCTTAAATTCCAGCAAATAGAATTCATTACGTGAGGCTGCAAAAGTCAGAGAGAACAGGCAGTAAAGTGCCAGGCTGCACGGAGGATGGAGTTATTATTAAAGCAGCATAATAATAATATTATGAATAGACTGCACTGCATTTCATTAATGCTCACTGTTAATTCAGAATATCACCTATAGTTATATCAAAATAATATAGTCTATGATATGATAAAATATGTCTGCGAAGGGAACAGGTGAATTAGTGACTATAAATAGTAGTTGACTGCAGCTTGTGATGGACTGGCATCCCATCAAGAGTGTCCCCTACCTCAACCCTGTACTGGCCACCGTGAGTGGATGGATGGATTTTATTTTTCAATCAGTAGAAAAATCATACTTTCAAATGCCTTGCTTCCTGAATGTCTAACATACATGAATCACAGTAGTGTGTCATAACCCTTGAAATACATTACTTGAAAACTGAAAATTCCCCCAGAAGAGACCAAACTGTGTACCATGATCGACCTCATTAAGCCAGTGCAGCTGTCTGCTCTAGTTACACTGTGAAATGCCACTGCAGCTTAAGCCTAGACTCCAGCTAGCTATAAATGCACAAAAAAATGGGCCGTTACACGGCATTAAACTGTAGCCTTCATGCACATTTTTTACAGGTGTAAATGTCACACATGCAGGTTCGTTTCAATTAAAAGTAACTGATGAACACGACTTGGCTCCTTCCTATGCTAAATGACTGTCACCCCCTAATGCTCCATAAAAAATCATTTTCTGGCACGGATGCATCAGACTGCCAGTGTGCGGGCCGGACTCCCCCGTGTAGCTGTTGTTCTTGCTCTCTCCTGCCTTTATCCCAGCTGTAATTGACCTGATTCTGCACCCCCAGCAGGATCTCTCATCCTTGCACCCTTACCTTTTCCTTCATAGACAATTTATGGGGCTGTTTAAAAAAACCTGGTCTGAATAATTAAAAAGAAATGGCACGTTAAGTAGTGTCCATATATTAATTACAAGGGGAGTTTGCAGAGACTCGTCATACGGCTTTTCATGGTTCCCCTTTCATTTTTCATAATAACGTTCATTACTTTGGCAATCTTTTGAAGGCATGTTATGTATTATGTATGGTGCTTGACAATAATAACAATAATAATAATATATTTTTATGAGTTCATACAAACAAAAGAAGTATATTATAAACTATTATATAATATAGACATAAATAACACTTAAATAGCTTAATTGTTTTAATGGCCATCACATTTAATCAATTTAATTGCTTTGACATCAGATTTCATTAATGTAATTGCTGTTCAGACCGTAGTATTTCTGCTACAGATGAGGGCATGGCATTTTCATTGTTTTTTTTCTCTGTAACCTAGCGTCTACGCAAAGGCTTAAACTGAGAATCTCGCACATTATTTTTCTGATGCAAGGAAAGAATTAAATTAATTACTTGAATTCAGTAGCACTCCATTTCTTGCTGTTAACATATTTATTTAAATTTATTTTCCTAATTTCTGGGCAAGATAGTTACATCCTTCCATCTTTAATAGCTACTTATCCAGTACAGGGTTATAAGAATGAAATAGTGGTTTAGTTTAATTTCAGTGACAATGGGCCATGTAAGATATTTAATTATCATCAGGGGATGAGGGAGGGGGGCAGTCTTGGGTCAGTGTGTGCTGATGTCCAGCATTAAATATGATGCACCCCCATAATAATGAGCTGTAGTTTTAAAATGGCCGCCATGTGGGCTGACAAGACCAGGCAAGCGCAATATAAAACTAGAAAAGAATTACGTGGCGTTCAAAGCAAATGAATTAATTTGAGAAAGAATCCGGCATCCAGCAGGAGTCAGGAGTATCTCAGGTCCCTGTGTGAGGTTCCGTATGGCCTGGCTTGCCGATCCCGACATATTAAACTCTCTCCACCTTGCAGGACCTGCTGTGAAAGAACTCAAACAGAGAGAATGCAGCGGCTGTGTTAGCGTGGGGTGCTTTTCGCTGGTGGCACAGCACCAAAAGGGCCTGATAAGACCCACCTCTGCCGGATTAACAGGCACACTCTACAATTGCAGTGCATGCAGCTGTTTGCTCTGCATAACAAAAACTCCTGGATGCAATTATGATTTAGAAGTGCGTGACGCAGACATTGACAATCAGCTTCTCTGTTTTTGAAGAGGGTGACCCCGGTTTTTAATATCAAAAGAATATATAGACTTTTATACACTGATATAAAGAGTATCAGAAAAGCTATATTAATATATATATTAATAAATATCTACATATTAAAACAAACCCAACAAACAATCAGATATCGCGAATTTGTGTGGCGAATAAAGCAAATTTCGTTAACCTTATCAGAAATCAACTTTTAGGTTAATATTTTAAATGATCCCCTAACTAATTCCTCTCTGAATTTGAACTTTCTTCATAAGTCGGTAATTGGAGCTCTTCAAAGTTTCAGCGTGCTTAAATGATGAAATAAAAGATGACATTGATTGTCATATTAAAAGTGAACACAGTAACTGGCCAATATATTACGTAATATAGCAAATGCAATTTCCTATTAATATATGCACTAATACTTCTATGTTAAGGCCTGGCGAATTACTTAATGATGCAACCAATGTTGTATATTAATATTATATATCAAATCTATTTTTCATTTCCTTTTAAAGATGCCATCCTACTATTATTCAAACAGTGACATATAGCTTAGAAAACTCTTCAAAAGAGGCGTGAAAGATGTTCATTGAAATACATAGATAAATAAATAAAATGCTGATGATAGGTGGTTTTTCTGCTTCAGATGTCTGAAGGATTAATTTTATTCACATGTCATGAATTAGTGAACATGAGAAGGTGTGGTGGAATTTCAAAGCAGTTTCTCCCCCACAGATGACAAGAGTGCATGTTTTTTTCACTCCTTTTAAGTTACCACTTTGGACTTGAAAAGAGGAGAAAAAAAGAGTTTTGAACGATGATTCTTTTGGACGGCTTATCCGGAGCGTGTGACAGTGCGTGTCCCTGTTTCCCAGTCAGACATATCGCCGATACCTCAGGATGTTCTCTTGCAACCGTCGAATGACAGCTTGCCAGCAACCCTTGAAATGGGGGAAGCCCCTGTTTGCCTTATGGCTTTATGTGTGTGTGTGCGTGTGCATGTCTGTGTGCGTCCTTGTGTGTGTGTAAAGTCAAATCCCAGAGACTCAAGGGACTTGGGTTACAGAACACGGGTTGGCAGAAGTCTGGTGGCCGCCCCTTTAAAGGATCAGAAGTAAAGCTCACATCCGAAGGAGTACTGCACCCAGAACATGGGTTTGAAGAAATCTGGTGGCCGCCCCTTTAAGGGAGCGGCGTTAAAGCTGAGATCTGATGGAGCACCGCACCCAGATTCACTGGCACATGGCCTCCTATTCCTCACCACCATGCCACCTCCAGCACTTTTCCATCCCCAGACACAGAGGCAGCTGTGAAATCGTTCACCTTTAAAGCAGAAACGCTGTACCAGCTGGGGTGAGACTGGCTCCCGGTGCCCTGCAGACTTGCATCCGCCCATTAGCAGTGCATACAGCATCCCAGATCTCACTCCACTGGGAGACTTTAGCATGAGAAATCAAGCTTGTAACACAGAGGAATGCCCCTCCCACAACAAACCCCACCCCATGCCCCACCTACGCAAACTCTCTATAATAGTTACCATACACATATGCAGAAGTTAGACGTTGCCAAGCAAAGTAATGTTTAAATTATCTTTATGTTGGTATATAACTATGGGTTTATGTCTGTCAAAATCAGCTGAGCCGTTTCAAACCCCCCACACCCCACCCCACCCGTTTGCAGTAACCATCCAATAAAGGGCTACCCAGGTGCACCATGTTTGGTGAATCAATACCTCATCAGGTTATTAAATTTATGGAGTTAATTAACTGAGTCGGTGGCGAAGTGTAACAAATGCAGGGAAGGGCTGAGGGACCCCAGAGGAGAGGTTTGGGAGCTAGACGTGTCCACCCAGCCAGCCGACAGGATATCAGGAACTCTCTGCAGACAGTTATCGCTGTTCACGTTCATGCATTATACATTTGTGCCTGATTATCATTTATGTATTTCTTGCTTAATTACGTTTATTCCTTTGATTTGAATTGCTGCACATTGGCCTCCATGACTGAGGGTTGAATCTGGCCTCCACTCAGGGTGTGCAGAGTTTGGACATCTGCATGTTCTCCGTACGTCATGTGAGTGTCTTCCAGGTTCTTTGTTTCCCTTTTCTGTCTGAATTGCTGTGTGTGTGAGTGTATGCGAGTAGGTTTTCCGATCCTTATGGGGTCACGATGTCCCCATAACATGATAAATATCCATCTTTTTTCCCTTATGGGGACCGGTTTCCTGGTCCTCTATTTTATAATAACCGGTGACTGCTATAAAAAAAACTGAACATGCACAAACTTCTAATGGTTATGGTTAGGGCTGGGTTGTCATAGTTAGCGTTAGCATTTTTCCCATAGAAGTGAATAAGTGGTCCATATAAGGATAGATATACCCGACGTGTGTGTGTGTGTGTGTGTGTGTGTTTATGTGTGTCTGGGTCTGTCTGTCTGTACAGATAAAGAGGTATGATGACGCATGGGTGGGTAAAAATAACTGCCTTTTGTCTTTGTAACATTTGCAAGTTAAAAACGAAGCAATATACGACAGAGAAAATAGCTCAGTAGTCCAGCTAAAATAAAAAATAAAACTGTGGGTGGAACCATGTAAGTATGAGGTTTTTACAAGGACGTAAAGATTCATTATGATAGATCCATCCATCCACCCATCTGTAGAATGAATCAGTAATCATACAGTAGGCAGCTTATCCAGCTGGGGCTGTTCGGCTGCACTGTGTTTATTGAGGGAGGCAGGAACTTCACACATGCACTCATACATCAGTGCTGCGCTGACTCACCCCACAGGCATGGAGCTGCAGGGCAGGAGGGGAGCAGACCGCCCTGGGAAAGCCGCACAGGCATATGGAGAACATACATGCTTCAGTCAGAAGGAGGCGGGGCCACATCCGTGTGGCGTGACCCCCTCAGCTGAGAGTGCAGCGCGCCGAGGCTCCGCCTCCTGCCGTAACGCGCTCCCGGCGTTCTGCGGGTTCCGTCTCTAACCCGTTCCCATTGTAACATTGGGCCGATGGACTTACTGTAGAACTTAGAGCTTGAAGAAAAGGTTCACAATCCTGAATTTATTCTGTCAGACAAAACGAAAAGCAATTACTGTGCATCCCGACGTGCTTTTTACATGACAGGATCGGCCTGAAATAGGATTCGCTCTGCATACGTGATTCATTTTATTTCCATTAGAGGATTCGGTAAGTGTATATTCCAGTCTAGCCCCTCACAATCGCTATATTCCTTTACTGTTTTTATCACTTCACTTTAATGAAATACTCTGAAAATTTCCCAGCTTAATGTATTAAAAAAATTTTGGGGGGGAGGGGGGAAATGTGCACCCCGCCCTGCCGATGTAACCATGCGGCTAAAATGCCCACGGGCCTGAACGATAATGAGGAGCTCCCTGCATTTCCCCCATATTGATTTCACGGTACAGTATGGTTAAGGAGAGATCCATCTTGTGTAAACATCTTGTTCTGCAATATTATCTCTCAGGGAATATGAACAAGGCAGCTGCAACCTTGTCAAGGAAAAAGCCTTGGCCTCAGGCAGGTGGTGCGACAGACAGTGCAGCCTGAGATTGGAGAAAATTCAAATAAGACAGCAATTATTTTAATTATTAATTATTAAGTTCCTTTCCAGAGACCTTCTCATTTGCTTTGTCCAGTTAGATAGAATTTACAACCAGTCGAGAAAAATATGATCCTTCTTGAAAGCAGAGATTGCTTTACAGAAATGTACTGTACAGATATAGAAATACATAAATAAAATGCTGGAACCGTGAACAGGTACAGAACACAAACATCCTTTTTAACATAAGCATCCTTTTTGATGCAGGGAACTTCAAAATGTATATTTATATATTTCCTTTTTTGTACTCCCTTGCAGAGCATTAGTAATTCGGCTAGGGGTTTTCCTTAATGTGAAATCATGGCTGGCATCTGCAATGAATTTTGAAATAGCCGGCTCTTTGGAAGGCAGCGTATTTCAGTGTGCGTGTGTGTGTGGGTGTGTGTGTGTGTGTGTGTGTGTGTGTTACTGGGATGCACCATTCAGGGTTTGACACTCCCTTCCCACCACTGCCATCCAGTCCCGGAAGTGAAGTTTCAGACAAAGGCAGGACGTGAAGCTTTTGTTCAGTCGTCCTGCTATCCCAAATGAAGTAGCACTTTATCACTGTGCAGAGCTTTGTGTCATCTTCCTGTTTAGATGGGGTCTCTGCATTTCAACGGCTATTCACGCGAGCCTGAGATGACGTCACCCACACACACGGCTATGCGAGCCTGCATTGACTCCGTGTGTGTGTGTGTGTGTGTGTGTGTAGATTTCAGCTATTCTTTATGCGCAGGCATCCAGATGTGCATTCATGTGTGCATTTTCTGTGCATGTGTGCTTGAGTGTGTGTGCGCGCCTTTTTTTTCCTTCTCTGCTCAGGGGGATATTAAGAAAAAATGCAGTTTTCCATCTTAAATCCAGCCTGGAAAGCACACCAGCTCATAGGAGAGTAACGCGGGGTGCTGTTCCTAAAGCTGACATTTGTTTCCAATTCACTAGCGGAGCCCAGAAAAAGAAGCAATTTTTATCGGAGGGCAAACTGCTGTAAATGTCTCTGGCTTTTCCATATTCTACAGACGGCTTCGCCAAAGAGCCTTCTTAGCGTCTGGTTCGAGCGCTTATTAAATGTACCCGTCCACCGGAGGCATCACTCTGCCTCACATCATTCCCTGGACGAGGCTCTCCTTGGCCATCAATGCAACGTGCCGCTGTTTTCGTTTGTTCGGGGACCGTGTCGCCGCAGGAGGAACACGATGCTGTTCTTCTGATGCGCTGTTCCTTTGACCATGAACCAGAGCAGTGCAGAAAGACATCAGTGAAAAAAACCCTGACTTTTTCTACGTCGCTCCATTATTAAAACTTAACAATATAGTCTTTGATACTTGAAGCTGCTCACCCCTATGCCGCCCCCCCCCCCAGTTCAATTTTGTTTCTTAACATAGATACCCATATAGATGCTACCAAGCGCTAATAAAATATCCGCTGTGGACTTTGGGTCAGGTCGATCATTTCGGAGCTTGCCCATAATGGTCGCCTCCTCCCCTGTGTGCCCTGTCTGTCACCCACGTGGGCGGAGCTTATGTCTCAACTGTGCGTCACCCCACATTACCCGTCGCGGTTCCGGCCGGCAGTCCACGCGGCACGACAAGGCACGTTAAGCACACTGTGTGTGATGCCCGTGTACAAACTCACTGTATCAGCTTGCCTGGGAGAGCATAAAGCCTAGAGTTAATGTGATAACTGGAATCACTTTCATATCCATTACTCTTAAATAAAAATTGCCAGTAATTATTTCATTACATCACACTATAAGTGTAAATAATTTACACTGTATGGGGCGGGGCGGGAGGGAATTTGAGTGGAATTTGAACGGGTGGGAGTAATACCTTTTAGCAAGAAAAATGAGTGGAGGGAAGTAACAGAAAGCAGTGAAGTGATGACAAATGTGTTTTTTGGGGCCTGCGTGGGGGATACGGTAATCTTACAGAATGCATTGCTCTTATATTATTAAAGTTTAATGGACAGCACTGCTGTCTTCCTGCTTGTTTTTTGTGCACTGGGAGAACACCCTCTCATATGAAATGGAAGCATTTACGCAGCCGACACACAGAGCCATTTCTGACTGCAATCTGCTAGTCAGGGATTTCTGCAGATGTTAATGCTTTGTACGGCGCTGTTTCAGTGAATGTTGCTCTCGTTCCATCACTGTTTGGAATACACTCGCATTTTTTTTTTCCTTTTCTTTTCCTTCAGCCATATTTTTTAAAGCTTTCTAAAGTGGAGCGGCTCGTCTACTTCGGGTTCCTGTCAGAGGGCGTCGCCATATGGCGGCAGATCACATGGACGGCATTATGTAATCTTATTTGTACGAAACTCCTCTACACAAACAGATAAATCTCGCCCCTTCTGGGAGAGGACTGCCATATATTGCGAATCACTCCCCCCCAGGCCTGACGGATTAGCATGTGGAATTTACGGGCAGCCATGTTATAAATCACTGCTTCTGTACCCGCTCTTTATAAGACTGGAATCTGGGGTTCTTCCAACGTGGGCGTTTATGAACGAGGCCACTGGAAGTACGCGCTCTGTTGGCACCAAGCGGGGCCTTCGATGCACAGAGGCCCTTCTGGAATTACCGGGTGGCTAATTCTCCAGTGTTACCAAGACATGGCATGTTAAACCGCAGTCAGCAAGCCAATTTATGTGACCTAATCGTTAATCGAACAGTACAAAGACACAGCTGCATTTTAATAAATCAGATCAACAAGGAGATTAGCTAAAACGGAACTTTAAAAAACAGGAAAAGGAAACTTAATGTACTGGATTGTTTCAACAGTTTGCACAAGATTTACCAAAAATAGTTATTTTAGAAGAGTTTTTTTTTTTTTATCTGGGAAGCACAAAAAATGGTCTTAATGTAAAATATAGATTTATGAGCAGAGGTTTGTGAGAATGGCCAACTGTTTTGTATTCTGGGAAGCGGTCTGGATGTAAAGCACATTTTTCCTGAATGTAGTTATCAAATAGGCCCATTTTCGTGAAGTGCCTGGCAACAGTGAGTGTAAATAATACGTCTTTAATAATTCAGGCATAATCTACAAAAGAACACATGGAAAATCACCGATTTAGCCCCATAATGCAATAGTTTATGGCTGTGGATGGCCATTCGAAGGGCTTCACTTTCTCATTACAGTTATGGGAGTTTTCTAAGGGAAGCAGGAAAGTTAACTATCACTTTGTTCATTACTCTGCAGTCAGCTTTAATTTCCCGTGCTAACTTGGAATAATATGCCTGCGGGCCATGTTCGAGTCTAAATTACAGCAAGACGCTCGCAGGCCCGACGTTTCTGTTTTGACTGGCCAAACTCCGCACTCTCCCAGCTCTTGGCAGGAACTTACAGCAAAAACACAAATTTATAGTTGTGTATAAGAAGTAGCCACACCGTGCTATTAAGTGCAGCAGAATTATTTGTTAAGGCAAAGGCAATATTTTGCAGACTGCGTAGTCTGTGGCCGTGCAGGGCTGCACCCGACGGGGGGATGCCGCAATCGGAAGGTCACGCAGTCCACACCCCTGCACTCGCAATCGCCCAAAGATCAGAAGTCATATTGTTTTAACATCTTAAGATGCTTGTCTTTGCTGCCGGTGGTTTTGCTACTGATGGCTAACAGTCAGGAGATGTGAGCAGCGGTTTTTAAAAAGGAACGAGAAACACATTCCGCTCAGCAGGCCTCAGGAAACCAGAGCCTGATTCCATCCAACTACTTATGGACTCTGTTCTTTTCTGTTCTGTTTTTTTTTTTTTGCTTGCATAACATTTGAGACTGTTGAGTATATACCATCTGTACACATATATAAACACACACACACACACACACACACACACACACACATAGGTTTGTAATTATACCTTTGTGAGGACTCTCCATTCATTTTTATGGGGAAAACTCTAATTCCAAGATGATGACCTTAACCCCTATCCGGCCCTAACCTTAACCACAAGTAACCAAACTAAATACAAGACTTTTGGCATTGCTAGTGTTTTGATTGCATTCACAGATCTTTGTGGGGACCTGAAAAATGGTTCCCACAATGCCAGTAACAGGTTTTTATCACATTGTGGGGAATATTTGGTCTCCACAAAATAAAATATAAACATAATCCACACACACACACAAAATTCCAGTTCATGGAAGGCGGACTGAGCTAGTCTTTGAAAACACAAAATGTCGCTTGTGGTCCAGTTAAGCAGCAACACTTTTCCATCATAGAGCAAAGACCTTGGTTTATCTGGAACATTCCTCTCACCACCCTGCG
Organism: Mormyrus proboscirostris; assembly: GCA_026779585.1. Lineage (NCBI taxonomy): Eukaryota > Metazoa > Chordata > Actinopteri > Osteoglossiformes > Mormyridae > Mormyrus > Mormyrus proboscirostris. The sequence continues at coordinate 12,470,105 of JAODKF010000045.1, read as the reverse complement.
ATTGCTCAACAGAGCTACGGCAGAAAATTCCAGAAGACAAGGGTAAGATAGGAGGGGATGCCCATTAAAGCTATCATTGGATTTATTGAGTGTGAATAACAGTGGTATAGATTTTGGTTTTATTTATTCCTTCCAGTTATTTCTCTCCTTTTTTTTCCTTCTTTCAGTTGCCTCAGGATTTACGGACTGGAGTGAAATGTACCCAGGGAGCCACTCAATGAAATAACTCCATTACTCAATCAATTACCAGCCCTGTGGGTTGGAACAGCATGGCCTTGTGGGTAGGAATGGGCCAGTCTGCAGTCAGACTGCAGGATTCACCCTGGGCCCGCCGGAGGCTCTTATTCCCTTACTCTTGAGCGAAAGCCCACCTGTGCCTTTCGGATGTTGCGGCACATTTCTGTTCTAAACGTCTCACTGTGCACACCAGTCACAAGGCCCGAAATAACAACAAACAGCCGCTGGTGTTTTTTCACTTTATCTGCCTGAGCGCGAGCGAATGTTTATTGCCCCTTGGCTTTCGGTCCGCTCTTTTTTAAACGAGTCCTCCTTGTTTTGGCGGCTGAAATGTATATAATTCAAGGACAGGCGAGACCGGAAGCTTCTGTGTTCGGGTTTCCGTGGCTTTGACAATCGGGCGATCGGACAAGGGAGGCTTATCAAACACCGTCTCCAGTTACATTGTGCGATTTCAAAACTAAAGTCCCGCTAATATTTGGTTTCCTCCAACATCTGGTATTTTGGTGTATAGGCTAGGGGCCCAGACGGGGACTGCCTATTTGGCAGTCAAGAGTCGGGGGAGCAGATAAAGTTTTCTTACTATGCGGGGAGACGGTGACGACAAAGGCCTGTAAATCATAACAGACTTCTGGGAAGGGGACGGAATGTGTTGATGTCGGCTTCTATATATATACCGTCCAGAGGCTGTTTGATAATTGCAGGGTGAGCTAATATTGTTTGGGGTCAAAAAAACATTTTAAATGAATGAGGGTCATTAAGAGGCCAAGTTTGCCAAAGCCTTGTGGTGTCGCTAAATGAACATCAGCCTTAAAAAAAAAAAAATCATATTCATTAATGTGACATAGAGGCATTTAGGACAAAGCTGAGTTACTATATTTTTCACTTTGTCTTTTATGTGTAATTCATGTGTGGGAGGTCCAACTTAACAAAACAGCAAGGGGCTGGCTGCATTTATTATTGACTCCCTTGGGAGGTGTATTAAATTTCTTTTCTCTTGCATTACAAACTGACGTTGTACTGCCACGGAACCATATTCAGGTAAAGGACCGTGCATTTTTAAAATGTATTTTTCTTTGTACATTTTTGTAACCAAAAGTGTAAACAAAAAGTCACAGCATCTGTAGCTTATCGACAGCAGTGATTTTTATCCCGCTAATTGTTTTCTTCATTTTCTCCTTGACTCCTCTTGCTGCAAGGGCATCCTTTCAAATGCTCTTATTAAATGCTGCGTGCAGCACGTGTTCATTCACCCCAAACTTGGCATCCCTGACTTCGTTTGGCTCGTGCTTCTTTCCCCTGAATAAGGGCTCCTTCGTGTCGCATTTCCCCCGAGGGCAGTCAAAGCTGTACCTGTGCTTCTCGGCCGTTTACAATCAGGCCACATATGTGGTGACCCGCTCCAGCCTTGCTGAATGTTCATATTAACTAACTGTGGTGATATTCAGATTACGCACCTCCATGTTTACATAATCATCAAGTAAACGTCCTGCAAATTACTATCAGGCTCATCGATAACAGCGGCCTCTGTAAATATGCTGCTCATGGTGAGTTTAAGTGTAATGGTTCTACACTGCGCCGGTCTGTTTTGTAATCAGATGAGATCTGATTACATCTCGGAGACGTCTTATTACGGAGTCCCCAGGGGGGATGTTTATGTGTCTCACCAGGAGTTTAGGAGTCCCTGGAAGCGGATCTTCTTCATTGATCTACATGTATCCAGTTATACAAACACATATTCATTTACATTCACATATACATGCACATATACATATGTGTGTGTGTGTGTTTAATATACAGTAAGTGTATAAATTTTTATGCATGTATGTAGGCATGTATAATACGTACATTGATAGCACTAGGCTGTTTTTTTAAATCCACAACCAGTAGTTAAGGTGCATTTAGTCTTCCACTGACATCTGCAACGTGCACCACTGAGTCAGTTGATTAATTCCTATTGCCGGCGCTGTCCGGCCAAAGGTCAAACTTGCACTGATCGTCTTTCCTGCACGTGTGAATGTGCCGCTGCAGGCCATTAAGAAAACGATAGTGCCTGTCACTATCTGTCCAGCTCCTTTCTGGCCTCTGTTCCCCATTCCTTGGAAAATGGCTTCAGCTTTTAATTCCCCTTTATGCTCAGTGAAACGGTAACTGAGATGAATCACGTGTTTTATTGTAGCCATTGCCGAAATAATTCCAAGAGAAGATTAATTTAGGTAGAAAAATGCATCTTCATGAAATCTCCGCTGCGTTAAAGTTGTTGTCAAGCATCACACCGGGGAGACGATGCCACAGGGAATGGTTCAGAGAGTCTTACAAGAGGGCAATTATGGCGTTTAAAAATTACAGGCAAGACATCATTAAAACTACTTCCCAAGATTTTAACACTGCAGGTCGCACACCTACACTTTTCAACTGACAATAATCGTTTTGAATCACACCTTTTCAGAGAGTTGCTTCTTTACTAATGATAACATTCAGTAATACTCAAAAGAAAAAAAAATGAAATAATAAATATTTGGAAAAAAACAATTACTGTTTTTCTGACGTTGTTGTTGACAAATTAATATTCAAACTTTAAAGGAAGCCTTCCCTAGTATTTGCTAAGATACACCTCTAATTAATAATCTAATTTTAATCTAATTCAAAATCTGTCTTTCACCTGCCATCATGAATGATGAAATCAGAGATGAAGCTGTTCATGCCAGTGACCCTCTGTACACAGCATACGTTGCGCGTCACGGAACTCACCTAATCACCAAATTGATATATATCTGAAATGCCCTAATCTGGGTGTTCACTGATAGGTACAAATGCTGTTTTTACTACCTTGTTAACTTGTTTTAATTTATTTTTTTTTATACAATGCATGTGATATTATTACTGATAGCAATTTTTGAAGGATAGTTCAGAATGGAAAAAATGTATCTATAAATGGAATATTATATTATATTATATTACATTATTGCTCCTAGACTTATAAAGGGTTAGGTTCCCACAACCAGGTAATCAATCAATTTGGGCAGCATTAGAACCATATCCTACCACCAGAACTTCCCACCCTCTCTTGGTTTCCATTTTCAAAGGCTTGGCACAGTATCAGACAAACACAGAAATAATCACTGCGGTCACTTCTGCAGCCGTACATTTGCCGGCACCCAAACGCTGACACTCTGTCGGTCGCCTTGGCAGATCGGGCGGCCATGTCACCACACAGAACTAAAGCAGACCTCGAAAAAAGCATCACCGAGGTTACTGGGGCGATGGTGTGAAGCTGTTTGAATCGAGGAGCACGTGGAACCGTGACTGGGGCGGAGGGAAGCACATGGGTCACCAAGAGACCCTGGAGGGAGTCGGCTATTATGACCAGGTTGTTAAACTGTATGGCCCTTTGGAGGAAGATTGTGGGCAGAGAGTAAAATAACAACAACAGTAACAATACTATGATGATAATATCATGATATTAATGCAAGAATAATGGTACAGTTGACTGCTTACGTTGATTATACACGTGTTGCTGAACAGTGACTGTGTTATTTTTGTTTTTATTATTTTATTGTATACTGACCCCCTTCATCAGGACTCCCTGAACAGGTTGGAATGGGGGTTGGAATGGGGGAGTAGCAGGAGAGAGGAATAAAGATCGCAGTTGTAATTAATTCCTTATATAATCCAATACGCCGTGCAGCCACTCTGGGTTTGTGTGACGTGGGATAATTACGTGACACACAGCTAATCGCTTCAAAAGTTGCATAATAATTGCGCTTCTTGCTCAGGAAATTCAGCCGGAGCACATGCAGCCATTGAAGGGCCCTCCCTGGGGTTTCCTCAGCAGCACAGGGGTGGGGTTTACGTTTGGTGTGTCACGGAGGCACGGGAGGTGAGGCAGTGCTGTGGATCCTTAAAGAGTTCGGGGGGTCTGACGCAGAGCAAGTCATCGGCATGCGATGCCTCTTATGGGGCAGCAGGGGCGGACCAATGTGGCTTGAACCCGAGGTGGGCCAATTAGCTGTCCAGAGTGACTACGAGTGGGCGGGGTCTGAGCTGTCTATCTTCCAATCGCTTTTCCTCACTAAGTTCAAGGGGAGACTGGAGCCAGTCCCAGGCAGCAGAGTGTGGTACACCCTGGATGGGATGCCAGTCCATCGCAGGGCATACAGTAAACATCCACAGAACTGCGTATGATTGGCTTGCACGAGGAAGAAACCTGCACGAGATGGGGGGAATGTACAAAGCCTTCAAACACACAGTGGGGACAGGATGTGAGACCAGGCTGTGTCAGGAGACAGGCCCACAAGGAAAATACACTGTGTCAATAATTCAGGGTTAGCTGCAGGCAGCTATGTAAGGCGGCCATTTTGTCCCCCTTACTTTACCCTTAAATACTTTCATAAAGCATATGAAATCTGCACCCACATTTTTTACATTCATCATGAAAAAAAATACACAATATAGGAGGAATGAGGGGAGGGAAAATGTTCCTGCAGAAGAGTACTGCCATTTAAAACAAAAAATGTATATATATACTGAGGTTTTATCCTGTTTTGTTAGAGGAATTAAGACACAGGAAGGTTTTTTTTTTCTTCTTTATTCAAATAATTATCGTCTTAAGCACTTTCCTGATAAGTTCCAGATGAGTGAGTACAACTTCCCTTGATTTACAGCAATAAGAGCTCTTAGAAGAAACCTGACATGATTTTCAGAATAAAAGCTCTTCTACTAGAACGTGTTTTCCCGTGGCAGCCAATGCAGAGATGAAAGGTAAGAAGTGGCCAGTTTTGCTGAAGGGTACAGTATCTTAAGAGGCTTCACCCCACGAAACAGCAGCTTCTGATACGATGAGCCGTTTTACTCACAGAAGCGCCACAGTATGAATGAAGGGCGGACCCAATCTACACGCCTGCTGTGTGTAAAACTGCTGAGAAGATCCAAAATTCCTCACGATGCGTGGTTCGAGTGCGGCTCGACACAAAGCAGGTGTGCCTTCGCCCCCTCCTGCCCAGGAATCGAATGACATCTGGTCTCCTGCATCTCGAAGCCTGCGGATTTCAGGATTCCCCGGCTGTGCCGTGACTCACTACCCATCCCAGCTTCCCCCGCTCACGTCGCCCGAATCCCCCTCAAACTCCAGCCGATGAGCTGCCCTCCGCCACGTCCGGCTCAGATGACCCGCAGCTAAAGAACAGCCCACGCATCTGTACATGGGAAATTCCTCCGCTGAACACCGTCTGCTGATCCAGCAGCTGCCAGAATCCATTGGAAGAAACAGCACCGGTGGGATGCGAGGCTCAGCTGCCGTTAAGCTGACCTTAGACGGAACAGAAATCAAAGACCCATCGACGGCGGTTCTTCTTCTTCCTCAGCCTCGTTTCCTACCTCAAGAGTAAAGACGTAAACAATCAAATTGCGTCGTGTTTGCTTGATCTTGTCCTAATCGCCATGGGTGTGTAATAGCATCATTACAGACACGGCAGGGTGTAAAAGTCAATAGGAGCTCTGCCTTGTAGAGCAGACTGGCTGGCCGGGCTTGATGGCCTCACTTCCGATGCATTTAGGTGGTCCCCTCCTCAAATCCTTTGATAATACATCACAGAATAATAAAGCTGACATCCAGGGCCCCGAAGATGACAGGTAATTATAACGACTGCTCCGTAATCAGAGCCCGGCGCTGACCTTAACTTCACTTCATATGTAGAACTGCGCTGGCCTTTTGTGGCTGGCGGGGAATGGCGAAGTTACGTTCACTGGCAGAACGAAATGAGGGGCTCTAACTATTAATAAACCCCCCCCCCCCTCCACAAACTGACCCGCACTGACACACTCACATGTTCGCCTCGTCATCCTGCTATCTGAAGTCTCACATGCTGATCAGTGAAATCAGATCGCTTGCTTTGGTCTGCAATCACAGCGGGCTACAGGGCACCTGATGTCTTCGGTGACGTAAGTAAGCATGGCCGCAGGTTAAAATCTCGACCCGCCAGTTGGGAGGCCTTTACCCTGCCTCCTCTCAAGCCACGGCTTCCCTTCATAGCCTGAGGAAAGAACACGCTTGATTATAAAGGCCAGAGTTTATCCGGCGCCAAGGACAGAGTGGCTCATGCAGGACCTTCATGTTCAAACGTGACCTCGGCAGACAGATATAATATGCAATATAAAGGACTGGAGAAACGATTTTACTGTTTAATTTTCCATCCTGTGCGGCTGGTTACAGACACCTAGTTAATTTTACTGGCGGGAGTATGGTATGGTGTTCAGGAAGCTTGGACGTCGAGTCCATCAATCACCGCCAGTGCAGATGAGCACTCAGCGATGCTCCGTAGGACTGTAATAAAAGGGGCTACGCTGTGATGCGTTTGCGATTTGCGTGTAAAATGTGTCCTTTGCTGCAGTACGGCTCAGCGGTATAAAGCCGCAGTTTTGTTATGGAGGTGGAGATCATATAACGCTGTAATTGCAAGCAGATGAAATTTGCATTCTTGGACAGCGGGTGTGTGACTCAAATGCCACCAGCAAGATCATGCATGATGGTCCCGATTGCTTCACCGGAATCGGCAAGCCCAAAGCCTGCGCCACGCCGCTAGGGCTGTACTGTAAGCAAGCGGCACAGTGTGAGGAAGCAACAGACCCAACTTTAACAAACATTTCAAAATGAGTCATCCTCACGATTAAGTTTTCTGATAGATCTAATTCCAAACAACTTCAAGCAACTTGAGTTTGAAATGTATTCAAGAAGGTTCAACTAAAGAGCAGCATAGAGTTGTCTGCTCTGCCTGGTAGAAGTTTTTCTAAAGTATAAAAATGAAGCAAATGTCTGTAGAATACTGCATAGAAAATGTGAAAATATTACAAGATCTTAGCTATGCTATCTGGAATGGGCATTAACCTCCTACGACAGGACCATTTTTTCCCCAAGTGTGTGTGTATATTTTTGCCTATTAATCTATTTCATTGATTTGAATCTCACGTGTGTTTTATTTAGTGTGAAATCCAAGCAATGGTTCTGGACATGCATGCCTGCCCCCCCGAAAGCGCTCCCTCTTGTCTCTCGGAGTTACCCCCATGACACGCACCATTTGCATTCTAGTGGTGCTGCACGTTTATTTTAGCGAGAAGAAATGTCAGCGGATTTCCAGACACTTAACGTTCTGTTGTGCTTCATTCTTTCGATGTTTTTCTTCGCAGCTTTTTTTTTTTCAGTTGGTGAATTTCGTACAGGAATCTTCAACACTAATCACAGAAAGAGTTTTTCTTGTTTCTGCATTTCTTGTTGTGCTACCCGTGTCGGGTTTGTTGTTTTATTTGTGGTTCGGCGTTTTGTAAGAAGCACCTAGCAAGCTTTCTGTAAGGCTGTAAACACAGAGTCGCCTGAGTTTCTGCCTCCAAATCGCAGCTGTACTTGAGCGATTCTTGTCTCGGCTTATCTCCTGCCTTCTCCCCCCCTCCCCACATGTGGCTAGCCACAAAGAAAAGCGAACACACAAAATATCACGCTGTAGAAATGAACTGTGTTTGGAGGGTACCTCTGAGAGCATACCGCCAGGCGCCAGGCGCCTTTCCCCTTCTATGCGGCGGTAACGGCGATGGCAAGCCGCAAGAAATTTTCACAGCAGAAGCACGACGGTGGACTGCCCGTGGTTGTTTATCCGTTCATAAAGCGGAGTGTGTCAGCGTTCTGTCTTCCTCAGCAGGGCAGGAGATGTGGCGTGTGTTTGGATGCATAACTGCTGTGGGAAGGTAGCTGTCAGTATCACTCCAGATTGGCCGGATACAGGCGAACCAGAGGAGAGTAAAGAGAAAGTGAGATACTCCTATTCATCCCACTAAATAAACTTTATTTATAATTAATTATGTAAGCTGTGTCAGCAAGGCAGGATTTATGCACTGGTGAACCGGGGATGTAGTCCAGGGCCCCAACTTGAAGTGGGCCCCAATTTTTTTCTTGCTTGTTGCAGCATCATTATATGCCGTAGGTAGGGCCCCAACAATGACTTTAGCCCAGGGGCCCCAAAAATCAATTGATCCCAGGGGCCTCTACTCCGTTAAATTTGACGCTGGATGGTAATTTTCACAGTGTGCCAACCAGTATTTTATTTTATGACTCCAGGGGGCGCCCTGGAGCAGTTCTTTGCCTGGCTCATTGCCTCCAGCTCCACCGACGCTGTCCTGTCATTGACCCCGCTCGGCCGGAGCTCTGCTCATTAGTTCATAGGTCCAGCTGGATGAGCCCCAAGTGCTGCCTCCTAGTGGCTGACTGTGGTCCTGCTAACATGCTCCTGGCTCGCCACTGCCCCTTTTGTTGCTCTCGTGCCATTGCGCTGTGTGTTTGCCTTGGACCGCTCTACTGTCCAGCAGCATTTCCTTGACATTTACATGCCTGGGCATGATGTGGGTGAGTCTGCACAGCCACGACTCACATTTCCTGCAAGATTTTATTGGATTATTTATGCTCTTTCATATTTATTTAATTACAGGCCAGTCTGGTTTTCATCATTATAGAGGAATATAAGGGGTATCAGTTCACCATCAACTCTAATTAATATCTTAAAATATTAGTTCACAGTTAATGTTCCATCCATGCATCCATCCATCTATTTTCCATACTTGCTTATTAAGCATAAGGCCATAGTGAGCCAGTCCGCATGGGCAGATTATAACTATTGATAAACAATACTAATAAAAATGTTTGGGTCTTGTATTCAGAATTAGTTTGGGTTGTATTAATAGATTCCTATTTGCTTCTGGTTTGTCCTACACAACCCCAGAGGATAAGTAATCATTTAAAGAACAGGAAATATGGTCAACAGAGTCAACCTACACAAAGGTCAAATTAAGTCATGTAAAGCATGCATGCACTAGGTACCTGTACATCTACAAATTACCAGGTGGGATCCCGTTTTCTCCACAAAAGCACTGTAAGGGTTCACAAGTTGTACGTTTGGAGATTCCATTCTGCACACCACTGTTGTGCTGAGCTATTTTTGCACTTGTGGTCTTCCTGTTATCTCTTAACAAGTCTGGCCATTCTTATTTGACTTCTCTCATTATCAGGGCTTTTTCAGCCACAGAACTGCCATTGATGTTTTTTTTTTTTGTTTATCTCGCCATTCTGTGTAAGATGCAGACACACCATAGTGTGAGCGACACTCCCAGGAGGCCGTCTGTTCCTGGGATCCCTGAGCGCAATGTCTGGCACCGTCAGTCGCACCACATTCATGAAGATTGGTCGTCTTACCCTGTTTAATGCTCAGCTGCATGTATTTCACCGTGTTCGGTGGAGCAGGCTGGTTATGTTAACAAGCAGTTAAACCTAATAAAGTGGCCTGTGTGTGTGTGCGTGTGCGTGTGTGTGTGTGTGTGTGTGTGTGTGTGTATATATATATATATATCCACATGCACATGCATGTACAATCCAGAATACCACAGAGATCAGCAATTATGAAAACTCACTTAAAAAAATATATATTAATAATCAGAGCTACTTGCACGCTGTGTTGCTTTGGCCGCTAGATTATATAACAATATTTTCCTAAGGAAATTACATGAATTACTCTCATGTAATTGTATGAAATACATAACTGAGCTTGCACAAATCACTGATCAAGATTGCGAAGACTTCACAGAGCTACCTACTGCTGCCTGATCACTGCTTTTCACATTTCAGACATGGAATATGCACTTTTCCCACGTCACACCAGCCCAGAGGCAAGAAAAGTTATTAGTAGATTTTTATGTCCATCGAGAAACAATTTTCATGAACTGGATAAATTATGCTGAATGAAATTATCAATAAATATTTAAAAATCAAACATTTAAATCACTCTCTGCAAAAACACACACACACACAACATTACTGATCTTCTAGGCAAATTATGCATGTATAAATTTCACAGGTTATTTTAAGACAGAAAAAGTGTCGCATTTCTGGCGTGCAGCTGTCCTGAGAGGCATGATGATTTGTAGCATCAGTCAGCCAGTGCGTAAATGTGCTGGCAAGGCTAAATCAGCCTAAACACGCTTATCTTTTTTCCCTGCTCCTGGCCGAGGGACCGTGGCCGTCGGTGGGAAAGGCTGCGAGTTAATTGCCGGAGAGTGGCTAGAGGAGGTCTGTGAAAGTCACAGTAAAGGATAAGGACTGGCTGGGGATGCAGCCATGATGCAGACAACAAGGACGCATAAACATTGCATTAACAGCGGAATGAGGAGAGAGGGATTGGCCTCGTGAAACATTGTGTTTATGATGCACCAGGGATGCGATGTGAGCTCGTATTCAAAGCAGCCCCAAGCCGTCTGTCATTAAGTCTAACAAACAGATTCAGCCGTGTGGAGTGTGTCGTTATGATATTATGTCAGTCACCCCCTGCTCCAATCTGCCCTACTGCCACAGGCATTTACAATCCCAGACGCTACGTGAACTTTGACAAGCCAGCTTGTCAAATATTGACAAAATATTGCGATTATTTTCAGTTATTTAGAATCCCATCTCACACAAAACATTGCACGGATGCAGCATTTTATTAAATACTTCATATAAGCAGTTTATCATCAGACATAATATACCCTAGCAGCTAGACAAAAAAAAAATACAATACATTCGAACCAAAGCACAAAACGTTGTCTTTCCCTGGTTTTCCTGAATCCCGACTGGATGCTGTCACTCCTGTTGTGGCAAATCACAGGTCAGTAGCAGCTGTGAGTTACTTCAACAGGAGAACTAGATGCCAGCTGGTGAAGAAGAAGAACTGCATTCAAAACTATTGTCTGTAAGAATTAAGAAGAACCAACTCACTAACCCAGCACAATCAGACTTCTCACGCAGTATATGTACAATTCTATGCAAAAGTCCTAGGCAGGGAAAGAAAATGTTGCTTATATAATCGCATTGGCGTAAAACTGAGATATTATGTCTCTCACAGTGTGTTAGCTTAGCCTCTCCTAGTCACCCATGTATAGGCAGCAGACAAATATACCCATGCTGACTAATGGAGTAGTAAAATATTTAAGGCTTCTTCATTGCATTTCTGTGCTTTTCCAGACTGAAACAAAATTCTTTATGATGTAATACAAATTCTTGCAACGGAAATCTCGCTGTCCGGTTTGTGCGGCAGCACATTGCACCAGTTATTAGGCTTAGGATTAAGTGAAGTGAGCCTCGCTGTGGGTCTTTTCCAGGCTTGAGAATCAGGGTGTGTGGCCTTCATGTAAGCTAACTCAATCTTTTTATAAAAATCAAAGGTTCTTGATGACATTTCAGAAAAATATATGTGTGTATATTCCCTAAAGTTAACAATGAACACATGACGCTGGAGCTGATACTGAGATGTCAAAACCACAGATGAGTTTTAGATGCAGGTATTGATTACACTCCCAATTTTTATTCAGAAGGAGGAGAAACAGCATCGACTAGCAGCGATATTACCTTGTTCCTTTAGACATGTTTGTAATCTTCCTATGATGAAAAATACTCTGTATCTCTTTAATGCTGGCTTTAAGGACATTGCCCACTCTTGGTTGAACATTCAGGAGAGCGAGTATAAAAAACATGAAATATGCTTTCAGCTGCATGAAGTTCCAGAGCAAGGGCAGGTCAGAGCAGCTCTGCCTTATCCAGGGACCTGGTTGTTAATTAGCAAGCCCTCCAGCCTGCCCCACCCCCGCCAAACCACTAAAGCTTATATAAAAAAGCGCCAATCCATTCTCTAACTTTTCAGGGCAGCACAACAATCTCAAGTCAGTGAGAAATGGAATCGGAGGTGATGATTCTTAATTAGTAGAATTCATCAAGGGGACGTGCCTGTATTTTTAATACTGTAAAGTATGCACTAATCATCTTTAATTCACGTACGTTCATTTTTCTACACTGACAGCTATAAAAACATACTTTCTCTGACAAATGTTGGTATATTAATCTTTCCTAAGCATTTGAATAGATACTGTCCCCAGTCTGAAAGGTGTTTGTCCATTTTGATGATTCTGACATTTATAGCACGTGTCCTGGTATGATCTGGGGTATGGAGAAGTTATTTTCTTTTTCCACCCTTTCTGAATGGTGCTTACAGGCCAAGGGAAATGAAGAGTAGCAGACATATTTGTGCATCGCTGTAGGGGTCCAGCCTACGGCGGAATTCACCATATAGGTATGACAGACGGTGAGCTGGCCTCCAGCCACAGGGGACACAGACAGCTAATGAGTCATAGTGCATAACCACATGTGCGGGGTGGCTAACGCTCACGCATCTGGCGTGACACTCACGCATTCAGACTCTCACACTCACGCAAGAAATATTATGGCAGATCTATGTTATTCCACTATAAACCTAAAATTAGCTACGCCGAAAGCGTTGGGGTAGTTTGCAGACCCTACAGACTATTTACAAGGTGGTAAAACTGTAACATGCATGCAAATGTGTGTGCAGACTTGTCTCAAATTGAAAATCTCACGCCAGCCGGCTGATCAAAGTTGGCAGCCCTGCAAGAGGGTTTAAGCAGATATTCAGAATGGCGACCGCGATAGAAAAGTTTCAGCGGCATGCAGGCAGATGACACACAGACTGCTTCAATTAGGACGTCCTGGCACTAATTTTAGGCTCAGTATTTAAGCAAAGTACTTGCGCGTTTGTGGATATCACCACAGGCCTGGCTATAAGTAACAAAGGATGGACAGCTTGTTAAATCCCACAGTGTCCAGATTGAATCCAGGCTTCACTGCCAATCAGATACCAGCCTTGCAATCACAGGTTCGTTCTCCTGTTTTATTTCCCAGAGGTCCCATCTATGCTGCGCCCATCACTGCACAAAGCCCGCGTTCCACGCTCATCCATTTAGCCACTGCACGGCCAACTCCGCCTCAACGTGACCAATCCAGACACACTCCTATGGACGCAATTCAGATGGTGAGTTTCAGTCAGGCACTTGACCCCTGGCCATTTTCCACTGCTCTGCTTTGATGCTGGGGTAGGAGAACTGACAAACGGCTTCTTGAGTTTTATACCAGGCCATATTTTCTGAAACACAGCGCACTGTGAGAATGTCAAGTGGGGTGCAAGATGGCCGCCGGATGCTTGCCTTCCACACAAAAAAGAAACAGTCATATTTATTTACTTTAAATTTCAGGACCCTTCAACAATGAGTCGGCAGGTCAGCTTCAATGTCACGTCCGCTTTGGCATGAGGGACCTTCCATGGGGGTCTTTCAATTTGCAACCTCCCTGGCCTGAGCGAAACCTTCCTATCTGCGGACATGACACTTTCTGTGTTTAAAATGTCGGGATTTTCCTGAAGGCCTGACCTTGTCACAGCTTCCGTTCCAGATAAAAGCACATAAGGAAACGGTCGATCTTGAGTGGGAAATGAATACAAATTTTGTTTTGTTTCCCATAGGGGCCGGAGCAGCGAGGTTTTAAAGCTTATATTTCTGATTTCCACACCAGCAGATGGTGAATGCCATTTCTAATGTTTGCTTTTTATGCACGGAATTGCCGGCCACATCTGGCTGAAGCTCTCAATCCAAACTAGCAACAGATGTAGCTGCACAAATACCTGACAGTTCCAGCTAAGGAAACAGCATCGCGCAACAGAACATAAAAGCACCGTTTAGCCAGAAAGTATTTTAGCGTCCCGGTGGGAAAACAGAGCGATGGTTGAAATAGATAAAGAACACAGATAGATAGAAAAAGACAAAAACTTAAATGAAAGGAAGAGGTAGGGAAGGCCTTTTTTAACTAGATCATCTTACACTGTTTTATGTTCAGTTTGTTATTTTAAATAATGTCCATCCTGACATTCTTCGAACGAAATGTCATGGTTGTGCTTTGCAAGGTCAGGTTCCCTCGTGGGCAGGCAGGGGATTCAGGTCACGGCCCCTCGCACGTGTGAGGGACAGAGAAAGTGTCCCGCGGAGAGGGGCCGCAGATTAATGCACGAGGCCTGCCCTCTCACGAGGGGCCCCCTTCAAAGCCTCCGGCGCGCCATCAGGCCTTCTGAGGAGCGTACGGAGGCGTGGGAGAAGGTGTTCCAAAGCAGTGTGATCTGCTGTACGCCAGCCAAGCTTCCTCTACCGGGGCATCTAAGAGGTGATAAAAACACGGTCTATGTGATTCCAGGGCAGGCCCAGGGAAGAAGGAGGGCAAAGATGCCTGTGAGGAACCCGTGAGCGACGTCGCATCTCTTCATGCCTTGTTCACAGAGCGCCCAATATTGACTTGTTCCCGGTGAAATGCAACTTCCATGTGCATCATGCAGATAATTTGATTATAATTGCATTTCCTTGCAATCTGGCAGCAGCGCCATTGATAAAACGCAGCACTAAATAGAATTTTATTATGATTGCGAGGGGAAAAAGTAAGCAAGTAATACATCTGGCTTAATTGGGTCTGCGGTATTATCTACTAACTTTCTGAGGCAATTGTCAATTAAATTTCTGCGTTCTGCTGGTGGTAGATAGCGATGTGAGACTTTTAGGCAAGATTTATGTATTATACAAGTGGCTTGTTTTTTGTTGAATTTTATACTTCAGTCTTCTTTTTAATCTCAAAATATACATAAGTGTAAACATAAATATTTAAAATACTTGACATAATGCTTTCTTGTATGGATTTTTTTTTAGCATATATCATGTAGTTACAGTTTAGGAGACATACAAATATATAGCTCTCTCTACAAGTAGCACTTGTGCAGTACAGGAATTGTCTAATAATGATGTTTTCTCTCAGCATTGCCATCACTAATTATGTACATAATGATTTGTACAAATATTAGACATTCATAGCATTTGGTGTTGTATATTTCTATACTTATTTCAATAACTTAAATTACAGGCCTTGTTTGCTAATCGACCTACTTTGAGGGATATTGTGTTTGAATTACATTCAGTTGAATCCCTGCTAGTAGAATAAAATTATACTCTAAGTATGGCTGCAGCTCATCTCCTCCTGTAAGCAGCTCTTATAGCTTAAGTGCAATGAAGACGGGTCAATTCGGCAGTAACCTGTCTGTCACAGTTTCTGCCGAAAGAACGAGCGGAAAACTTCAAGTTCGCTGGCATCTGATAGCCGCCGCCGTGTCAGTGACAGCGTGTTCGATCATCTCAGACCCGCCGGTGGTGATGCAAGGACGGGTGAGGAATTGGGATGCGGTGCCATGTCCTCATCCTCTTCTGGACCCCATTACCAGCGATGGGGATCTCTCCCCACGCAAACGGACAGTGTGCATTTTCTCGGTGGGTGACAAGCTTGTCACGCCGCCGGACAGTTTCATCCACGAGACTAAGCTGGGAATTCTGATTCGGGGAAATGCGGCAGGTATTAGTATTTCTGCTCTCCGCTTCCCTGGCGGTACTGATGCGGAGGAGAC
This sequence comes from Mormyrus proboscirostris, assembly GCA_026779585.1. NCBI lineage: Eukaryota > Metazoa > Chordata > Actinopteri > Osteoglossiformes > Mormyridae > Mormyrus > Mormyrus proboscirostris. Next base: position 12,454,521 of record JAODKF010000045.1, on the reverse strand, counting down.
TTCGAAACACGTGCTGTGTGTCAGCTAGCAGTATGCCTACCACAGCTGCATCCTACTGTCTGCAGCGGGACAAAAAACTTCTGCAGTTTCATCGAGAACTTTCTCTGGTTAGGCGAGTATTAGGCACAGGGCATCACAGAGAAACACAGATACTTACAACACAATACATATTTTTATTCGGGAAATGGTGTGAATATATTCAATATGAACATGAAATCAAAAATCAATGCAAGGCGACTTTAAGAATACCCAGTATTTCATGCACTGATTTCCCCGCGTATGAAGTGTGCCTGTTCATTGTTTGTTTAATATGAAATGCATGTTATGTTAGTAGATGTTAGTAGTAAATATTGGTTGCAGTTTTCCCTCTGTCTCCCCTTAAGTTAAATTATTGATAATATGTAAATTACCCCGGACAAAAAACAATATCTTTAGTACTCTAATGTCTGTCCTGTCATGAATGATGCACCGTGGATGGATGGGGAAGGTGCCTGGAATTACAATAAAGCTGTGCTTCACTTTATTTCCTCTCTTCGTGATAAGAGTCCACCGTTCACACAACAGAAGATGACCCCTGAATTTATCGTCACCGTTAATTCCCATCATGCTTCAGTACAGACGTCACCAGAGTCGAGTCCCGCTGTCGCCGTGACCCGAAGTGCGGCTCTGCTTGCAGGTAAGAGCGTGGCAGCGCACAGCTTGTCGCCGTCGGCCTCTGGGGCAGCTTTTGTGTCCACTGTCTTTCAAGTGGTAATGAAAGACTTGCTTGTGACGGCCAAGGCGAGGGGGGTGAGGACTAGGGCCGGGGGGGGACCACCACTCAGGAGTTAAACACACGGGGGGGCTTGGGCTGCCTGAGTGATCTGGGGCCTGGCTGAGCAGCCATCTGCCCCCCCCTATCTGTTACCCGCATACCTCAGACAGCCTCCTTCCTATGTCAGTCAGCCAGAGTGAAGAAAAAAAAACATGCCTGGACCAGAGAATAAGATACATTTAGCTGAACGTTTAGCTGAACGTTCAGCCTCCCTATCTGTTACTTCCATGACCGGCAATAAATTTTGGCGACCCATGGCTACAGGGTGGGGGGGGGTTTACCCCCGGTAGGCTTCGGAAGCAAATTTAAAGGGGGATTCAAACTCATAATTTTGTAAACTGTCTATATGTCTGATCAGTAGCAAACAAACTCCAAGTGGGGTTCAAAGCCATAATTTAACCCCTCCACACCCCTTCAGATTCTAATCAGTGACGCAGTGAATCAGTGATCGTGTCTCTGTTTCACCATGGCATCTTTTCAGTGTGCGTGTCGTTTAAAACATCACAGACATTTTTTACCTGCTATTTATTATATGACACCCTAATAAAAAACATATGCATTTTGCAGTATTTGCACAATATATTTTATATTACGTTTGTTCTGCCTGTTGCATAGTTTTAATAGACAGATGGTTAAAATGTGATGCATACTTATATGGCTGTTGTTTACGGGGGCGTGGCTTGCTAAGCGGTGCCTTTGTGAGTGGCCTTAAACATGCATTCCATCCTAATTCGCAAACTGCCTGTTTATTGTGTGTTTACGAATCCCATCATGGTGATTTGGTGCATTTGGAGGAAATAGCAACGTAGGGAACGGAGCACGCTGTGCATTTGTATATTTATCGTGGACCTCTCTCTCTTTTTAACGACCCCATTTCTCTTCAGGTCCTAACGCGGGAGATTGGGCTTGTCTATTCTCTATGGGGCATCTGTCCAATTAGGAGTACAGGCTGCTATGGTGCAGGGCAGTGGTGATAAACGCCGCTGACACAAAATAAACACGCTGCATTATTTAGGTCGGCCCTGAAAGCACAGGGCTTTAAAAATGAGGGTTCGAGGGTGGCGGAAGTGTGGGGGAGTCATGCGGGTTCATGGCCCGTGGTAACAAACGATCACGCTTGAGAAAAGCTTCTGTGGACACACCTGGAAGCTGCTTCACCACTTTTCATATACTGTATATTAACATGCAAGCATGTGGAGTAACACAGCCCTCTGTCCCTCATTTATCCAACCGTCCATTCATCCATCCATCCACCACCCATCCGTTCACCTGCCATCCATCCATTTATCCTTTCATCCATCATTTATCCATCCATCCAGTCATCCACCCATCATTTATCCATCCATCCAGTCATTCACCCATCATTTATCCATCCATCCAGTCATCCACCCATCATTTATCCATCCATCCATCCACCCATCATTTATCCATCCATCCAGTCATCCATCCATCCAACCATCCATCAATCCATCCAGTCATCCATCCATCCATCCATCCATCCATCCAGTCATCCACCCATCATTTATCCATCCATCCATCCATCCATCCATCCATCCATCCATCCATTCATCCATCTTCCAACCATTTATCCAGAACAGGGCTGCAGTGTCATGTAACCTTATATTACCTATAAACGGTGGTATTATAAATACATACTCCTGCACTGGAACACCAGTTGACACCAACTTGAACTCATTCCATCCATGAAGCCCTTCAACATCTTCATGTCCATGTGCTCCGTTGAGACCGGCAACAGGCTGTATAGCGACACGGCAAGACACAGGTAGAAGGAGAAGGAAAGCAAAACACTATGTGGCGAGTGTTTCCTGTTAGGAGTCTATTATCTGCCTGAAAGACAGAGGCAATGTGCTTCCACTGGGAACTGACAATGTATTAAAGAGAAAAAAGCATTTACAAAAGCCGTAAACATGTGCATGGTGTCAGCATTTCTTGGGTTGAGCTTACATTTCAATGCGAAATCCTCTTTATTTAAAAAATGTCCACACCTATTCAACCTCTATATAAAATCTGTTTACTTTAGGCCAAACTGGTGAACCTTCTACATTAGTTCATTATTTTTAACAGTGTAATTAAACTTTCAGACATTTGGCGAAGCCTCATTTTCTCAGCACGGGGGACCCAGCGCTGTTCACCGAGTTCCTTTCCCCCATCATGCTGCTTGTTTATGCTTCCGTTTGGTTCCGTTTTACCCATAAATACCAATAAATCCTGTCCTTTCTTATCACGGTCTCTGGAGTGGAAGTGCATGAAAGAGAGGAAGCGATGGGCTGAGAAGGATCACGGCGTCATCATGGGGTCTCCGCGAGGACAAAGCCCCACCTACAAAGATAATGCCGCTCCACAACTGCGTGACAGGATAGCGGCTGGGCTTTGAGGCTAAAGATGGCAGCCCTAAAAGAGGGCCAGCCGCTGACCACGTGCTCAGCTAGCAATTTTTCATTCCAGGGATGTTTACAGAATGTTACGGCTCAGGCAAGGAAACGCTCAGAACGTTATCCTACTGCTACAAAAACAACTAAGACCTATGAAGTACATGCAAAGGGAGGGCATAGCAGAGTAGCGGGTAACACTCAATTAAAGGTCATGGGATCGAGGCTGCATGGCCTGTTCGCAATATCCCCAAACAGCACATTTATAAAGTAATATCGGTAGCACTTTACTTGAGGGGACACAAATACTTAGCAATAACTCAGTTGCTACTGAAGTACAAATCATGAACAAATATAGTCGCTACTTAGGACAATAGATGTGTCATGCAGTAATTCCTTAATGACAAACAAACATGGCATCAGTATTTTACTTGTGTTATTCATTACTTGCTCCTTCAGTAGTTCAAAAAGGTTTGCAGAATTAACAGATGTAGTAATAAATATAGTGACAATATACAGTAGTGACTCTGTGATAAATGATGCACCACAATTCGCGATGAAGATCAGTAATTTGTGTGTGTTATTCAGTTTTTGTTCCTACAGTACTTCTTTCAGTGGTTCCTTCAGTAGTTCACAAAGGTTTACATAAGTTAGATATAGTAACAAATATAGTACTTGCTTGTGGTGAAAGATATGTGACAATTCATTAATGATGACCAACATTGACATCAGTTTAACTTACACTAAATTTGTGGTTAATTAATAAATAAGTAATAACATAACATTAGCATAATACTACATTATTTCTGTCTTCTCAAGTAAAGTGCTATAAAACAATATTTTTCAAGATTAATCGCATTAAAAGGATGTTCAGGTAAAAAAAAAATGGTGCTGACATTGACAGAACCTTTGTTATAATCTAAATCTTGAAAATGTTGTTCCATTAATGTTACAATAAGAATGCTCTCTGCCAGCTTTGAGAGGATCTTCACATGAAGTTGGCTAAAGTTGTGGGAATGTTCCCTGCTAGCTGGGTGACTTTTAGAGACATGGGGTCCCCAATGACCCCGGCATGTGAACAGTGTGCTGAGGAGAGAATGCACAAGAATGCACGACAGGCTGTTGGGATGAGTGATTTTTATATCCAGACAGAACTTAATCGGCTGCACACCAATTTACGTTCAGAGAACCCAAGAAAAAAACAAATAAATTGAAATTAAACACTGAATAACAAAGAACCTGCAGCAGTGTGGAGGAATGCATGCAATGTCTGGTAGATATTCAGCTACTTCTAATATGTCTGTTTTTTTCTGTAAATGACAGAGTGGTTTTGCAGATTTACAGAATAGATGCAAAAATGCCGACCCGGAATCATCATTTCGATTAGAGAAATAACTCATTTTTTCCATAAGTGTAAATGTACCATCCAAGTCCCCAGAACCACATTTATTTCTCACTAGATATGCAAGATAATTTTCGAGTGTCTCGTGCTTTGACTGGCTTCCAGGAGGTGAAAAAAGTGTGTGAGATTGGTGTTATTTAAAAAGCAGGGAAATAAACACCATTGGGGAAGGATGCAGGGAAGCTGCCTGTTGTTAGGTGGGGGCCAGGACATAAATCACGCATTTTCCTCGATAACGATAAACCAGATCCCTTTTCATTAAATAATCATTTTGTCTCCATAATTACCCTTTAGCTACTTCATCCACATACATCAAGGCGATGTACAAGCTCCAACAAGGGCTGGTCTCTGTGTTGGCGTGCACGATGTGAGCAATGGAGGGGTGTTAAAACCAGCCTGTTGGCTTTCGCGTCTGCATCCCGCGCTTTCCGCTAGCTGCCCATACGAGGCAACACAATCTCAGCCCGTTTCCGAGCTCGCGGTTTATCGTGCCGATTCACCGGTGTGAAATTAAGAAGCTCGCCGGATGAGTGAAACCACCTGGGTCTCCTGATGTACCAGCAACCAGGTCCCCCCTCAAACCTCCCCCCTATCTGGTCCTAAATGGTTTTACCCAAAATCACAGATCCCACCAGCCATATTTACTCGTTTCCCCGGAATTATTACCTTTGCTTCTGCTCCCTGTGCTTGTCCCTCGCTCCCCTCTTCAACCGCCTCTTAGCAGTAGGCCGCGCTGCTCATGCGTGAGCTAACTGGAACAGCCCGGACACTCGTTTTAGATATGATGACAGCTTACAGCAGAAAATCCCTCACTCGGTCTGAAGAGCTGTGACATGTTTCACGTAAACAGAGTATAAAATTAGTAAACACTGCTAAAGGAAACCATAAAAAAAACTAAAAGCCAAAAGGCATTTTCAGCTGATTTAAGCCTCTCAGCTAAAGCTGTTGTATGGTAATTTTCATAGGTTCAGTTTTTTTTTTTGAAGGAATCTACAGCTGCAGCTGAACAAACAAGCCTCTGAACTTGCCTTGATGTGTCGTCCATCCCGCGCATTAATCCCTATCTGTTTGCCAAGTGATATCTTTACCGTGGTGAACCGTACTGATGGGGTCACAGCCAGTATCCGGAAGGAGGCAAGAGTGAGGGCATGCTGGTTCTTACAGAGTCGTGAGCCCAACTGTGGTTTCCTTGGGTACACAAATCCGGTCTGGCTTCTCGCTAGCCATTAGTGGAAATAATTATGCGTGCTTATGGTACAGTGCCCCTGCAAGAGCACCAAAGAATAAGGCATGATGATGGAACGGCAAAACCGCTTGCCTTGAGGCTTTTATCGTGCTATCAATGGAGAGCTCATATAATGTGGATCCGGAGAGCCGGCCAAGACCCACTCCCTCGAGTGACCGTCCTTCTGGGTAGAATACCCCCTTGTTCCAATCTGTCTCGCAATCTACAAGCCCCCTGCCTGGTACTTGCGCTGGCTCGTTGACGTAGCAAAGTGCCGTTTGCCTTGGACACCCGGCGTTAATTTCGATTCATCATCTGCAGCTGGGCAGCTGCGTGCCGGAGCCATTTGGTAAGAACTGAAGAAACTGAGATGTCCTTCAGGGTATAGTCACCAACCCCCCAAGCCCACCCCCCCCCGGATTGGCAAAGATTGTGAAGTTGATTAGAAAAGCTGACTCATATCCTTAAAGCCTGACAGCACAGGTGGGCTGTGCGCAAAAAAGCACAGGGCCTTTATAAAATTTTCATGAGACGCTGTGCAGCCCAAACACAGAAAAACCGGGACCACTTTGAAGCGAGGGCCTGACTGATTTGGCTTTCGCAGACTATCCCCACATGAGCGTCATTCCAACATTAGCTCATTCGTGAGGAAATGTCCCGATGAATTTCTTTTGAATGCCTTTTTGAATAAATGTAACGGTGACGGTGTTTGAGACTTGGCCTTGCTTGCAACGTGCTTCCTCCATTAGCAGAGACCTCGATACGCCCTCACAGTGTCACGTGCTTTCCTTGTTCCTGCGTTTCGGAGTACTAAACCTTTGAGCACAGGTGTGATTTTAATTGGCTCATACTGGATCGATGCATAAAGTCAATATATACAACCACTGAACAAGCTTATCGAGCATGTGGTATTTACACATTGGGACTCGGAACCAGGGAAATCAGGGAAATGCTAATGTAACCAAATTAAAATTTATTTAGAGATTTTTAAACAGTTTGTAACAGGGCATGTGAAGCGAGCACACAAATATCAAGAAGCGCATTAGATATGTGCATAGCTTAGGTTAAACAACAAATGAGCACATTGCACATGGAGTGTTCTGGAATAATGTACTGTATATTTTGCGAATTGAGAATTTCTTATATCTGAACTGGGCCAGGGAACTGAAAACTGGTGTATGTACTAAAACAATGAAGGGGAACATGAAAAATACATTTAGAGAAACTCTTATCTACCATCCATCTATCTACCTATACACATGCAGCAAGGATGGACAAAATATCACCTAACAGTACATTAGAATAGAATAGAATAGAATAGAATAGAATAGAATAGAATTGAAATGCTTCATCAAGTTTCAAGGGTCTAATAAGAAGTTTGACCCCCTTCAAAACAGCTTCAGTTGGTTCTCAAACACAAGTCCAGAACTGTGTGTAATGAGATATTGGACTATTCTTCAAAAACAAGTTCTTCAGGGGGTGAAGGAGGTGAAAATTTGCCTCAATGTGCTTCTGATGAAACTTCAGTGGTGTTTATAAGTGTGATTTAGCTGCTTCAGAGCTAAATCCCCCTTTCGCATGGTGTTTCCATTATTTGGTACCTCCCCCATATGGATGTATACATACATGCAAACGCGTGCAGATACATACTTGCAGCACAGAGCTGAGCATCCACAGGCGGCTGTGGCATGTGGGGGTCAGAGCGACGGCAGGGGCTGGTAGCCGCAGCCTGATTTGTAGGCCGGTCCTCCTGCTGCGACTCAGCGTCTCGGGGCCCCAGATGCCAAATTGAATCACGGCACAGAGCAGCCTGCGCCAGGCTGATAATGAGGGGGACTGGGGCCCTGTCTTGCAAGAGAACATTTGGAGAACATCGAGGTAAATACGTGCTCCCATCCCCCACTGCCCCCGCCCGCACCGCCAGCCCGGGATGAACCACGACATCGTGGCACTGAATACGGAGACGGAGGCGTGTGTGGGTTTGTCAACCCCGCCGCCATCAAGGTCGCTCAGCAGAGTTCGGAGGTCACCGTTCTGCGGTGGCCACGGGCTGAATGCAGAGGGGTAATCATCAGACACAAGCTAGACCGCCTTCCCCCTTAACAACACATCTGCCACCTCACTAAGTGCAGCTGAGAGGCACCCGCCGGACACTGATAGACACCTCCCAGAGAAGATGGGGGTTTTATTTGCTTATCTTGTTGGGAATGGAAGAATCTCCTCACAGGGAGGCAAAGGAGAAGGTGAGGCATCTACCGTAAGGCCTGCTCCCTTTCACTCTCTCTCTCTCTCTCTCTCTCTCACCTCCTTTTTCAATTCAAGGTGTATGATGGCCAGTGAATAGGAGACGAATTGAGTACTGTACATATGCACTGAAACACAGACATCCACGTTGCATCACAAACCCAATATTACACTCTGGAACATTATTCTTAAATTGTTGCACTATTTGCCCACACAGTCATTCACAGACTGGCAAACCTCTCCCCATCTTCACTGCACAGAGACTCTGCCACTCTGGGTGGCTCTTTTTATACCTAATCATCTTACTGTTGCCAATTAACCTAATTAGTTATGAGATATTCAACCAGGTGTTTCATTTTAGCATTATACAACTTTTCCAGTCTTTTGTTGGCCCTGTCACTTTTTTCTTAACCAAAGATCTGCATGATTATATACAACGCACTGCTTACTGATGATTTGCTGATTAGATATTTCTTCAATAAGCACTTGTACCTAATAATGGAGCCAGTGAGTGTGTCTACATGTACATAACACATATTTTGGTCCCCATAAGGATAACAATTATATAAAAATCTGTGACTGCAATCTGAAAACTAAAAATGCCAAAAGTCTCCTACTTTGTTTCGGCACCTTTGCTTATGGTTACGGTTGAGCCTCAGTAGGAGTCAAATGAGCATAAGCACAGCTTTCACCATAGAAATGAATGGATAGTCCCCATAAAGATATGAATACATGGATTATGTATGTGTGTGTCGGGGGGGTCGCATAGATCACATTTGAGGACCAAATTGTCCCCAAAGTGTACTAAAACCCGAAATGTCTCTACTTTTGGGGTCCTCTTTTGAGGTCCCCATTTGGATAACCTCAGTTTTATAAAATCTGTGAATGTAATCAAAAAAGTAAAAATGCCAAAAGTCTTGTATTTGGGTTGGTTACTTATGGTTAAGGTCAGGGATGGGTAGCGGTTAAGGGTGTCATGATTGGGATTAGGGGGGTTTTTCTCATAGAAATGAATGAACGGTCTCCATTTAGATAGGAAGACCAACTTGTGTGTGTGTGTGTGTTTGTGTATGTATAAACAAGAGTATGTATTTTAATTGTATTACTATTTGGATTTTGGTGATTGAAGCAGAGTAATTCTTGTGTTTACACATCTCTCGAATTGTGGTATTTTGCCTGACACAAAAAATGTGACTCATCTCATTAGATACCGGCAGTGACACCAGTGTCACACACAATCACTTAATAAGGCTATTATGGCCCAATTAAAATGAGAAAATCTTCCCAAAACCAATCAATGCCTTTGCAGTTGCTGTGACTCCGGAAAAAGTGTAAGCAGTATAATTGTTTATCAAACTGTTCTATTTTGGGTAGGACTAGACTGGGTACTGACTGTGATTGATCGGCGGATTTTCTCGGCGCTTTTTTGACGTGACGTTCTGTTTGCTGGAGCTAGCCGAAGAACAGATGAAGCTCAGCTCGCTGAAGCTTTTACTTTCTTTCCTTTTGCCCGTGGCACAGAGATTCTAGTTTTATCAGTGACTGAAACGTTCTGAATGGTTTCTACACAATTATTGCTTGTCACAGCGGTTAATGCTCATGTCGACAAAACATAAATAAATTAGTGGGAATGAAATGCAGGTCAAAAGAAAGGTAATATTTTTAAATATCCACATCCGCTGCCGCTCTGTGTGTCTCCTGTTACCTTCTCCTGTGTTTTGTGGGTTTCCTCCTGGAACTCCAGTGTCCTCCCACAATCCAAGGGGATGCAGTTAAGTGAACTGGCCACTGTAAATTGCTGTAGTGTGTGATCGTCTCTGGGGGTGGGTGTCCCCCAACCTTCTGCCCTATGCTGCCCTATGGTTGAGAGATGGATGGATGGATGGATTAATTGGTAGATGGATGGATGGTGAATGTCTACATTCTGTCACTTTACAGTAAATTAAAGACACGAGCATTAAATAAAATAGCAGAATACAGTTATATAAAGTATAACAGCCATATTTCTAATAATGATTATGACCATGTTCCTGAAGTGATGTTCAGTGTGCTTAGACTAGGGGTTTCCAAACTTTGGTCTGCTGATTCTATTGGGCTGCAGAATGTTGGGGGTACAGTTGCCCCCCCTCCGTATGCATTCATGCCGTATCGAAAAAAGTCAAATTCCGTGACCCACTGAAGTACACCATTGGTCCCATAATTACATTTCATCATTTCATCCCCCGCCACGGTCAGCAAATGTTATCATCAGGGAACCCCCTCCCCCCCCCTTAATCTGGGCTTCCCGCGCCCCCCATGGCCACCCCCCTGCTTGTTTTACCAGTCCATGTGATTATTGTACGACGGTCCACAGACATCACAAGCTTGGGAGCCCCTAGGTGCCCAAGACAAGCAGAGACATTTTTTTTTTTTTTTACTTTGAATAATTTATCATATTTCTCTTTTTATATAACACCTGTTGCTCTGTGAAAAGGGTAGTAAACTGGCTCTGTCAGGCTCAGTGAATCGTGGAACCAGGCTGTTTAATCAAGCGATAAAAGAACAATTTCAGAGATGGGAGATCACAGCTTACATCAATGCAGACAAATCCACAACGCTGTAGGAGAAACAGAAAAATATGGATCTGGAAAAATTGAAATGTATTACAGTCATATCGGAATCAAAGGGAAAGGGAAAATTCTTTTTCAGACCTGATAATAGCAGTCAAGTGCTTACAGAGGCACACAATGCTTTTGTTACACGTATTATACTGATACTCTCACACCCTCAGTATCTCCTCCAAAATCTCTGCACACTGTGTCAGCATAGAATGTTTTTAAACTGGAAGGACTGGAAGGTAAAGGGGACCATGATGTAAAAATAAAATATTGCACTTGTGCACCCTTGTGTCATATCGGACTGAAGGCTGTGACTGCATCAGCAGTGAGAGAGACCCTTTGTTCAGTGATGTCTCCCTGACTCTGAATGTTATGATGATGATGATGATGATGATATCTCATGTCATGGCTCTCCTTATCTCTCTGCATTGGCTCCCTAAAGGCACTCGCATCAGTTTCAAGTCCTTGGTGCTGGTTTTCAAAACCATTAATGCACAGACACCCATCTCCATCGAGAGCCTTCTTAAGACCTACATCCCATCTTACCCTCTTTGGTCCGCAAGTCCACACCACTTGGAGATCTCTCCATCGCACGTGAAGTGTCACTCCAGATTGTTCTCATGTTCCCTGTTGATGGAAGTTTCTCTCCACCTTCAAGAAACACCTCAAGTCCACTCTGCTCCAGGAATCCCTAGCCTGATGTCTTTTTCAGTTCCCTGAATGTTCTTTATGTTGCTTTTCTCGTCACGTAGTTGCCCTATGGTTCCTGTTTTGTTATAAGATGCTACAGTATATGGCTCTTATGCTGCTTACACTTGTACCTGGGTATTCATCAGAAACTCAGCATAGCTGCACTTATGCTTATTTGACTCCTCCACAGCTGTATGTTCATAATATGCTATGAGCTTCACTTGTACAGTTGAAACCAGAAGTTTACACACTTCAGAAAAAGACACAAAAAATGTTTTGTTTTGTTTTTTTTTATCACTGTCGCACATTAAATCAGACTGATTTTTTTTCTGTTTTAGGTCATTTAGGGTCAGCAAATTTTTGTATTTGTTAAATGTCAGAATAAAGAGAGAGAATTTTTTATTTTTATTACTTTCATCAAAGTCAGAAGTTTACACACATTAAGTTTATTATGTCTTTAAACAACATAGAAAATTCCAGATGATTCTAGGCTAAGCGCTAGAAGCTTCTGATAGATTAACTGACACCATTTGAGTCAACTGGTGGCACACCTGTGGATGCATATAAAGCCAGACCTCAGCCTCGTTCTGTGACATCATAGGAAAATCAAGAGAAATCAACCAACACATTAGGAAAAGAATCGTGGAGCTGCAAAAATCTGATTCATCCTTAGGTACAATTTCCAGATGCCTGAAGGTCCCACGTTCATCCATTCAAACAATAATATGCAAGTATAAAAACCATGGGAGTATACAGCCATTGTACTGCTAAGGAAGAAGACGGAGTCTGAGTCCCAGAGATGAACGTTTTTGGAGCAAAATGTGCAAATCAACTGCAGGATAACAGCAAAAGTCCTTGTGAATATGCTGCCTGAAACTGGTGAACATCATTTTCCACAGTAAAACGAGTCCTGTACCAACATGAGCTGAAAGGCCACTCAGCAAGGAGAAAGCCATTGCTTCAAAACCACCATAAGAAAGCCTGACTACAGTTTCTGCACAAAGATCTTAATTTTTGGAGACATGTCCTGTGGTCTAAACTAAAATCTAACTGTTTAGCCATAATGATCAACAGTATATTTGGAGGAAAAGGGGGGAAGATTGCAAGCCTCAGAACATCATCCCACCCGTGAGGTACGGGGGTGGCAGCATCGTGGTGTGGGGCTGCTTTGCTGCAGGACGGACTGGTGCACTTCACAAGATAGAGGGTGTCATGAGAAAAGAAACTTAATTGGATGTATTGAAGCAACATCTGAAGACCAGCCAGGAAGTTAAAGCTTGGGTGCAAATAAGTCTTCCAAATGGACAATGAACCCAAGCATACCTCCAAATTACCTACAAAGAGGCTTGTCAACAAAGTCGGCATATTCGGGTGGCCGTCACAAAGCCCTGACCTCAATCCTATAGAAAATTTTTGCGTCACTGAAAAGGCAGGTGTGAGCAGGAAGGCCTACAAACCTGACTCAGTTACACCAGTTCTGTCAAGAGGAATGAGCCAAAATTCCAGCAAACTATTGTGAGAAGCTTGCGGGAGGAAACCCAAAACGTTTGGCCCAAGGGAAACAGTTTCTAGGCAAAGCTACCAAATAGTGCCTTTGATGAAAGTAATAAAAATAAAAAATATAATTCCCTCTATATATATTCTGACAGCTAACAAATACAAAACAATTGGTGATCCTAACTGACTAACTAAAACAGAAAAAGTTTACTCTGATTTAATGTTTGGCAGTGAGAAAAAAAGTTTTTGTGTACGTAAACTTCTGGTTTCAACTGTACATCGCATTGAAAATAAGCATCTGCAAAATAAAATGAATGTAAATGAAAATTATATTGTCCTGTTTATATTTAAAAAAATGTATAAATACTGAATTTATGTTTATTTCCAGACAACCTTTTTTACGATTATATCTGCATTTTATAAGTAAATATTTGTCAGTAAATATTTATCAGTGACAGTTACTGTGTTTGTGTGCTCTGTTGCAAGTAAATATTTTTGCAATTAATAGTATAAACAAATACTGAAAACGGTGACATTTGTGAGCACTTGGTTTCCCAGAAAAGATCATTTTAAATGACTCTGCTTCGCAGCTGACAATCCTGTGTTTTGTTAGGAGGAGCTAGACCTTTTATGGGATGCATGCCATCTTCGCATTTTAAGGACAGCTCTGTAAGGGGGCCTGCTGCCTTTTTATACAGTATGCGTCTGGAAGATGGATGAATGGATGGATGGATGGATGGATGGATGGACGGATGAATATAACATTTAATAATGCCGCCCATGTCAGTGTAATCCCCCTGTATTATTTATGTGTGGGACTCTGATCAGCTATGAGAAAACTTCCATTTGTTTAATTAAACTCTGCTGCCAATAAACTGTATTCGTCCATCTGTCTTATAATAGATTATCCTGGTCAGGGTTGCTGGGGCGTCCTGGAACCAACCCCAGGCAATATAGGGCACAAAGCTGGACGGGCTGTCAGCCCATTGCAAAGAACAGACACAAATGCACAAAGTCACACAGTGCAAACACTATGGGTAATATAGAGACACCGGAAAGTCTAAATTTGTGTTTTTCGGTTGCTGGTAGAAGCCAAAGCAACCAGACGAATCCGGCATGACAGGGAGAGCACTGACACTGCACATACACTGCACATAGGTGGGATTCAAGCTTCCGACCTTGGGCATGAGCATTAACGGCGCTAATTACCGAGCCACTCTCTTAAGCTACCCGGAAGACAAATCCGATCCCATCCCTAATGCCAAGCATAATTATGACACTACCCCTAGCCTTAATATCAATTATACCTGTAAACAAAACATAGTGGATCATGAAACAATACCTAACGTTAATGACAACTCTAAACATAGCAGTAGCCCTCACCCGAATGCTAATCATAAATTTAACCCTAATCCCAATCCAACTCTAAACCGAGCTCTAAACCTAATGTCTAACTCTAGCTCCTGGGAGTTTTACTTACACAAAAATGTTCTGAGGGCAGAACGAAAAATGATTGGTCCAAGCAATTACAAGAGGCAGGACCAACCAATCAGATATCATGGCCTTGCCTCCTCTAGTGGCTTGGACCCATCTCCTCAGCAATCTCATTGAACCAATCATTAAGCCCTCAAAACTCCCATGAGCCTAACTCTATCCTCATTGCCAACCCTAACCCCAGCCCTAAAGCTAACGCCTACTGTAATTCTAACCCTAATGTCAACTCTAAGCCTAATCCTAAGCCTAAACCTTATGTGATGATGATGATGAAAACCCTTTATTGCTGATGCAATACAACATGTCACTAGTCACAAGTACCAGCGAAATAATGGCCATCAACCCGACCATACATGTACACAAACATCCCATTATAGGGGGTAGACAGGTCAGGAAGACAGGGGATATAGGAAGAACAGAGAAAACTGATTTACATGAGGAGAGAGGAGGGGAATAAAAAAACAGCCCCCAGACTGTACTCCAGTAGGGGGAACATTATAGGAACCAAAAAAAAACACCTCAGCAACATAAGCACATGGTCACTACACCTTACAACATAATAAGTCGTGACTTGCAATAGGGGAGGGAATCGGGGGGGGTGGAGATAGTCCAGCCTAGACAAGCAGCCTTCCGGTCCCGCAGCTATGAGGCGCTGGGCACAGACCCGCCTGTTCAGGTCTAAACCTAATCTTAAACCTTAATACCCCCTTTGAACCTAAACCCAATGTAAATATTAGCCCCAACCCTGACCATATTGTCAATTCTAAAGTCAAGACATTTCACTAATGCCAAACCCTGGCTCTTGTTAATGAATGATCATTCTGAACTAAGACTCAATGTTAAGGAAGCTTTGCACACCAGTGGTCGGGGACTCTCAACACTTGTGGGAATGTGTGAAAAAAATAGCACTGAATTGCTTAGAAATGGAGGAGTTACGCTGTTTAGTAGCCAACAGGGAACCTGCAAGATGTTGCTGTTCAGCAGCCTTGTTTTTGACGTCCTGACCCTTGTGCTCTATGCATGTGAATGAAAAAGAATGAAAGAGTGTTTTCGAAAAATAAAGCAGAAGTAAGAGGTTATAAGTGTATAATTTGTTTTAAGTCCAAAAGTAGAAAATATTAGCAGAACATATTTTCCTACAGTTTTTCTTGGAAACCCACAAACAATTACACATTATAACCAAATAGTGATTTTATTTTGTGCACATAATAGGAAAGAAATCGCTGACAGTCTTCTGTTACGTTTTCATCTTTGAGTTCCCCCCCCCCCCACACCATACCCCTCTTCTGAAGGATCTGGAGCTGCCCCTGCCCTCATGCCAAACAAATCCCGAACCTGAATCCAAGCCTTAACCCAAAGCCCATAATTTACCCTGAAGCTTTAACCCAAACTTAAACCCTAGACTTAAACCTAATGACACATATCCCTCACCCACAATTACCCCTAATGCCAATCATAACCCAAAGTCCAGACGTTACCCTAATGCCAACCCATCCCTGGCATTTACCCTAATATCCACTCCTAACCCTAATTCCAGATCTATCCCTTGACTCTGTTTTACTCTAATGCTAAATCTAATGTTAACTCCTAGATTAGCCTTTCATGCTAAACCTATCCCTAAGCCTAACCCTTAGTCTAACCATATTGATCAAGGTATTTGTCAATAAATTCAAATGCACATGAGATAGTAAAAAGAAGGGCAGTCCAAGCAGAGCTGTCTGATAATAGAAAACCTCAAACAAAATACCACATGCAACTTCACACAAATGAACTTTTTCTGATCAGCCTGTCTGCCACAGGAAGTGACATCACACAGAGTGAGAACGTACTCAGACACTGCATTCACCCACTGCAGAGAGTCACGTCTGCTTGCTAGGCTAGCTGGGTTATCTGAGAAGCATTCCTACCGCCACTCGCACTTCCAGCAAATGTTATGAGACAGTTAGTGAAAATTGCACAGTGGCGATAATGTTTTTTTTTTTTTTTTTCTCTCTCTGAAAAAAGCTTTTAATTTATATCTGTTGGTGAGGGCAGAATTTCCCTTTTGTTTACCCACTGTGCAAGCTGCAGAATCCCGCCGTCACTTTTGCACCATCCATTTGGGCCAGTTAATTGTCAGACACCAGACAGAGAGTGGATGGAATGCTTGATTTTTAATGCAATGTATTTTAAGCAAGATTCAGAGCAGCGCACACTGATTGGGAAAAAATTTGGAAACCAGGGAAATTAAGCATTTAACTATCCACTGAATAAAACACAAATATAAATAAAAAAACTGGGCAACTGTGGCCCCATATGCAGATGCAGTATGAAAGAAACATTAAAGTGTACTTTGACATAAATGCATTACTTATGTTTTTTTATCCATTTTTGTTCGGTGGTATTCCAGTAAACAGGAAAGGGTGGAGCCTTCACTCGCCCACCCCCTCGTCCTCTGAGCTCCATAAACATGCTGAGCGGCTTTGGATCAAGGGAACAATTGAGGGCTCAGACCACACATGGCAGTTTCACTTACACAAAAATGTTATGATGGCACAATGAAAAATGATTGGTTTAGAGAGATAACCAATCGGATTGTAGAGGAGCTGGGTCAAAGCAACTAGCGGAGGTAGGAAAAGCTAATCAAAAGTCTTGGTCCCACCTCTTTCAGTTGCGTAGGCCCACCTCCTCTACAGTCTGATTGGCTATCTCTCTGATCCAATCATTTTTCGTTCTGTCTTCAGAATATTTTTGTATATCTAAAACACCCACGAGGGCCAAGGCCGTGGACTAGAGCTGTAATCGGGCCTTAAAAGTTAGGCCCGACAAGGCCTGAACCCGACAGAATTCAACACGAGCCCGACAAGTACATATTGATTGACAGCTTTTTAAAAGCCCGAACCTGTTTACAGCCCGACATTATTCAAATGTGCGTACGCACACAGCTCACGTGCAAGCCCGAGCCTGGCCTGAGCCCGTGTAAAATGATAGAGATCAAGCCCGAACCCGACCGTTCGGGCAGAGATCTTCAGCTCTACCGTGGACTGTGTCAGGCCTCATTAGGTGACTAGGTTACGTTCATTCAGAGCTCCACTTATTGCAGTGATTCTGTTTTTTTTTCCATAGAACAGGGCATCAGTTCCTCATTGCACCATCCTTTCAAATTCGTTTGGCGACTCATAGAGGAAGACGCTTTCATCTCTGCAACGTGTGTGAGTGTTAAGTTTGTTAAAGGCTTTCAAGGAAGAAAAAAACCTTTATAACCGCTTAGGGTCTCTTTCAACAAGGTGAACGCCATTGCATCTAGTTTCTGTGAAGCGCCCTCACACAAAGGCACATAAAACTTTATAAGGGCTGGCACAGCAGAGACAAGGCATGTTTTAGAACGCCATGCTCGTTAAGATAATGAAACACACAAAGGTGCAGAGCGTGCATTTCCCATTTCATGCTCCTCTGTGTTTCCCTGCCACTTTGAAGCTCAGTTCACTTTTGGCTGCTAATAATTAGAGTCCTAAACATGAGGAGCATCTCTGCCAGCTTCGTCATGATACTTAATTCACATCTAATCACCTGTTTCTAATGCGACCAGGTTCATCAAGATCGAAGGTGCTTCCTTTCATATGTGATGGTAGTTAGGCTGGAGTTTTTTTTCTTGGAAGGGTTGCAGTGGACAGAATGCTGTGAAAGTTGTGCTGCTAGTTCTGTCGCTATTTTTGCAGTGAAGCGATACGTTCTCCCCAGTCGTTGATTGGATAACTGCAGTAGAAGCACTGTAGCAACATACTAGAATATGCTGCAAATGCAGCTTGTGTTGTTTTTTCTTATCTTCCTTATGTTGTTCTCCCTGTTCAGACGGGCATGATGAAGTAAGTTAAAAACGTCACTAACGATCCAACAATAAAAAGAACCGCAGCACCATGGCTGGTCTGGGGGGAGTCCGGGAAACTCCGGCATCACGGATTAGCCGTTCCATTAACCATTTTTTTTATTTCAAATTATGTGCGATGCCGTATTTTCCAGCAATTTACCCGGCTGATGTCATCGCCCGGGGTTTGGCAAGACGGGGGGAGCCTCCCTTCCCTGCTGCGAGCCTCCTGTGTCCTCTTTGTTCTGCCCTTGGGGGGTGAGAAAGGCCGTCTGGGCAGGTGAAGCCAATCGGCGGTGATGATTCAGCCCCCCCATCCACGGGCAATGCTGGGGTGGCTAATTGGGACAATCGGAGAATTCCCTGCGGGCTGCCTTGAACGTGCGCAGGTGACGAGGGTCTGGAAACGTAATAATTTTGTTAACGCTGTAGCTTGCTCAGCAGTTCCGAAATTAGAATCCTCCCTCCCCAATAAATTTTACCACCAGGATGCACAATCTGGGCTGTGACATTCCTGGGCTGAAACTCAGTCCCACTCCAACTCCAGCACTGTCCACCACACAGATATCGCCTAACTTTTTCTGCTTGTTTTCAGGTCCAGATGTCACAACTGAAGACCCATATCAGCAAAGTGCCTGCTTCCATATCGCTCTGCACCTACACACACACACACACACACACACACACACACAGATCTTTTCTTATTTATTTTTCTTCCCTGTCCGTGCTGAAATGGAGCCTTTAGGTTTCATGTTTAATTGCTGTGTGGCGGCAGCCCTGTCCCCAGACAATTTCCATTAGCCCTGAAAGGGGAAACTCTTTATCTAACAAATGTACAGTTTGCTGCCTGGCCACTTGAGGCAGCGGTTTCTGTTCACAGTGAGATACGTGGGACTTTCCAATAAGCTTCCTGACCAAAGTTCATAGCCTATAAATTAGGGGGTTGGAAATGACAGAATATAGCAGTAAACCACGGGATTCCCTATAAGACCGTCTCTAATCTAGCAGAGATGACCTGTGACCTCTTCCTAAGAAATGCTAAGGAATCAGTAGCAGTTCTGCTTTTAAAATTAGATTAGAGGTTAAATCAGGGGCTCCTTAATGTTACCCTTTCTGATCGATCCATACAAGGTGCACAGTTTCCGCTCATGCTGTACCACTGATAGAAAATGAATTATCCCTCTCTATGGTTCTGTGAATGGCAAGAGCCAGCTGATCAGCTAGCCCAAAACGGTGCAGCACAAACATCTGCTCTGGTGAACGTTGCAGCCATCAGCGTCAGCATCCATGTTCCCATCTGCTTCGGCTTGGACGACTGTGCCGAGACAAAAAAGAACAGATTAATTTCCCGTATATATGCTGTCCGATCAGGTCCCTTTGGACAGGATGAGGCGTCGGCTTTCCAGGTCTGTGTCGAATTTCTTTCCGGGCAGCGTGAAGTGCTGCAAATGTCCTGCAATCGGATTCACTCTTGTCAACTTTCTCCACCATGTCAGGTGATTTTGTGTGTGTGTGTATGTCTGTGTGTGTGTGTGTGTGTGTGTTCAGATTCCACCCAGTAGCACTGCTTTTTTGTAGGGGGGTACCAACATTTTATGGGAATTTTATTGTGTATCGCTGATGATGTGCAACATGCAATAAAAGCATACGTGGTCTTCAGGTACCAAAAACTCTGAAGTTGCCTATTTGTGTGCAAGTACATTTTCGGGTGGTTATTCTGTTTTCTTAAACTATTACACTGGTAGCCATAAAAATACCAGAGAGCGAATAAGAAAATCCTTCTCATTTGGAACGACTGTAAGGGCCTGTTGGAGCAGTAGAATATGGGGCCTGTCCATTCATTTATATGGACATAAACCCAATCCTAACTATGACAACCTTAACCCACCTACCCTCCCTTAACCATAAGTAACACAGCAAAATACAAGACTTTTGGCACTCTTAGTCTTTTGATCGCAGTCACAGTTTTTCATAAAATTGTGTTTCCGCTTGTGGAGACTGGAAAATGTCCCCTGAAGGGAGGGCTGGGTGCTATGGCAAAATATTTCATCATGATAATAATTTTCATATCAAATCACATTGATATTTATCACGATATAATTCAAGTCATTATTTTTTTTTTGCCTCTTCGCTCCGTTTTTGCTTGAAATTCCCTTAATATTTCTCTTCGACGGATCCAGAACATGAAAAAAGGTGACAAATTCAATGGAGTGCAAACTGAAATCTAATTTTAATAAATGAAATTAAATTAATTTTGTCATAGTGTGTAATACTAGACAACACAGACAGTATGTTGCTAGATTTTTTTCTCTGCCTCCCGCGATGTTCATTCCAGGGATCAGGTTTGACCAGGACCAGGCATTAGGCCCAAAACGTGATATCACAAGATTTTCAAAGATTTTCACAGTATTAATATTTATCACATTATTCTTTAATTTGTTTGTAAGCAAGTAACTGGCGGTTTGGAGTTTTTATGTTCAAGATGACCAAATTGTTTTGCTAATAGTTATGGAGCAAGTGACAGGCATAATGAAAAATTATGGCAAAAACAGACTCGTGTTTTGATGCCTTAGCGTAAAAATTTTGCATTTTGACTCAGTTTTCTAAAAAAACAAGTGTTTAGGCTATATCATGACATGATATTCAAGTTGATGATAATATGAATGTCCATAATCACAATACAATTTTTTATTGTTATATCATCTAGCCCTTTCTAAAAAAAACAGGTTTTTATCACATTGTTAGGATATTTGGTCCCAATTTAGTAAATATTTGGTAAATCTTGCCAAAGGTACCAGACATGGTGTGTAGAAATAATGAGATGGACGTGAAAGTGGTTGACGGGCTTTGTGGACCACCCCTTTTCTCTGATGGGGCACTACACCCAAACAGAGTCCTTGGGCTGCAGGCTATCAGCAGTTGCAGCAGGTCTCCTGCGCTATCCGGTGATCACCAGTGCCTGAACATCAGACTCCGTTGCTCCTCCATGGTGCACTACTGGGAGTGGTAGGCATTGGTCTTTCTGCTGGAGGCTGAGATTGCCTCCCAGGCCAGTCCATGTCTCGTCCAGCCACTCTTTCACCCTCGCCAGCACGAGGTATCTGCTCTGATTTAGGGTTAGCTGCTGGTGATTGATGTCCTGGTGGGCTTGATTGTCCAGTGTTGTACTGTGCAGCCTTCTGGGGTAATGTTAGACCTGCACATTGAACTCCACCAGTGGACCAGCTGTCCCACCAGGTTGCAGAAGCTCAAGAACCAGATAAGGGATGAGTCATCCCTTCACATCTAGAACTGCCAATCGAAGAGGTAGGGATGGAAGTTCTTGCAGGTCTACACCACAGCTAGCAGTTCTGGTTGGGTTACGCAGAACCTGGCTCCTGCCTACTTAGGTTTTGGCTCAACCACACACCCTCTTCAGGTCCTGCCTGTGAATGCGTTACGCATGGCCCTTCATTGATAGCATTCATATCAAGGATGAATAGGAGGTAGGAGTCAAGGAATGCTAACACTGGAGCCTTGTGAGTGCCACATGGAGCTGGTTAAAGGTCCCATTGCAGGCTTGTATCTATACAAAACCACTGCCAGTTGTGCAGTAGCTTTACAATGCTGACAAAGCGTCAATAATATTACTCTAATTCCAGGAAGCTGTGCAGCTTCGCACAGTCGGCGGAACAAGCCAGTCCCACATAACTGCAGTTTTTTTGCGTCAGTGGCCACTGCCTCCCTGCTGATGATACGGCCCAAGAAGTCTGTCTCTCATCGGAGCCGCAACCCTACCAAGCGAATCACCGCGAATACAATTTTTAGGCTCCGCACTGCCTCAGCAAAGTCTGCAGCATGGATTAGCTGATCGTTGAGGTAGAATGATGCACTGGATTGGAGGACATATGCTAGGACATGTTCACTCAGCCTCTCAAAGGTGCCCGGCCCGTTACACATGCCGAACAGCATAACTCTGAAGTGCTACAGCCCACAACCAATAGCATAAACAGTCTTGTATCAATGTAAAAATGTGACAACTCATCCTCCTTGGTGATGAGGACTGCTGGAGCTGCCTAGGGGCTGTTGGATGGCTCCATGACCTTTGCCACTGCCATGTCTTGGATCCACTGCTCTACCTCTTTCTACTTCGCCCAAGGCATCCAGTGCAAATACAAATGGATAGGCAGGGTGTCTCCTGTGCTAACATTTGCTGTACAGTGGTAGGGTGCTGGCAGTCTTTGTTCCTGGTGGCGAAGATGTCCAGCTCAACCTGGAACTTGTCCCACTGCTCTGCTATCTAATAATGACTGCGGCACTGCAACAACTCATGAACAGCCTGTATTGTCTCAGGAGACTGCCTTGCCGTGGTGCTACTGTAACCTGTTGTCCTGATTCGGGTTACTCCTGTGTCACTGGTGGAGACTATCCCCTGGGAGTGGTAGGCATTAGTCTCTCACTTCAAGGTGGTCTTTCCTCCTCTCTTCCACTGGTGCTAGCCACTGCTGTTGAGCTGGAAGATCACCATGTTTGTACTGAGGTGTAGGGCTGCCCTTGACTCATTTATAGCAGCCCCCAGACAAACTAACAAGTCTAGCCCAATGATGAAGGGGTCAGCAATGTTGGCTATCCAGACGTCCTGCACCACTGCGTGCCCAGCCACTGTGACTGGCAGCTGCTTTTTCCCCTTCATGGCTGTGTGCATGCCTGTCACCGAGTTTAACTGGACGTTCACTCTCTCCTAGTTGGCTTAGTATCCCATAGACCAGGCAGTCAACATATAGGCTACAGGCCTCGTTCAGCTGGCCCACTCTGGGTGCAGCTGCAGGGGCTGGACTAGCACGTGTTGTGGGTGGTGCCACCCACCTGGCATTTCACAGCTGTCATTCCAGGTGAGGTTGCAGCATTTAGACGGGGCAGTTTTGAGTGACGTCGAGCTCCTTGAAGTGGAGACCGAGTGTGTGCCAGTGGCAGCGAGGTTTCTGGCTAGGCATAGGACCTACAACACACACATCTTTGCTCATCTCCTCTTCCTCGATGCTCTCCATGGTGCAGGCCTTGCTCCGGTCTGGGCAAGGCACTGTATCCCAGACTTCCTCAGCTTCCTCTGCCTGCTCCATCGCCACTGTCAGTATGGCTGGCTTTAGCAGGTGCACATGCTGGCTGGGAAAAGTGCTGGCAGGAAATTGTGGAGGTCTAGCTCATCCTGCGTCACCCAGGGAAAGTCAGGGTAGCCCCATCCAGCGTGTAGTCCTCCAGCTCAGTCACGAATGCCCTAAGACTTTCGCCAGCAAGCAGCCGCCTGTTCCCTCACGTCCTCTATGGGCTGCTGCCATCCGAACTGCGACTCCAGTGTTGTGATTAGGGTTCCACTGTCCCCTGATAGAGAGGCTTAGGAGAGCTTGCAGCGCCTTCCCATCCAGCGACATCGCCACGTGAACCACCATCTCTTTGGGGCGCCAGCTGCTAACCTGCACTGCCAGCTGGACCTGGACGAGGTAGGGTTCCAGGAACCCCTTTCCATTGTACCGGGACAGCTTCGGGGGGGGGGGGTCATCGCTGTTTCATGCTGCTCCTAGTCACGGCTCTGTTGATGGGCCTGGCAGGGGAATGCTAGCGCCGTCGGGTAGCCTCGGGAAGTCTCCTTGGGTTCACTGTACCCCAAGCTATTTACATTATTTACAATTGGCACCAGACCAGCATGCCCCCATGATGCCTGATGGACACCCCCAGTGCCATAATATACATAACCATGTACACACACACTCACACACATGCCTGTACACACACTCCTAATCATATCAGGTTCAGGTTTTTTCCAGGAGGCTCCTTTGGGACTCATTAACCACTTTTGTCATTTGTTTGAATAGATATCCCAACCCTCCACTGCACAGAGTAAACTAGATTGTTTTCTGTTGTATCGTTGCTTTTCTTGTGGATTTTTTCATCTGAAAACATAAAATAATATTTCATGTAAATATACTCAGTCTTACGTAATCTTGTCTCCTTCACAACGTCACGATGAGCTTGGAGCATAAGCCCGGACCACTGGGAAGGTCAGCAGTGCTCCATAGAGGATGTCCTTCCCAAACAAGGCAACACACTCACACACTATATTCACCCCACTCTCCATTTTCTTCACAGTGCGGAGAAACTAGAGTATGAAGAAGAAAGCCACATGAACACAGGGATAGCATGGTAGCTTCACACATTGAGGCCCCCAGCCCTGTAGGTGTGAGACTGTAGTGCTAATCACCATAAATGTAAATATGCATTAACACACACAGACACACACGAGATTTGTATCGCAGAAAGTCTTGAAACATCGATTCAGTAAAAATATTGCGAATGTATAGGTTTCATAACCAAAATCATTAGTTTATTAATTTACTTACTGTATATCATATTATAAACAACCAGTGGTTTAAAGTAAAACTTTCATCTCAAATAAAAAAATTTAAACCCAAATTATTGTTCTAAAAGAACTTTTTTTGAGTTATAAAGTTAATTGACAACAGTCTCATTGGGTGCTTCTTAATTAGCAAAACCTTTGCATTAACATAAAACGCCAAACGTTTGCATTTATTGTTCCTTTGGGACTACAATAGCAATTAACAGCAAAATGGCAAGAAAATAACTGAAGGAGTCAGCCAAAAAACTATGACAGTTAATAAAAACAAAATGTCTGTGTGGACATTATGTGTAGATTTTAAACCTTGCTTATCAATTGAATTTTGTTATGAAACCAATAAATTTGCAACATTTCTAGAAGTAAATTAATAGAATTAAGCGAGCGCCCCAAGACTTTCCTTGAGCACTGTATATCTTATTTTGTCAGTAGATACATTTTATTATTGATTTTTTTCTTTTTTAACATGCTACAAAGGCTCTGAACACAGCATACCTCTCCAAGGCTATGACAGAGGAATCCAGCGCTGAGGCACTCTCATATGCAAAGAAAGAGACATGCGTTTGATGAAAGACCAACAGCTCGGCGGACTGCTGCCCCCTGTCCCCCAGGAGAACTAACTTCACCCCCTTACTGTCAGCTCAATCGCCTACAATGTAGAACACACTCTGTCATGCTCCGTGAGTCCTAGTCTGACTCCAGAGAAAGTTGTGCGGCCCGTTGGAAATGTCAGTTGGTAAACATGGGTAGGTGGAAGTTCTGCAAGCCCATCCGCCTGGTTCAGTTGCTCTGCAGGTAACACTGCTCCCACTTTGTTATATATGCCTTTTTTGTTGTTCTTGTTTTTCCGAGCAGCGCCATAAAGGCCAGAAACGTGTGGTTGGAGGAGCGATGCGTCAGCTGTGTTATTTATTCTCCTCTCCTGCAAAGCAAGGCTGTCACTGCAGAGCTGCACAGGGCCATTGAAGACGTTGTGTCAGCAGCTGTTAAAAGTCCTGATTCTCAGACCGCCGTGTTTTCGGCACGTATGTTTGCACTTATGGAACCCTTTGACTTTTCCTTTATTCTGTATGGTTTGTGCACTTGTTTTTCTATTGAGGGTGGCTTACGAAAACACACTAAGTGCCAGTGCACAGATACGTGGTCGATACCATCAGATCCGGTGCTTTAATCAACATTTTTCATTCAGCTGCTCACATATGAAAGGGCACCCTCTAGTGGAGTAAGTTGGCAGCGACAAATTCAAGAAATAGTGCCTATTAACCCTTTGACTGTGTTTAGCAGAATTCAAAAGTGCAATTTCCCCCTTTTTCTATGACAGCACAACCATGGGTTTTTACAGTTGGATCTGTGTTGTGAGCATTCCCTTCTATTCAGAGGCCATTTTGAGGACAATCATCACTCCATAAGTCAGTAAAGACTCAGAGCACCTCCTATGAAAAGTGCCCCCCTTTTTGAAAATGGTACACATTTGATTTGCCGGCGCCATACCCCACACACTTCGCAGGAAATTCCGAGTGTGTTTACCGACCCCCGGGCAGTGCGTTGGGGCTGAGTGCCGCAGCTGGTTTGTCTGTGGCCGTGCTGTTTGCCGCCCGAGGGGCTTCACAAACGATCATGAACGATGGGAGACGGCACGGCACTTTGTGTCTCCATAATCAAAAATCAGAGCCATTTCATGGTAGTGACAGGGGCATTGTGAAGACTCAGTGACACAGGGAATAGTAATTGCTAAAATGTCTTGTAACGGAATAAACAAATTAATGTATTGTGCGATACAGAGTATGATTGTGTGTGCGCATGTGCGTAAATATGTCCTGCGATGGATGGGCGTCCCCTCCAGGGTCTGTCTACCAAAGCCTCGTTCCCTGTGCTGCCTGAGATAGGCCCCAGCCCGTCACCCTGACCAGAACATTTAGTTAGAGGATGGATGGATGAAATTCAGTATTTGCCCTGAAATTAATAAATGTCTATGTAACATCTGGATATCTATATGGCCTACATGTGTGTTTTATTTATGCAGCATTACTGAAGGTTTGTGCATAGTCGCAGTCCGTTTACCGGCAGGTGACAGGTGTGAATGCTGGACGTTTCCTATTACTCTGCTTGCAGACATGCAGCCCTCCCGCATCTCACGCTGCACTCCGGGTGGCTCCCGTCACTGCGCTCGGCCAATGCGTCTCCTTCAGGTGCTCCTTCAGATTTGCTCCTGTCCTGAAAACACAGCAAACCTTTCGATTCTGTTTGCAAATTCTGCTTCACTGTACTGAGATACCTGTTTGTGAGACGCCTTGTGCCCACAAAAACAGCTGGGTACTACAAGAATACAATTTAGAAATCAATCATGCAAATGATTGTTGCACTTTATTTTAGTTTGGAATCCTGGCTAGGATGGCATTTCCTTGCTGGGACCCTGTGCGTTCTGGCATGCATCCTAGATATGGATGGATGGACAGACGGATGGAATTGATTGTCTATGCTTTACGACAATTCCAGTCTAATTGCTCCTCAACTCACTGGTGTAGCATGGTTTTAACTGAAATAAAGTAGTTCCTCCATGTATTAAACGGTGATTAATCTTTTCCCTGGTTTTCTTCATCATTAACCGGTCAAGTTTGCCTGTTCAGGTAATGCAGAAGTGAATCCACAAAACGTTTCCAGTGCCAGTGTCCAGTGTGACTTTGCTACTAGTTCAGGGACTCGGGCATCATTAGCAGTAGCTGGCGGAGTTTGACATGGGCGTGACTGACACTACACGCTTCCTTTGAATTCCACAAAGTCTCTCTTCTGACATCTGTAGAAGCCCCCACCCTTGAGAAAGACGTTGCTAGGCAGGGCTTGTAAAGAAGGCTTGTAGTTTTGTCTGACGGCTCCAGTGTGCTATAAAACCCATGCACTGTCCAGCACCATATGGTCCGCAGCTCGAAATTTTGATATAGCTGCTTTTGGGTTTTCTTGACGTCTCCTCCACACTCTGACAGAAGTGGCATCCAGCCTAATGCTGGGCAGCACTCCTGAGCCTCACTGCTGCGGCATTATGAACAGCAACGATATGTCACTGGCGTCCGTAACAAACCTCGGCGGTTCCTTGTGTTTTATTTATGGTTCCCGCTAGGCTGGTCCTCCTGTGTTTCAACTCCTCGGCCTGGTTGTGAAGAGAAGTGAGGAAGTTGTTAGCTGAGACAGAAGCCGGGGCTTAGGATGCCTTCCGGATTTTTCTGTTTACGGAGAAGTAGGTAGCAGTGATTTTGAAAAAAGGCAAAAACAGGAACTTACACAACTTAAAAGAAACCTTGCATTTCACATTATTTCTGGAGCTTAAGGACCTGACAAAATCGAGCTGTTTAATAGCTTTTTTTTTTTAAGATCCACAAAATAAATGCATTACAAACCTCCACCACCGACCTCCATTTCCCAAACTACAGCTAGGGGAGTTTGGCAGTATTTCTCTGTGTGGTATGATCCTACGGTATGTTACACGGGCAGGACAGTAGCCCTGTCTCATGTAAACAGCCCCGCAGATGCTAAAGGTGAGAGGAGATGATCACATGGCTTCAAAATGGCACCAGCAAGGTCATCTTCTCATCCTGCTGACCCATAACAGCCCTTCAAACGACCGCATGCTGCCAGAATATCACACACAACTCAACAGTCCCTGTAATTTCCAGTCACTTTAATAACCTTTACATGTTCATTACTTTTTTTTTGGTAATATACTTGCAATACTTTGGTTTAACGACTTTAAAAAATAATTGTATTGAAAGGAGTGGGTGATAGTTTGTTTACCACGTTGTTGACCCATTGGACCTTTAAATCTGCAGCCACTATTAATTTAAGATCAAGTTACTCCGTTTGTGCCAATTACTCTTGTAATATTAACGTACTGTTATTACATGAATCCATTATGATGATGATAATGATTATTATTATTTTGTTGCCGCTACTGTTATTGTTGTTGTCGTATTCATAGGCTACAATATAAATTAATAGCAATGCCAACAGCACATGTCCCTTATATTAATGCATTATTTCTCCATCCTCAAGGATCCGTGAAGCCAGCGTCTCCTTGGGGTCGACACGAGACACTTTGTAAATGTGCTAGATGCATGTCGATCCCTCTGTGTCTGTGAAATAACCACAAGGCACATGACTTCTGTCCTCCATTTCCGCGACACCGGTGCCTTCTGGGGCAGCTCGACGGCGCAGGCTGGAGATGGTAACCTTTAAGGCTGGTGTGTGAGCTCCGGTCCTCTTTGAAGGAAAGGTCATTGACACTTTGATGAAAATTAAAATGTTTTAACCCGTCAGCTCAGGAGCCTCCCGTGAGCTCCCAAGATGAATAATCATGCCTTATTTATGAAGGAATGTCACTTTATTTTGTCCTCCAAATATTTTTCCAGGAGAGGGTACGAGGAGCAGAGGATCTGAGTGATCGGTGACGCGTCGGTCTTCACTCGACACTTCGCTTAAACAGACAGGAGGTCAATAATACTGAATCGGAAATTGTGTCAGTGCAATTGGCCAGTCGATTCATGTCATCGCTGCCTTATACTTAAACAAGTTATCAAGCTGTAAAGTGATACAGTCTACAACTGTAATCCGCAAACTAAATAATGGCACTGACTTAAAAAAAAAAGAAAAAAAATGTGAAATATGCATTCTTCAGTCTGAGCTGTCAGTGTATTTACTCGGAAAGCCAGTCTTAGACATGCAGATGAGGTTATGGATATTGCCATGTGTGCGACCGCGTATAATGCTGGTATCCACTCGTTCAGGCTGTCATCTCTGCCATGCGCGTTTCTGACACATAACAGCGCAGAATATTGAGTCTTTAAAACCCTGCCTCGGATTTGCAGCCCTTTAATTAAGGTTACAGGAAACTGCGCCGTTTGTCATCCTCTGCCATGTTCCTCGGGCTTTCCTTAAAAAATTAATGAATAATGCCACGCTTCTGTTTACGTGGGTGAAACATTACTGCTGCCCCCTTAAAAATAAATAGATAAGGTGCAGATCCTATTTACGTAAGTGAAATCTCACACAGAAATGCGGATTACATATAAGGAACTGAATGACCCTGTATGATGATGTCACCTGTTTTTAATTAGCATTATTATGCTTGTCAGCGTCACATTTTTAAATGAAGGAGGATCTGTGTAAGCGGTGCCTGCTTTCCCTTTCCATGCAGTGCCACTGACAGTGCATTCTCAACTTCTTCCTCTGTGCCTAACTGTCCGAGATTATCAATGGTGCACAAATCTCAGCCGGGAGTATGTCACACTGAGTGTCATACGGGCCACCTAATGACTTTGTGCTGGAAGAATACGTACTGTCCAAACACATTACAAAACCACACTCACTCATACGTGTGTGTGTGTGTGTGTGTGTGTGTGTGTGTTTGCGTAGTGCTCTTCCATTCAAAAACAGCCTGCAGGAAGATTTTGCAGAATACACCATCAATGGCAGTAAGGACGTTCTCTAGAAAAATATCAATGGCACTTGGAGTCTTGTACAAACCTGCTGTACAGCATAATTTAAGTACATTTCTATCCCATTTAATGGCTGTGATTCAGTGACAAAACACTTCTCAGAAAATGTGTACATTAACACCGGCTTCTTTTCAGACGGGACATGAAACCATCGTGGTTTCTTGTGTATTTGCAGAAATTACACATTTAGAAGGTTCTCTCGCTACCATTGTGGGAAAAACAAACAAACATGAAAGCAGAAGTGTGTGGGCATGTTATCATTCCTGTCTTCTAATATATAGTGGCAGACATCTTATATATATAATGGTATATGCATGTTATTATGTTTCTTGCTTCCTGGGGGCTTTTTGAAATAGTAAAATATAAAATGTTACAACCTCTGTCAGCCAGCTTCATGCTTTCTTTGTAAAAAGTGGCATAATGACTAGTTAAAATGCTTTATGAACAGTTGAACAGTTAGTTCTATTGATATTATGGCGTCTTAGATTTAAGGTGCAATTCGCAAATAGCGCCCGGCGTTTGAGTTGTGTATGGTATAACTAAATCTGTTGTATATCTCTCTAACCAAGTATAAGTATCAATTGGAAAGAATCTAATGTAAAAAGAGAATGAATTCAGCAACAAAAATTGATTAAAATATAAATTATCTGATAAATTGCTTTTCATTAGAAGGTATGGATTTTTTGAAATGCCCAACTTATACACACGAGGTACTAAAAAATTCTGATTCCCTGACTGTCAACAGACATGAAAAAGCTCAGAGATTTAGTATCAAAATGCATGTCTTTGTGTTTTTTCTCTGGGCCAAAAAGCTGCCAGCGTGTTTCTTTAGATCTCTATTATCTCCGTGGATGGTTATCTGCTTGGGGTGCGGGGCAGGAGCGCGTGCCTGTCTCCCGTCCAAATTCCCCTTGTCCCCGTGACAGCAGTTCCTGCCGTAGAGTTTCGCATTTGGTCCTGTGCTCTTCTCTGGCTTTCAGCTGGGCCGTCAGAGGCTCAAGACTCCTCAATTGCTCCTGTCTGGGAGGATAACCATTGTAAGAAACCCCTCAGCCATAATCACGGGGCTGCCAGCCGAGGAGAGTGGCTTCGCTGGTGCATTTTCGCACCTATTACTGCTGTAGCTGCATGGCTTCATGTCTCAGCCTGCTTAGGTGGGTGGGGTGGGGTGGGGGGGGGGTGAGGGAGAAGCCTTCCATTACCACAGAGTTAAAATGTCACTCATGCATGTGGGCCTCATAGATATGGTCAATTGGGTGTTCGCACGCTCCTGGACATTTGGGTTTATAGCTCATATTCTCCGGCTGCCATTTTGAGAGGTCAAGAACCCTTCCTGCTCAATGGCAAAACAGTTCTGATCAGATATTTTACTGATCTTTGGGGTTTGGTTAAAGCCCCATAATCTCGGTTGCTGGATAAATGAAGGCTTTCTCGTGTAATTTACGCTATCAGAAACAATATTCGCCCAGACGCTATGCGAAATTATTAACTAAATTTGTCTGTCTGTGCCTCTATTTGCTTAGCTACGTGTTTTATTTTGCAGTAGAGCAATTAGAATTAAAGGATTTCACATGGCGCAGTGGAATTCCACACAGTAGGTTTTAGTCTTACACCCCATGGGTGTGAAAGTAGATCCTGTGGTGAGGTGTGTGTGAGTGTGTGTGTGTGTGTGTGTGTGTGTGGGGGGGTATTTCTGGGCTTATTTCATTTATAAATCCCTTTGAAGTGCAGCCCAGGACCTGAGGCGATGACGTAACCAGTGTCTAGAGGTGCAATGGGACAGCTGCAGCAAGACGTCACACTCTGCCGTGGCTGAGTGATCTTGGCGTGAAGTTCATGTGACGGAGGGGAACGATTCCCATCTGTGCAGTTATTACGCAACACTGTCCATGCTTGCCGCACGTCTGTAACAGCCAAAAAGCTAAGCATGGGCATTGCCATGTGAATTAAAATGATATTGATTTATTGACTCATGTGGCGCAGAGGCAGCTCTTCGTATAACACTGTGGTCACTCCTCCAGGGCTGGAGCTTTCTTCCTCGTACCCCTCCCCCGTGCTCTGAGCATGTGCTGCTTTTTGTTGTTTTTCTAGTACATTCTCTGTCTCTAGGGTCGACATTTTCAGGGAACTTGGGGTCCCTCCTGTAGTCCGAAAAGAAGTGTCTCAGGAGAAGTGGTGCCTTCAAGATCCCCTTATTGGGTATGAGTACCTGCCCTGTGATGGGTTCGCATCCCGTTCAGGGTGTCCCCCACCTCATGCCCTGTGATGGGTTCGCATCCCTTTCAGGGTGTCCCCTACCTCCTGCCCTGTGATTGGTTCTCATCCCTTTCAGGGCGCATCCTGCCTCGTGCCCTGTGATGGGTGCGTATTCCTTTCAGGGTGCATCCTGCCTCGTGCTGTGTGATGGGTTCACATCCCAGTCAGGGTGCCCCATGCATCGTGCCCTGTGTGGGGTTTGCATCCCATTCAGGATGCCCCCCCCCCCCCCCAACCTTGTACCCTGTGCTCCCTGGGATGCACTCCAGGTGCACTGGATAAATGGTTAAGGATGGATGGATGCATTTAATGAATGATCGATGCAAAGTATTAAATGTAGTGGGATTGCAGGTCAAAACGTCTCCACTTATTTTCAGGTAGTGGATTCCATTCGAATGTTATGTTGCACTCGTCCTGGTGCCATTAATCCTATAAACTGAAGACAAGCACGTTAGTGGCTGGAATGACTAGCCGGGCATCACAAATTTAGTAATTCTGTTGTTCACTTCCACGGTGGATGATACATGATGGCAGCAAGTTCTTTCAGCATTATATTGCTCAGGAATGGCAATCTGAGGCAATAAATTAGGTCAGCAGTCTTTACAAGATACTCCGGGGTCACAGTGGTCTGTGGTGGGAAATGACATATTGTTCTAACGTGGTAAAGCAACAACAGCATTTGCATTCATGGAAAAGAATTAAATATTGTCCCGGACAACAGAAACAGGTAAATGTCTACTTCCCTACCCACACCAATATAAGTGTCGTTTTGTCCCACAAACACAGACACAAAAGGTAGCATTTAGCACTGCAGACAGAAACACAAATAAACGTAGCATTTAACACCGCAAAAACTGACACCAGCATTATTTAGCACCACAAACACAGGCGCAAACAAACGGAGCATTTATCGCCATACTCACAGATACTGGCATAGCATTTAGCACCACACTCACAGACACAAACATACCTTCTAGCATCACGCTCACAGGCACATGCATCATTTAGAATCACACAAAGACACATAGCATTTATCACCACATGCATTAACACAAACGCCACGCAAGCTATCAAAACTCACACTTTGAGTTCTAAAAGAGCCCTTTTGAGAGATGGTGTAATTAGTCTGAAAGTACAATATTTCAAGTGCCGTGTGGCCTTACAGTCACCTGCAAGTCGGAATTTGATGAATGACTAATTAGGCCCCTTTCATCAGCTTAGGCACCTGTAGCGAGCATTATTCACAATAACCAGACAGAAGCAGTTGTATCGGAAACCTTCAGGTTATATCCTGAATATCTGCAGCATGGTGATCACCTGACGTACACATTCTAGGATGGAATTAGTGGTTGCTGTTCTGATAGTGGGCTATTATGGCTTGAAAATGCACAGTAAGATATTAGTTAAGAACCTGGACTTATAATGTAGTCCAGGTGCCTTTTAGTTATGTTCTAAAAATACCCAAAATGCTGCAGCGAATATGCATTTATGATCTATCCATCTCCCATAAGGATTCATCCTGGTCAGGATTATGGTGAGCCTGAGGTCTATGCAAGGGAGCAGAGTGCGTAACACAGGCTAGTTTCAGGGCACTCAGACACTATGGGGAATGCAGAGATGCTGATCTGCTAATCTGTATGCCTTAGACCAGTCTTTCCGAATCTGGTCCTCGGGGACTGCAGCCGATCCATGTTTCTGCTCCCTTCGAACTCCCGGTCAGACGCTCCACATTTCTGGGAAAATGGTCAATTTGTCTTCCAAATATTTATCTAGGACCGGGTATGAAGTGAACAGGAACTGCTCATTTTTGCTCACCAACCTTCCCCAGCTTACCAGGAACTAGATTGGGAAATTGATTTAGGCAGAGGAAGGACACTGGTGGAAACTGGCATGATACAGGGAGAACATGCCAGTGCCACACACAGGTTCATATTCTAAGTGGTGAGGTCCACTGAGCCACATGCGTAAATACATAATATACACGTTTATTAAACGGCAAGCTGTGTGGGTTTCCGCAATGTGCCTTGGCGATACTGCGGCCCTTCAAAGCATACACACGTGCTTTAGCCCCTAGGTACTTCATGTTTCAGTCATGTAACCAGGGGGTGTTACTTGAATGGCTGATATTTCAGGAGAGGCGTACAACAATAAGCCCAGGAAGTGCCACGTTCTTCATTAGCTGGTTAGCCAAGGTTCCCCACACCACGCCGCTTGGCAGGAAGCATGCGTACGAGAGCGCCCTCCAGGTACTGCCTCCTTATTATAAAAGGCGTTGAGCAGCTGGACCCCTTCGGGGAAGGGGGGGGGGGGCATCGATGTGCCTATGATGTGCGTGAAATCAGCATGTGATTCTTCTTGGCCCCAAGAGCTTCAAAAGCGTAGCAGATGGGACCGATCCATAGGCTCTGCTGCCAGTACAGGGGGGGGGTGGCTGTGAGGAGAGGAGCTCACCTCAGTGGGCCTACCTCGTCTCAGCTCAGTGCTTGGCCACCGTGCCCCCCCCCCCCCCAAGACCTGATACACACAACTGTCGCTCAAGGAGGGAGTAAATGCTACGGTAGCGGTTGAGCAGGTGGTCCACGTGTGGGTGAGGTGCAGCGCAGGTTTGGTTTCAACACCAGAAGGGACCAAATCGTCTCCGATCCCCCCACTGGTAGGGACACGTCCTTCTTATCCATACCCAAATCTATGCCCTTGGCTGGCCCACATCTTCAGAGGGGTCCCAATGACGATGAAGGAGCAGGGGAAGGAGGGAGGGAAACATGGGAGAGGTGCTGC
Source organism: Mormyrus proboscirostris (assembly GCA_026779585.1). Classification (NCBI taxonomy): domain Eukaryota; kingdom Metazoa; phylum Chordata; class Actinopteri; order Osteoglossiformes; family Mormyridae; genus Mormyrus; species Mormyrus proboscirostris. The sequence continues at coordinate 12,419,416 of JAODKF010000045.1, read as the reverse complement.
CCTGGTCAGATGGGAGGAAGCAATAGGGATTTGTGTGAAGGAGGGGGTTGATGACAGCAGAGTGGAATTATAAACAGACCAGGCATCCATTTTGGAG
>JAODKF010000045.1:12383736-12404241 GCA_026779585.1 Mormyrus proboscirostris | reverse complement strand
TACTACAATGGGACATGATGCAATTTCAAGTTTATAATTGTGTATCTTCAATTTGATGTTACAATTTCATCTACAAAATAAGTATAATTGAAATCAGTTACATATTTCCATTCTTTAGACAGTTGTTGGAGGTGTTATCTGTTTTGTCACATGACTTTGGGACCAGTTAGTACCCGTACTTTGTCTTGGTCTTGACTCGGTCTGTCTTGGTCTTAGTCTTGGTCTTGTCTTGGTCTCGATACCCCTTGGTAGTGTCTTGGTCTTGGTTTAGACGGTCTTGACTACAAGTCTAGCCTAGGACCCCCAGATAAGTGAATCTGTCCCTGTATGTATCATAGATGCTTGGCAACAATCAACAGGAAATATGGATGGTGACTGGGCAGAAATGGGGCTAAACTCAGCACAGTCGTGAACTCAAAAATCAATTAAAAGCATTATGTCTTGACTAGTACCGATGGGAATCCAAATTCTCAAGTGGCTGTTGTGGACCCACTTTGTGATCCAGATCACACTAATGTACACAAATCACCAAGGATGAGGAACGCATAGAACAAATGAATATGGATAATCATGGTCAGCTGACTCTCCTTACCTGAGGCGAGACCCACAAACAGTACTGTACGAGTGTTCATTGCAGGAATGTACAACCTTGGCTGTACAGACATTCCACAGCAGGATTTCAATTCCACAACAGTTATATTCATTTAAGACGCACGTGGGCTTTAAAGCATCATTTAAATTGCATTTATACAGCATCTGCACAGACTGCTAGCAACAAGGTTACTTAACCCTAGTTCACAACAGCTCAGAGGACCAGTTTGCTCAGACTGCCTTTTTCATATTTACATGTGCCCAATGTCACTGGGCCAAAAAATGTTGCTGGCGGTTATTTCCTTGGATAGGAAGCAAAAACATATGCATCGACTCCTCATCCTCCATCTTGTCCTGGCATAACATGCCTGGTTGCAACTGCTAACTAAAAAAGAAAAAAAAAAACTCAGGGAAGCCACCTTGTGGCATTTAAGGCCTTACAGTTGGCTGGGAACATACCATTATTTTCTTGCACTTTTTCATTTACATTTCAACTAATGTTTACTATAATTGGCTTGTCAGGGTTGGTCAGTTTGTTTTGATGGGGCCCCTCTGAAATGTTTACGACTCGATAACCTTTTAATCCCTTTTAATCCATTGGGGAAAAGTATGCTCCTATACTCTTAAGTGTAAAAATTAAACAAATACGCAACGGGCCTCACAATGGTACTTTGCTGCATCAAAGGGTCTCAGTGCTGTCTAGCTGGGGCAGTAATGGCTGAAGGGGGGAGGAGGGGGTCAGGTTACTCTAAGTGTCCGATGTCAGTGATGATTTGATTAAGGGTTTGAAAGAATAAACCCTACTCTTTGACAAGGGTGGACTTAGGCTGCAGCAAAAAGGACAATTAAATGTAATTACCGGTTCTGCTGAACCGCGTGCGCCCCAGCGGTGCGATGAAACTCCGGAAAACTCCGGAAACACGAGGCGGCGACACGAACCCTGAGCCACTTCGCCTGCCCGCAAAAAAAACCCAAGAGATGCTTGTTGCTGATTTAATGCATTACATGAAGTTTTTGTTAATGAAACATCCTGCTCACATCGTGCCCACCATTTTCATAGCAGCTGGTACCCCCAGGCCCAAAGGTGAGTCAGAGGCTCCTGCGTGGATGCATTCCTGTGTTCTGACTTGGTTTTCACAGTATCCCAGTCCACAGAGGGCATCAGTGTGATTAGATATACACCCTGTTAGTTCTTTCTTCCTTATGAAAAGCCAGTGATATTTGCATCCTCTCTGTCATTCATTCCAGAAAACAATAAAACTTTGCTGTCTTCCACGGTGGTTCTATTTGCTTTCTAGCCTTGATAGTCTTTAAGGGATAAAGTCACAATTATGCGCTAGTAAAGAGCATACCTTTATAGCATTGTCTATTGCCTCTTATACCTTACTCACCTCTTTGCACCACCACACATTAAAAAAGGCAAAGCTACACAATGAAATACAGCCAATTCCACCTGAAGACACACTTAAATACTTACAAAAGCTTTCACAGGTAGAGGGGAGTCATCATATTAACCTTTTTTAATAATTTGTAAGACCACTTGGAATACATGTGGCGAGACAGACAGACGAACAAAAATGTCTTAATTAAGACTTCCCAGTGTGTCACGGCTAATCTGTGGTATAAAAGGAGACATTTGTAATTTTGGCATTTGCCAGTGGCAAAGGATATTACACGCTAACATCAAGTGTCGGTGGGCTTGCTGCTTCATGTTTACCATCATGAACTAAGTCAATGTTTCCCAATCCAGTCCTTGGGGACCCGTATCTTATCCACATTTTTGCTCCCCCCAAGCTCCCTCCCAGTCAGTCCATGTTTTTGCTCCCTCCCAGAGTAAAAATGTGGGCTGTCTGTGGGTCCCCAATGTCTGGATTGGGAAACACTGAACTAAACACATGTGCTTCCTTGGCTCCACATTCCTGACGTTGCTTTTACATTTTATATTGCACTATATGGCCCAAAGTACACAGACCCCCCCCTATTGATTACAGGTATTGGGTGATTAAACCACACCCAATGATGACACAGGTGCATAATTAAGCGCACAGTCATACGATATTCAGTAACAAGCATAGGCGGCAGATGAGATTGCTGTACAGAAGAGGTTAGCGACTTTCAACTTGGCTCCATTATAGGATGCCATCTATCCAAATTTCACCAAATTTCTGCCCTGCCAGAGCTGCCCTGGTCGACAGCATGTGACGTGATTGTGAGGCGGAAACGTCAGGGAGGAAGTTCCGCTGTGGAGTGGTGCTCATACAAACTCACAGAAAGTGACCTGATCACCCAACATCAACACCCAACCTGAATGGCAGCAAATCCCACCAGCAATGTTCCAACACCTAATGGAAAGCCATCCCAGAACAGCAGAGGCTATTACAGCAAGGAAGAGGTAACCAACATCATATTAATACCCTTTGATTCATTGTGAGATGTTGAACAGGTTGGTGTCCCAATACTTTTGTCCATATACAGCATACAGGGAGCCACACAAAACATTATGAAGCTTAACTGCAGTATAAACATTCAGCTAGTTAAGTATGTAATGCTAATATAGTGGTACCTCAGTGCACAAACTCATTAGAACTTGAATTTCTTAAAAGTCAAACCAACCAGTCCGAAAATAATGACCTAGAACTCCATCTGAATCTTAGAAGTCCAGCCATGAACGCCGACCTAAGATAACTTGAATGCGCTGGGAAATGAGTCACGTGGCACGTCTCTCAGCGGAAACAAAGGGTAACGCTTCAGTCTCACCCATGCATGCGCTGTGATAGCATCGTTTGTTGGTGATAGTGCTTTTTTTATTGTAAATATCAGGTAATAAATACACTGTACATTTTTCCATTGCTCACCAAAAAGTTATGCAATAGTTATACAAATGTTACAACCTAAAACCTAAAAGCTATTTACAAACAAGTTAACGAATACAGAGTAATAATAAAAATAAACAATGGACCGCATGGCATAGTCTAGTGTTGGCGCAGTGTTGAGACATGGCATGGGGTTGTCGATCACGATCTGCCACACCAGGACCAGGGAAGCAGGGACAGGACTCAAGCAATCGGGAAACACGGGGTTTAATTGAAAACAGGCAGAACAACACAATGACATTTCAATGACCAGACCAGGGAATACAAACTGAAACACAGACTAAATACAGAGGACTAATAACAACAACCAGAAACAGCTGATCACACGGATTCCACACGAGGTTAACGAGGGGGCGTGGCACACGGAAGGAGCGGATGATCAGGACAGGACAAGGGTAGCGTTGGGGTACATTAATTCTTTATCTTTTCGGAAGCCATTAAGAAAAAAATGCTCTTCTTCTTTTGTCCTGTTCATTTTCTGTTTAAATGCAAAAAAACAATGTTTAGGTGTAATTTTTTTGTTACCACATTAATTGGTTTTCCATTATTTCTTTTGGGGAAAATTGGATCAGAAATTGAACTTTTTACAATTCAAACCTGAGTTCTTAACGGATTAAGCACAAGTTCTGAGGTAGTGAGGAGAGCTGTATCTCCTGTGGGTTTGATTAGGGTTTCTACCATAGCAGAGTAGTGTTACGGCTGTGACTAACTCTGCACAGAGATGGTAAAGTTGGTCCCCATAGCCATGCTCCAGTGCAAAAGGACTGAGCCCAGCGGCTGTGTGATGAGGCCAGCAGGCCCTGCTTGGGACCAGATCTTGTATGATGTTTTCTGGATAAGATGGAAGAACAGGGATAGTAAAAAAAATAACAGTGATGCCCTATTCATCCCTGTGGGGAAATAGTCCTTTTATGTATTCCATCTTGTTGTTTGTGAGGCATACAGACAGATGTATACTGTAGGTGGGAGTAAGCTTGGGGTGGGGGGGGGGTCACAGTGAAGGGTCAGCCGGCATGCTGCCCCCCTTCAGCCATTAAGGGCACCAGCTGCCTGCTTGCCCTGGGATTTGAACCAGTGACTTTGCGATTACTGACTGAGCTGAACCCACAACCCCCCCCCCCCTCTCCAGGCACATTTCAGTGAGCCTACCTTTATTCCATCGATCATATTTCAGGTTTCCCTTTGCTGTTTTAAGTTGGGTCCCTACAGTAGTTCCATCTCCTTGTCGGTTCCTCTGCCCTGGTTCCTCTGCTCTGCCAGGTTCCCTTCCTTCTCATCCTCTGCAGTCACCAGTCCTTCGCACTTGAGTTGTTCCTTCTACATCTCATCCTGGAGCTGACCAGCCAGGAAGTTGGGAAGGAGGTCGGCATGGTTTGGGGTGATACCACTTTTTTCTGTGTTCCTTTTGGGGCCTTGGCATTATTAAAGTTAGTTACAGAATGATCATGGCAAGGCAATCAACTTTGTCCCTGACATCTCTGTGCGAACAGTCCTTTCTAATAAAAATATTAGTTTAGCTACCCCCCCCCGCCCCCCACCCAACAATTACAGCTGATGATTATCCATCCATCCATTTTCTGAACCAGCTTTTCAAATTCAGGATTATGGGGAGCCGGATCCCGGAAGGTACAGGCCCATCCATCCATCCATACATTTCTAACTGCTTATCTTGATCAGGGTTGCATTGGGGGGGCTTTTTTATTGTTATGTTTAAAGATACATTATTTACAATATATTAATTATAGTTTGCTGCATAATGTTTTCTTACCTTAATAAGAGCCTCCCTTGGGACCAGCCACTTATACCTCTGAGGGATTAGACTCTTAGATCTCTCATGCTAAAAGGAGCACACCTGCTTACATACCTGCAGTGCACCACTCACCTACCCAGAATGCATCATAAGTTCGTTGTCTTATGGATTTATACACGGTGTTCTGTTTGCCGTCCTTCTATTCGCGTAGCCCATATCCTAAGGAGTATGCTAAGTGATCTGGGAAGACGGCCCTTTCCTTTTCATCTGGCTGTGTCCTTGCCTTTCTTCTCCATTTTTCCATGTTCTGTAGGCTCTATCTGTATTCCACGCATGCCGCCGCCGCCGTGAAAGCGCTCGACTGTTGGCAGGTATCGCCACTTCCCCGGTCCCCTGACAGGGGTGCCGACAAGCCTCAATTATGCACCCTTGGTCCTTGCAGATATTTTGCCTTTGTTACCCGGCAGCCGGAAAGTTTGCGCCCCATTCTTTGTTACTATCTGTTTACGGGTTGCAGACAGCATCCCAGTAATTGCATACTTGTGGTATTTTGACTAATTGTCTGTCAAGAGCTTCCGGAAAAACCGGCACTGAGGGTCAGGCTGTGCGACATTAGGGTCTGTGTGTTGTGGACAAAAAAAAAAATTGTACAAAATTATAAAAAATCAAGCTGCTGATTCTTTTTTGTCTCTCATATTTAGATAGATAGATAGATAGATGGTGGAATGACAGTATAGATAGATAGATAGATAGATAGATAGATAGATAGATAGATAGATAGATACTGGATGGATGGATGGATGGATGGATGGATGGATGGTGGAATTTACATTATAGATAGATAGTGGAAGGATGGATGGAATGACAGTATAGATAGATAGATACTGGATGGATGGTGGAATATACATTATAGATAGTAGACGGATGGATGGAATGACAGTATTGGTAGATGGATAGATAGATAGATTGATTGGTTGATTGATTGAATGATTAATTGATTGATTATTAATCCTGAAAGAAATTTTGGAGATTTCTGAGAGTTACCATAGATCGAATTGCGTTTTAAAAAATGATGCAAATAATATAATTACTTCAAGACCACACCTTAACAATTTAATTATAATTATATGAATATTCTATTGAAACACCACAAGAAATTCTTCAATTAGGATGTGTACCAACATTTTTTATTACATGATATTCATTTGTATTATCTGATATTCATCTGTACATTTTTATTCTTTTCATTGCATCCCGTATTATTATCGCATTTCGATTCCTGTAATATTCCCTTGCTTACAAAAAACAGAGAATGAGCTGTCGCTTACCATGATTAAAATTTGCCCACCTTTCAAGACACAATGCTCGACAAATAAGCAAACTGTAGCAGGATGTAATATCGGGACCGATGCTTAAAAGATTCAGGTACTCAGGATCATCGCTCTGTCTGACAAACCGAGTGGCCATACATCACACTTCTAGCTCAGAAAATTACCACTGTAGAATTTGTTTTCGCCTACGTTCAGTCATTGTAAAAGCACATTCAGCCTCTTTTTCTGTGTTACAATCCCTGAACCTCTCCCACACGTGCACACACGAGGCTCTGCAATAACAAAAAGCTAAAGATAAATGCTTTCAATTACACACTGTAAACCCACACCGAAAACGCTGCAGAGGCATCGATAACCGACATTCAGATCGTAAGTGTCCTGTATTAAAAATCAGGATATTCTTCATTTTCTCTGAATGCGCTCCGGAGTGTGACTAATTGATCTGGGCCGACTTCTGACTTATCGGTTAGCCATATTTCTCGGGCAGCGAAGAGATTCATCCGCTGCGCTCGTTGTTATCCCCAGCCGTCACTTAAGAAAGACAGCTTTAAGTGGGAGGTGGACTTTCAGATTTTCAGATTTAACTTTTTGCCTCGACCTCTGCAGCCACGGCCTTGTTGATGGAGCAGCCACTGGCAAACTCTCACTGCAGCTTAAGAAATTACTGGAAGCTATATAAATTCTTTTTCCTCTTTTCCTCCTCTGCTCCTGATCCTCCCAGGGAGCTCATGAAGTATGAACGCCATCGATCGGCCGGGCACACGTGCGTCCCCGTTAGCGTCGATGTGTACACGGCACTGTTTGTTTGCGCGTGAGGGTTGTCTTATCTCCGTAGGCTTTATGAACCGTAAATCACCGATAAGTCAGGTAACCTGAGTCTGCCGCAAGTCAATCGTAAGCCCCGACCTGCCTGTCACTGGTGGCTCGTCTGTTGGTAAGCTGGAACATTCTGTTCGCTATAACTCAACCCCCCCTGTCACGTGGGAACAAGCAGCATGTGTCAGTATTCTGGCCAGGCCGTACTGCTCCTTTGTGTCAGTCGTACATGAGGCCTCGGAAAAGCCCTTGATCGGGATGGTGACGTTAAGGCAAAGCTAGCTGAAAGTGACAACATTTCCATGATCTCATTAGCCAGGTCAGTTCGAGGTATATCTGCTCTGGTCGCATGCGTTAAAAACGCTGTTTCGGATTTTCTGCCGGCAATTCGTCTGATGTTGTTTCTTCTTCTTTTTCATATGGCGAAGCTTAGTGAACACTGCAAGAAAGATAAAACATTTTTGGCTTTCGTTTTACAGCCCCCTTCCATCACTGCATAACAGCTTGACAGCTATAAGACTCCTTGAAACTGATTTGCAACGGCTATCTTATTGAAACAGCCGGGGAGGAGAGGTGTACCAAAACTCTCTTCAAAATAAGCTGTGATGTCATAATAATGTTTTAATTCAGTGGATATTCAGAATGGGGCTACGCAAGCGATACCATGACGACAAACACAGAAGAAGCTACTATATTACTAGAATAGATTATTACCTTAATAACTACAAATGAATATGTATCAGTCTTTAAGGAGAGTGCCCGAAGACCAAGGTTATATTGAGCGTTGTACACTAGTTAAAGCTTAATATTTAATCATATTTAATTCAAGTTTGTGTTAGCAACCCATTATTTTTTCTAACAGAGTGTGAACTATATTATAGCAAGGCCACACAAAGCAGGTAGCTTTGAAACGAAATGAGGAGAAGGCTCACGTATTTCCTGTTTATACCGTACATTGTGCGGCATGGAGAATGGCACCAGACCATCGTCCCATCATGCCCCATCAAAGCGTGATGAATAAATTATGTGTCTCCCTCTAGGGGAGTGGGTTTATGATGCATCGTGGTGCCAAGAGATATCAAGGTGAGGCTGGCTTAGCTGTCCTGTTTATTGATTGCTTTTCTGCTGAATTAAGTGCCCCATGGGTTCTAAGCAGCCTGCTCCCGCCCTCCCCATTTTCTGGTTTGCCCCCCCCCCCCTCCTGCTTACTAGGAGTGGTAATAACAGCACTGCCTAAATAAATTGCCCTGCAAACCCCCTGCGCTGAATATATATTCATTACATAATTATCTACAACTGCCTGGGGGCCCCGAATAAAGTGCAGCATTAGTAATATCAGCTAATGAACAGTATGGATGCATCTCTGTGTCTTGTTTCGTAAAGGCCCCTCTTCTTTGCCGAGATGCTAATGCTGGGTCAGATCGGCGCCAGTCTCTCCATCAAATCTAGCCATCTCTCTCAGTGGCTCTTAGAAAATGTTATATGGGTTGTTAATTGCAGTTGTCTGGGGTAAATGACTATTGATTTGCATTTGCTTGCCCTTAAGCGCATCCAGATTTACACTGGAGTCGTTCAGTCGAAATTTAGAATTTTGGTTCTGTATGAACTGCTAGCTTGCTCGACTGATATTCTAGGGGTTCTGCAAAAAACCTCTGGTTGAGTATCTACAATTTTAACTTGCAGATGGTTGGTTTCTGTGAATGTTCTAAGCTGCTGTCACCCTTTATCTGTAAACTCAATGTATAATTGTTCTCATGATATATATATATATATATATATATATATATATATGTGTGTGTGTGTGTGTGTGTGTAATGTATAGCTTTTGCTTTTATAGTTTTTGCTAATTTATAGCTTTTGCTTTTTCTTCAATCAGTTGAAGAATGACAGCACAGGCACATGCCAGTTTGTGAGGCTAGAGGCAAGCAGGAGAAGTTGTCTGCATTTATATCTTCACATCCTCCAAGTAGTGGAATTTCTCTTACATTACTGCAAACTAGCGTTTGAAGCGCGGATCTCCAAATAGCAAGCTGATCACCATGGAAACTCCATGGAACCATGGAAAGTGCAACTAAACTTTTCTTTCTTTCTTTACTGGAAAGGTTTGCTACTGAAACACAATGAAGCAATGCAGCAAACGTGAAAACACAGGTATATCAGTGAGTTAGGGAACGCTGCCTGTATTCGGGAAGCCACCGGTTTAAATCCTAGGGTTCCGGTGTGATGTCACTGTTGGGCCCTTGAGCGAGGCCCTTAACCCATTATGGCTCCAGGGACTGTCTGATCCTGCTTTCTGTTGTACTTTGCTTTGGATGTCAGCATCTCCTAAATAAATAAGCTGTACTGTATTTCTTACACAGGTGAGCTACAGTCAGCAGTAGTACTAGAATATCTGTAGAACATGTTTCAGAGTGACAGGCGAACCCTGAGGGACAGAGACATGGTGAGTTAAGATTGACTGGATATCAGTGAGGCTCTATCGATTAAAAGCGAAGATTTGTTACAGACACCAGAGTTTGGGTAGAAAGTGTAAGGACAGTCAATGAGTCCTGTAGCATCATATCATAAAATGTTATGGTGTCTAATTAGTCTATAGGATTTTGTTTTGTTTTTTTTTTCCCCTATTTTGTTCTTAGCAAATTTAGTACTAAGGCACTGTCCCTCACTGGGATGTCCTGAAAGAGTGATGCATATCAAAATACTGTGGCATTCTCCTTAAAGGCCTGGTCTTGGTACAAAGCTGTAAGCAGAATTTCCCCATGGGGATCAACAAAGTATGAACTATTATTAAATATTTTCCCTTTTGAAGAGGGGAAAAGGTAATTCTAAAATTGACACTGCAGAGTTAGCAATATATTTGTGCAAAAAAAAAAAAAATAAGCAATTAACTTTGTGTTGTCAGAATAACAAGCATGACAGGCTTGACCTTTTGAAAGGATGGTACATTAAATATGGATTTAATGAGCTTCATGCAGGATGGTGATACAGGCCAGTTTCATCATTCGCCTTCTGTGTCGCTTTCAGTAAAGTGTCTCTTTAAAGTGTTTTTTTTCTGCTCTTACCTAAATAACGAGAAAACAGGTTATTTCTAAGATCTCATGTTAGCAAGTTGTATCATTTAAACGAGAAAACAATTTAAATTAATTTTTCTGTAATATTGATGCAGTTGAAACCTGAAGATGGGTGAACTTCACTCTTTAAGAGTGCAATTACACTTACACCAATCAGCTAATGAATGCATTAATCACTGGCATTAAAAATTAAACCAGTAGTAATGCTTGGTGTTTTCATATCAAATATTTACATACTTTTATATGCTAATATTTAAGTAGCTACTATTTAAATAGCTAAACCACAATGTTTACTTACTCCTCCTCCATCATCTCATGCACCATTTGCTATTTCAAGGGTTATTGAACACTTTGTATGAAATAATGCATTCAGTCATCATAAACCTGTACTCACACTGCGTGTGTGTTTAGTTTTATTAGGAAACTTACATTTACAGCGTTTATAATGTCTCACTGTTTAGGATGTAATTATAATAAAGTAAACCAATTTCATACTCATTTCAAAATTATATGCATAGATTTTATTGTGTACCTCAAGGTAAAATACATGTGACTTGAATAAATAAGCAATTAGAGGTTGTTTATAATGCATGTTGTTTGGCAGACGTAATAACTCCAAAATATGTCCTTGCTGTACTGAGTCGGCTGCACAACGTATGCTGAGACTCAGGCAGTAACAATTCATTAGGCCTTAAAAATTCTCTGCTGATAGATTTGGAAAACCAACATTTTGAGGGGAACTGCGATTTCTTTCTAAAGGACAGCTAAATTATGAAAATAATAGTGCGATATCAAGGTGCTACCACTACCATGAGGCATTGTATGGCTTAGGATGCCAATAAATGCTATCCAGGGAATTTCATAATTCTCGACATTTTGTTTTTGTAAGTGCTCTTCCTCTTGCAGTGGAAACCAAGTCAGATTTTCAGTCGATCCTCGACTACCTGGCCAGCAGAGGAGGAATAATCGCAAATTCTCGATTCTCCCGAATCAGCTGTAATCAAATTGCTGTCTTCGTGTTGCCAGGGGTGAAACAGGAGTGAGGATGAGAACCCCCCCCCCCCAAACTAATCGAAAACGCTGCAAGCATCCTTCTAATGTGAGCTTTGTAAGGACATCTGAGGGCGCCTTATGAATCATTTATAATGCCAGGCTGTACCGCTCAATCCTGTCGCTATTATCAGTCTGGATGCATCGGCGAAGCTGTGTATGAGCCTGCACTTTGTGTTCCTTTCCACGGTGCATTTTTTTCGAAAGAGTATCAGCGCAACAATTGCGCGGTTCCAAAACCAATTGCGCCTGTTTACAATGCGGGGCATAGCTTGTAATCATAAAGAATGCAAAAAAGGAACCACGTCCGCATTGTAGTCTACTGACCTCATTTCCACGCAACTAAGAGACAGTGTGGGGAAGCACATGAGTGGGGAGAGTTGCATGCCATGTAGACAGCATGTGTGAAATGCAGAGCTGAGGGCAGCGAGTTGTTCCTGACTGCACTAGGCTCCCGGCTACCATATTCAGAAAGGATTAAAATGCAGCCTGTGCTTTAGGGGAATTTGATGGACGGGACTGTCGTAGAGTGTGGCATTTGGGGATATTTTCATTGTGCAGGTTGTCGTGTTTGGCGAAACTGGAACCTGAAAGCCTCTCCTGGAACCGACACCTTATCGTGGTGGAGGGGATTGCGTCTTCCAATGATCCCAGGAGCTAAGTTGCCCGGGGCTTTTTGCCCCTGGTAGAGTAACCCAAGGCAAACAGGTCTTTGGTGAGTAACCAGACAAAGTGCGGCTCATCAGACCGCTTATGATGAGTAAAAACAGAGATTCACGTTTTCCCTTGCCCGGTCGCGGGTCAACCGATCACCACCTGGTGGAGGGTTGGCTCTGCTGGTGGAGGAGGAAGCCGGTCAGACCTGACAGACCCAAGAGTATAGTGCAGGTCTGCTGGGAACGATGGCGAAATCCCCTGTCAGATGGAGCTTCAACTCCCACCTCCATCAGAACTTCATCCATGTCCCGGGGGAGGCGGGGGACATTGAGTCCAAATGGGCTATGTTCCGTGCCTCCATTGTGGAGGTGGCTGACCGGAGCTATGGGCGTAAGATGGTCGGTGCCTGTCACGCCGGCAATTCCTGATGATGGGATGCTGTCAAGCTGAAGAAGGAGTCCTATCAGGCCATTTTAGCCTGTGGGACTCCGGAGGCAGCAAATGAGTACTGGCAGGCTAAGCGGAACGCGGCTTCGACAGTCGCTGAGGCAAAAACTTGAGTATGGGAGAAGTTTAGCGAGGCCTTGGAGAATGACTTCCAGATGGCTTCGAGAAGACTCTGGTCCACCACTCAGCGGCTCAAGGCGGAAAAACAGTGCAGCATCAACACTGTTTATTGTGGGGATGGGGCACTGCTGACCTCAGCTCTGGACGTTGTGGGTCGTGGAAGGAATACTTCAAAGACCTTCTCAATCCCATCGACACACCTTCCAGTGAGGAAGCAGAGTCTGGGAACTCAGGGGTGCACTCCCCTATCTCTGAGGTGGAGGTTGCCGAGGTGGTTAAAAAGCTCCTCGGTGGCCTGGCCCCGAGGGAAAATGAGATCTGCCCAGAGATCTTCAAGGCTCTGGATCTTGCAGGGCTGTCTTGGTTGACACTCATCTGAAGCATCGCGTGGACATCGGGGGCTGTGCCTCTGGATTGGCAGACTGGGGTTGTGGTCTCCCAGTTCAAGAAGGGGGACCAGAAGGTATGTTCCAACTATAGGGGGACCACACTTCTCAGCCTCCCTGGTAAGGTCTATTCAGGGGTGCTGAAGAGGAGGGTCCGTCAGATAGTCTAACCTCGGATTCAGGATGAGCAGTGTGGTTTTCGCTCTTGCCTTGGAAAAGTGGAGCTCTTTACTCTCAGCAGGGTCCTGGAGGGTGCCCAACCAGTCTACATGTGCTTTGTGGACTTTGGAGAAGACATTCGACTGTGTCCCTCGGGGAGTCCTGTGGGGAGTGCTCCGGGAGTTTGGGTTGCCGGGCTAACTTATAAAGGCTGTTCGGTCCCTGTACAACTGGTGTCAGAGTTTGGTCCGCATTGTTAGCAGTAAGTCGGACTCGTTTCTGGTGATGATTGGACTCCACCAGGGCTGCACTTTGTCACCGATTCTGTTCATAACTTTTATGGACAGAATTTCTAGGCACAGCCAGAGTATTGAGGGTGTCCGGTTTGGTGACCTCAGGATTAGGTCTCTGCTTTTTGCAGATGATGTGGTTCTGTTGGCCTCATCAGACTGTGACCTTCGGCTCTCAGTGGAGCAGTTTGCAGCTGTGTGTAGAGTGTGAAGCAGCTGGGATGAAAATCAGCACCTCCAAATCCAAGACCATAGTCTTCTGCTAGAAAAGGGTGGAGTGCTCTCTCCGAGTCAGGGAGGGGGTCCTTCCCCAAGTGAAGGAGTTTAAGTATCTCGAGATCTTGTTCACGAGTGAGGGAAGGATGGAGCGGGAGATCGACAGGTGGATCGGTGCGGCGTCAGCAGTGATGTGGGCGCTGCATCGTCTGTCATGGTGAAGAAGGAGCTGAGCCAAAAGGCAAAGCTCTCGATTTACCAGTCGATCTACATTCCTACCCTCACGTATAGTCATGAGCTGTGGGTAGTGACCGAAAGAATGAGGTTGCGAATACAAGCAGCCGAAATGGGTTTCCTCCGCAGGGTGGCTGGGCTCTCCCTTACAGATAGGGTGAGAAGCTCAGTCATTCGGTAGTAGACCCACTACTCCTCCGCATCGAGAGGAGCCAGATGAGGTGGCTCGGTCATCTGGTCAGAATGCCTCCTGGACGCCTCCCTGGTGAGGTGTTCTGGGCATGTCCCACTGGGAGGAGGCCCCGGGGAAGACCCAGGACATTCTGGAGAGACTATGTCTCCCGGCTGGCCTGGGAACGCCTCGGAATTCCCCCAAAGGAACTGTATGAAGTGGGCGGTGAGAGGGAAGTCTGGGTTTCCCTGCTTAGATTCCTGCCCCCACGACCAGACCAAGAAAAGCGGTAGATGATGGATGGATGGATGGATGGATGGATGGATGGATGGATGGATGGACCCTGTGCTTTCCTCATTCAGGGGGATGTCCTGCCATTCAAATGAAGCTCTGGTTATTGTCCCAATTGGGCCATTCAGGTTCAAGTTTAAAAATAAACATCTGAGAAAAAGAGCTACCCACAGAAAATATGGATTCATTATTTTCAAGCACCTTTCTGGACATGTCATTCCTAGATATGTATTGAGTCATCTTAGGCTTGCTTTGCCTACTTTTATATGCTGTCCTACTCCATCTGTATTGCTGTGAATGGATCGATGGAACATTCTGGCACCTGCAGGGTTTACCCAGAGCTGGGGAAACTCCACGGCTTAAGCTAGACTAGCCAGCTAAGGAAGTGCTGATCAATCCGCCTGCATTCCCAGGGGCAAACCTGCATGTGTTTTAAGATGCGCCTCATCTTTTCCTTGGTGAGCGGGGCTGCCTGCACAGTGGTCTGTGGCTGTGACTGTCAGGAAGTTTGCCACAGAGCCTGCTTTTCACAGTACAGTCATTTTTTTACAACACCAGCACAAATGGAGGGGAAACAAACAAATATAACTGTAGAACATGGATCTGCCTGGGAGTACTGGCAGTGACGCTACTGGCAAATAGCAGGACGCCCAAGCCCAGATCAGTAATTCATCCCCTCAGTGTACAAAAGGCTCCTCCCAGGGCAACATTTGGTAATTACACACAAATCTGTGTCACTCTGTGTCCTAGTGACTATTCCAAAGCAGTGCCCTGTAGTCAGTTGTCAGGGATTAGATGGCTAATAGACAGATATTTCCCATCAACTGTGCTTGCTGATAGCATCATGATGCAGTACTGAGATGTTAACTCAGAGAGTATCTGTTACTCTCCAGTGTCAACTGGGAGGGTTTCCATTACACTCAGGTGTTGGAGGGTTGTCAGTACTGTAAGGTGTTAACTTCGTGCATTTCCAGTACTCTCAGGTGATAACTAGGAGGGTTAAGATTACTCTCTGTTGTTGGAGGGTCGTCAGTACTCTATGGCGTTAACCTGCAGGGTTTCCAGTGCTCTCAAGTGTTAACTAAGAGAGTTGCCAGTGCTCTTACGTGTTAACCTGGAGGGTTATCAGTACTCTCAAGTGTTAACTAAGAGAGTTGCCAGTGCTCTTACGTGTTAACCTGGAGAGTTATCAGTACTCTCAAGTCTTAACTAAGAGAGTTGCCAGTGCTCTTACGTGTTAACCTGGAGGGTTGTCAGTGCTCTCAAGTGTTAACCAGGAGAGTTGCCAGTGCTATCAGGTGTTAAACTGGAGGGTTGTCAGTGATCTCAGGTGTTAACCTGGAGGGTTTCCAGTGCTCTCAAGTGTTAACCAGGAGGATTGCCAGTGCTCTCAAGTGTTAACCTGGAGGGTTATCAGTGCTCTCAGGTGTTAACCAGGAGAGTTGCCAGTGCTGTCAGGTGTTAACCTGGAGGGTTGTCAGTGATCTCAGGTGTTAACCTGGAGGGTTTCCAGTGCTCTCAAGTGTTAACCAGGAGGATTGCCAGTGCTCTGTCTCTATCAGCCCCTTTTCCTTGTAGAGTGTTTATTACACTGGTACATAAAGAGGTTAAGAAGACATTAATAAGGTTGCCTGTGCATGCCTAAAGGGAAAGCCAGCTCCAAGACACTTGAGCAAAACACTTTACTTGAATCACTGCATTAAAATTCCCTACTGTGTAAAAAACCTGTAAGCTGTCTTGTGTACAAGTGTCACCTAAGCACCCGAATATAAATGCAAGGGAAGTGTTTGATTCAGCGGCAGACACCGTCCTCCTGACCAAGCCAGCCCGGTGTCCTCAAGCATCCCATCTGGATGGTCTCGCAGAACAGTGTGCAAAATCAAGGCAGGCCAACCGAGGCAACAACTCACTTGAATTTCTCAAGAAAAAAATGTGAAAATCAGTATGTGACTTGGATGGATCATGCAAGTAGGCCCCTGATAATTGTCCTGGCTTGCTTTATCACTTCCAGTACAACACCAGGAGAGCACAGTGTGTTCCTCCCAGCCTGTGGTCTGTGCACTACATAGCCAAATCTGAGATATAAAGCAGGTAATGTACGTAACAGGTACTGCGATCTATAGATAAAAAATACTCCCCTGACATATTTAATTAATCCGATGCTGGTAGTTATTGTCAGAGTCACGTATAATTCATGTTTTAAGGAAAAGGAAACAAAATAAAGTCTGTCTGTGCATTTGTATCTATGCATGTTTATATTCAAAATAAGTTCAACATGGATGGTCATTCCATTGTTCAATGCATCACTTCATTACTTATTCATTTGTTTATTCAATGGATAAGATTGGAGTCAAATTGTTTTTTGTGTGTCTTACAGTTTTAATCAACCGAGGATGTAATATCAATAGAAGAATGAAACAGGTGAAAATAAATTCTGGCTGGATCAGATAAGAGCATCGATACACGCATCTCCTGCATCAGAACACACAGTTTTAATGCAAGGGGGCAACGTATAAAGTATAAATAAATAAATCATATCTGTTAAAAACAATTTGCCTGTATATAATGCCAAAGCCTTCCCTGTGCATTCACTAATCCATTTTTCATGCCGGAGTCCATTCTTAATTCAAAATGTCACACCTTTCTTCTGTAATTGATTTGCATAGAGATAACGTGCCGCTCGTCCGTTCTCCGTGCCCTCACTGCCCGTGTCATGGATTGGGGGGTCACCGGTGCCATGTGATTTATTATTGGACTCCCCCAGAGGAAATGTGAAAAGGCCACAGAATGTCAACCAATGTCCAGCGTTCTGCGCGACTGACAGCTCCCGGCTCGGACAGGCGCTCGCAGAATTATAAATGCAATTATGCTCTTAATGAGTATTAAGATGAACAATTCATAAAGCCGTCTGGCTGGTGCTGCAGTGAGCCAGCAGCCGGCAGTGAGACGCTACCACTGCAGCTGCACTTCGCGGATTCACTGCCGCATCATTCCTCTCGGTTTTTCATTCATTCTTTTCTTTTGTTTTGTTCTGAAAACGCTGCTGAGTTTCACACATTTTAAAATAGTAAGACTTTGCTTGGTGTTTTAAATAATAATAATAATAATGCATATTCCAACTGCTTGTCCATTTCAGGGACACCGGGATGCTGTGTTCTGTTTCAGTCAGTGCAGGGGCCTAGATATGGGAGAATTGCAGGCAATTAATACTGATAAATCATACTATTAAAGTGTTATAGTTTTGTATTCAGTATTAGTCTGGTTTGTTGTATTACTAGATTGTTGTATTATTGGATGTCCATTTACTCCAGGCTTTCTTCCACTCCCAAAGCATCAATATGCATATAAATGACAAGAATGGATGACACAGCTGACTGTCAAAAAAGCCATATGAAGAAGATCATGTGCAGGCCAGCATGTGTTCAGACAGTCCATGTGACACTTTCAATGGATTCATACACCCTCAATGGCAGAGGTGGGAATTTCAAGTCCAGAAAGTATACATCCAGACCATGATTTTTATTCAAGCAACCAGCTGAATACTCTGTGACAGTCACTCTTCATACTCAATTGGTTGGTTGAATCAAAATCCCAGTCTGGATTTTTACTTTCTGGACCTGAAATTTCCACCTCTGCTCAATGGATTCAGGCACTCTCAGTGGATTGACACCCCTCCATGTGTTCAGACAGTGCTGATGAGTTCAGATACCTTCAATGGATTCAGACACCCTCAATGGATTCAGACACCCTCGTTGAATTCAGAAACTCTTAGTGGATTTAAGGTGCTTTTCCACCACACCAGATACCGTACTTTTGGTTCTTCCGCTGGCGTGAAAACTGGTACCGGCATTGAATAACATCACAACACAAGACGGAGTGTCCTTTCATTACTGTATGGACATTATAGCATAGGGAGTTTAAGTTTCACTAAATATGTTTTCTCTGTTAAATACAAAAAAACTTAACTAGCTTTGCAATTTTAATTATTATTCCTTTTATAGATTATCTAATTAGCTTTAAGATCAGTTTAAAGTTTACCTCCACTGCTTTTGCATGAGTGCTGCTCGGTCATTTTCATCCTTGCTGTTTAAATCACCCTTAGACAGGTTTGTGAGAAATTTATGAACTCCTTTTTGCCATATAAATACCCCAGTATTTATTACAACAACATAACATTGCTATATTTACAACAAAATCACATTGCCAGGACAGCACGCTATATAGTAAATATATATTATAGATATTAAACAAAATACTTTAAAAATTTCCTGTCATGCCATCCTGATCTTTTTATTGTATCTGTTCTTCTGACCAGATCACATTAATTTTTTTTCCTTCATTTATTGTAGTTTTCTGAGTTTTTTTTGAAGATTGCGGCTGTATTGCATTTAGCTATTTTGCTATTTGCATAACTGATCAACAAAGAAAGTGTTTCAAGTCCCACAACAAAGAAACCGAAGTACCAAAGAAGTAGCGCAGCTGGTTTGGCACTTTTGCTACTGGAATTTTTGGTACTGGCACTTGACTGGAAGTCAATTTGAAAAGCGAAAGTACCAAAAGTACCGAAAGTACCAAAAGTACCAAACTCAAAGTACTGGATTCAGGTGCTGTCAATGAATTGAGACACCATTAATAAATTTGATGACTTTTGATGGACTCAGTCACTCTTGATGAATTCAGAGACACTTGATGAATTGTGAAACCCTTGATGGATTGTGGCATAATCAATGAATTCACGTGTTATCAATGGATTCTTGACAAATTCAGACACACCCACAAGTAAAGTACAGACACCGATTATTTTGAAGCCTTGTCTTTACCCTGTGGGAAGAAACTTGGATGTGAAAAATATAAGAAGAAAACTGTGTGGAAATGGGCAAAAAATGCAAAATCCACACACGGAGTAGGAATGAAACTCCCAGTGCTGGAGTTAGGAGGCAACCACTAAGCTACTGTGTTGCCCAGAATAATAATAATAATTCATAATTTTACTGTGTATGAAGTTTCCAGCGATGTTTCTGATTGTACTCCTTAGCGGGTCGAAGTTCCAGAAAGAGGTGACAGCCATCAAAGCCATGCAATCGATGAGCAAATGGGTAAAATGGCTCAAAGTGACAGGATTATCAGTTGTTTGATTCATGAACTTTCTCTCATTTGTCTCTAGGCCGTGTTGCCATGTCCATTGAAAATGGGATGGCTGCCAATGCTAATTGGAAAGCACAGCCACGTCGACCTCTGCGGCGTTTACGGCGAACGTGGCATCGAGAGTGAGCACTTAGGTTGGTTGTTACTGTAGCTCGGGGTGCCGACTGATGTCAGCTGCCAGCCTGGATGTGGCTGAGTCAAGCTGATCCCCGATACAGTTTGTACAGATGGAGAGCGTTTGGCAGTCAGGCACGCAAGCAAACAATTCTCTGCCCGGCCATTCCAACGGAGTTTATACTTCATCTCGAAAGTTTTTCTCGAGGTCACTGAAACAATAAGACCGATTTACAAATACAGCAATGAGAACATATATTTTTATTAAAATAAACACAATTCAGGAATTTAAAGAAGCTAGTGCAGGAATTCAGGTGAAATTGAGTTTGGAAATGGTTAGCTAGATAAAGAAAGCAGCTGTTTCCAGTGTCTGGGATCCTCCTACAGGTCGTCCGTGTGCTTAGACCATATTGGATATTAAATTCCTCGGTACAGCCCACGCAGAACGTTGATGACGCGAACAGAATGGAGGCGCAAATTGAAATAAATTACTTATTAGTATACATGGGTAGGTAACGACCTTCCCCTCCTGTCCGCAATCGTGGCTGCGGCGTGGACACCAGCGATAGTGAGAGGCGGCGCATCGCTTCCCTTCGTGCCGCACCTCACCGTCGCCAAGTGGACCGGTTAATAATTTTGCCCAGACAAGCCCTCCATCACTGATAATAGAGATATTGTCAAAGGGCGGAATTTCCAGCTTCAGTCGGCTCAGTAAATGGATGAGCTTCCGTGCTCGTTCCCATCCATTCCGATCCATAAATATGGCCGTGCCTTTCCAAGGTGCTGTCGGGG
>JAODKF010000045.1:12364208-12375728 GCA_026779585.1 Mormyrus proboscirostris | reverse complement strand
GAGTACAGTGCGTAAGGAGCATGCGCTGATTACAGTGCGTAAGGAGCATGCGCTGATTACAGTGCGTAAGGAGCATGTGCTGAGTACAGTGCGTAAGCAGCATGCGCTGAGTACAGTGCGTAAGGAGCATGCACTGATTACAGTGCGATGCTGCACCCACCACACAACAAACCACCTCAGGGATGAGAACCTGAGTGCAGCCATGGGGCAGGTGATACCTCAGCACCAAACTAGACCGAATGGACCAATGTGAGGTTTTTTTTTCCAGTGGCTGGAGTGTCAATCCTGCCACCAACCCCCATGTTATTCCCTGTAAGCTGGAGGACGTCCTTATAGGGCTGGATGTAGATTAACATCATATCCAGGATGAAGCAATTGCAGGTTAAGGGTCTTGCTCAAGGGCCCAAGGGAGTAGAATCACTCTGGGCATTTATGGGATTTGAACCAGCAATATTCCAGTTGCGGGCACAGACCCCTAGCCTCAGAGCCACCACTCCGTCTGCATGACATATTGACTTTATATTATAAGGTTGTTTTTTTTACAACTTCCTATTGGGATTAAGTAAGGGCTTCAGTCTTGGGTAAATTTCACCATAATGAAGAAGAGAGGGACCAAGTGAAAGGATTGTTCCTATCATCAAAAGGGTTATTCATTAATCATACTGTACAGTATGTTGGCATTTATTTGCATGGCCTGAACAGATTACAGTGTCCAGTGTCAATTTCTAGTAGAAAACAACATTTCTGATGGTTTTAATGTTAACTACAAGAACATAAGAGCATAAGAAATATACAAACGAGAGGAGGCCATTCGGCCCATCAAGCTCGCTTGGGGAGAACTAATAGCTCAGAGTTGTTAAAATCTTATCTAGCTCTGATTTAAAGGAACCTAAGGATTCAGCTTGCCCCAATATCACATTTAGTCCCGCCTAGTTCAAACCAACATTCAACATGCTGTGTGCCTGGTATGGACAGGACCAGACCCGCCGTCCGCAAGCTTCGGCCGAGGTGGACTCGAGTGCCAGGGTGAAGGCCAATCGCCAAGGAAAATCGCAATATAAGGTAGGGAGAGGCAGGCAGCAAAATGCAGGCATTAATCTTGACAATGAACCAGACCGGATGGACCTAAGTCAGGCAGATCGAAATCCAGAAAGCTAAACCCAATCAGGGGTCTATATCATGAAGCTGATTCCTTGCTTAGCTGGATAATTTGTTGTTGTATTTAAGTTATCCCAATTACATTTATCACAGGGTTCCTTAAATCTGACAAGTTATCTGGCTAAGCGATAAAGACCCCAGATAAAAATGATGAAAATCGAGAACGAGCAAGGATCAATTGTCCAGTTTAAGTGGAGCATAAATTAATATATCTTGAGACCATACAGGCAGGCCTTGGGGGACAAAGGAAAAGACTAATAATAATACAATAGAATACAACAACAACAATAATAATAATAATAATTACTACTATTATTTATTTATTTAGTACTGTTACATATTTGCTTTTGCTCTCTATATTAGGGATGTGCATCTCCCTGACCGAGATGATGTGATACACTTCTTGGCACATTACCAATGATCCGATACATTAAAGATACATATGAAACAACTGCTAATGTGATACAATATGATTCACCCTTTTTACAAACCAGTGCTATCCGGCACGATGGGATTCAGCGCCATATAATGCGATTCAAACGAGTGTAATGCTATACAATTGAATATGGTACAAATACAGAAGCGGTTTAGGGAGGGGAATCGATTTTGATTTTCTAAATAATAAAGGTATAAGGCCTCTGCTACTAATTATATGTTGATAAATGGGATTTTACCAATGCAAAAGTGGTAGAAGAAATCCCAAGTACATCCCACAATTGGTGCATATTTTTTAATCGGGGCAGTCATACTGTATTTGTATGCCGGTGCACCAACGCGAATCGGTGAATCTTATCATCATAAATTTTAGCACACACATTAAAGAGAGCATAAAAAATGTTTAAGGTTAGGATGACATGTTTAAAATAATTTCAAAATCTGTAACAGGGAGGGTAGATTGAGATTGTATACAAATATAGTGGCACATAACTCCTCCCAGTTCTGTAGGATCCTAGCTGGCTGTGGGTGATTGATGACAGTACACGGAAAACACCAGCATGTTGCCAACCAAATGCCAGACATCAGTGATAAACTAACCTGTTAAGCACGAGGCAGCCTGCCCTTGTTTTACAGCTGGACACAGCAGCGCTATGTGAAACAAGCACTGACTATCTGTACCTCAGCCATAACATGCAGAAAAAAATAAACAATAAAGCCATCTCTGCAGGAGAGACAGTATGTGTTTGTGTCTGCTTAACATCTCGTTATAGTCACCGGTGTTGTTCCCAAAGGGAAAACAGGAACCCGAAAATTGATTTCTGCCCTGCCGATGCAGTCTCCAGTCCTTGTCACCAAATCAAAAGTATTTCATCGCACTCTGGAGCTGCTGACTTTTAATGCCAGTCAAAAGAAGTGAAGCATGCTGGGTAGGAAATTGTCATGGTTACTGCAGCACAGCTCAAGGAGCCACACTTGGCCTGCTCTGTTTTTGCAATCGACACCTGTCTCTCTGTTTGATGAGCGAACGCACATCACTGTTACTAAGCTGCCAAAGCACAGAAGCACGGAGAGGGGCCATCCAATATCTCTATGCCCACTTGTGTCCTTATTGGGAAAGTCTGAGTATTATGCAGACATGAGTAATAATACTCTTCGGTAATGCACTGATATATGCAATGCCAGGCTTGCTTGGGAGAAAATTATAGGATATTTTTTAACATAAAAATAAATTAGAATTATAGGGAATTGGAAGTGTAGCACAGCGATGACACAGTGATAGTGATATTGTTGGGTGTATAGAGTTTGCATGTTCTCCCCGTGTTGTCATGGGTCACTCCAGTTTCCCCCCGCAGTCCAAAAACATGCTGAGGTTAATTGGAGTTACCCAACTGACCTGAAGATTACATGTGTGAGTGAATGGTGTGTGACTGTGCCCTGCAATGGACTGGTCCCTCATCCTGGTTTGATCCCTGCCTTGCGCTCGTAGCCTTCAGTATAGGTTCCGGACCCCCCATCACCCTGAATAGGATAATTGGTTACAAAAACCTGATGATTGTGTGTATGTATGTATGGATGGATGGATGGATGTTGTTACAGCAAATCACACAGGCTTCTTTCATTCAGGAGAACTGCAGTCACTACGTTTCTGGTGCCTGTGTGACTGACTATGAGCATGGTATGTGTGCTGTAATGAACACATGTCTTCCTGCCCTGTACTCCTGTATTATGACACAGTGCTGGATCAACAGCTAGAGAAATGGATAAATTGCTAAATGTGACAAGCAGCATTATTCTTACAAATATCACTATGGCACTCTAATGGATTTTCATTTTTTTAATTAATTAGCCATAATGCTGTAATCACCGTGACCCTGTACTGGGTAAGTGGTTATGAAATATGGCTGGCTGGGGGGGTAATCCTAAAATGTGATATAAAGCTAAATGTGAAGTAGCATAAAGCTTATGGATGTGGTCACAGGGTGTACACAAGTATATAAAATCAGTCATGTAGTACATATGATCTTCCTCCCTTCTCTGTCAGTGTACACTACATACAGTATAATCATATAGACAGTACAGGTGAAGGCAACTTTCTGAGCAGCATGTGTGTATGTGTGTATATATATATATATATATAGAGAGAGAGAGTGTGTGTAAGAGAGGAAGGTGGGTTTGTATGTCTATATACACATTACACATGTGCACACACATATAAAGGTGTATTTTTACTCTACATTTTTGAATAATTCTACAAACCTCTGTGTGGAGTTTGCATGTTCTCCCCGTGTCATCGTGGGATTTCCTTTCGTGTACTCTGGTTTCCCCCCACAGTCCAAAGACATGCTGAGGCTAACTGGCATTGGTAAATTGCCCGTAGGAGTGTGTGTGTGTGTGAGTGTGCCCTGCGATGGGCTGGCCCCCTGTCCAGGGTTGTTCCCTGGTTGGGACTCAGAAGGTGGTTGGTTCAAATCCCATGGTTGGCTGATGGTCATTCCGCCAATGTGCCTTTGAGCAAGGCCCTTAACCCTAATTGTTCCCCAGACTGGCTGACCCCACTGTCTCCTCCTGGGATGTTTTTCCAGCTGTCCTGAAGGAGGCCCCACATACGCTGAGTACTCAAGCCCACTTTTCCTTCACTCTCTGGTCACCCTCCACCAAAACCATTTCTCTTGTGTTTAAGTCAGGTGGCCAGGTCACGTAACGCGACGCTATCATTTTCCTTTGTAGGTGGTTTGAGAGGTCCAAACGTTTGGCTGCACACAACTAACAAACCAGCAGTAAAATACATTGTCTATATGATTATACTGCATGTAGTATAAACTGACAGAGAGGGGATAGAGAGGAAGAGACACAGAGGTAGAGAGGGAGAGAGAGAGATGAAGACGGAGAGAGGGAGAGAGATGGTCCCAGGAGACTATCTTTGCTCCTCTCTGACACACAAGACTAACAGAAACCTGCAGAAGCTAGATAATATGTTAATTTGCACAGAGTCCCCCTCAGCAAGGTACATTTACCTTTGTGAATGCTGACTTTGGTATTTGGAAACATAGGGCATGTCATGCAGAACATTATTAAAAAACCTTTACCGTATGAAAGCCCCAGGCATTCGGTTCAATGGGCTGATCCATCACTTCATTTATGGTTCTTAAATTATTAAATTACTTCATGTCTGGTTTTTATAGGTAAAATATGCAATATATTTATAAAATTTCTGCATTCAATTTTTCTTTTTGTAAATTGTCTTGATATGTTTCCGTTCATTCATCCACCCATATTTTATATCTTTTTTATGGTAAGGTCATTATAATATTTTAAACCCCCCCCCTTGTCCTGTGCATTACCTGGTTGAATTCTTATTCTAAAGAGGTGCTTTGGTATCCTTCATAGTGTTATGTCCCATCTTCTCCTCTCCCTTTCCCTTATTTTTCTGGCGATCCCCAACCCTAGACTGGGGATCATAACAATAGGCTGAACCTTTTAAAAAATATGTAGGTAAATCAATGAATGAACAGTTTAAACATTAGCTAATGACCTGAGCTGAAAAACAACTTCTAAAGTAATGTGGCTAATTTGCAGATAAAAAATGTGTGACTTCACTTAATTTTTTTCTGTTCTTTGGCCAGGGTGCTGTAAGGGTAGTGGAAAAACCCTGCATCAACCATATAACCTACAGTCTGATACAAAGGTCTTCTCCCTCCTGGCTGCTGAGCCAACAAGGATCTGCAGAGGTTTTAGTTACTTCCGGCTAATGCTAATTCTCTTTTTGCATTGTTGCCAAGATCACTTCCATTGCTAACTATTCTGTGTCTTGTTTATTAATCAGATGAATTCAGATTAAGTAAGGTCAATAGGGTCAAAGTCTCTGTTCTCAAGGCTATTTTTCCTAATAATTTGATTGTGCTGTGCAGGGAAAAAATGAAGCACCTTGCAGAGCATTAGCCGTATAAGCACCTCTTGGAGAACATGGAGCCAGAGGCTCACGGGTTACCATGACTGAAGCCCCAGTGCATTTCCATTGACTCCAGCTGCCGGTGATGAATGTGTGTCTTTGAAACCAAAGTCCTAATGACCTAACTCCAGATGGTGTACGTTTGTCTGAAACTGACACAGCACAAATGGTTATGAGTCAAGGCTCTGCTGCCCGAGCACAGATTCCTGACTATGACCCAAAATGGACGGGGGCTCCCATTAGTGCTCGGTGACCGGCTGACATTAAGCAGCACACTTGGTTCTTTACTCCAGTTTCTATAAATCAAATCAACAGCAAGCAGACAGTGCAGAATTCAGTTGATGGCCAGTGATTCATCAATTTTCAGCAACCACTCATGGTTAGGTTCCTCTAGATCAGGGGTGGCCAATCTTATCCGCAAAGGGCCGGTGTGTTTGCAGGTTTTCACTGCAGCTCCCTAATTAGATTACTAATTAGAGGACTGATTGGCTGAGGAGTCCTCACACCTGGGTTTGAACAACTGACCTAAAGGTTTCCCCCAAAACCTGCATACACACCGGCCCTTTGCGGATAAGATTGGCCACCACTGCTCTAGATGCACATATCCACACCCAAAATGTAAAAAAAAAAAGAAAAAATAGCTAGCTAGCTATCTCATTTATTCATTCCATGACAATAATGTTGAGAAGATCACAAAAATCACTGGGTTTACTTAAACAGATGAGCTACATATCACAATTGCTCAGTTTCTAGCTCAACAACACTGTCTGTTCCACGCTATTACTTAAAGCTGAACAAATATATATTCTTGTCGTTTTAATTTTTTTCTCATTAGCAAAGTGAGGCAACAGTAATTTGATGTATGTCTTACTTTGATAATATTGCTATTGTGCAGCTCATTAATGTGACATAAAGTTTTGTGCAAAAGTCATAGGCAGTCATAGCAAATGTTTAAAGCCATTTATCTGGGTAGTAAGTGCAATTTTCTCTGAACTAAAAACACCATTCAATAACAGAACATATGCAAATTATGAGAACAATGATAAAAACTGCCAGGAATTACTTACGTGCTATAAGAAGTTATTGGTATCTTGTTGGCTGGCTAGACAAACATTGCTTCAGTTCCCAATCCTCACCTCAGCCATTCCCTGTATTTGATACATTTCAGCACCAGCTCACTTAATTCATTAATGAAACTGGTTTTAAAAAGTCATTAAGACATTGATTAGCCTTTTGAGCTGTGCTGGTGGTCAAGACAAAAACTATATGAGTGTATTGGATGGTTGAGCAGATAATAAGGTGATTTTAGGAGAGATTTTGAAAAGGGCTAACATACTTTAACAGGTATAATGGCATAGTTTTACATCAACATGATGATCATGTGATGTCATTTATTTATATAGCATTTAAAATCAACAGGTGTTAACCCAAAATGCTTTCCAGTTTAGAAAGAATTAACAAACAACAAGAAACAGCTGGTAACAAGGGGATTCCACACAAGGTAGCAAAGGGGAGGTGGCACACGGAAGGATCAGACAAGTAGGGCGTAACAGAACCCCCCCAAAGGCACGTACTCTGGGCATGCCTAAAGGGATGAGACTGGGGACAATGCAGGATGGGACAGCACCTGGGAAAGCAAAAACAACAAGCTCAATGTGACATGGGGAACAACAACTGCACAAAGGACAGACAATTCAATTCAATTTTATTTATATAGCGCTTTTAACAACAGTCATTGTCACAAAGCACTTTACATTAACCCGATCAGAACCCCACTAAGCAAGCCTGTGGCAGGAAGAAACCTTGAGAGGAACCTAGACTCGGAAGGGGACCCCATCCTCCTCTGGGCAACTTGAGTGATCGGCAAGAGTGGCAAGACAAGAACCCAGACAACAGCTGAACAAACACAGACATGAACAGGGACACTAAGGACAGCAGGGGACAACCCAACAGCAGGAACAAATGGACCTGGAGGGAACAAAGGTGGAACAGAGGGATGGGGGGCAAACACAGGGGGCACAAAATGGGGAGACAGAGGGAACTCCAGCGGGTTGAAGGCAGAAGTCGCAGAGGCAACGGGTGACCGCAAGGCCAGAGCAGGAATAACCCTCAGCAACTGTGAGGCTGGTGCTGGAGGGGATGCTGAAGGGGGCGAGGAGGAAGGTGGAGGGACTGACGGAGGAGGTGAGGTGGGAGGAGAAGGGGAATCTGGAGGAGGTAAGGAAGGAGCAGAAGCTGTGGCAGGCAAAGGCACCACCACAGCCGGCAAAAGCATAGGCGACTAACGTGATATCGAAGGCAGGACTGCAGCCGCCCAACGAAACACTGCAGGGGGAACCATAGATGACTGCCAAGCAGGAGCCAGGGGGACCACAGGCGACTGTCAAGCAGGAGCTGGAGGACCCGCAGACAACCGGCGAGTAGGAGCCTGAGGACCTGCAGACAACCACTGAGCAGGAGCCATAAGACCCGCATGACCACTGAGCCAAAGCCAGGGGACTAAAGATGAGCCAGGGAGCTGAACGGGGGGGACTCGACCCCGGAGCAGGTGTCCTCTTCCGTTCTGGGAGATTGAGAGCTCTACCACACTGGGGTGGTGTTTGGGGTGACCCACTGGAGGGGTTCAGTAGGGCAATCAGGGAAATCCCCAAGGGGTCCCACTTGCGATCCTCCTCCAACTTCAATAAGGAGGGAGGAGTGTAGGTCTGACAATCAGGGACCTCCACGGGGACAGGAGCAGGAACTGGGGAATCAGGGAGATGGGGGCATCGGAGTGGGAACCGCCAGGGCAGGAACCTCCAGAACAGGAACCTTGGGAGCCAGAGCAGGAACTGTCAGCACAGGAACCATGAGGGGCGGAGCAGGAACCACTGGCACAGGAACCACATGGGGCGGAGCTGGAGTTTACACCTCGGGAGAGGGTGCCACCTTTTATGGAACTTAGGGACCCATGGAATGGCATTCCCAAGCCCCCTGGCACCGTTCAGTGCCAAGCGCATACCCCGGAAGCCGGCAGCAGCTTTGGGTGCACACTCGTACGAAATGGTATCAGAAACATTGGGTGCAAACAGAGTCGCATTGAGGATCACGAGGGGCTCCTTCCGATAGACAGTAGAGGCTTGTCCTCTACTAAGGCTTGTCCTCTTGTCTGCAGTGTCTCTGTCTCTTTTTCTTGTGTGCTTTATCCAGCGAAGCCAGGGGTACCTTAACATAAGGCAAACCACAGTCCAGGTGTACCTGCCCCATCATATGCTCCGCCACTCCACTCCTCAGCCACTGTATGTTGTTTCACACCTCTTCTCCGAGGTGCAAGGACAGGGACATCGCCTCCAGCCTCAGGCTGACGCAGCCAATATATCACCTCGTCAGTGAGGTCGATGTATTCTTTCAGAATCTGGTCATTCTGTTATGTTTCACCGCGGCACCTTGCAAGGAAGCAGGGACAGGGTTCCAAGTACAAATACGGGGTTTAATCAAAGGCAGGACACGATCAAAATACAACTACACTACAAATAACGTCCATGATTGGACTGGGGAAACATTCTGTAACGCAGACTTAAATACACAGACTGATTAATAACAACGAAAAACAGCTGGTAAGGGGGATCCACACGAGGTAGCGAGGGGGCATGGCACGGAAGGATCGGACAAGCAGGGCACGATAAGAAATAACAAAATTAAAATAAATTAAGAAATAAAAACAAAAAGTAACATTAAGGAAATGTAAAACAATAAACATCAGGAAAAAGAAGAGGGTAATTAAAATAAAGTAAAAGATTAAAATATTTTTTTTAAATAAAATGATTAAAATAAAATGTTAAATAATTAAAATAAAATTAAAACTTAATAGTCGACTTAACAAAACACTGGACTGAAAGGAAGAGAAAATAGGTAGGTCTTTAATTTAGATTTATATTCATCAATAGAAGAGCAGGACTTTCTGTAGGATGGGAGATTGTTCCAAAATTTGGGGGCAGCTACAGAGAAAGCACGGTCATCCTTTAAACAATTTCCTGTGACTGCCTCAGACTTTTGCACAGTACTGTATGTGTTTAACAGTATAGTTTCAGAAGTTGTAAGTGGTGGAAAGTCAAAGACTGATATACGGATGTGAACTCTTGCATATGGGTGACTCAGTGTTAGCCTGTTTGAGGAATGATTTGGAATCTGTTGCTGAGCTATACATACCTTTAAGGGAATTATGTAATCTGGTACACAATATGCTATCACAGTAAGACATGACCTCCTCCTACAATATCAGTGTTAATGCATCTTTCATTCGTTGTAGATGCTCTGTAATCTACTGCATAATGAAGCACTCCCCTCTGAGGTCACCTGCAGGACACAAACCTTTAAAACTACAGTACCAATCAAAGGTCTGGACACACCAAGCCCCTACAAAGGAGAGTGATTGTGTCACGTAACCTAAACACAGTAGGAATGGTTTAGGAAAAGCTTGACCAGAGAGTGAAGGTTATTTTCAGTAACCTCTTGCCCTAATTAGGGTCACAGGGGGTCCGGAGCCTTTCCTGGAGCCTACAGGTACAAGGCAGGGAACAAACCAGGATGGGGCGCCAACCCAATACAGGACACACTCACACACCGTTTACTCACACAAATACACCTACGTAATTACGTTTGCTCATTGTTATTACTCTGAAATGAAGAGAATAGTACAAATACACCTTTCTATGGGTAGGTGTGTCTGAACTTTCGACCGGTATTGTATCCGCAGGGCCAATCAACTCACACTCAACTTTTATTGAAACTCCCTTCAACGCACTTTAGTTAATAAGATGGTCTCCTGATCTCCCTTCTTGCGCACCCCAAATAAGGGGAATGACACATGGTGGGAAATATTGTGACCAAAACAGTTGTGCACTTTTTTTGTTTGTTTTTAATCTAAAGGGAAAAAAATCCTCTTACACCCCCCCCTCACCTGTGCCTGGAAGTCCTGCCCAGGCAGCTGGTACAGTTTGTCCTGGTTCTCCAGGTTGTGGTGATGGTGGTTGTTGTGGTTCTGGGCCTCCATGGTGACATACCAGGCTTTTCCGTTCCTACCGAGGAAACACAAGAAAACAGCCGTTGGCTCAGGCCTCACACCTCACCACCAAACCCATCTCCCGCGGGTTCTCTCGGCAACTGCAAGTCAGAAGGCAGGTAACTGGACAACTGGACGTCCCACTGCGAATCGCAATTGTGTTACCGCCAAGGGTTGATAATAAAATGTGCGTCGCCTGCCGGTTGGGTGGGCAGATTCGAGCTGAAGCCACCTTTTCTGGACAATTCCTCCATCAGAAAATGCTTCATGCGAAACACGGCCAGACCGGATGCAAGAACCAGATGTTCTGTGGGGTGGGGTCCAATCCGGACCGGATTGCGGAGGCGTGAAAATAAGTGTGTGTACGTGTGTGTCAGAGAACTAAATCTCTGTGCTGCCTAGCAGAACACACTCATGCACACACAGCGATGCTCAGGAGGACCCCGGCAGAAAACATTTACGCGAGGCAGGCGGCACGCGCTGTCAGTGACTAATGCATATTCAGGTCATCGTGAAATGAATATCCCGCGTTTTATTATTTCTGCAGCGTAACCAGCTTCAGTGCTGCCGCGTGAGCTTTTTGGAGGAATAAGCAAAATGTAGATCAAGCGAACAAAAGGCGCGTCGAGGTCTTAATAAATCTGATGAGTTTGCAGGCTCGTCGCACGCAGACAGAGATGCAGCCATTTTTTTGCCGTTTTTGATGAAGCAGTGAAAACTGGGGGGGGGGGGGCGCAAAGTCCCCCTGCCCCGCTTCAGCCTCTCGGCGGATCCTGCACCCGGTGCTGGTCCATCACGTTCCATGCGGAAGCGCATCCCACCACTCAAATGATAGGAGAGAGCGCTAATAAATAAGTGTGAAAACTTGCCTGGGCTGGTCAGGACAGAGGGGGCCACAAAGGAAGCAGTGTGGATTTGGGTGTGGTGACCGTTT
>JAODKF010000045.1:12342686-12354488 GCA_026779585.1 Mormyrus proboscirostris | reverse complement strand
GACTACAGACCACCCAATGTCACGCGCCAGTGTCCCGCCCTTGTAACACAAACTATGACTGCCATTTGGTCAGCAGGTGATGTATTTGCATGCTTAGAGACATGTGGTTCCTTTACATTACTTTTGCTAAATTCATGTGTCATATTTTCTACACAACCTGGTCTGAACAGTTAT
The DNA here is from genome assembly GCA_026779585.1 of Mormyrus proboscirostris. Classification (NCBI taxonomy): domain Eukaryota; kingdom Metazoa; phylum Chordata; class Actinopteri; order Osteoglossiformes; family Mormyridae; genus Mormyrus; species Mormyrus proboscirostris. The sequence continues at coordinate 12,354,314 of JAODKF010000045.1, read as the reverse complement.
TTTGCTGCAACTGAACAGGATCTACTTAAGGTTTGCTGTGAATTTACACTAAGGTCTTGCACTGCTGTGCCCTGTCTTTGTATCTATTTTGCACTTTATATTGTTCAGTAGAGTAGTACCCCCTATATCCACAGGTGATACGTTCCAGGACCTACCACAGACGGCTGAAACCATGGATACTAGCATAACATCCGTGGATCCCAAAAAATGGGATTTTCATCTACATGTATACGGTAAAGTTTAATTGGTAGCTTGTGCACAGTAAGCCATTGTATATGAGGATCCGTTTAGGAAATATTTCAGGCGTTTGTTACACAAACAAATTTAAAACACATGCGCATTCACATATGAAACTGTCACGCATGCATCCATACTACCGAAAACTCACAACCACACGTGAAATGCTCATACAGATACCGGTGAAATGGACTCATGCGCATATGAAATGCTTATACAGATGCAAGTGAAATAGATTCTCATGTAACAAAAATAACATACAGGCTTCAGCATAAAATTTAAACTGTGTGTTAAACATTCATATAGCAATAGTGAAGCTTTTCACATGTTTATGCGCGTGAAAACATTTCACTCTATCCGGAAGGTGTTTCACTATATCCGGAAGGCGTCTCAAATCTTAAGCGGGATTTTATCATTTAAACAGGGACCATGTAATGACTGAGTCTGTCGGTTTGTTGAATACAATTTTATCATCCCCCGACGTAATAAATAACATCGCGGCTGCCATAAACATCAAGCCCGCTGCATCAGCGGCTCCCTCAACTGCAAATCAGTCCGCTGAAACTGAGCTTAGATCGCTATTTCGTGGTGACAGTCAAAGAATGGTAAGAGCTAATGCCACAGCTCGAACTAAGCAAGAGATCTGAAAAACACCACTTGCCGAGTCGGCCGGTTACAGTACAAGACTCAGTTATAGCCGCTGGGGTTCAAAGCCACGGCAAAGGTAAGCCACGCAAATTATTAAGTCGATCCAGTTGTCAAGTAAGAGATAATATATAGGCTTTTATCTACCGTTAGCTGGCAAGCTAATAAGTTAATTAGTTTGTTTAGTAATATAAGTAATGGGCAACAGACATCATGTAACACGATTTCCCTAACAGGGGCAACACATAGCTGAGCTTGTCAGTGTTCTTAAATGTGCACTGTGTTAAGAAGTTTTTCAATAAAAACATACCACATAGCTAGCTACTAAAATACACGTGTTATTCAAATGGATTGAAGAGAGCTTTAATCTTTTGTGCCTTTGCTAGCTTGCAACATTTTATGCTGTGATGCTTACTAGGTTGCCAGAACCTTAATATGTGAAAAGCTTCAGTATTGCTATATGAATGTTTGACACAATTTAGGTTCTGTTGTACGTTATTATATAGTCCTGTACTCTCTCAAATGGAAGAGATTCTGATGTTTTAGTTTAATTCCCAAGAGAGCAATGACAAAAATACCCCTTAAAGGGCAAATTTCAGGTCCAGAGAGTACAAGTCCAGACAAATCCAGTATAAAGAGAAATATTCAGTATAGTACTTACCTGGTTGGTTGAAACAAAATCTTAGTCTGGATTTGTACTCTCTGCACCTGAGATCTCCACCTCTGCAAAAGAACCATTAAAACATGCTGGTACACATTGTATATTTAAGTAAATGTGTGAATGAAGCACCATGGAGGTAAGAGGGATGATGTATGACTGTATACTGATGGGCTGACAATTAGGATGTTTTGATTCTTGAACTGCTCACAATGTTAATTTACAGCACTGTATAATTATGATTAACAATTTCCACATAGCTGGCATGTCTCATAGCCAGGTTATATAATTCTAAAACTGACAAATGACATAAAGTATATGAAATATATTCCTTTAGTTAGACTGGTTCCAAGCTTGAAATCAAATATAGTTAATTGTTCATTATCCCATCGCACAGTGAAATTTCTTTGATAGACTGCATGACTTTATCTAAATGAAAATATTTCATAAGTGAGAGGAATCTCTCTTGTTTTCATTCCCTCTTAAGTCATGATGTGTAACCTGAGTTATTATGAATAATATTCTTTCCTACATTGTTCTATCCATCCATCCATCATCCATCTTTCAACCCCCATATCATGGGACCTTTGATCGCTGTGTGCATGATTTTCGAAGCAGACAAAAATTAGCTGGTACTGTTTTTTACTCTAAATCCTAGTATAATAATGGTCCAGTACCTTGAAGTTGCTGTGAATTTAGAGCCATGTCCTGTCTAATCAAGTAAAGGCACTTTCAATCTAATCAAGAACTGCTGCATTTAGCTAAACAACTATGTTAAATTGGGGTCTATGTGGAGTTATGAAAACCACATAAAACATTTACACAAGAGGCTGGATAGTATATCACAAAAGCTAGATTGGGAAGCTCCTCCGGGTCACGGCGGAGAAGACAGGCTCACCTAAGCATCACAGATAAGGAGAATAAATTATTTAGTTCTTTCCAGGGTCTATGTCAAAACTCTAGCTCTCCATACAGAGTCATTTCCCTTTAGTACTGACAGAACACAAAAATATACTTGTCATAAATATTTGAGATCCCCATAAGCTGAGTCACACATGTGCCATAACCTGCTACGGATTCTGCCAAGCGATCCTGTATTGTTCTGAAGGGCCTTGAAATCCAGAAACTGTAGTTAGGCAGTGGATAGTCTGCTATCGACGAGAAAACCAGACAGACACTGTTGTTACAGCCTTTATTTCTTTTTCGGCATCTGTCCGTCTCGACTGCGCGGGACTTTCGGTGAAAATCTCTTCTGCCAACATCGTGTGATACCTTGCAACCTTTTAGCATAACTCTGTGCTCCACAACACATTAAGAGAAAAATGCTATTCACTCTGTACAGCCAGATGGTGCCTGAAAGAGCCGGAAGAATTATTTCTTCAAAAGCTGACATTTTTCTCTGTGTGTGTGAATATAGTGGTCTCCCGCCTGTTTACTGCAAAGTAAAAGCTTGTGTACTGAACTTCCCAGAGTTTGAAAATGATGGACTGGGCAGTTGGAGGCATATTTTATTATCTTGGAAGAGTAATTGCATATGCAGTTTTACGATGGTTGACAGACCAATGTTATAATCAGTGCCGATGATCATAAATGTGTTGGGCTGTGTGAAAAAAACTGTCAGACTCTATAGTTTAAGCACAAGTCCTTTCACAACTGTGGGCTAATCAGGCCCGACTTTTTACCAGAATCACACCTAAGAGGTGGCATCGTTTAAAAAAAATCTGTTAATATCCATGTTTACTTTCCATGCTCTCTTCTTGGTATGTAACTGTTGCTGAACTGGAGGCAAATTAAAAACGAAGTGGGCCCATCGCCTAAGACTGAAGCGGAAAGGCTGTCAAGCAGCGGAAATTGGGGAAATGAAGGAATTGGGTTTCAGAAATCCTGGAAAATCCTACTCAGGCCATGTCTGCGCACTTTCGGCACAGAGCGCCATTGTTTCTGCGCTGACGCGTCTCAATAAAGGCCGGCTTATGTGATCTGAAAGTCTCATTACTGCTTCACTTTACAAGGTGTTGCTCTATTAAAATGTGATAAATTAATCCCTCCACCAGCATTTTAAGCATGTCCAGTTCCCTTGCAAAAATGAAGACGCTTTCAGGATCACGTTTCGGCTGTGAATAATCACACATAAAGGGAGCAGGGGTCTTGGTCATTGGTGAATGCCAAGTACCAGCGTTAATTTTGTATTTTAACAGGTTTGGGGATTTTTCTTTTTGGAACAAAAAATATCTACCACGTACCTGAACACCAAGTGTCACCATACAAGTAAAACCGCCTGACCGCTACTTCACAGATTTTCTTAGACATTTTTATAGCCTGTTATTTATGAAATTATGACAGACATTTGTTTATTATGATAATTGAATGCCTATTATACTTTGCATATACTTACGAGCAGCAGTTTTAGGCTTTTTTGCCGTGAATATAAATCTTATAAATCTGCTACTCGAGTGAGATTCTTCCCTGGTGTTTCACTGGCATTCAGCTTTGGACGAAATGAGGAACATGAATCTTCAGTAAGCGTTTCCATACAGCTCTTCAGACTTTCCGTTCGAAGGACAGACTGAAACAGCTTTTGTTCTATTTTTCCCCACTGTTTGCTTTTACTTCCTTCTGTCCGTTTTTCCACCTGCTCCTGACATGTGTCCCAGTGTAGGATAAACATTCTTGTTGAAATATGGAGACATGCTTTACTGTAGGGATGGTCTAGACTGAGGTGACAGTTAAGAATGAGGCTCCCTACTTTTTCAGTGGCCTTTTAATTTAATTTTATGCCCCTACATTAATTTGATCTTCCAGTTTAAATGCTTTTGCCATCCATTTTTCCTTAATGTAGTTAATCTATTTTTCTTCTCCGTTATAATTGAATCGGCAGCGTAGGCCGTGCATGCGTGCAGAAACACGGATGTGCGGCATCACATGACGAGCTGTGACCGCAAGCTCGGCGGCAGCAAAGCCGCGAAAATGTGCGGGCGTCTGCAGACAGAACCATGTGTTCCTGTTTATAACAGGGCCGGCCTTTAACTCGCCTCCGTAATGCTAATAAGCTGTGAAATCGGAGCGCTGGGCCGTTGAGTAGCTTTCCGCTAAGTGCCGTTTCTTCGGATGGAGCTCAGCGTTCCCGACTTGTCTGTCAGTGTCGGAGGAGAGTGTGACCTGACCCACCACGCTAAGCTAAGGTTCTCTCGCGAGGAATTCAATATTTGGTAAATAAGCACACTCTGTGCCAGCATGGTGCCGTGAAGAAGAATTGGAAGTTCAGGTCAGAGTGAGGGTTGGGGTTTGGGGGTGGGACAGAGTATTTTAACATGACAACCCCAAATTGACGTCCTATTTGTCACCTTCAGTAACCCTGGGAGGGTACTGACGTGCAATATGCCAGCTGCTCTGGGTGGCGACAGCTCCGACCGGATATTACAGGGCTGAATTGGTGAGTGGTTGCTCGTCTCCCCTTTGTCACCATGCCGTCACGCCGTCTGTACCGCGATGCCGTCTCTACCGCGATGCCATCTCTACCGCAAGGGACTCGCCTTCCAACCCAGGGCAGTGGAAGTGAAATTCTGTCCGACGTGGCCTTCAGTTCGTCCTTTTTTCCGGTCCTGACGACGGGGGGACGTGGTTTTGAGGGGTGCTGCGGGCATCCTCGTGACAAATGACGCACGTGGCACACATTTCCTCGGCCTTAAGGATAGTCCTAAGGACAGGCGTGACAATTACTGGGTAGGGAGAAGAGCCACATGATCACTCTGAAATACCCCATCCTCTGCTCGTCTCTGCAAGCACACCGCTCTCTCATCGCTTCTTCTTTTTTTCACTCTCATACCCTCCCCCCCCCCCTTGCTGTCCCATCTGGCCCCCGAATGTGTGGGCTGTAAAGATGAATAGGAGATGGCCAAAGAAGATGGTGAAATATCGATTACAGGGTAAAAGCGAGGGGAAAAAAAATGAGGAAACAGTCGCAGCCTATAAATTGTACCGGAGGCAGGAGCAGGACTGTTTCAGGGCTGTAGGGGTGTGTGCGGGTTACAGTCATCTCAGAAGGCTCCCTTCCCTCCCTTTGGAGATGTTGGCAATGATTGTGAAACCAGGAAATCTCACCTTTAATTGTAAATCCGAGCTTCTCCCCCCTGAGTTGTGTGCAGGGACCGATATTCCTTCAATATTCCTTTGCGAAACGCAGCTATGAAATTCCCTTTATGTGAGCGGCAGTGCCGGCCTGCGAAGCACCACGTCGCTGCCGTCTGTTGACACTTGTCTGTATGTGCTGGAAAGCTGCAGCATTGCCGATTTGCCTGCAGGAAGAGAGCTGGTGATCGTTAGGACCTTTTCCTTTATTCTGCAGCACTGGGGTCCCTTTCATGGCTGTCCCATTACAGTCTCGTCATTTAAAGACATCGCCTGTTTATCTTCCAGCTACTCTCTATAGCACAAAGCCCCGCATGTATCCCCGAGCCAGGCCAAAGCTTCACCTGACCCAGCGGAGCTGCGTCTTGATAAATGAGTCCCCCTTCCTCCTGCTGCGTCGCGGCCATCTTCAGTTTCCCCTCCCACCTGCGGCGACGCCGCGTCTGATTGGCAGCCATTGCAGCGGCCCCGGTCTTCAAAACCCACCCGTGGGCACAGAGATTCTAGCCGACTGACTACTGGCAGTGTTTCCTGAATAGGATTTTTTTTTTCCCCGAAGAATCTCACAGGCTTACTGCTCAGCCATGGGCTCTGTGTGTGTGTGTGTGTGTGTGTGTTTTCCAGCTAGTTTTTCACAAATAATTATACAGTCCATATTCTTTACCATTCATATCTAGGTCTGGTTTTGATCCTGCGAACTCACAGCAGGATTGCAGGAAGTCACGGTGCTTGAATACCAGGTGGATTTCATGGGATTTTCCTAAATAATGCATCAAATAAAAAAAAAATAAAAAAAATTCGACATGTACTGTGTACCAAAAGTTCCCTTGGATGAAGAAGCTTCTCCCAAAGACTAAACGCATAATGATAAATAATGAATTATCCATGACTTGGACGGCATTTCCAAACCTCGTTCCCTCTCAAATACAATCCTTTCCCTTCCATACCATAATCCATATTCCTTCCATGTGATTCAAATGAAATGTTAATTCAGCCATTTCTAGCAAGGAATGAAAATAATAGCCAGAAATAATTATATATAATGCTATTTTTCCATTTATGCATCATTAGATGGATATTATGTATGTTACAGATGGGCAGATATTTTTTGCAAACAGTGCATATGTGTATTGAATATTTAATTCTATATGTGTGTATAAATTATATTGAAGTCCTGTGCAATACATCAGCGAACAATAAGGGAACACCACATATAAACGTAGCGAAAGATGAATATCTAAGTGATCCACAAGACAATGGAGGAAACTCATGTAGGTCTTGTAAGAAAAAAATCTGTAGGGATCCAGCTGGCTTTGCGGAGTCCATGGTCTCACCAACACTGTACACGTCTATGGTGTGAACATGTTGTTGGAACTAGCCAGGTGTGTAAGTCTGGCATTCCTGAGTCATCACCGTGGCAGAAGAGCCGGTGACGGTTATTGGGGTCAGCCTCCGGCCTCACTCAGTCCACAGGCCTTGCAGATCAAGTCCAGACAGTGACCATGAGGTGCAGAAATGGGACGGTTTCAGTGCTGGAATTTCAGATATGTGCTTATGATTGTGTTTGTTTAAGTATATAGAAAGAAAGGTCGGGGGAGAGAGAGAGAGAGAGAGAGATACTACAGTAATAAACAAATGACATCAGAAGTGGCATCTATGGAAATGCTAAAAATAAGATTAATATAAGTCATAGTTCGGATATAAATGCTGACAGGGCTGGGCATCCGTTACATCCGCTTACAGAGTGTTCCGTAAACAAGGAGCCCTCTGGCTGAAAGCTTTTATAGATGAGGCTGGGAGGTGAGAACAGGACATCCTTATCCGTGTAATGATTTCTGAGAAAGTGGGCGGGCGGATGGAGACAGGCCTCCGTTAAATGGTTTGCCTTCCTAAGCTGAGGTCTGACTGCAGTCACCTAGAATAAATCATGAATGAGGCCCGATGGTAAGGATGTGTTAATCATCACCAGGATGTGCCCCTCCGCTGCTACCAGGGCATCTTAAACTGGTTTAGTACTATTAGGATCTAGTAACAGGAAATTAATTTAGAATTCTTTTTTTCATTAATTAGACAAAAGTTTCCCAGGAAAAGGTTGCAAAGTCTTTCGTAATCCGCATTTCTTGTCACCTTAATAGCTTGGGGAAGAATCAGAAGTGCAACAGAGAAACCCATCAAGTCCATGCGGTAAGTGTTAGGAAGCACTGTGGTCAAGAAGAAAATCAATTCTTCTTTGTTCTGTGTGACCTGATGCACTGCCATGCTATGTAGACCTGAAGAACTCCAGTTAAGTTTATGTTGTATGTTTTTTTTTTTTCCTTTTAACAATTGTGAAACAGTCATATTTTATTTCCCATTTTTTTTTCTTTAAATGATGTTTACTCCGTCATCCTATGCGCTGACATTACGGAAGGGAAGGATGTAATTTTCTTGTAAAAAGTGCCCCCCATTGATATGTGTGTTCCACAAAAACCCAAAAGACCCAAAGAATTCACAGAAGGCTTATTTGTGTCTTGGCATAAAATGAATGACGAGACACAGATGTCACCAAAGATGGACGTGCAGTGACCTACAAGGCATCACTGTGACAGCTGCCCTCCTCTCATTAACAAAGCATTACTATTCTCTGCTGTACTTCTGATCTTTACTCCATCATATCTGTTTCACACATTTCACTGTAATTGCACATCATCCCTATGGAATTCTTTGCATACCTTTGAAAGTAGCTAAAGTTTCCAAATGTTACTGAATTCCATGTTAATCGGTACAGTTAATAATGAAGGGTATCACAGGTAAGGCCTTGGCTTGGCGGCACATAATTATGAAGTGGAATGCATCGTTCGGGACGCTGTATGCGCTTCGCACGGTGTGTGCATTTCAGTATAAATATTCCAGTCTTTATTTTTGTATTCTTTCATTACAGGAGGAATATTGAAGACACGGTATGACCCAACACTCTTACGAACAGGGTTAGGCAAGGAACTCTGGCACTCATTTGGTAAATAATAGAATAAAACTCCATATTTGTTGTAAATATTGAAATTCTGAATGCATCAGCTGAGAAATGTGCCTGCCTATATATTCACAAGGCTGGCATGTTGTGGAAAACCTAATTTGCTTATGAATTTGTTATAATAAGCAGTGCATTGATGTATAGTTTTATCATGCCGGTCATGTAATTCTAATTTGCCCTTCAAAGTCCCCCCTGTGCTCAAAGATGCTTCCAGTCGTGTGTTTTCCGGCCGGTGGCCATGGCGGGGACCCAACAAAGCCGGCCTCCCTCGGGTGCGATGCGGGGGGGCCTGGGGGGGGCCTGGGGGCGATGGGAGCTGGGGATTGGAAGGTGGGCGTCCCCTGCGTGGAGCTATGTGAAGCAGCTCGACTGAGCAGCATCACACCAAGCTCCAGCAGAAGGGTTCTCACAAGGACCCACCATCACGGTTAAAGAACCTTCTTGCCACCTGCTACTTGCATTCCCCCGGAAGCCCCCACACTCTGAGAGCAGTAGCAGAGTTTCTCTCTAATTGGTGTTGTTTTGACGTATCCGTTGTAGCAAAGAATAAAGAATGAATATCAATTCTGGAAACAAAAGAGTAATTTATAGTGAGCCTCAATAAGAAGATTTCATAATAGGGTGGTTTTGTTGTGGAAGGGAGTGAGGAAGTCAGTCTGGCGTGAAGCACTTTGTGAGCATTTTTGTCTCAATGTAACAGCTTTTATTTTGTAAAAAAATCTATTAGTTATCCTGTGACAAAGGATCTCAAGCCCCAACTCTGCTTTGACTAATCCCATCATATTTATGTGAGCTCCCAAGCTTAATGCACTGTGTGATTAGAAAAATGTTTGCAATTGCCAGGAACTTTTCACTTCAAGCTTCATTAAGGCAATTCAATAACATGAATAACTTATTTAAATGTGTTTTTGTGTGACTGATGAGGGAATTAGCAGAGCCCCACTTATTAGAATGTTATTCCAAATACCTCAGTGTCTCTCTCCGGATTTCTGCATGGATGCATTTTATTTCCAGTGAAGAATGAAAGAAATTTCTCCTGTAGCATCCTGTTGACTTTCCAATTAGCGATTTTTCATTGTTTCTTTGAACGTTACGTTTATTGTATAGCATTACATTCGCTCAATATTAAGACATTTATTTAGAAGATGTTTCTGTCCAAAGCAATGTGCATGATTGGAGAGCAGGGCTTTGCCCACTGGATCAGTGGTTATATGACTACTCTGCTGGCCATGGGATCTGAACCCACAACCTTCCACATTGAAAATCCTAGGAATGATGTTAGAGTAAAAGTTACCATCACATATACCACTGCATACTTTTATGTTCCAGTCTTTCACAGTATGCCGCCCATCCATCTTTCATAACCACTTTTTCAGTACTAGGTCACCCAAAGAACCCAAAGTCCATCTGAAGCAGCCTTGGGGGAGGAGACACAGAAACATGTATCGCTACATATAGATCTGCCAAAAGCATGGGGTCATGTGGTTACCACACTGCCTGCTAATCCACCAGGCTCAGCAGCTCAGGACTCCGAAATCACCCTGTCAAATGCCATAGTAAATCGGCTGTCCTATCAGGGAAAAAAAATCAGCAGGGGTGAGTACATTTCCTGAGCCTAATGAAGCAGACGTGGGCAAGACGCATAATTTCCGACAAGATGGAGAGTTGGATTTTGATTTGCCCAGGGGCATGACTGAAATATTCTGCTGTTTGCTCATTAGCTTCCTCATTAATTAATAAGCTCGGTATGTGCGGCTTTAACTTCGATTCCGGATTTCTTTTAGATTAATGCGTGGGGCCGCCATGACAGAGAGTAACACTCTGTTCCTTGCGCCGTGTGATACGCAACATTTACTAGGGAGAAAAATGGGACAGCTGTGCTTATGCAGCGGTGGGTAAGCGCATGAAGCGGCCTGCAGGAACATCTCAGCACTAAACTCAAGGCTGGCACCTCATCAGGGCCCTGGAACGACGCGGCTTCCGGAATGTTCCGGGCGTGCGTGGTAACCGAGGTTCCGCGGCTTGCTGGTGATGGTTGACACCCGAGAGCTCGATGCTGCCTCTGTCTGCCGTTCGTTATTTCCGTGGCGTGCCGGTGCGCTTTATCCCCGTGGCGCGTGAAGATGACTCACCGACGTGTGTTCCGCGTTCCGAGTTCCGTGTCGAACGGGGTTCTCGGGACGCCCGGGACACCCGTGTCACTATAGCTCTCGGCCGACTCCGCGTCCGCCTCCCTGTCAGGCAGAATCCAGGGCCCCATTTCAGGTCTCCCCTGCGGCAGCACTGTATGTGCCTGTCATTATTAGCAGAATCCGGCGGGGGGGACAGCGGCGGGGGGGGGCGATGGACAGCTGCTGCACAGCATTAGTTACACCATCTGCGGTAGATCCATCACGGCAGCGCAAGACAGGCGCAACAATTAGCGGGATGAGTGCAAATGTCAGGGTAAATTCAGGCAGATAATTACGGGCAGCCTTGCCTGCTCCTTTCCTATGGGGCTCTGGTCAGGAGTAAGCCCAATCTCACAGATCGGCAGCAGTGAATGTAGCTGGCTCAACTAGTACCCCCCCCCACCCCCTCCCCAATTTTAAAATAGCTGAATTTTTTGCACTTTCCTTTTTTTTTTGCACATTCGGTCTGCGCCTCAGAGTTGCCAATGCAAAATTATTCCAGATAACTCGGTCGTTCCCAAAATGTGTATTTATACTTTTATTTGCAAAAAAATTGCACTTCAAAACTTCTTTTAAAACTCCTTTGAAAACTTCCTTTATTAATGCAAAGCAGTCATCAGAGCAGAGAAAACCAAGCTTCTTTTTTTTTTTTTTTTTTTTTTCTTTCTGACAAACTGACAAACTCACACAGGGAATGTGGACGTTCATGGGGGGGGGGGGGGGGGGGGGGGGGGGGGGGGGGGGGGGGGGGGGGGGGGGGGGGGGGGGGGGGGGGGGGG
>JAODKF010000045.1:12320639-12331557 GCA_026779585.1 Mormyrus proboscirostris | reverse complement strand
GCCCCCCACCCCATCTAAAGCAGGTACTTACAGTAAAATCTTAAATGTGTGTACAGTGAACTTCCTTTCAGCTGCACCTTATTCTGGGTCACTGATTTCAGAGATTTGAGTACCTGAAGGAAAACTTCACACTGTTCAGTTTTTACACTTTATTTTAGTTAATTATACCCTGTCTTGCATGGAGGTTTGTGTACTGAATAATTTAAACAAATTTGTATTATTTAGTAGTAGGTGGACAGATCTGTATGAAGACTCCAGTACAAAAAAAAAATCGTATCCACATGCGTTCTAATATGTCCTTGTTGCCTTAATGTATAGTCATTTACTTATTGATTGGTTTTATTCATGTATTTACTTACTTCTTTATTAATTGGAAAGCAATGCATAAAAGTAGGTACATAAAATATTTACATCAGCCTCTGACCAGCCATTCCAAATAGAGTTCAGAGGAGGCCAATTTCGGTAAATTTCATTAAAGTTTTAAGAGAGACATATCTCAGTTCCATAAGGCTGCGAGCATAGCTAGTTATGAGGCTGTGAGCCGGCCGTCCGGACAGGAGAAAATCCATGATGTTTTTAAGTGCCGGGAACTGGAGCTCGGGATGTAAAAGTCAACATCACGTGAAGAAGAAAAGGCAGTACTGAGGAACGCGTTTACAAGCCCTGTAATGAAAAGCAACGATCTCTGACGGATTAAGGGCTATAAATGCAGATTAGATGAATCATAAACGCCTACGGGACAAGAATCGCTCGGCTGCATTGTTCCCTCATAAATCTTTCGCCGGCTTTAAGGGTCGCCCTTGCCTTCGGAGCAAACCGTGGGCAGTAGGCACATCCATTAAGAAAGCTTTCCGTCGCACAGAGGAACTGCACACCAGTCAAATTTTTCTAGCAGGATATAGGCTGCTGAAGGCTGTAGATTTGGGGAGGTGAGACTGGGCAGTATGATTCCAGTAGCCGTTATTTTTTTTTTGCAGTGCTGATTGGAATTACACTATATTATAGTGCCCGTTAGACATAAAGCCCATCAATAGATTAAGTCGGAATATCCCGCACATTCGTCTACAGGTAGTAAATGTTTATCATTACGATCCCATGTCGTTACGGAAGACAGAGCGATATCGGATGCTTATTCTAGAAGTTTAAGCCTGTAATGATGTTGATGGTAATAACATTACTGTATTACAGCCTGCCGTGGATAGTCATGTCATAAACTTCACCCACTGTTCTCATTTATTGTTATTGCAAATGTCACCCGTTACTCCCCTGATGGAATTGGATTAGACCTACGTTGCGCATTTGAATTCTTTGCATGTTTTCTTTATCTTCATATATAAAAAAAGATTGCTTCATATTTAGATGAAATTTAATTATAGTATCTTGTAAGCATTCAGGAGACTACAAAATATAATAGAATCTGCTTTTCATACACTTCTGTCGTCATCGTGTGCATTTGCCTCTTGGTGACGCTGTGAACCCTCCAGCTGTCACTCTGGACATCAGCCACCGCTGCAGCATGTCCATAAAAATCCATTATGTCCCTGCGGCTCTGCTTCTCTGTTTCCAACGTTATGTTTTCGTAACTGACGACAAGACTCCTAGAGAGAGCCGTTGATGTAGCGGACCCAGAGGAGAACGGTCCCAGCACAATTAAAACTGTCACAACTGCGGTTCACTTACAGCTTAAACGAGACAGGTTTCATTAATATCACGGCAACAATTAGATCATTACACGCCATGCATAATGAAAGTAGAATGAATAAGGGCCTATTTGAGATTCTTCTGAAAACCACTGTGCACGATACAACTGTTTGGTGTCCTAAAACTCTGGACAGTGTTGTGCACTTGGTCATATTTACATTGTAACCCTCAGTCTAATCCTGAACTCTGAACCTCTGCATTTAGTTCGTTGGTCATTAATAGTGTTTACACTATGGATTCCTGAGTGCCCTCATTCCTGTTCCTACCTTATCGGTCTACAGGTTGGTAGAGGTTCCTTCTCATTGTTCCTGGTCATCCCCAGTCCTGTTCACAGTCTGTCGGTATCTGGGGACCGTGTCACATGATATCAGTGTTTGAGTTCCTGCACGCTCTTAATCACTTACTCCGTTCTGTGGCACATCTGCAGTCAGCTCATATCCCAGTTCCCAGAGACCCGCCAGACGTCTGAAGGGAGCCAGACACACTGGTCTTTATTAGAATCCATGTCACTCCTCTGCATACCAAATTACTACGTCTGTACTCCAGGGTACAGTTACACGGAAATCGCCTCCTCCGGTCTCATTAGCAAACAATATTAATTTGTAATATTCCAAACATCAGTATTAATCAGACCCCCTACGCCCTTCTCAGAACAATGCTGCTCTCCAGAGGTGCATGAATATGTTCGACAGCTTCAGTTCTGCTTCATGTGTGAAGAAAGGTGAATAGATACACCAGCTAAAAAGGGATTTAAGTTTGCAATAAGTAGTTAAAACGGCAGCTATATGCATGAACGAATTTCTCTCTAACTCTGTCTAAGATGTTCACTGTAATTAAACTGGATTAAGCTCAGTTTTCTTGTGAAATCTGGCTAATGCACTCACTCACTCTGCGGCTCAACATGCAGTACGTCACCATTCCCATTGACTTTCCCTTTGTCTTGCATGTGTTCTTTATAGACTTACCCAAGTATAATTTCTCCTCATTAGTGTACAACAGCCCACCTTCCGAAGGCCTGAATTCATTACCGGAGTAACGAAGGCACGTGGACGACCCATCACCCTCTTCAGTCAAATGTTAAACAGCAAGACGGGCTGAAATACAGCTTCCCTGGTCTTGCATGTGTGCATTTCGCTCTATCCAATTACCTAAGGATTAATCTTGGCTGCAGCTCAGAAAAGTATGGGCTGCAACTGATACAGATGCTGCAAATAGCTCTGCCACCAGGCTGTTGAGAAAATCACAAACTCACTTTACTCTTCAGCCTTTTATTATTTTTATCCTTTAACTACATTGGTCATGCTTTCTATGAATGCCATGTCTATAAGAATCTAAGAAAACATTCATGACACTTATAATGAATTCATAAAGCATTTTTACATAGCTGTAATGATTTATAAAGGCATAACACATTATAACCATGTTTATTATGAGTTATGAATGCCTTACGAAGCTCTCATCAATAATGCACTATTGATACCTTCATAATGCAGTACAAAGCATCCTTAATTCTTATAGGGACCATGGTGGGCAGTGGTGGCTTGATGATTAGGCCATATTTACCTTGTAACCCTCAGTCTAATCCTGAACTCTGAACTTCTGCATTTAGTTCCTTGATCATTAATAGTGTTTACACTATGGATTCCTGAGTGCCCTCATTCCTGTTCCTACCTTATCGGTCTACAGGTTGGTAGAGGTTCCTTCTCATTGTTCCTGGTCATCCCCAGTCCTGTTCACAGTCTGTCGGTATCTGGGGACCAGCGCGCTAGTAATCGAAAGATTGCAGGTTCGAATCCCCCACCAGCAAGTCACCACTGAGGTACCCTGAGTAAGGTACCGTCCCCAAGCACTGCTCCCCGGGCGCTGACTTAGCTGCCCCCTGCTATGTCACGAAAGTCACATATGGGTTAAAAGCAGAGGACACATTTCATTGTTGCGCACTGTGTGGTGTGTTGACAATGACCACTAATCACCTAATTAAATTAATAATACATTAGTGCAATATAGCTGGGAGCTTGTGAAGTATTATAATCAACGCTATAATGCTGTATGACTGTCAATGAAAGATGCTATAATGATTTATTAATTCTTATACCAACCATTATAATGCATTATGACAGTATCTATAATGTGTTATATCTGACAGCGTCAACTAAAGTGTTACCACTGTTTCTAAGACATGGATTTTCATGCAAGGCACATTTTTGTTATGAGATGGTAAAGAACCATGTAGGAGGCCTTGAAACAATGACCTTTCCTGCAGATAATCCAGTTGTAATCAGATCTTCCAGCTGTGTCTGTTTGTACGTGTAAAAGATCTGTATTTGTGCACAGGTATACAGAGCCATTGTGCTTCTGTTAGCGTCGCATATTTGTCACTAAAGAACATCCAGATGCACGATCCGTTGACACCAGTGGATTATAGGATCGATGATGGTGTCGTGTCACATCAAACTTTCCTGGTCACCAGTGAACCACACTCTTTAACCTGCGCTGTCTTTTTCGGAATCCCAGGCGGTCCTTCTCCAACGGTGCAGCGATCCCCGGCGTGGTCCTACCCAGACGCCTGCTAATCGCCACTCTCGCTGCATTGATTAAGAGCCACGGGTTTCATTCAAGTGCCTTTGAGGTGATTGCACGCTGTCATGTCGACTCTTGTGACGGCTCACATTTTTAAGCGGGTTTGACAGCCGCGCATTTTGCCCGGCTCGCGCGAAGCTCCCACGTTATTAGGGATCAACCGCTTGGACCGCAGAAAGAATAATGAATCATTGTTGGGTGGTTTTTCCGCCGCTCTGCTAATGACTCCCAGCTGTATCCGCACTTCCGTGCGACACGGGTTGACAAATGCAGGGGTGGTCGAGGAGAAGCCCGTCGGCGCCTGCTCCTATAAATTACTTATTTATTCCTGAGCCTGGCGCCGATCTAGACAACATGGTGTCCAACATTATGTGATCCCAGATGGGGCCGCTCTTTAGCTGTCAAGCACGCCGTCCAAAGAGAACCATGTCTCCATTCAGGTGCAAATGCACAGAACAATCTGCCCCCTGATTCATTTGCTAATTCGCCAGTGCTGTTGACTTATTTGGCACTTTCACGTGGTAGCCGGCTTCATAATGGCACGTGAACTAATGTGAAGCGGCCCTGGTTGCAGGTGTGGACAATAGGGGGCGACGCTGTGAATCATCCGCTGTTGCGTGTATCACGATTGGGCCTTAATGGCATGAGTTTGTCTCCCTGGGCATCAGTCCAAGATCAATATGTGTACAGATTCGAGCTGGGACACCGCTCAAGCAGTGGCAAATGCCATGGTATCTGCCAGCTACGTATCTGAACTGAGCACGTGCACCATGCCTGCGTCTGCGAACGTCTGCCGCCATACTCACCCCCCCCCACCCCCGGTCTCCCGGACACAGAACAAAGGCAAAGCGTTGGCAAGCGTTCTGGGTGTCATCAGTAGGGCACCCTGCAATACTGTGCATGACAGCAGCCTAATAGAAACATCGATAGCAGCAGCGAGATCTTTTTAATCCCATCTGAGAAACCCGGTACGCTCTTATCAGGGATCACGACTCCATGAGCGGGAGATAAAGGCATCACCTTGCCGCTTGACTCCCTCCATCCATCCGTGTGAAATTAGAGCAAATCAGACACACCGCGGTGAAGCAAAGGGCACGGACACGCAGGGTGGGTCAGACCTTATCAACCCCCAAAACGTCAATCAATGATCGCCGTGACGCCCAAGGGAATCACACCTTCAGCGTATCGGGGAAAAATGCCTCTAAATAGTTCATGACCCAAGACAGCACAACAGGTTTAAAAATGAGATCCCTTCACTCCGTGATACTCTGAAGCAACATCATTGGCATGCCATATCCGTAACCCCCATTTTTCATTTCTAAAAAAAAAATATCTAGCTGAAGGAGGAATCGAATGTTAGGGTTTGTGAGGTTAAACCGTACAATGCACCGGTTTTAGACAGTGTCTCGCTTAAGTGATATGTTCTGCTTGCATTTCAATCATTGAATTAATCGATTTCTTCAAACTCAGCCCTGGCTGAAGGAGGGGAGTCACTTAATATGGGACGCGGGTGACGACTCAGGTCAGCGTGACCAGAGACACCAAGCGGCAAGTTCCTCCAGACACTTTCAATAAAGCCTCCAGTTCCCTCCGCTTTGTTTGTGCTTGAGAGTGTGCACTCCCATGCAAGCGTCTATGGCTTTCACTTTGGCTGCTTCTCATCAGCGGAATTAGACGTCCGGAACGCAAACGTGTTCGACAAATTTATACGGAAAAGCACGCGTGAATAATTGTTAAAACGAGCGACGGAGGCGTTTAATGCACCAGGGGATTTGTCTGACAGAATGCTGAACGGACGGAGCGTGAAAAAGGGCAGAAATCGGTACTGAGGCATCGTGAGGTTTCTCCGCGGCGTGTTCGAAGTCAAATGTCCAGGAAACCCCCCAGCTGGCCGGGAATGCCGTGGTTGTGTGCATTTCCGGTTTATGCGGACATCTTAGCGAAGCCCGTGCATGTGTTTGCCTGAGACCAGAAATGCCTGTGATCACTCCACAGCTACCCCACTCACATCCACCCTACTCACATCAGACTGCAAAGCGGTATCGCACTCTTCCCCCATTTGCATGCGGCGGTATGGCCGTGGGACAGAAGATCAGCGCGCCGCATTTTAAAATCCGGGAAAATGTCCCATTCTGTACACATTTATCAAGACCAGGCTTGGCATAAAACAGCAACAATTGTTTCTTAATTCGTCGTGTACCCGTGGGAAAACATGCGTTATTAAAATGCATACATGGCTAAGAACCCTCGATTTTGATAAATGGCATCCCTGAGGCTATATGCTCTGTTTATTTATTTATTTGTTTATTTATTTATTTGGCTCCCATTGAAATTTATTTACGTAATTTGTTCACTTGATGCACATCACTCCTGTTTGAGATTTCATTACGGATCCGTAAGCTTCCACGGATCTGAGTCACCCATCATTACTTCTATGAATGTCTTGTGTATAATTTGCAGTGGCTCCAGGCCCTTTCTTTCAGGTAATGAGATGCCCCTTCTCAGTGTCCGGACGAGGCTACGTTCAGATTATATTACCCCCCCACCCGTCGTGTATGATATCAATGAAAGGCAATAAGTTTAAGACTCCTTCTTAAGTTTAAACCCTCAAACCAATTCTGGCAATTTATATCTGACAGCTTCAGTGGGATCACGCTAAGATCTTCGGGCCTTGGAGATAGCCCATGCCCCCCGTTGGCAAATTTATCACATTACAGAAGATCTCAGTTCTCTCGCTGCATTAACTGTCCGGCCTCCCGCCAGTCCCTCCATTGTGCGCCGTTGTGTTTAGCTGTATAGAGTGTGAATGTGTGGTTTGTGCAGTGTGTGATGTGTGTGGAATTCTCTTTCAGAGGATCCATATCAATGTCGGCAGTGAGTTACTTATTATCCCTTCATTAGAACACAAATGGGCAAAAAAGAGCCTGACGTAGCGGCAGAGAGCTGCACTTTGCCGTGAACTGGGTCATGCTGAGCCGGAGCTGGGGGGGTACCTTCTGGACAGAAAGGGCAAGGGAGGGGAACGTCTGCTCATGGGAGTTACACAAAAATGTTCTGAGGGCAGAATGGAAAATGATTGATTCAGAGAAAGAGCCAATCAAATTATAGAGGAGGTGGGTCAAAGTAACTAGAGGAGGCGGGAGCAACCAATCAGATATCTTGGTCCCGCCTTCTCTAGTTGCTTGGACCCAATCTGATTGGTTATCTCTCTGAGCGTCCAACAAGCAGGATGTGTACCTCCCCTATTTTAATTTGGCATCATTTGTCTCTCTAAAAATCCACCTTTACATTTAAACTATTAACTCAGGCCCTGGGGTGGTATTGTGGTGCAGTGCCTCACATCTAAGGGACCAGGGCTGAAGTTCTGCTACTGTAGGACTCTGTGTGTATGGAGTTTGCATATTGTCCCCATGTCGTCATGGGGTTTCCTCTTGGTACTCTGGGTTTCCACCCACAATTGAATAATATTCTGAGGTCAGAGGTGGAAAGTTCAGGTCCATAAAGTACAAATACAAGACCAAGGTTTTGTTTCAACCAAACAGTTGAGTGCTCTCTGACTGTGACTCTTTATCTTCAGCTGGATGGTTGGAACAAAATTTTGGTCTGGATTTTTACCTTCTGAACCGGAACTTTGGATTGGAGTTACCATTGTCGTGTGAGTGCGCCCTCTGATGCTTTGATTCCTGGGCTGTTCTCTGCCTTGTGTCAATAGGCTCTGGACCCCTACTGACCCTGAATGGGACAAGTGGATACAGAAAATGCATGGATGGAAATGCGATGCCCCTGCTATCAAACTCACTGCTACAGTACAGATGCAGAGAGGAGGACAAACCACTGTCGTGTTTCTACCTGAACTTAAACTTACTGAATCTCCTTTTTTTATTTCAAATTGAAAGCTTACAGTATTTATAGGAAGAAAATAAAACCACTTCATTCTGGATATGTAAAATGGCCCGTGGCTGGCTGGGAGGGCTATCGATCATGCTGTGTTCGGCTCTTATCAGATTAAATGGAATGTGCAGTTGGTAAGACGTGATACAGCCCCCAGACCCGCACGACTGCATCGGCCGGGGTTCACACGGGGGACGCAGCTTAGCGCGCTCCACTTTACTCAGCTGTAAGGGTGCCTCTGGAAGCAGAGATCTTTTCCGCTCCATGCGAGTACCTGTCAATGTGAAGCCGGGCTATACTTACAGCGCACTGTCAGTAAACGGGATCACCGGGGCTGTTTATGTACTAACCCCCATTTAGAGAAAATCACAGTGGCTTCTTGTAAATCACCCCCCCCCCCCCCCCTCACAATAGTGGGACGGTGCCAGTTGTCTGGGAGAAGGAAGCTCGTTAAAAAGGGAAACGCTTTATTGCTCGATTCTACCTTTGAGGTGTGCAGTTCAAGGATGGCCACCTCATCTCCTGCATGTTCTCCGCGGCCCCTTTCATGATTCATAAGTCCCCCGAGAGTGAAGTTATGAGATGGAGGGGCTGCGTAGAGATGAAGGAGGCCTAGGCCCCAGTAGCAAAGCCACAGTGCGAATGCAACCAAGCAACAGGCCACGGGGAGAAGCCAAACCATGAATCCCAGATTCCTCCTGTCACCTGCCCGCCCCCCCCCCCAAAGCCACCCACCTATCCACCTATTAACACAGGTACCTGAATGCCAGATATGGTCCTCAGCTGCTAATAATATGCCCGTCTCTCTTTATTATATATGACATCCACAAAGACTGCTTCACCGCTTGGGGTCTAAGCAGCATTCATAATCGGACAAAAAAAAGAGAGAAAAACAACGCAGCTGAAAATATATGAACAGGTGTCACAAACTGTAATATGATATATCTGTGTGCGAGAACGGCCGCTTGAGTGCCGCCTAATGCAATCTCTCTGCGCCGATTCAGCCTTATGCATTTGCACTTACTGCCCCCTGTTGGTGCCCATGGCTGTACTGCACTTGCTCCCTGCTGAAAAACGGGTTGCTCTAGGTAACTGCCGCGTTGCCGTGGGTGATTTTAACAAGGTGCCAGGCTTGCTGATTGACAGCCCAAATGTGGTAGGAAGCACTGACACCAGTGGAGTAATTATTGGATGCCTTTGTTAATCTTGTTAAGCTCTTCATATTAAAATCTCTTTTCTGGTATGAACTGTGAACATGATTTAATGATTTCTCAACCTTCATCACACTGTTATGAACAAGGTAAACAACGCTGTCTAGATGCATGCATAGATTTATTCCTATTCTTATTTGTTCTCGCTTAATTTGCAGGTTTTTATTTTAATGCATTTTTTTTAAGTTTTCCGGGGCAAAAACTAATATGAATGAGGAAAAGTGGCAGCTCTGTTCATGGTGTGAACTTCACTCCCATTCTTACATTGCAAAGAAAGAGCTTAGTTAGACTCCGTAAAAATCGGCAAAAAGCTGAGTAACACTTTACTTGTGGGGGCACAAAAACAATAGTAGTGCGCTTTTAATGTATTAATTAACCAGTGTGAGTTACGTACTGATCCCATATTCATTCCACATAAAATCAATCACAACGGTCCATGTGTTTCATGCAGTTACTATGTTTGCTCAGGATTCGTATATTGAGGAGCAACTGAATTACGAAGTAACTTGTGACCCCTCAAGTAAAGTGTTACTGAAAGTTTTCTCCCGCTAAGTGTTCGTTTGTATACTCAGAAGAATGGGGATGTGTCCAACCGCAAGCAGATATGTGCCCTTACTGGGAGTCCTACCATGGGCTTCACAGCGTGCTGGGGGCTGTGCTCCATGCACCTCACAACCTTCAAAGATGCTTTTGTGCGGGGTCTGTCTTAAGACCTCCCTTTACACCGTAACACCTAGTGAAGTGCTTCAGGAATAGAAAAAAATATATATTTCCAAAGCGCCGTTTCATTTCATGGTATGTGTGTGTGTGTGTGTGTGTTACAGAGAGAGATTGCGTGGGTGTATATGAGTGTCAAATAGATAAGGATAAAGTACCAGCTCATCCAAAAAGGTGAAAAGCCAAGAAAGGTGAGATCTTAGAGTAAGTTGCCTTCGCTGCCATTTTTTACGTCACAGGTAGGGTTGCGCGATATATCATTTCAGCATCGTTATCGTGATGTATGCAAGTGCAATAGTCACTTTGCAGGATGTGCGATGTTAAGTAACGCAAATTAAATTAAGCGGCTTGTACAACGCTTTTAGTGTTTTTGCTAAACTAACAAATGTCACGCTGTTCTTATTCTTAAACAATCCACAAAAGTCTGTTATATAATTTAGGTTAATTTAAATGTTTTTGGAAACCAGGCCGACACGCAGCTTTACACCGGCAGCTAAGAAACATGTCGATCACATAACGAACCACCAATCACAAACATTCTCGATCCCAGCGCTAACCATTTAACCCAGCGCTATTTTTGTCATATGCGATAAGCTTCTTTAGTTTAATGTTCATGCTCTGTTTAAGCAATCACTACCATTATATTTTGGCAAAATCAACTAAATCTTTCTAGAATGATTAATTATACCAATAGAGTAGCGGTCACTAACAGGCGGACCGCGGTCGGGGTCCGGACCCTGTAGCTGTCCCATACGGACCCGGATCGATAGCCAAATCAGAAAGTTATGATTTAAAACCTGACGGGGCGCTTCTATTTT
>JAODKF010000045.1:12309660-12320191 GCA_026779585.1 Mormyrus proboscirostris | reverse complement strand
GGGGGGGGGGGGGGGGGGGGGGGGCTTAGGCACTATTCGGCCTAAGCAGACTGGCTGGTCCTCCAAGTAGTAGCTGACCGTGCTCAGAGGAAGAGCGCGTGAGGAGGAAGCTGATGACACGCTGGAGGTCAGCCAGCCCCCAGCTCCCCCACCCTACACCATACCCAAGCCACATATAACACAGTTAAGGCTGGGGCGTCCCTCCCTCTGGCCGCCAGAGAAGCAGTCTGTTTACACCACGGAAGCCATTCGGCTGCTGGCTTGCTCTCCGCGTCCGGATACCGTGGGCTCCATACGCAGCGGCGTGGACCCCGCTATGCCCCCTACTGGTCATTCATGGGACTCCGCTGGATCTGGTGTATTTTCAAAATGCTCTATAAGATGAGACCAGGTAACACTTTTGAGACAAAGACCAAGACGCATCCTTTGGTCTAATTATGGAGTTGGAAGTAAAGGTCAGGAAAGGGTCTAGGAGGGGCACAAAGGGGCAGAACTATGGTCACAGGGGCATGAACAGAAACAGCTTTATTGACATCTGCACAAAGGAAGCCTTTAGTCTTCAATAAAAAAAATAAGGAAGGGCCTAAAACTGCCTTTACAGGGGCACTGAACACAATCGCCAGACATGCTCTGCTAGCTTAGATAACCTGGATGAACAGCAGGGGGACGGACAGTAAAACAACAGTTCTAGTTACAACCCCAAGCATTATTGTTCAATCAAAGTAGTCCTGTCTTGACAGAAGCCAAGTGTGGCCGCATCACACGCGTCTTGAGATTTATATCACTAAGGGTTTCGCCGTCACGTGTGGCAACTGGGCACCGAGGGGCAGAATGCTCTGGGAGTCACCCTCCATCGCCCGATGCCCATGCAGAAGATCTCCGCTCCGCACAGCGGGTAGTGGAGTCCCTGCACCGGATGGTCTAGTGGATGACTCATCCCGGTCGCATATCCCGGTCGCATGCATTGCAGCATGAAATATCCAGAAAGCACTGCATACCGCACAGGCAGGGGGAGGGAGGGGGAGCAAGACAGCATCACCGCTTCTTACGCCTCCTTCCTCTAGCTACTGAAGGGATCGTGTCGTTACCACCAATCACACCTTTTACCAAAAATCCGAAGAATTAGCTAACGATACGCGGCGCTGCTCTGAATGGGCTCTGCGGCTGCGAGGAATAGCGTCAGAAACAGAAAATCACGCTGTTCTTAGCACGTTCCAGAGCCGGCTAGTAGCCATTTCAGCTACTTCCCAGACTTATGGATCAAACGCGGAAATGTCAGGAGTGCCCGTGATCCTGCCCGGATTCATTCAATGAAAAACACCAGGTGTAGCGCAAATAGGCAACCATGACGACCATTGTGGAAACCCATTTATCCATCTTCCAGCTGCTTATTACGGAGGACCCCCGGGGGGGGGGGGGGGGGGGGCTGGACAAGATGCTATTGCAGGGCAGGAACACACACACTCCACGTATTCATATTTTTATCCCCAAACTCTGCAGTCATTTCTATGAGCATAACCAACCCTAATCCCAACAATGACAACCTTAGTCTCTACCCAACCCAAAGCTCAACAATTTTGACCAATGCATCCAAAAGAGTCTGCTAACAAACATGTCAATCACAGAACGAATCACCAAACACAAACAAACATTCTTGATCCCAGCGCTAACCATTTAACCCAGCGCTATTCTGTCACTCATATGGGAGTTAACATGCGATAAGCTTCCTTAGTTTAATGCTCATGCACTGTTAAGTACTGATTAAGTAATCATTACCATTATATTTGGGCAAAATCAGCTAAATCTTTCTAGAATTATTAATTATACCAATAGAACAGACCTGACGGGGCGCTTCTATTATAACCAGCGCAGCGTTTGTAGTCTTTTCGGTAGCGGTTTCGCACTAGAAGCGCCGCTTCACACGCCAATGCATGTCAAACGCCTTAAACCGCGAACCGCAGTTCGGCGCATGCAGCCCTTTGTCTGCGCTAATGTGTCGTTACTGTTAATAGCAGCAGCGAAGCGACCAAAAAGCCGTAATGTTCCTAACAGAGTGGCTGATCTGTCCTGAAATCATACAGCTGAAAAGTTTTCAAGTATAGTATGTATTATATAACATGTTGGATAAATAGACATAGTTTATTGGTGATTTCATGTTCGTGGAAGTTTCCGCTTTTAACAACTGTATAAAGTAATGTTATCTGCTATATAAATCAACTCAGGTGAAACAAAAATTGCACGTTTTCAGCATCTGGCATAACACTCACGATTTCAGACTCGCGCAGGAAATCTTACGGCAAATCTATATTATTCCATTATAACCCTAAAATAAGATAAGCTGTTAAATACAAAAGCAGACTATTTACAAGATAAGAGCTGTTACATATGTATGCAGACATCTCGAACTGAATTGTACTGAATTAACACGATTTGACAGGTACTGATCACATGCAATGTTGATACAACTGATAGGCTACGTAAATATACATCGCACTAAATAGTTAGACATTATCTGACCTTTGCTTTAAGAAATTTTCTCTAACTGGACCTCTTTAAATTTTAGTTGAATACCCCTGCAACAGAGCTATTGAAATAATTAGATTTTTTAAAATCCCAATATTGCAATATATATCGCAGAAAGAATAAATATTTCAATGTGATTTTTTTCCCCAATATCATGCAGCCCTAGTCACAGGATACTGGCAGACTTCAGAGTACATACACTGTGCATTTGCTGAGGCCTTAAATCAGGCCCCATTTCCTTTTCAGCATCCAGTTTTACTGGATCTCCTTCCAAAGGAAGGTTCTGTGTTTTGGCACAGAGGCATAGCACCCATGCTCCGTGATACGATGGCCGCATGTGTTTGTGCCGCGTGCTTCTGAAAGCAGCCGTCTGTGTCGTTATATCTCTCCCAAGTTCAAAGAAAAGAAAAACACTGGAACTGCTCCTGGAAGCCGAGCGGCCGGCCGCTCCTCCGCAGTGTCGCCATGCGGGCGGGATGCGATCCAGCCCTCTTGGAACGGTAGCTTGGTCCTCCATCACTGTGTCCCCGCAGCATCTGAGCTCTGCCATCCTCTGGGTCACACTCATCCTGCTGCTCTGTTCAGTTAAATTGTGTGGGATAAGCTCTAGGCAGCCGAATCGAGGCCAGTGCAGGTGCAGGTTCTCGCTCGCAGGCACCATTGCAGTCAGTTTTTTGGCATTGCCTCCCCAGGCACGGGCCATGACTCCCACCACATGGAGTGTCAGTCGTCCTGGGTATCCCCTGCTGCTACAATAGGAGCGGGACGGTGTAAATTAGCATGAGACGATCACACCTTCACCCCACACCCTGCACTGAAGCGGGCTTGATTGCACGCAATCTCCAAAATTACTGAAGGAGCGCCCCGCCAGGGCCACCAGGTGCGGCGGCACTAAGGAGCTTTGTGCCGCGCTTATAAATCAAGCAGGGGCACTCCGCTGCGGACCTGTCAGTGCGGCGGGGGGTATGGCATCCCCTGCTGGCCCGTGTGTCACGCCACGATTCCATGCATTCGTCATACTTTACACCAATTAGGAAGAGGAGGATCTGCTTCCCTTATTTCAGGGAAATATTTGCTCATGTCTAAAGTGCTTCACTGGCAGCTATATGACTGATTCTATAGGTAATCACCTAATGACCCCATACATCTCCCTGCTTTTTAATAAACAGCGACCTTCAGCCCAGCTCGTCTGAACGGCCTTTCCCTCCGCACTCTTGTCTTACCTCTGTGTCATTTATAAATACCCAACACTTAGATATTTCCGACTTTTTTTATTTTAAACCATAATGGGAAAAAATTAATTGAACGGACAGATCTATCTCGAGTCCAGAAGGATACCGGAATACCTGTCGTTATATATTCTTTCAACAAAAAGAGGATTTAATTTGCCCATTCCACTCAGGTCAAGTCGGTCAGCATAATCAGATGTGCACAGAAACAATTATTTCAGGCTGAGCATGTTGGAGAATGTGTTATCAGAGTGTGGACTTCCTGCCACGAGTGGCCTGTGCAGAGAGCAAGCAGCATGCCCTACACTCTATCTCATAATGAGTGTCAGAGTAATATTGACTTTTCTTTTTATAGAGACGTCCCGAAGACCTCCGTGACATGTTCAGGGATGCGTCGCCTGGACTTAATTCCCCAGAGTTGTGTGAGCTGGACGCAACATTTCTGGAATTTTTATCACGTGCTGTTATATACCGAAGGTTTTACTTTCGTTCAAATTCCCTGGCAGCTTCAGAATTCTGGCTATCTAAAGATACGACACTTTCCTCGGCCAAGGGGCTAACCCCAGCAAATTCAGCAAAGTGCCTGTTTATGACTTTAACAGATGATTGAATGAACTATCAATTATTCACTGGGCATAGACTGCCACTTCCTGGAGGAGACAGGTGGTTTAATTATTATTTCGTATCCTCTGGACCTTTCTTTGTTGTGTTTCTTTCGTTAAACAACTTTCGTTGTCCCCAAGCGTTGCTTCTGGGAGGTATTACTGGCAAGACATCGCTTTCTGTTAGCCAGTCGATGTTGTTCATTTAACGTTTCATAGACCCCACCAGACACAGGTGTACTCGAAGGATAAGCTGCTGATAAGTGGACGTCTGTACCTGGATGGGAGGTTTGGCCCCCCAGTGGCCAAAAGCATTCAAGCGCACTCTGAAGCCCTGGAACACGGAGGACCCAGACGTGCTGGCACAGGTACCCAGAATCCTTTGCGGTCCCTCAAGCTGACAGGCCTCAGGCAGGCACTGTGCAAGGAGTAAATCTGGGTAAAGCGCAGAAGACTCCAAATAAGTACCCTGCATGCGTTTGGCATGTCAGCGGGGAGACGGGATGTCTCTTCTCAGTGAACGCAGCCCAAAGGGAGCTGAGAGGCTTTCTGCTTACATACCGAGGCCTTTGCACACCAGCCAGGCGAACCTCCTGTTAACTGGGCATTACCTTAACACCACGTGGCAAAAAAACAATTACTTTAATAGGTTACGCATGTGTGCAGACAGTCACTGACAAGGCATAATGTAGAATGAAATTCTCAGAAATATATTTACACAAGTATCATTACATATACAAGCGATAAGGTAAGACGGTGGGCCCGTGGGTGTCACTGTTGCCTCGCACCTGCGGGGCTGGGTTTTTTGAATCCTGCTCCGTGGGCGTCACTGTTGCCTCGCACCTGCGGGGCTGGGTTTTTGAATCCTGCTCTGTGGGTGTGTGCAGTTTGCATGATCTCCCAATTCTGACCTGGCTTCCACCCATAGCCCAAGGCATGCAGTTAGGGCTAATTGGCATCTCTAAATTGCACATAGTGTATGTGCCCTGTGACGGACTGGCATCCCAAGCAGAGTTTGCCCCAGCTCCCTGCCGCCTGGGATAAGCTCCAGACTGCCCCCCTCCCCCCTGCTGAGCATAAGCAGTTAGAAGATGGATTGATGGAATATAGGCTTTAAAAAAATATTGTAGTGTAATTGTTATGTAAACAATAGTCTTAGAGATTGACTTTAATAAAAGCCGCTTTGCTTTATATTTTACAAATATTGCTAAATTCCTAGCCCAGCAGGAAGGATGGATTTCACTTTACATGCAGGGCATTAACACTTGGTGGCCAGGCCTATGAGCAGCCTCTCTGCCTGATTCGAGCGCCGCACTGTTGCCTGTCCTTCTCCCAACTAATATCTAGCAGAAACAAGTACCAGCTTGAAGAAAGCCTTCGTGTCAGTGTTCGTTAATCATGATTAATGTTAATGACTGATGTCATCACGGCGACACGCTGGTTCTGCTCTTTCTGGGCACAAAGCACACATTTACATAACTTGTGATGGAATTAACGGTAACGGCGGCGAAACGCATAAACCGAGGATCTGTGAGTTCAGGGAGCTTTTAAAACAGGAAATAACAACCGTGCCATAGGGGAAATCAGAAGGCATATTAAGGAACAGCACTACTGATGCCTCTGTCAGAACGTTAAAAGGAGGACATATGCATATTTATTCAGTAGCTAGCATAAGCTTGTGCAAATGGTGTATCTGCAATAGGGCACACATACAGTAGAGCATCAAAAAGCAAAGGTCCATCCATCCATCCATCTATTTTCCAACTGCTAATCCTGAACAGGGCTGTGGGATGGCCCTAGTACCAGGTTTTGTTTAAATTACCCCAAGCATGTGATATTTGACACTTTTATGAAATTGCCTACAGTGGCATGATGACCCTGTGGGCAGCACCGTTACCTCACACCTAACCCCTACCATTCCAACGCTGGGAATCCCCTCCCTCCATGAAGGAGATTGCATGTTCAGCACCTGTCACCCAGAATTCCTCCCATGGTCCAAAGCTGTGTGATTAGGCTACCCGTTGTCTTGAAATTGCCCTCACCGTACAACTATATGAATGTTCCCTGCGATGGACTAGCGTTTCACCTGAAATCTACCCTGGAATATGCGTCAGACCCCCCTGCAACCCTAACCAGAATAAACAGTCGTACTGTAAGACAGATGGATAGCTCTTAAGAACTGCAAGGTGCTCATTCTTAGAACGAAGCAACATGCATGTGTTTATTCATTTGTTGAACTAAGCAGTTGCCAGAATGACAAAAGGGGGATTTTATAAACATCATACAATTTATAATGTATTTGTAATATACTTATACCCATTCTATAATATAAAGTGTTTTATAATTCCACAATTGTACTCCTCTTGCCAAAGATTAATTTGCCGATTCCTTTCATTGCCGGTCCTTAATTGCTTTTACGTTAATTGTTAAGGTTTACTAAGAGATCCTTGGGAAATGATAAATCATTTGCAAGCATAATAATGGGTTTCCAATGGAATGATGTAATAATGAGTTTCCAGTGGAATGATGTAATGAGTTTCCAATGGAATGATGTAATAATGAGTTTCCAGTGGAATGATGTAATGAGTTTCCAATGGAATCATGTAATGATGAGTTTATCCCCGGCCATCAGGAAGGTCTAAGCTCACACAAACTCACGCTTGGCAGTGTTTAATTTGGTTTCTCATAGGAAGAGGCGTATTCATTTCTGATTAAAATTCCTTGCTGAAAATCATTGTTTTAAATGGAAATCCAGCCCCTGGTCTGTAGTTACAAGAGTGTGTAGTGTGGGGGTGCTGAGGAAGAGATTTCAGCGTGGGTCAGTATTACATATGGAAGGAGGCTCGGATAACGCTGGAAATGAGGCCTCTGCGAATGACTCACACCACTTATAGGTGCCGGGGAGCGAATGGATGTGGGGGGGGCACGAACTAACGAAGGAGACAGGATGGGAGTGCTGTGTGAGGCGCAGGAATGCCCAGAGGGGGCTGTGCAGGTTGGGGGAGTGACGCAAACGGACAGGACCAGATTCAGCGAAAGGAAAGGCCTCACCCGTCATGCTGAGCGACTGACCCGTGGGGCATCACCAGGCACTCCCCAGAAACGGCAAACAAAACAAAACAAGCGCCCGCGCCTCTTCATCTGTCAGGTGCACTTTTCGGCTCGCTTTTCGATCGCTAACCTTTCCGACGGCTGCGTGGGCTACCCTAGAGGCCGCGAGGGCGCGGCATGAGGGAGGCTACGTCGAAGTCACGGCCACAGCCCACACGGGCATCGGCACAGAGACCTGGCCATAACAGAGCGGGGAAAAAGGTTAAGCGGCTCCGCCAGCCATCGATCAGCCAACGCTCTCGTTCGTGGCTTATTTGTGAAAGTGATGTCCCGCGTGGCGGTCCGTTCTTTTTAATTGTGCCTGGCAAATGCTTCCCCAGGAGGTGATGCAGGGTCCTCCTGCATTACACTGCTCCCGCGCATGGCCTCCTCTGTGTTCCCATCTCACGCTGCCCCGTGCCCTGACAGTGATGTCACAAACAACGTTCGTCTCCATTTTCCATTTATTGATCACTGCTTTTGTTTTTCTTCTCTTTCCTCGTTTATCCGGTAGACATTCTTATCCGAAACCTATACGTATAAACTTAAATCCCCGGGAACCTCTTTTCCTAGAAACAAATGGAAATCCATAAATAAGAACCATTCAGATCTCATCGTAAAGCTCCGGAATTGTGTCCGGAGGACAGAGCAATTCCAGTTCTTCACTGCATGTTTCAGCAAGAAAAAAAAAAGGCCAAATCAGACTTCAAGACCACACTAACTGTACGTATAAAACCAGGATTGACATCTCCTGACTGATTCAGTCGTCCCCATAAGCTTTAAATGCCTCAAATTGAATAAGTAACTAGATTGCCGATCCCCACGATCAAAGCCCTCCTGTTCCATATAGATCTATTTTGCAACAGTAACTCTCCCTTAAGCCTAATGTAAAAACCATCTAAAAACCCAAACAAGAAAAAAGATCTATAATCGCAGGTAGTTTTCAGTATAGTATATGTTTTATAGCCATTATGCTGCTGGGTATGCTACCGTTGCAGATGAATTCTGCACTAAACTTGAGGCTTTGTTTCCTATCGCACAGGAGTTGGATTCGGATTATATATGATTTCCACAAATTGGGATGTTTTTCATATTTAAACGCAGCCAGAGGATTTATGTGAGAACTTACCCAGGCTACATAAATGAGTGGCAGCATAAAAAAGTTTATAACAAAAAAGCACAATGCTCTGTTCACAAAGGAACTCAAATAAAAATGCTCCCCCAGCATGCCCCAGGCCTCCTGGGCTCAGACCCACAGTGTTCCTCTTTAATTAGGTGCCCTCGTTCGAGGCAGTGACCCTCATTACGTTCAACTTTTTTCCCACCAACAACTTAAGGAGACATTTGAGATTTTCGCTGTGGGAAACGGTAACCCAGGTCTTACAAATAGAGGCAAAACTCAGAGCTCAGCCTCAAATGAATAGCCTGTCTTCACATTTTCTTTCTGCAACATCCTCACCTACGGTGATCACGCTTCTCGCTACCCAGCAGTGACTCCGTGAGACCTAGGCCATAACAGGACGGCCGCATTAATGGAGTCTTCCTATCAGTCACCGTGGGCCATTACTGGGTGAAACAGCGGCCGACGGTCTATTCTGAGTCGGAATGATGAAAGGGAAATTCTGATAGTGGAAATTCCATAATCAAAAATAATCATGAAGTGAAGATTATGTAAAAAAATACACATAATGCCCAAAAAACATCGGCAAAACTGCCACAGTGCATTATATCAAAGGTATATAAAACACAGTGATGAAATGCTCCCTAGGGCTTATTCTGGCATATTACATAGTTATACTGACTGCATACATTTATAGTGGTAATTATACCTACTGTTGGTCAATTAGTAATGTTCACGATAAATGTATATGTGCTTGAAAAATTATGGTTTTAGAAAGCAGTAATAATTGTATTTCTATTCAATAATCTACTAGCTTTGTTGTATATTTAGGGTTGTTCTTCTTTCTAAAGGTAAAACGAAATTAAGAACTCCAAAAGCATCTCATTATGCAGATGGGGAATCCCAGAGAGCCAGACTTTGCCTTGTTAAGCTCGTAATTGCTTTTATTTTTCTTTTTTCCCCATCCCTGAGTAATATACTTCCAATTTTTAAACCCCCAAGTTTAATAGAGTGTTCATATTTTCCCAGTTTATTTCGTTTGGTGAACGTCAGTGCAGAGCATCCCAAACTTTTCTTAACGGGGGGGCAATAAAATAATGAACTAACGATGCCATGGTGTAATTCTTGGAGCGCAGTGAACGTTTCATACACTAGTTAAGGAATTAATTTATCCCCATGCAAACAGTAAGACGCACGCTTCCGTTTCATTTTGTTATGTTTCCACACAAATATGGAGAGATGCATCGGGCTGTGATGTCCGACCTCTCCGAGTCTGATAATGCATGAGCACAGCGTGTTTTAGCACACTGCCTGTGCGGAGCAGAGACAAAGCCACATGCTTCTCAGTTGGTGCACAGCTCCTCGAGTCTCACGCGAGGCAAAATGCGGCAAAATGCCACACCAGACGTCGAGGGTGCGCTACGGGATGTTGATGATATATTGATGCAAGTAACAGAAGCGATTGAGCGTATAGCGACATTATTGCTGGAAATTAGGACCACAAAGGACGCGCCGATAATTGTAAAATACCAAGGTGTGTCAACTGTGAGTAATGCATGTGCTGTAACATCGGTGGTGCCGCATTTTACGTGATAACACAGAGCAAAGCATTTTTTTTTTGTTGTTGTTGTAGAAGTTTCATAAACTTAAATAGTTAGATTAAACAATTATGACCTGGCACCAGTCTGACACTAGACAACGGTTTTACTTTGTTTGACGTGTGTTTATATAGTAGGCTAATAAAATATAGCTAATGCTCCCGACAAATTGTCAGTAATGACTATTCACA
Source organism: Mormyrus proboscirostris (assembly GCA_026779585.1). Classification (NCBI taxonomy): domain Eukaryota; kingdom Metazoa; phylum Chordata; class Actinopteri; order Osteoglossiformes; family Mormyridae; genus Mormyrus; species Mormyrus proboscirostris. The sequence continues at coordinate 12,309,838 of JAODKF010000045.1, read as the reverse complement.
GCCTGTGGTGGGTTGGAGCCCCATCCTGGGTTGTGTCCTGCCTTGTGCCGTAACCTCGGGGATGTCCCTGAATAGGACAAGGGGCTACAGCAAATAGATGGTGGATGGATGGATGGATGGATGGACTATTAACAACCTGTGATTTCTGACTGCCTGGCAAATTTAGTTTCCTCCACAT